>CM053580.1:1204051-1239011 GCA_028627135.1 Pseudochirops cupreus | reverse complement strand
CTTCCACTTCTCTTATTTGGTTTTGAAAATCCTTCTTCAGCTCATCTCTAGCTTTAAGGCATTCTTCATGTTTATTGGAAGCCCCTGGTGGGGGTGCTCTGGCTGCACTCTCCTCCTCCCTCTCTTCGCCATGATCCTTCTTTTCCCCAAAGAAGGAATCTAGGGTTTGGGTGCTGTTCTTACTTTGCTTCTTATGCTTATTCTTACTCATGGTTGGTCAGTCTGTGATTTTTTTTTTGATCTCTATGAGGCTCTGCTTCCAGAAGGGAAAGCTCTGTCCCAAATCGCTGGAGTCCTCCTGGCTGCCATAGCTCTCAGGAAGGTGCTGGGTCCCTTCCTACTTACTTCCGTCTCACTGGATAATGAAGACTCCAGGACTGAAAGCCCAAGACCACAATCTGGATCCAGGCTGCTCAACGCTAGAGCACTTGGCCTCTGAACAATCGCTTAGTCCCCCTGCTGTCTGCAGGCTGTGGGCACGGAAGCTGCAATGCAGAGGCGGGTGCAAAACCTCTGCCTTTTGCTTTCCCACCTTGGAGGCGTTTCGGCCAGATGCTTTTCTCCCCCAATTTCTCAAGTCCCACTGACCTAGTTCTGAATGCTGCTCGAAGCTGCCGCTAATCTGCTTACCAGAGAGGCTCCTCCGCTTCTCCCGTCCAGCCACCCCCGGGGCACAGCCCTGGTTGTGAAACCAAGCTGGTTTCAGTTCACAGTGTTGATATGGTTCCTCATAGCCAAGCTGACTTTAGTGGAAGGTATATTTGTGTGCGTTTTGGAGTTCTAGGATTAGTTTAGAGTCATTTTTTATGGGTATTTTGGGGTGGCTATGTGAGAGCTGCAATATGTTGCTGCTGCTACGCCACCATCTTGGCTCCGCCCTGCCCCTGGTGTTTTCTACCATAAATTCCAAAGCAGCAGAGGAGAGAACCATAGGAGCCTCAGGCACTATTATATTTCCCTTGAGCATGAAATGGTCTAATTATTCTAATAGAGCCTGATGCTTGGTTAAAGGAGATTGAACAGGGGAATTCCTTGATTGCTCCCATAAACTTCCCAATCAGCTTGATGATCTTAGGGGCTGACTCCCAAATGATTCGCTGCCTGAGACTCTGGGGAGAATGCATCCTGGGAGGGGGTGGCGTGGTGGTGGAGCTTCCCTGAACTGGTCTATAACACAGAGACACAAATGACTTGCCTCCTCTGCTGGCTCCTTCCCTTTTGTTTCTTCAAGCCGTGTCCTTAGTAGGGCTTATGTTCATATGTGCAGGCTCCTCCTTCCAGGACCCATTGATGGCTGGCATGGGGTGGGGACACATGGGAGCCAAGAATGCTGGGCCAAGCCTGAAGGGAAAGATTGGAGAGTAGGCTTTCTGAGCCCAAGGGGGTAGCAAGTGGGTTACTAACCAAGTTCTTATAGAAGCACAAGGCAGAGGCAGCCAAGAAGAGGACATGTGCCTTGCCTCTAGCACAGAAGACGGGGGTTTGCATCTCCAGTGCAGCAGATGCCTGAATTGGGTCTAGTCAGAGAAGGGAGTTAGGCACTGGTGGACTTGGGTAAGTGGCCTCATGGGTAGCCTTTGATCTGAGAGTCCTGGCCAGTCCATATCCTCGGAGTCATCCTTAGTTCCTTTCTTGCAGGGGCTACTGGGCGTGTCTTTCTATAGGGAGGTGTCCATTGGATGGCCCAAAACCTGCTGCCCTGTAAACCCATCAGTCAAGTTGATTGGGAAGCTAATCAGATAGATGAAGAAAGTCACCTGATCAAATGTCTTCACAGAGATGCTAAGTTTGCTGTATTTTCAGAGGACACCAAACTGGGGGTGACAGTTCGCACACCGGAGGGCTGTGGACATTTATGAAGGTCTTGGCAGCTTGGGAAATGGGGCTGAACCCAGGACAATGAAATACCGGGTAGCTAAATGTAAGTTTTGTCAACTTCCCAAATATAAAATGGAGAAGGAGGGCAGGATGATGTGCAGTGTGTGGGGAAAAGCCAGGAATGTGATAGAGCAGGCGAGAAACCTTGACCTTTCCTTAAGAGACCCAGGAGGTAATGGTCCTACTGTCCTCTGTCCTGCCCAGAATGGGGAGGGCTCAAGGCACTCCATTGTGGGCACCAGCTCAGGAAGAATACTGAGGAGCTGGGAGAGTGTCAGAGGAGTGATTTCTGGAGTCTTGAGTGCTTGTGGTCTGAGGGTTAGGCAGAGGAATCCTTGAGAATAAAGGCAGTCAATTCAAAAAGCATTTCTTAGGCCCCTACTATGTGCCAGGCACACAGTAGGGCAATGAGGATCCAAAGGAAAAAAATCAAAGTTGGTACCACTAAGGACTTTATATCCTGTGGAGGGGAAGGACCTGGAATAATAGAAGGGACCTTCCTGGGCTTCTGGGAGGACCAATGAGACACCAAGGGCTTTGCAAACCTTGTTGTCCTTGCTGGTGTTCAGTCCTGTCTGATTCTCTGTGACCCCATCTGAGGTTTTCTTGGCAAAGATACTGGAGCCACTCTCCGTTTTCTTCTCCAGCTCTCTGTCCAGGTGAGGAAACTGAAGTGAACAAGGTGAAGGGACTTGCCCAGGGTCACACGGCTAGTGAGTATCTGAGTGCAGATTTGAACTCAGGCCCTGCTCTCTGTCCATTGAGCCACCTAGCTGCCTCTGCATTATATTAATGCTAATTATTCCCATTTGAAAATGAAACTATGGTTCTATAGAGGCAGGAGGACATGGGGTCAGCCAATAAGAAGGCCCTTCTGGCTGGGCAGCAGTTTGTGGGAAAGAGAGGAGTCTAGACTAGGGCTGGACAGGCCAGTGAAAGGCTTCGAATGCCAAACAGAAGACTTTCTTTTGGTCTTAAAAGTAGCTGGGAGCCACTGAAGTCTATTGAGTAGTAGCATATACACTGAGCTATCACAGACTAGGGGAACACTAATCTACACATTGGACCACTAAGGGTGTACCACAGTGCACTGAGCGCCTGGAGTTGGGAAGACCCGAGCTCCACTCTGACCTCAGACACTTTCCTGCTGTGTGACCCTGGGAAAGTCATTTAACCCTGTTTGCTTCAGTTTCTTCATCTATAAAATCAGCTGGAGAAGGACATGGCCAAGCTCTCTAGTCTCCCTGCCAAGAAGACCCCAAATGGGTCACACAGAGTTGGACAGGACTGAACATACAACCCAAGGACAACCAAGGTGGACAAAGAATAAGCACCTCTCCAGAATGCTTTCAAGTTTGTGAAGCACTTTACATATGGAAAGACATCGCCTAGTCCTCACAACCCAGGGAGGTGGGAGCCCGTTTTGTCTCCGTTTTACAGATAAGGAAACTGATGCAGAGAGTGGTGCCTTGCCCAGGGTTATACATCTGAACCATCCCCTTTCCCCCGCCCCGGGGAGCATCCGCAGACTCGGGGCTCAGCTACTGGCCCCTGGGAGTGGATGGAGGCTTAGAAAAGCGTCCGGAGAGGGCAGGAAAAGGGAGAGAGGAAGCCCAACTCAGCAAGGCTGATTAAGTGCCTGGGCTGGCCTGGGTGAGGGGAACTCCTCCCGCTCCCGCCCAGGTGCCTTTCTGGTCTCCCACTCGTGGCATCATCTCCCTATGCTTTGGGAAACGTCGTCAGTGTTTTCTGTTTACTTATGTATTTCCATCTCCCCTCCCCCATCCTCTATCTCCCTTCCTCTGCCCCCCCAAGTCCCGCCTGTGGATACGGGTTGGGAGCATTCCAGTTTAACTGTCACCTGGAGAGAATTAACTGTCATGGAGACAAACTCAGAGGCACAGGAAGGACTAAGAATTTCTTTACTAGAAAACGAGAGAGTGGACAGAGAGCTGGCCGAAGCGTCTATGAATATCTGGCTGTATTAATACACGGACATGCACCCGGCAGTTGGAATCCGGGCTGCTTTCCAGCTGGCCCAGCAGTGATGCCCCCAAGAGGACCCAATGAAGGCTGATGGAGAGCTCACCTGGCAGAGATGCCACCTTCGGACATGAACTGGGTGGAGCTAATGTGGTATCGAATGGCTAAATCGGATTAGGGGAACAGCCGCAGGTTCCTAAAGTGGGACTGGGGTCAGAGAGAAGAAAGACACCCTCACGCCGAGGAGTTTGCTCCAGCATCCTGAGGGGCAGCTCGAGCAGCCTGGCTCAGGGAGAGGGGGCCAGAGTGAACAGCACCAGAGAGGAAAGTCCCCACAGACAGCAGAATGTTCAGAGTAGCAACTTTGGGAGAGCCAAGGATTGGGCACAGAGTAGGCGCTCATCAGTTGGAGAATGGTTGCACAGCAGTGGTCCATGAATGTGATGGAAGGTGACTGCTATAAGAAATGGGGTGTGTGAGAGACGAATGGAGAAGCCTGGAAAGACCAACACGAACTGATGCAGAGTGATGTCAGCAGACCCAAGAAAGCCACGGAAAGGAAGAACAGCCATGACCAAAAACGCAGAAGTGGAGGCTGCAAACTCACAACAAGAAATAGGAGAAGACACCCTAGCTCACCACTTCCTCCAGGGGGCCATGAGTGTGGAGCGCGGCACCATCTTCACAGGTTTTCAATGTCTCAGTCAATCTTGCTGACTTCCTTCCCCCCTTCCCCTCATTTTCCTTTTATTTTTTTTCCTTAAAAATAACCTTTGTTATCTGGGGGGGGGGGGATTTGTCGGATGTAAAATGGAACATATCAATAAAAATTTTTTAAATGAGGGTCAAGGAGAAAGAGTCTGAGAGACAGTGGGAATGAACTGGGTGGCATTTTGAAGAGAAATTCAAAAGAGGAAGTGAGTCAGGAAGACTGGAGTCAGGAAGACCTTCTAGCTGAGTGACCCTGGACAAGTCACTTACTCTCTGCCTGCCTCAGTTTCCTCAACTGTAAACTGAGCATCATAAAGCACCTGCTTCCCAGGGTTGTTGTGAGGATTAAGAGAATGAGATATTTGTAAAGTGCCTGGTATGCAGGAGGTGCTTAATGAATGTCTGTTCCCTTTCTTCCTCTTCTCCCCTTGATTAAATATTGAAAGAGATTGTTCCTTGCTATTAATCACAAGCAAATATGAAAACATTGAGCTGACTGAAGGAGCCAGTGGATTAGGATTCCACAAGAAAGGAGGGACACCCGACATGCTGATCACTCCAGCTGGTAATTAGTTGTGCAAGGGGAGTAACAGGGATGTGAAGGACTGGGCAGCATAACTTTGTGCAGGAGAGCTTGAGAGGAGAGAGAGCAGGATTATCTGGAGAGATCCTTCCTTCCTTCCTTCTTTCCTTCATTCATCAATTCATCCATCCATCCATTCATTCATTCATACACCCCTTCATTCAAGAAACCCTCATTTGTGCCACCTGCCTGAGTGGCCCCTATCTTGGTCCTTTGGCGCTACTGGGAGCAGGAAGAGAGAATTCCTGCCCTTGGGTATTTCTTAGACTAATTTAGGGTCACAAATGAGTCAGGTCTAGACCAGTGTTGGGGTGGTGCCACCCTAGGGGTGCAGAGAAGCAGCCCCCTTCCCCCATGTCCAGGTTGTCTCAACCTTGGGAGTTTTTTACTTTTGCTCCAAGCTCCCTCATGAGGGGGCTGGACTAGGCAGTTTGACAGAAGAATGGGGCTCAAGAGATCTCTGAGTCAGCAGAGCCCCTACAAAGGCCCTGGGATATCGCCTGGGGTAGAGAGCATGAATTCCTTCATTTTCCTTGGTGCAATCCCAATGCCAGTCTGTCAGTCAGAAAGCCTTTATTCAGCACCTACTCGATGACAGTCATTGTTCTAAGGGATAAGCCTAGAGGGCAAATAGAGTCCCTGCCCTCAGGGAAGGCGCTCCCATCAGAGCGGCTGGGAAAGGTCTCCTGGATGGGAGCCCAGCCTGGTACATAGCAGGCCTGCTCAGCTAAATTGGGCAGCATCTGGTGGCCGAGCCCTCCGTCCAAGAGGCTCTGGGCCATTGGCCTCTGCCCAGCTCTGGAGGTGGGGCACACGAAGAGGGCCGGCAGCTCGCCACATGGTCCTGAGGAGTCAGACCGTCCTTCAAGACTGTTTTCTTCTCTGCCTCCCTCTCTCGTAACAGATGCTGTGCTAATGGCTTCTTCCTTTCCTGAGGCATAGCCTGCCAACCCAGTGGCCTGGAGAGTTCTGCCTGAGCTGGCTGCCCTGCCTGTGCCTGAGGACAGAGCGCCAGATGAGGCCAGAGCTGGGAAGCATTGGCCATCTGTGATTCCTGCCCAGCTCCTGCTGCTGACACTTGGCACTGCCAGCTTAGGTCACTGGCAAAGCCCTGGCCATTTCCATGGGCTCTGGCCTGACTTCTGCCTGCCTCCTTCCCAGATGGCTTTCCTCTGAACTGCTCTTTCCGTCCCCACTTCTAGGGGCAGAGGATGGTGAGGTCTCATTGTCACAGGTGTCCAAGCAGGGGTAATACTGTTCCAGCCAGCCAGCTGTCACTGAGTGACCATCCAAGAGCAGGATCAGAGACTCCCAAGGTCAATGAATCAGATGCCCCTCCCTCTGGGCCACCAGCCAACATCAGTGCCCACAGTCAGGGCCGATTTGGGAGGCCGAGGGGCATGGAAAAGAGCTCACAAGGTGCCAAGGCCTCATTGTGCCTCCATTTCCTTGGCCCAGTACAAGGACTGGGGCTCTTCAGCTGGATAGAATCTGAGGCTCGCTAGACTTTGCATGTAGCCAACATTTCTGAAATGCCTTAAGATCTGCAAAGCACTTAATCAATATCTGACTCATTGGGTCATCACAGCAACCCTGGAAGGTGGGAGTTAGTCTTTCCATTTTATAGAGCAAACTGAATGTCACGAGTTTACTGACTTGTTCATGTCCACAAACTAGTGAGAATCTGAGGCAGGATTTGAATTTAGAACTTCTGGATCCAACACTCTACCCACTGCACTACCTAGCCTGCCTTTCAAAAATATATACATTTATTTAGTATTTTACCCAATTATATGTAAAAATAATTTTCGACACTAATTTTAAAAAATTTGAATTCCAAATTCTTTCCCTTCCCCTCCCCCTCATTGAGAAGGCGAGGAATTTTCATTGGTTATAGATATGCAGTCATGCAAAACATATTTCTGTATTAATCATGTCATGAAAGAAAACATGGATAAAAATAAAAAGAAAAATAAAGCTTAAAAAAGTATGCTTCATTCTTCATTCAGACTCTATCTGTCCTCTCAGTGGAGGCAGGTAACATTTTTCAGGAGGAGTCCTTTGGAACTGTCTTGTATCACTTATTGCTGAAGAGAGCTAAATCATGCGCAGGTCTTGATCATACTCTCTTGCTCTTAATGTGTATAACATTCTCCTGGTTCTGCTCATTTAATTTTGCATCAGTTCATGTCATTTCTATAGCACAATAATATGTCATCACAATCATATGCAAGAATTTGTTCCACTGTTCCTGAGGTGATGGGCATCCCCTCAATCTCTAGTTCTTTGCCACCACTAAGAAGAGCTGCTATAAATATTTTTGTGCATGTGAGTCTTTTTCCCTTTTTATGATGTCTTTGGGATGCAGACCTAGTAGTGTTATTGCTAGGTCAAAGGGTTTTATAACCCTTTGGGCATAGTTCCAAATTGCTTTCCAGAATGATTAGACTAGTTCACAACTCCATCAATACTGTAATAGTGTCTGATTTTCCTTTTTTGTCATATTAGCCAATATGACAGGTGTGGGGTGGTAGCTCAGAGTTGTTTGATTTGCATTTCTCTAATCAATAGTGAATTAGAGCATTTTTTCATATGACTATAGATAGCTTTGATTACTCATTTGAAAACTGCCTATCCATGTCCTTCAACCATTTATTAATTCAGGAATGGTTCTTATTTTTATAAATTTGACTCATTTCTCTATATAGTTGAAAAATGAAGTCTTTATCAAAGAAACTTGCTGTAACTTTTTTCACAGTTATGTGTATTTCCCTCCATCCTATCTCTCTCTCTCTTCACCCTATCCTTCATCAAAAATGTTTTGTTTCTGACTTTTATCTCCACCAATCTGCCCTCCTTTCTATCAGCCCCCTCTTATTCCCTTCCCCTCCTACTTTTCTGTAGGGCAAGATAGATTTATGTACCCAACTGAGTGTGTGTATTATTCCCTCTTTGAGTCAATTCCAATGAGAGTAAGGTTCAAACACTCCCCTCCACCTTCCCCACATACCCTTTCACTGTAAAAGTTCTTTCATGTGAGATAATTTACCCCATTCTATCTCTCCCCTTCTCCTAGTGCACTCCTCTTTATCACCCCTTAATTTTACTTTTTTTAGTTACCATCCCATCATGTTCAACTCATACCCATGCTCTCTGTCTATGTTTATTCCTTCTAACTGCCCTAATTATGAGAAAGTTCTTATGAGTTACAAGTGTCATCTTCTCATGTAGGAATGTAAACAGTTTAACCTTATTGAGTCCCTTATGATTTCTCTTTTCTGTTTACCTTTTTAAGCTTCTCTTGAATCTTTTATTCAAAAGCTAATTATCTTATTCAGCTCTGGTCTTTTCATCAGAAATGCTTGTAAGTCCCCTATTTCTTTGAATATCCTTTTTACCCCAGAAGGATTACAAATAAGTGGCTCTTGGTTGTAATCCTAGCTCTTTTACTCTCCAGACCATCATATTTCAAGCCCCTTGTCCTGTCTTTCAGATTTTTTAATGTAGAAACTGCTAAATCTTGTGTTATCCTGACTGTGGCTCCATGATATTTGAATTGTTTCTTCTGGCTACTTGTAATATTTTCTCCTTGATCTGAAACTCTGGAATTTCCTGGGAGCTTTCATTTTGGAATCTCTTTCAGGGGGTGAACAGTGGATTCTTTCCATTTTTATTTTACCTTTTGGTTCTAGGATATTAGGACAATTGTCCTTGATAATGTCTTGAAAAATAATATTTAGGCTCTTTTTAAAAATTATGGCTTTCAGGTAGACCAATACATCTTAAATTATCTCTCCTCAATATATTTTCTGAGTCAATTGTTTTTCTTCTCTTTTTCCATTACTTTGATTTTGTTTTATTGTTTCTTGATGTCTCACAGATTTATTAGTTTCCAACTGCATAGTTCTAATTTTTAAAATATTTTATTTTTAGTTTTCAACCTTCATTTCCACAAGATTTTGACTTATGAATTTTCTTCCCATCTTTCCCCTACCCCCATCTCAATATAGCGAGCCTACTGAATACTCCTTCACCCAATCTGTTTTCTCATATCCTCCCCCATCTTTCCCCCAATTTTCTAATAGGACAAGATGCATTTCTATACCCCAGTGCCTGTATATCTTATGTCCAGTTGCATATAAAAAATAATTTTTTTAACATTTGTTTTTAAAACTTTGAGTTCCAGATTCTTTCCCTTCTTCCCTCCTCACCCACCCCCACTGGGAAGACAAGCAATTCAATATAGGTTGTACATGTGTAGTTATGCAAAATGTTATCATAGTAGTTATATTGTGAAAGACTAACTATATTTTCCTCCTGTTCCCAACTTATTTTATTTTCTACTTTGACCCTGTCCCTTTTCAAAAGTGTTTGCTTCTAACTACCCTCTCTTCCAATCTGCCCTCCTTTCTATCATCCCCGTCTTATCCCTTTCCCCTCTACTTTCTTATAGGGTAAGATACGCAATTGAGTGTGTATGTTATTCCCTCCTTAAGCCAAATCCAATGGGAACAAAGTTGACCCATTCCCTTTCATCTTCCTGTTCTTCCCCTCCATTGTAACTGCTTTCTCTTGCCTCTTTTATATGAGATAATTTACCCTATGCTATTTCTCCCTTTCTCCTTCTCCCAATGTATTCCTCTCTTGCTTCTCAATTTTATCTAATTCTAATTTTTAAGGAATTATTTTCTTTATTGAGATTTTGTACTGCCTTTTTCATTTGGACAATTCTACTTTTTAAGGAGTTCTTTTCTTAATTTTTTGTACCTCTTTTTCCATGTAGCCAATTATGATTTTTAAGACGTTCTTCTCTTCAGTGTATTTTTGTGCCTCTTTCTGGTTTTTTTTAAGGTGTTATTTTCTTCAGCATTTTTGTGCCTACTTTACCAAGTTGCTGACTCTTTTTTTTCATAATTTTCTTGCATCACTCTCATTTCTTTTCCCAGTTTTTCTTCTACCTCTCTTTGATTTCTAAAATCCTTTTTGAGCTCCTCTGGGAATTCTTTTGGGGCCTGAGACCAATTCACATTTTTCTTTGAGGCTCTGGATGAAGGAATTTCAACTTTTTTTGTCTTCTTATGAGTTAGAGTTTTGATTTTCATTATAATAACGAATGTCATTATAGTAATTTTCCATGGTCAGGTTCTTTTTTGTTGTTGGCTCATTTTTTCTAGCTTTTTTTCTTGACTTTTCACTTTACAGCAAAGTTGGGCTCTGCTCCCAGGGTGGAGGGGGCCCTGTCCCAGGCTTCAGGTTTTTCATGCTGCTGTTTTCAGAGTTAGTTCTGGGCCTCTGTACATTTTCAGTTCTTCCAAAGTAGTAGAATCTAAAGAGAAGTGTGGTCATTGCTCTCCTGGCCTGTGCTCTGGTCTCAGAGTGACCACAAGTACTCTTTTCCCACCTGAAACTGTGACCAGAGTTTCCCCTCCTCTGCTGTGGCAAGCTTTGGTGTGCTAGCGCTCCCCCTTGACCTGAGACTGCCACCTAGGACTGCAACCCAGATTCATGTATGAGCACTTCAACAGAGTCCTGCACCCAGTGCCAGCAAAGGGACCCCTGGAATCTCCTGACCAGCTCTCTGATCCTCTCAGTATCTGTCGGCTGAGAGACCCAGAGGCTGCCACTGATTCAGTTACCCACAAGGCCTGCTGCTGGATTGTGCCCACTCTCATTCCAGTGTGACAGACCTTTCCTGCTGACCTTCTAAGTTTTCCTTTTGTAGGTTCTCCTGATCCAGAATTAATTTTGGTTCCACCCCTTGCTTTTTAAAGACAAGACATATTCTTTAGTGAGAAGTTGAGGCAGGAGACATTGGAGGTATTCTGGGACCTCTATGAGTGGAGAAGAAAGCCAGTTGTAGAAGAAAAACTGACCCAGGACAGAAAATCATTCTTGAACTGGAGGGGATGGG
The DNA here is from genome assembly GCA_028627135.1 of Pseudochirops cupreus. Taxonomy (NCBI): domain Eukaryota; kingdom Metazoa; phylum Chordata; class Mammalia; order Diprotodontia; family Pseudocheiridae; genus Pseudochirops; species Pseudochirops cupreus. The sequence continues at coordinate 1,227,945 of CM053580.1, read as the reverse complement.
GTGGGGAGGAGTATTCTGAGTATCTACCCCATCAGCCAGGTGGAGATGCTTCCCTAACAGAGGCAGGCCCTGTGAGTCCAGGATAATGAGTGGAAAAACTCAGCCTAGCAGGAGGAGGTGAGCTTTGGAGAGGAACAGGCCCCAGAGAGCACGGCTCCATACAAATGGAAGCAGCCTGAGGGCAGGCACCACGTGGGGGCTGTAGGGATTTTGGTGTTCCTGTCTTTGACTTCCTCGGGAGTCCAAGGGTAGGGACATTAGAATTCCTTCTTCCCTACATAACTTCAAATCATCTCCAGGATGTTTGGGCGCAGCCATCACTCCACCAGCAGCGTACCAGCAGCCAGTTAGCTGGGGGGGAAGTCAAACCTCAGAGCTCTTTGATCAGTACTTTGTCTGCTTTCCCTTTAAAAAGCCAGGTCAGGAATGAAGGTCTGGACAGGTACACCCCAGCCTGGCCCAATCCATCATCCATCCTGCTCAGGTGCACATCACAGGCTAAGGAAGACCACAGGCAAGTGGCAGGGAATATTTCCAAAGCCAGCACTCCTGCTCTAGCCTCCACGGCTCTTTCTAGTCATAGTCTCTTATGATGGGTAGGCTCATGTCTCCAAATGCCCCTTGGGATGTCCTCCCCAGATGCCGCCAGTCCTGAGCCAGGCTTTCCTAGTGATATGCAGTGATGAAAAGAGACTCTAGTGACCAGAGAGAAGGAGAAGGAGAAATGGAGAGGTCAAGGGCAAACCAGAAGAGCACACAGAGTTAGCTAATTGTATCTAATGGGCCCTTGGAGTCTCCCCTGCCTGTGTCTGCTTCTGTCTGCTAAATAAAATTCAGGCTTACATACCCCCCTCCCCCCACGGGGACAGGAAAGTTGAGGGAGATATCTGGGGATCAATAGCAAGACAGGCAAATTTCATCCGTCCATCGGATTCTGTCTTGTGTTTTGTCTGGTTCCATCTGCTAAATAAATTCCTTCAATGCTCTGTACAACTCATACTACATTCCCCATGGCAACATTATCTGTATACTAACAGTCATACCAGAGAAATGTGAAGAGAACAGGACTAGGGAGAGCTTTGACAGCTCTGGCTGGAGAGGAATTCTTCATCAGTCAACAAGCATTTATGAAGCCCCCAGCCTGTGGTAGGGACTGAGCTAAACGTTGGGAGGAAAAAGAAAGGCCAAAAAGAGTCCCTGCCTCTAAGAAGGTTCAAGCCTAGTGGGGAGACCACATATGAACACCTTCGTCCAAACAAGGTATAGACAGGGCAAATGGAGGTAATTCTACAGGGAGGCACTGGGTGGGGGGCAGTTCGGAGGTTGGGGCTTTGAAGAAGGCAGAGGTGAAGAACATTCTAGGGACAATGCCAGAGACATTTGGGAGGCAGAAGTGACAAACCTGGGCAGCAGCAGATTCACACAGCGAGTGGGAGAGGATAAGCCCAACGTCCAAGCCTGGGGGATGGTGGCACCTCAGCAGGAGGGCAGGATATTGGAAAGAGAAGCTCGGGGGCCCTGCCCGTCATAAGATGCTAGAGGACTCTGAATGGAAGTCTCTCCCGGAGAGAGGGGAGGGAGAAGAGAAGGGTTCCCCGACGCTGGGTGGTGGCACTGGAAGGAGGAGGAGAAACAGGAGAGAATAGAGTCCCCCTAACCAAGAGACTGACAGGGCGAGGCTGCGGAGGTCGGGAACGGGGAGGATGGGGAAAAAGGCCGCTGGACTCGGTGAGTGAAAGATCATCGGTAACTTGGGAGAGCGGGGCTTCAGGTGTGACCAGTGGAAAGCCCGAGTGCGGCAGGCTTAGAGGGGGGACAGGAGAGGAGGTGGGGGCAGGGAGCACAGATTGCTTTTTCAAATTTAATCACAAAAAGGAGGAAGGATATAGTAGCGAAGCTGTCGCAGCTGTCTACTCGCTGAACAGAGTGAGTGATAAGACCAACAAGCATGTATTAAGTGTCTACTGTGTGCCAAGCCCTGTGCTAAATTCTGCGGGTATACATACATGCCAAAGGGAAACCAGGCCCTGCCCTCAAGGGGCTTACATTCTAATGAGGGAAGGCGACGTTGGAAGGGGAACTGAAAGCAGGAGCCATGATGCCGATGAAGTCCGGAAAGTCAGAAGTTGAGCCCGGAGAATGAAAGGCGGCCGGCCTCGGACCTCACCGCTCCCCCTCCCGCCCAGGCCCCGGGACTCTCTCCCCCCAGAAGGCCCCGAGACCCTCCCCCGGAAGGCCCCAGGACCCTCTCCCCCCAGAAGGCCCCGAGACCCTCCCCCGGAAGGACCCGGGACCCTCCCCAAGAAGGCCCTGGGAAGAGCTCACCAGTGAGAGAAGGAGCTGGCTCGCTGGAGGGATGTGCCCAGGGAGGCAGCCCCAGGCGATGGCTGCAGAGGAAGTTCGAGGCCAACCTCTGGAAAATCAGAGGCTGAGGCGGGGGCGCATCCTGGAGATAAATGAGGGCTTGGGGAAGGGGGAGGGCAGTCTGCCGGAGAAGATGAGTTTGGATGGGCTCACCTGTGCAGGCGGAGAGCTGGCAGAGTGAGGGGGAGGGTTGGGCAGGCAGCAGGAGCTAAGCTGGGCTCTTCCCTCCCTCTAACGCTGACTTGCCCTCCCATGCCTCCTTGCCTCGGGGGCAGCACATTTATTTATTAAGCACCTCTGGTGTGCCAGGCGCTGTGCCAGGCGCTGAGGTGTTGAGGAAAGGCAGAACCCGTGCCCGTCTCAGGGAGCTCCCGGCAAGCCCGGTTTAGATAATGTCACTCCCACCAATACCACCTCACCTTGAGCAAATATTTTTTTAAACCCCGAAAAACCAAGGCCTCGGTGCAGAGCTGAGTGGTCTGGTTAAGCACCCTTCCCCTCTGACCAGGCTCTTTCTGCGTCTTCAATCCTTCCCCTCCCTCACTGGAGGCAGGGGGACTGGGCCAGGTCGGCAGGAGGAGTGGAGGGGGAGGGTAGGAGAGGAAGGAGAGAAGAGGGATGAGAGGAAGGGGAGGGGAGGGCAAGGGAGGAGAGGGGTCTTCTTCCTTAGCTCTCTCCCCCCCTTTTGTGTCTGTGATCAGAGATCTAAAGTCTTTCTAGGTGGCTTTCCTCTGGAATGTTGTCATTGCTGTTGGGGCCCAGAGGTCACCCCAGTTTTCTCTGAAATGGTCTATTTTGTCATTTCTTGGGACCCAATAACAATGAGTGGCTGGGCCCCACTTGTTTGGCCATTTCCCATGGGGGGGGAGGTGACTCCTAGATGGTAGCACAGCTAGCAAAGGGCAGTTTGGGAACTTTCTGGGCTCCCCTTCTGGTGGGAGTGACAAGCATCTAGGGGCACAGGAACCAGAAGACATTTGCCCCCGAGGGAGTAGGAGCTGGGGGCTGGGGGCTGGGAAAGGCCTGATGGAGTTGGGAGTGGGGACACCAGGAGGCAGAGGGGAGGAGGGAGAGCATTCCAGGCATGGGGGACAGCCAGGGCAAATGCCCAGAGGTGGGAGATGAGGTGTCTCATGAGGGACCACAGAGCAGACCAGTGCCCCTAGGTTCCAGTGCATGTGGAAGGGAAGGGAGCTTTGCCTGGATCCCTTCTCCCCCCTCCCCTGGATTCACTCAGGCACATCTTGTGGCCCCCTCTTTCTGCTGTGGTCTCTGTATCTCCCACCTGGCCCAGCTCATTGGATTTGTGTTGGCCAGAATCCCATGGGACGTGGGACAGTCACTTAGCTGTGGAGGCCCATTGTCTGGGGTAGGGCACTGGGGGAGCCAGGCCAGGCAGACACACCTCAAGCCTGGGAAGGGCCTCCGGGTTCTGCTGGGGGCCAAGGCAGGACCCAGGAAACCACCAGGCAAGTTCAAAGAAGGCAGACAATCACCTGGTTATGCCCATAATTATCCCAGGCACCAGGCTTACCAAGGCAGCATGAATAGGCTGCTTGTCTCTGTGCCACCGAAGAGGGTGGATGCCAGGCCACTGAAGGCACAGCCTCCTCGGAATGGACCCAGCCTCAGGGGCTTCACTGGGTGGAGGTGTATGTGGGAGTGGGTGGCAAGCAGTGATGCGGGATGTGTCCTTGGAAGGACAGAGGCATCGAGCTGAGAGCCAGGGGCCTCTCCAGCCAATGCCTTTGTGAGTCTCTCACCAGAGGCCCTCTGGGCCTGGGAATGGGCAGCCCTTTCAGAGTCTGGATGTGGTCATCACAGCAGACCTGGAGAGGGAAGCAGGGTGCCTGTGAATGAGAATGTGTGGATGTGTATGAGTGTATGTGTGAGTGTGTTTGTGTGTGTAACTGTATGTGAGTGCGTGTGTTAGTGTATGAGTGTATGTGTGTGTTAGTATGTTAGGGGGTGTGTGAGTGTGTTAGTGTATGAATGTATGTGTGTGTATGTGTGAGTGTGTGAGAATGTGTTAGTGTGTAAGTGTGTATATGTGTATGTGTGTGTGACTGTGAGTGTGTGTGTGTGCATGTGGGCACGTGTGCTCTTTAGTGCACAGGTGTGAGGGTAGCAGGCAGATGATCACAGCATCACTGGTTAGGTCAAGAGAAGTGTCCCATCCAACCCTCTCATGACTTTAATCTCAGGTAATACATTAATTTGAAATCATGAACTTCGTGTTGCCCCAACAAATATAAGTAAGCCATTTGGAGTAACTGCCCCAATGAAATCTTAAAATTATATAAAGTGATATTTATTAAACACCTGCTACCCACCAAAGGGGCGCTGGGTGGTGCTGAGGACAGTGGAGGCAGGAAGGCCTGAGATCAGTTGTGACCATCGGGATGACCTTAGGCAAGTCACTTCATCCTGTTTGCCTCAGTTTCCTCATCTATAAAACAAGCTGGAGAAGGAAACGGCAAACCCTCCAGTATCTCTGCCAAGAAAACCCCAGGCAGGGTCACCGAGAGTTGGACGGGACTGAAGAGCGGTCAAGGGAAGCTCTGGAAATACAAGGATGAGCCATCAGCAGGGGTGCGCGGGTCCGGTGGCCTGCGTGTTCCCTTGGATGATGCGGGGCGCCTGACCATGTAGGGGCCGCTCACCTCTGGCTGCCCCTGTGCCCCGCCCTGGGACACGTCCCCCCTTCTCCTGCTCCCCAGGGGCTGGGTGCCTCCCCCTTGGCCGCGCCAGTCTTCCTTCTCGATCCCACATTCCCCACTCCTCCTACGCGTTCCTCGCTGGCCCTCTGCTCTGTGCCCTCCGATACCCTCTGAGTGATGCTCCAATTGGCCTTGGCCCAGGGTCTGACACACAGCTGGGAACTGACTGAGGTCACACTTGAACCCAGGCCTTTCTGACTTCAGGTCCCATTCGGTGACTTCGATCTGGGGAGCTCTCAAAGGCGTCAGTAAGATGAGGTGCAATGTCTTCAGTTGGGTAGAGAAATCGGCTTGCCCAGGAGAGGGCAAGGGGGAGGCTCTGGGGCTCTGGGGGAGGGGGGGGTTGCTGCTTGAGACCCTGCCTGGAGTCCGGGTGGAAAGAGGCTGCCTAAGCCAATGGGGCATCGCCCGAGGGGCCCACGTCTAGGCACACGGGAGATGAAAGGTCCCCTGCCCTCAGCTGGAGCCCCGGGCTCAGGCGCCACGAGGAAGGAAGGACGTTGGCTTCCCGGGTGTGTCCGGAGTGCGTGGTCTTGGGTTCACGTTGGACGAGAGTCTTGAGTGAGGCGCAGTGAAGGCGTCATCTTGAGCTTTCTCTGCTTCCGGCCGCTAGGGGAGCTGTGTCTGGAGTCCGAAAAGCCTGAGCTCGAATGTAGCCCTGCCACTTAACTAACTGTATGAGCCGGGGCACTTCGCTTCATTTCTGTCTGCCTGTTTCCTCATCTGTAAGATGGGGATGATAGCTCTGATGCTGTAAGGCTCGGATTTGTGAAGTGCCTGGGACACAACAGGTGTTTAGTAAATGTCTGGTGGTTGGTGATTATGGAGGAGCACAAGCCTCTCATATCTGGGTAGTGGTCCAGCCTTTCGGAGATGCTTGTGCTTCACAAAGCTCTAGGCTAGGGATTCTTATCCATTTTTAAGGCTCAAGACACTGAGTCATTAAGAGACCCAGTGCCTTGGCTCGCTGAAGCTGCTCAGAGAGCAGAGGTCCGGTCTCTTGACTCCCCCCTGGCCAGAGCTTCTCAGCTCTGCTTTCCCACTCCCCAGACCCTCCCCATGCCCAGCAGTAGCCCAGGCCCACTGGGTGGGCTCCCAGGGACAAGGCACCTTGGGGCTGCTCTCAGGCAGACCATGGTGCTTACACCCTTTGCTGGGTTAGAGATGCCCCAGGAAGGAGAACTGGTGGGTACAGGGTTAGGAGCAGGGCTGGGACCGGACCAGTAGCCCTCAGAGCTCCAGCCCCTGGTCTGGCACTCAGCTCCAGCTTTTGGCAAAGCTGTCATTTGTCAGGGGAAGGGGCAGGGCCCCCAGAGTGAACTGAAGATTGACACCATCTCCCCATTTTCCAGTTAGGCCTGCCTCATGACCAGCGTGGACTCCCAGGTAGGTGGCCCCAGTGCCCAGCTCCTGTCTGCACCAACTCTTCCTGCCCTGTCAGTCCCGCAGTCAATCACCAAAGGCCATTTCACTTTGCTCTGAGGCAGAACCTGGCATAGTGGTGGGGGTGAGTCAGAACAATGGGAAATCTACCAAGGTTGGTTTGGTCTTCGAGACACTTGGGTTAGTGCCCCCACCATCCAGAGGAACTTAACCTGAGGGGTCTCAGAGGCCACAGGAGGTCAGATTTAGAGCTGTGGGCAGGGGGGGCAGGAAACCTCAGAAGCTGTAAGTGGGAGCCCAGCTTCTGAACCAGCTCTTCCACCCCCAAAGCCAGCCCCTCTTCCACTGCCCCCCAAGTACCACGGAACCTGACAAGACCCCCCCACATCCATGTGTTTACACAGTTGGACTAGTCCTCACTCCCACCTTCTCACTGTGGAGACATCACAAGCTGATCAGAGCTTCCTTAAACCCCTCGGGATGAAGTAAAAGCTAAGATGCCCTCCATGAACCTGGGAGTCAAGCATTTCTCCAACAAGATGATTAGGAAACACCAGCCGGGACCACGGGTGACCATTTGGACGGCCTTGTGTCAGAGATGTTCAGATGGGAAGGGCCCGGGTGGCCTGGCAGGGGCAGGTGGGGCTGGGGTCTGTCTGCCCCCACCTAGGTGACTCCCCACAGTGTCTGAAAGTGAGGTGGGCCCTTGGCTGCCTCATCTCCTATGAACGGCTCTTGGGCAGCTGCACCACTGGCAGCTGGCATTCTCCCGAAGCCCACCACTGGTTCCCTCTGCAAACCTGAAGAATTACCAGGTATTCATCAGAACTAAAACAGGTCTCACAGATTTAACACAGAAAATACAGGAAAGGGAAGGGGTCCAGGGCCAGAGGGCCAGGTGAAGAAGTAGCCCCCTACTCTTTCATGGGCTTCTGCCTTTGCACGGGAACCTGGGCCATCCTTCAGGCTTTTTACAATGGGTGGGCTCCCACTCAAGGGGAAAGATATTGAGGCTCTGTAGAGTCCTCCAGAGTCCCTTGGCCCCTGCCCCAGATACACGCATAGTGCCCATTTCTCAGAGCACCAATGGGGGCCCAGTCAGGGTTAAGGGGTGGGTCTGTCCCCAAAATGGGGGCGCAGCCCAGAGCCTCATCACCGCTTGGACGGCCCTTCATCCAGTCGCTGCCTCTGGCTCTGAGGCTCCTGCTCCCGACCCCCTTCTCTCTTCCAAGGCAGCTGTGCTGGGTCCCAAAGATAGCCTGTGGTTGCCTCAAGAAGGCTCTGACATTCTTGTGGGGGGAGAGGCAGAGTTGGCGGCTGCAAGATGGGATCAGGTTGACAGAAGCAGGTTGGGGGGTGCCTGCCACAGGGGCAAAGAGGGCTCTCCCAGCTTCCTGAACCTCTCTGCATCCTGCCCCACCCCTGTCCCTGACACAGCACAGTTGGATGAATGTGGCCTCTGTAAATAGTTCTGATAAATAAGAAATACCTGGGGGGACTGTGTCATCTCAGAGACTCTGGCAAATGAGGAAAAGCCCATCCGCTCAGAAATTGTGGGTGACAAGGGGCAGCTGGCAGGGGTAGCAGGAGGGAGGCCCTGGGAGAGAGTGATCATGTTACCAAAGGGGATCCTGGGTATGCATCCATCCATACACTTCCACGTACATGCATACACACATAAACACACATGCACCCATATAGCACATATGCTTACATACACACATATCCCAGGCTTTAAGGCATTCTGAGGAAAGATGGGTGTGGCCTGTGATCTGAGTTGGCCTCTACAAGCACGCTTGGCTGAGGAGGGCTGCCGCTGTCCACCGCCTTCCTGGGGGGCTGTTTTTCTATGTTCTCTCTAGATTTCATGTGGATGGTAATGTCTCGGGACATGTGTGTGGGTCTTAGCTTCATTAAGATGCCTTTGAAGGAGCGAAGGAGAGCAAGTCCCCCCATTGTGGGGGTGGGCTGGGGAAAGAGGGGTTCTGGGTTCGTGGGTAGCCAGTCACCATAGGGCGGCCCCAATGTTCTCCTGAAGAGCCAGGCCAGAATGATGTTTGCCTAAAGCCTGACCCAAAGGAAGTCAGTCCGGTAGCCCCCACAGCACAGAGTCAGAGCCCAAGGCTGACGCTCTGAGCTGACAACTGGCCAAGGCCGATGGGCTGAAGGAGCTGAGCATCGCCCCCAGAGCCTTCCCCATGGCCAGGCTTGTGGCCCGCTGGGCATCACCAGACTCCCCAGTGCCCCCTGGACGTCCTGAAGAGACCATGGGGGCTCATCACATTCTCCTGGAGGAATGACAGCAGTACTGGGGCTGGGGGAGCAGTGCAGGAGGAGGAGGACAGGCAGGGGGCCCAGGCAGGTAAAGGAGGATGGGGGGCTTTAATGGAGGCAGTTTAATACCAGTCAGCGGTATGATGAGGCAGCCCCCCCTCAAAAGGCCATGAGAGCACCTAGGGAGGACACAGACACGTGTAACACCAGGGGTCACACAGGTTTAACTGGCACAAATCTAATGCTCCAGCAAGGAGACAGAAAATCCGGAAAGTGCTTTGTTGATCAGCCCACATGCATTGACTATCTGCTGTGTGCCAAGCCCTTGGACCCAGAGAAAGACAGACGACAGCCTGGCCCTCAGGAGTGCCCATCCTAATGGGAGCTGGTTCCAGGAAGGAGAAATGGAGACTCTAGGTTTAGAATGGAAACTCTTTTATGAAAACGGCAGCAGCCAGGCCTGAGTTCAAATCCAGCCTCAAGGACTTCCTAGCTCTGTCCCCCTGGACAAGTCGCCTCTGCCTGCCGCAGTTTCCTCCTCTGTAAAAGGGAGATAGTTCACCCTAGCACCTACTGCAGGGAGTGGTTGTCAGGGCCAAACTAGGTAACAACTGTAAAGCATTTAGCACAGTGCTGGGCACACAGGCGCTATTCCCATGTTAGCTGTTGTTGCTACAACACTGAGGGTGTGTGGTCAGCCTAGGACTCAACATCTCAGCCCTGGGGAAGGTGGAGACAGGCTCAGCAGCCAGGCTAGTCCAGAGGAGACCTGGGCTGGAGGGAATACCCTTGTCGGGAGCCTGAAGAATTGGTTAGAAAGGAGTCTGCGGAAGGGAGATGCCCAGAAAGGCGCGACCTCATGGGGGTTAATGTGGGAAGCAAACTCGGGGGACCCGGAGGCTGCACCATGTCCCCTCTGCCACCATGCTCCTTCAGTGCTCCTCGGGCCTTGGGAGGTTCCAGCTGGGTGAGCAGGAGCTTCCGAACCCAACATTGGGCACAAGACCCCACCTGGGCGTCATACAGCTGGTGGGAAGAGGCAGAGAGCACGGGCTCCCACCTTCTTCTTGTTTCTTTATTCTGAAAAAGCATTTGGTTAAGGAAAGGCAAACGTTGCCTTAAAGGCTCTCCTACAAGCAGCCGTCTCAGCACATACCTAGGTATGTCCACACATGGGTCACGCACACAACCATTTGCAAACCCACAAATGCATGCAGACATACACATGTACACAACACAGACACAATACACATCCTGGGGAGGAAAGTCTGACTTAGAGCCTGGCGGCCAGCTTGGAGCCTGGCCTCTGCACCCTTGTCGCTGGTGGGATCTCTCCAGGCTTCCTCCGAGGCCCCTTCCATCTTTAACCCTGCCCAGTCCCTTCCCCTCCCAGTGCATCCAGGCTCTTCAAGATTTCTGGAAAGATTTCACAGCAGAGACAACCACAATCCTCCCCCCCATTAATCACCAGTGGTGGGGGGCAGGCGCCGAGGTCGCTGGAGAGGGAGCCTTCTCCGGCAGGGACGCTCTCTATTGTTCCCCGGGGCACAGGGCAGAGATGGATGGGCGATCTGCCCTGGTGGAGGGACTGCCACCTCCCTCCATGAGACCACGGATCCGCCTGACCATCTGAGGGCCGTCGTGGCTAGCTGGGCAGGGGCCAGAACGATGCACACTGTGACAGCCGTCTTCAAGGGAGGAGGGCTGACCCTTGTCCTGCTCTGCCCCAGAAGGCAGCATGAGAAGGGGCGGGGGTGGAGGACGTACAGAGAGTTAGAGGCTGGATGCTGGCAGAAATGTCTTCGGAACGTGGTGGTCCTGGCTCTGCAGACAGAAAGACTCGAGTTCAAATTCAGACTCCAACCCTCCTTAACTGTGTGACCCTGGACAAGGCACTTCACCTCTGTTTGCCTCTGTCTCCTCATCTGTAAAATGGGAATAAACATGCCATTTACATTCTGGGGTTGTAGGGAGGACCACAGGAGCTGATCGCTGTAAAACATTTAGCTACATTTAGTGCTAAATCAATGTTGGCTACTATGATGATCTTTCAGTGTTGTTATTATTACTAACTATTGTGACTGGCTGTGTGACCCTGGGCAAGTCCCTTTCCTTCTGTCTGCCTCCATTTCCTCATTTGTAAACTCCTGGGGTCATTGTGAGGCTCCAATGGGAGAGCACTGACAAGGTCGTCGTCCTCATTGTCCCCGTGGTCGTGATGATCTTTAGAACGGGAGCCACCTGAATGCCAGGGGCTGGCTGCCTGGATGCCCCTCTTCTGGGGCTCTCTGGCACCCTCTTTCTGGTCCTGGCATAGGATGTGCTGGACTAACGGTTCTGAGGAACTGTCCAGATCTCAGGTTCGGGGACTTGTCGGAGGAGGGCCCCAGCTTCCCAGCCCCTTCCTTTCTTTGACCCCATGGGGAAGGCCAGTGTAGGGAATGCTGGCCTCCCTCCCAGCCGCCAACTTCCGGCTTGGAGCCAGCAATTCTGGCTCAGACTGGTTTCCGACAAGTCCCAGGAACCTGCCAGGTACCTTGTTGGCATCTCTAAGAGAATGACTCAGGCTCTCTTAGACCAGACCTTAGCTTAATCCCTTCGGAATGCAATAATTACTCAGAAACTACAGGGGCTCTGACGCAGACAAAATGGTCCTTGGCTAAGTGGATGAGAATGTAGGGAACCAGCTCTTCCTCCCTAGGGCTCTCCCCACCCTTGCACCAGGGACCTGGGAACTCTGGGAAGGCAGACCTGGAAGCCCTGGAGTGTTGCCCTGCTCCTGGCTTCCAGAGGGGGCTCAGACAGTGCTGCAACACTCCCAGATCCTTCCTCCCATGTATGATATCTGGTCTCTCCCTTTCACATGGTTTCCCTAGAAAAGTGATGGCTGGCTGAGGGTGCTCTCCAGGCCAGTACCCACATAAAAGCAAAACTCACAAGCCCCCACTGATGTATTTACTTTTACAAGTCAGCCACAGGACACAGCAGTCCAAATAAGAGATGTTTTATTAATAGCATAGCAAGTGAAGTGGCAAAAATTCCTTCCCTGAAGATATGGGATATGCTGTCCCATGGGGACCCCATCAAAATGGGGATGCCATACACACAGTGAGGGCACCCACCTAGAGATCACACACAGCCAAGCAATATGTGTGATCAGGCAGGTGTCAAGAACCTGGTGTCCAGATGTGGAGGGCAGAACACAACTTAGCCCTTTGCCCCAGAGCCTTCTCTAGGCACCACATCAGCCAATTTAGCCCACCTGCTTCCCTGCCTCCCGCCTCTTTGCCCCAGGGCCTTCCTTCTCCAGGGTCCTGGAGCCCATTCCCTGACTAACTACTCCCCTCTCCCCCTTACCACTTCAGCAGACTGTCCTCACCCATTTCCCCGCCCTGGTCTCCTAAGGCATAGGTCCTGCTGCTAGTGCCAGTTGTGGGGAGTGCCCCCCAGGCCTCACAGTATATGTCACCACCTGCCACAAACTTTGAGGCAGATCCTTGAACAAGCTCATCACCTCTCTCCCTCAGTATTCTGGACCAGTCTTCAGTGGTTCTCAATGATTCTGAACCCTTTCCTGCTGAGGCACAAACCCATTCCCCAGGCGCTGCTGCCATCTCCCTTACTCCTGTCCCTACAATGCTCCCCTCCCCCAATGTCCCACTCTAGTCCTGCCCATCCCTACTGCTGGGCTCCCTGCAATACTCACTACTTAAGTCACCTGGACCCTCCCCTTTCTCACTCTTTTTCCCTCCTGGCCCTCTCTCTACAGCCTGACATCTCTGGCCACTGCTTTCCTTTGATGCAGTCATTGTTCAGGCAAGGGAATAGGCATAGTCCTTCTTCCCACTGGCATGTCCCTCCTCGGAGGCTCCTTCAGGCCAAACTTATCCCCCAGAGTGGATCCTGGTGGGCCTTATTTAGCCCCTGCCCCATTCTCCTTTCCTGGACGGGGTCAGTGCCTGCTTCACATTCAGTATCCACAGTGATGCTCCCTTGCCTCCCCTCCCTTTCCACTTCCTCAATCCACTCATTCTCTGTGACCTCTCCCTCCCCACGTCATCTCAGCCTCACAGAGATGGCCACACCTTTGGCTTGGCCATCATCCACAAATGTTCCACTTTCAGGCTCATGAACTTCAGAATTCCCTCCTCGGCTGCTCACCTCCATCATTCTGTCTTTCTCTCCGCCTGGTGACTCTCCATTCCACCCACCCTCAGTTCTCTTGAAGACCGTCTCCCTGCACTGGTTGCATTCTCCCCTCCTTACCCTAGCCCTGGCCCGACTGCTTGGTCAATCAGCTCCCTTTACACAACCATCTACACCAGAAGCTCCTGCCTTACTGCCCTCTAACCACTGCATGTTGACAGATCCCAAATTGGATCTCTCCTCTGCTGCTGTTATTTATGCACTGGTAAAAGAAGCTGGAGAAAAGCCCCCAAACTATGCTGCTGACTGCATCCCCTACATACCTCCCTGACTGACTAGTCCCACCCATCACAGCCACTCTTCTAACCTTCCTCATCCTTCCTCGTGCCTGATCTGCCTTTCTCCCAGGCGCTAATCTCCCCTCACCTCACTTTTCATTGAACCGATTGTGGCCACTCACCAAGAGCTCCTTCCTTCCTCAGCCCCCATCATTTCCTCTCTCACCCTTCTCCTCCCTGAAGAGGTGGCTCTTCTCCTTCTCTATATGCTTCCTTGATCCCATCTCTTCCTATCTTCTCCAGCAGCCTGGCCCCTCCATCAGCCCCACTCTAATCTTCAGTCTCTCTTCATCTACTCCTTCCTTCCCTGATTCTTGCAAACATACTGATGTCTCCCACATTCTTCAAAAACACCTTCACTTGATTCAACTATCAGCTCTAGCTTTCATGCTTTCTCTCTTCTTCCCGCCCTGGCTGAACTTGAGGAAACTGCCCACTTCTCACTCACTTCCAAGCCCTCTGGAGTCTGGCTTCTGGCCTCATCATTCCACCTAAGCTGCCCTCCCCAGAGTTACCCATGATCTCTTCATCACCAAATCCAATGGCCTTGTCTTGACTCATCTGCATCCTCTGGTGCTGGTGATCTCTCTTTCTCCCAGACATTCTCTTCTTTCTAGTTTTCCTTCTGTTACTCACTGGCTCCCCAGTCTACTGACCAGATTCTCCTCCAGGTCATGGCAGCCCTGGCCTGGTGGTTCTCCAAGAGTCTCTTCTGGGCCCCTTCCTCTCTTTCTCTCCAGTATAGAGGCAATGTTTACTATCTCTTTTGGTGACCTCATTGGGTCCTTCGTGTTCAGTTCTTGTCTTTATGCAGATGGTTCTCACATACCTGAATCCAACTCCAGTTTCTTCCCTAGTCCCAGACCCACGTCACCAACTGCCTCTTGGTCACCTCAAACTGGCTGTCCCATGGTCATGCAAAGTTCAACATGTCCAAAATGGAACCAGTTATCCTCCCCCTAAGACAAGGGTGGGGAACCTGTGGCCTTGAGACCACATGTAGCCTTCTAGGCTCTTGGGTACGGCCCTTTGAGTCCAAGTTTTACAGGACAAACCCTTTTATGAAGGGGACTGGTCCTGTGAAGTTTGGATTCAGTCAAAGGGCCGCCCTTGAAGACCTATAGGGCCACATATGACCTCAAGACTGCAAGTTCCCCGCCCCTGCCCTAAATTCTCCTCTCTTCCAAACGTTTAAGAAAATTTATTTATTTTTAGTTTTCAACATTCATTTCCACACCATTTTGAGTTACAATTTTTTCTTCCCATCTTTCCCCTACCTCCACCCCAAAATAACAAACCTACTGAATACGCTTCCCCCAATCTGTTCTCTCTTATATCCTTCCCCTTCACCCTACTAACTTTCTGGTATGGAAAGATGGATTTCTATACCGCAGCACCTGTATATCTTATTTCCCAGTTGCATGCAAAAAACCCCCACAAATTTTTAAACATTTGTTTTTAAAACTTCGAGTTCCAGATTTTTTTCCCTTCTTCCCTCCTCACCCACCCCCACTGGGAGGATAAGCAAGTCAATATAGATTGTACACGTGTAGTTTCCCAAATCATTTCCATAGTAGTTACATTGTGAAAGACTAACTATAATTCCCTCCGTCCTATCCTGCCCCCCACTTATTTCATTTTCTCCCTTGACCCTGTCTCTTTTCAAAAATGTTTGCTTCTAACTACCCTCTCCCCCAATCTGCCCTCCCTTCTATCCTCCCCTCTCTTATCCCCTACCTCTCTATTCTCCTATAGGGTAAGATACCCAATGGAGTGTGTATGTTATTTCCTCCTTAGGCCAAATTCAATGAGAATAAGGTTGTCCCATTCCCTTTCACCAGCCTGCTCTTCCCCTCCATTGTAATAGTTTTCTCTTGCCTCTTTTATATGAGATGATTTACCCTAATTTGTCACTCTCTTTCTTCTTCTCCCAATAAATTCCTCTCTCACTTCTTAATTTTATTTTTAGATATCATCCCTTCATAGTCAACTCATCCTGTGCCTTCTGTCTATGTATATATGCATACATATAAATGTATATATACACATATTCCCTTCAACTATTCTCATACTGAGTTACAATTATCATTTTTACATGTAGGAATGTAAATAGTTCAACTTTAGTAAGTTCCTTATGATTTCTTTTTCCTGTTTACTATCTCATGCTTCTCTTGTTTCTTGTATTGGAAAGTCAGATTTTCTGTTCAGCTCTGTTTTTTTCATCAAGAATGCTTGAAAGTCCTCTGTTTCATTGCATGGCCATATTTTCCCCTGTAGCATTATACTCAGTTTTGCTGGGTAGGTGATTCTTGGTTTTAGTCCTAGCTCCTTTGACCTCCAGAATATCATATTCCAAGGTCTTTGATCCTTAATTTAGAAGCCACTAGGTCTTGTGTTATTCTGATTGTGTTTCCGCAATACTCAAATTGTTTCTTCCTAATTGCTTGCAATAATTTCTCCTTGACCTGGGAACTCTGGAATTTGGCTATAATATTCCTAGGAGTTTTCTTTTCGGGATCTTTTTCAAGAGGTGATCGATTGGTGAATTCTTTCAATTTCTATTTTGCCCACTGGTTCTAGAATATCAGGGCAATTTTGCTTGATAACTTCTTGTAAGATGTTGTTGAGGCTCTTTTTCTGACCATGGCTTTCAAGTAGTCCAATAATTTTTAAATTCTGTCTCCTGGATCTATTTTCCAGGTCAGTGGTTTTTTCCAGTGAGATATTTCACATTGCCTTCTATTTTTTTCATTTGTTTGGATCTGTTTTTTAGTATCTTGATTTCTCATAAAATCATTAGCTTCTAATTGCTCCAATCTAATTTTGAAGGAGTTATTCTCTTCAGTGAGTTTTTGAGATTCCTTTTCCATCTGGCAAATTTGTCTTTTTAAAGCATTCTTCTCCTCATTGGTTTTTTAAGCCTCTTTTGCCATTTGAGTTAGTCTATTTTTTAAGGTGTTATTTTCTTCAGCGCATTTTTGGGTCTCCTTTAGCAGGCTGTTGACTTGCTTTTCATGATTTTCTTGCATTATTCTTATTTCTCTTCCCAATTTTTCCTCTACTTCTCTTACTTGATTTTCAAAATCCTTCTTGAGCTCCTCCATGGCCTGTAACCAGTTCATATTTTTCTTGGAATCTTTTGATGCAGGGGTTCTGACTTCAATGTCTTCCTCCTGCTCCATGCCTTGATCCTTTTTGTCTCCAAAAAAGGATTCTATTGTCTGTTTGTGCTTCTGTTGCTTGCACATGTTGGCAGCCAATTACTCGACTTCTGAGCTCTTTGCCATGGTAGAGCTTCCAGAATGGAAAGAGCTATGTCCCAAATTGCTGGGGGTTTTGCAGCTGCCGGAGCTATTAGGAGGGTGCACTCTCTACCTACAGCCTCCACACATTCTGGCTCACTGGTCACACACTCCAGGACCACCACCCAAGACTGCAATCCAGATCCAAGCAGGTCAAAGCAAGAACACTTAGCTTCTGAATGGTCACTTGGTCCCCTTACAATCTGCAGGCCAGGAGCTCCAGCAGCATGGACAGTGGCTGCAGCCACTGCTCCTCCTCCACTTCTGGCTCCCGGGTAGCAGACAGATGGCACTCTTCTATCCCCCCTGAACCAATCAAGTTCCACACTGACCTTTTACTTTGTCTTTGGCATTTATGGGTTAAGAAGTCTGGAAATTGCTATAGTTGCTGGTGATTTACTCTCATGAAGTCCGCTCCAGTGGCTGCTCATTGGGGCCACCCTGGGGCTAAAACCACGGCTCAGTCAGGACTGCCCTAGGCTCCCAGTGTGTTGCGATGGACCATTCCTGCCAGCCTGCTGGGCTTCCTTCAGTGGGAGATTTGTTTCTGTCTGTCACTTTGTGGGTTCTGTAGCTCTAAAGTTTGTTTAGAGTAATTTTTTACATGTATTGGAGGAGGTGGAAGCCAGATCATTGGGGAAGTACTGTTTCTACTCCACCATCTTGGCTCTACCCCCTTCTTCCAAACTTTTTTATTACTGAGACATGACCTTCCATCTGCACTCACAACCTAGGAATCATTCTCCCTTCCTCACTCTCTCTCATCTTCCATGTCTAATCTATTAGCAAGTCTTATTGTGGAGGTAGAAAATAATACCAGATTTTCCCTCTTCTCTCCTCTGATACAGCCACCACTCTGGAGCAGGTGTTCACCCCCTCACACCTGGACGGTTGCAGTGTCTGCTGTGGTGTCTGCCTGCCTCAAGTCTCTCTCCACTACAGTGTATCCTCCGTTCAGTTGTTAAAAGTGATTTCACTAAAAGCCAGGACTGACTTTTTCACCTCTCCTTCTTAATAAGCTACAATGACTCCCTCTTAACCTCAGGAACATACATAAAGTCCAAAGGGAGTTTGCCATCTAAAGATCTCTATAACCACTTCATTGAAATGTTTTCTCTTTGTGTCTTGGACTACGTGTCTGTTTCCCTCTTCTGTCCAGGTGGTCTCCAGTCTACTCCAAGTGCAAAAATCACTTCTGCTACTGCCTTCATTGGTCTTACTTTAAATGCTCTCTCTTTATCCAGGGAATCCCTAGGGGAATCCTCATCTGAAAATGCCTCCAATAATACGTGCCACTCCATTCTCCACTCCTATCTTTGCCTTTACTGTTTTTCAGAGAAGTACTAATTTAGAACCAAATTCCAGGCATAGGTCTCATCCACGAACAAACATGTATTAAGGACCTACTATGCACTGGTCCTGTGCTAAGCATGGCGGGTACAAAGGTCATCCTTGGTAGATTTCAGGTGGCAATGCCATCTGTGCCCAAGGATTCATCAGGAGTGGGCAGCGCTCAGGTATTTTAACAAGTCAGCCAATAAACATTTATGGAGTCATGGCTCTGTGCCAGGCACTGTGCCCAGAATGGTGGTTCTCTGTTGAATACTCATCCTGAGAAGACAACAGATTCTCTATTGTTGTCAGGCCAGAATACCTTAACAGGGCATTGCTGCCAGCAAGACTCTTCTCTCCTTCCTTTGCTCTTACAGAAATGGATAGTTTCAAGGTCACCAATGGCCTCATAGCTGCCAAATCCAGGAGTCTTTGCTAAGACTGCCTCCTTGATGCCTCTAAAATCACCTCCTCCTCCAGGATCCTTTCTTTTCCCCTGATTTCTTGGATGCTTCTCTCTCCTGGTGTTCCTGCTACATGCAGCCTCAGCCCCTTCTCCCCTCTGACCTGCTGGGTCAAGATCTCCCTCCTACCCCCTCTATTCTGGCATCTCCCCAAGATCTTCTTCTCTCTCTTTCCTCAGGTAATGGCATCAGTTCCATTGGGTCACATTATTATCTCCCTGCCTATAACTCCCACATGCTCCTAAATTCTCTCTTGAGCCCCAGTCTAGCATCAGCTGGTGGACACTAAGCTGATCCTTGGACATCTCAAACTCAGCACATCCAGAATAGGACAGTATCTCTCCCTACCCCCACTTCCAAACTCCCCCACTTGCATCACTGTCATCAGCATCCTTCCTGACATCTTGTTCACAGTAACTCTTGCTTCTTCTTCAACCCCTCCCATCTGTTTAGTTCCTAAGTTTGGGTGGTCCTGCCTGCACAAGACACCTTGCCTCTATGCCACTCTCCTCTCCCTTAATTCAGATCTTGTCAGGCTTCTCACAACAGCCTCCCGTTAGAGCCTCCTAAGAGAGGTTTTTCTGCCTCAACAACTCATCTTCCATAGCTGCTAAATTGATGTTCCTAAAATTCACATCTAGCTCTATCACTGACCCACTAGAGAACCCTTGGAGGTAGCAATGTCTGCATCTAGAGATGAAGACAGACTGGGCTGATGAGGGCAGACAGACGCAGCAGGCTCCCCAAGGAACATTGCAGAGAAGCTACATTAACTGTCAGGGAACAACTGGAGGGTCCCAAAGCTGTTGCCCCTTGGCCACATGTCCTCTCTAAGTCTGAGCTCCCTTTCCCCTGGACTGTCTGTTTGCTCTGGTGGGAGATGGTGCCAGGGACTCTTGGAGGTTGGCTTTCTAGCATCTCTACCAATGTAGTAAATACCTGGCTGGCTAACTGATATCAACTGATAACCAGTGTGGGAAAACCCACCAGTGAGAGTTCAACAATAGCAACCAACTGGAGTTGTGAACAGATCCAACCATTCTGGAGAGCAGTTTGGAACTATGTTCAAAGGATTAGAAAACCATGATCCAGCAATACCATTGCTAGGTTTGTATCCAAAGACATAACCCCACCCCACCCCCGAAAGAAAAGGACATATATGTGCAAAAATATTTATAGCCACTCTTTTTGGGGGCAAAGAATTAGAAATTGAAGGGACACCCATGGATTGGGAAATGGCTGAACAAATCATGGCGTGTGATTGTGATGGAATACTATTGTATCATATGAAATGATGAGCGATCCGATGCCAAGTGACATGTACTGGGTACAAAGTAACAGGAGTATTTTAGGATGATCAGCTGTGAGTGGCTTAGCTCTTCTCAGCAATACAATGACCCAAGACAATCCCGAAGGACAATGATGAAGCAGTCTCTCCATCTCCAGGGAAAGAACTGATGGTGTCAGAATACAGACTGAAGCATACATTTTTACTTTCTTTTTCTTTAGGATTTTTTGGTCTACTTTCTTTCACAACATGACTACGATGGAAATATTTCTGCATGACTATCCCTGTATAACCTCTGTCTAACTGCCTGCCTTCTCAGTGGTGGGGGGAGGGGGAGGAAGGGAGAGAATTTAGAACTCAAAGTTTTGAACATGAATGTTAAAAATTGTTTTTACATGTAACTGGTGAAAAATAAAATACTGAATTTAAAAAAACCCAGTAACAACCAGCAAGCCATTCTGCCATTCTGCCAGAGCTGCCATTATGCTGGGGGAACTGCAAAGGGGAGGGAGTGTGTGGGAGCAGGGGGAGAAGGTGGGGGACAGCAGAGAGAGACTGGCTAGCCTGGAAGGGACTGGGAGAGACTGACCAATCAGAGCAGACAATGAGGAGGCCCCAGAGGCAGAATGGAGAGGGACCCTCACTTAGAAAAGCACCCCCAGGCCCTCAGGGCTGGAGGAGACCAGAAGCAGCTGGCTGGGGGGGGGGGGGGACAGGTTAGCTGCCTGTGGAGCCCACTCCTCTGCTCTGCCCACACTCTAGACTCAGCATCTGAGTACTTACAACTGAGTCTCTCCTGTCCCACCCCCTTCATACCTAGAGATGGCCAATTGGCTACATGGATGGAGTGGTGGACCTGGAGGCAGGAAGACCTGAGTTCAAATTTGACCTCAGAAATGTGCTGTGTGACCCTGGGCCAGTCACTTCACATGTTTGCTGTTGTTTTCTTGTCTGTAAAATGGGCACTTCCCTTCCAGGGTTGTTGTGGGGATCAAATGAGATTGTAAAGCACTTGGTACTGTGCTTGGCACACAGTAGGTGCTTAATAAATGCTTATTCCCTCCTTCCCTCTCGTACACCTTGGAGGGTCTCCAGAGCTGGCCACTCCAGGCTGGCCAAGAAAGCCCTGGCTCAGTCCCAGCAGATCTGTTGGGGTTCCGCACTCAGAGTATTCCTGTCTCCTCTTTTCTGAAGACTCAGGAACTCTCAGTCAGCAACCAGCCTTCCCAAGGTGAATGCTGCTGTATGCCAGATGATTAGGGCACTTAGAAGGGCCTGTAATTGGGAGCCCAGGCACTTCTCTTTCGGGGGCTTGTGTGTGATCTCAGTGGCCCACGTGAGTGTCAGGGGAGGGGTGGGAGGCTGACCCCGCCCTGGCCACTGGGGTGGGACCTGCCGGTGTTGCTTTGCCTTGGCCCTGGCCCTGGTCCCAAGCCAGGAGAGGCCACGCCAGGTGGACCCCAGCCTGGATGGAGGGACTGGGTGGCGGGGCGGAGAGCAGGAGAGGTGGCCAGAGCCAGGCTGTGAGGGCTTTGAAGGTCAGGAGGGGAAGCTCGGCAGCAACTTTCCCGAGCAAGGAATGGCGTTGGCAGACCTGAGCTCTGATAGCTGAGAGGAAGCTGGATTGGAGGCTGGGGAGAGTGGAGGATCAGAGTTCCATTGGAGGGGATGAGAGCTTGTAGTAGTTGGGTGAGGGAAGAGATGGTGTAGGAACCGTGTGCAGGAGCTGGGAGCCCTCCCCTGCCCAGGCTCAGGGCCTGCTTCCCCACCAGCCCGGAGCCCACAGCAGTCACTGCTCACAGACCACATTGGTGTCCATATGAGGAAGGGAAAGGGCCCAGTTCTCCACATTGGGAATTAGCCCTGCCA
Organism: Pseudochirops cupreus; assembly: GCA_028627135.1. Classification (NCBI taxonomy): domain Eukaryota; kingdom Metazoa; phylum Chordata; class Mammalia; order Diprotodontia; family Pseudocheiridae; genus Pseudochirops; species Pseudochirops cupreus. The sequence goes on along the minus strand of CM053580.1, from coordinate 1,206,465 downwards.
TCACCTAGGGCAAGGACTATCACACCAGCCCTTAATCAAGGCTTTCCCACTAATGATTGTCACTGACTTGCTGTCAGCCCTTGGGGGAGCAATCTTGTCTGGGCTGCTTCCTGAGCTCTGGAAGTAAAGTACTGCTGAGTATTGTGGGTAGGACCCTCTCTCAGACTGGGGCCATCTTGTGGATCACTGCTGGGCCCCAGGAGACCACCTCGGGCCTTAGTCTTCCCCCCTCAGGCCAACGTGGGCACCTGCCTCCTTGCATTTGCCCTTTCCTACTCTTATTCACCAAGGCTGTCTGCTACGACGTTGGGAGCTTCGAAAGGCCAAGAGTGAGGCCCAGCAGATGGAGCCAGGGCCTGGAAAAGGCAAAGCCCTGAGCAGCCTGAAGTCCCATACAGGAGATGGGGGGAGGCAAGAGGGCTTATGAAGACCCACTATGTGCCAATCACTGTGCTAAGCACTTCACAGTCACTGTCTCATTTAATCCTCACAACAGCACTGGGAAGGAAACGCTATTGCTGAGGGCAGTTAGGTGAGTGATGCAGGGTCACACATCTAGTATCTGAGTATCTGCACATCTAGTATCTGAGGCTGCATTTGAACTCAGATCTTCCTGACTCAAGGCCCCGAGCACTAGCCACTGTGAAACCTGCTCTGATGACAGGGGAGCAGGGAAGCTCAGTGACTCGTCCTTCTGCCTTGCTGAGCTCCTCCCTGCTTCAAGCTTGAGTGCTCTGACCGGTAAGGGGGGCAGTGCCCGCAGGTGACAGGCCCCCACGCGAGGGGGAAATGTTCGTACTTCGGTTCTTTCAAGGTGCAGATCTGGACCACTTCACCCTTTTGGAACAGACTCTCCAAGTGGGCAGACTGGGGAATGCTCCAGATTTTGGGACATCTTGTGAGCCAGAGGCTCGCTGGTGTGGAAGGGTGAATGGATCCCCATCAACGCCCCCGAGCTGTCACCTTTGAACGTTTGTTCCGTCCTTTGGGAATAGCCTTTGGCTTAGCTCTGGGCTCTCAAACCTTTTTTAAATGTGCTAGCGGCACTTAGCAGATAAGGCGCTGAACTTGGAGGCAGACTATGACATCGACACGGATTAGCTGTGCCGTCATGGGTAAGTGGCTTAAACTCTGAGCCTCAGTTTCCTCATCTGTAAAATGGAGCCATCATAGAGTTGTGACGAGACTCAATTGAGTCAGCGCGTGTGTGAAGTGCTTTGTAAACCTTCCTGGAGGCATCGGCTACTACATTAGTGTGTCCAATTCACGGTCTCTGAAGACTTTTCCATAGAGTCTGGAAGGAGGGATGGACCTCGGAACAGGCCAGACGTCAGCTCGTGGCCCTGTCTGGAGGACGCAACCCCCTTCTCATCCAGTGCTGGCCACTGCCCAGAAGGCACAGTAGAGCCAGGCCCTGTCTCTGGGACCTCTGCTGGACTTCAGACCCCTCCCTCGGGGGCAGTGGGGCCTTCTGAGAGAGGCCTTGAAAAAAAGGGGCTTCCTGGGCAAACGGAGGCGCCCTGGGGTTCCCCACCTGACACGTGGCTGGGAGGGAGGGCGCACACTTTCCTGAAATGATTTTGGAGTGAGCAGGCTGGTTTGACTCTAAGCAGGGCAGGGATGGGGAAGCTGCCTGCCTGTTTCCTGCTGGAGAGGCAGCGGGCTCAGAGTGGAGGACGCTTGCCTCTCTGGGGAGGGTCAGTGGAGGAGCCCGGGGTACAAGGGCCTGCTTCTTTTTCAGTTGGGGAAGTGGGAGAGAGAAAAAAAATGGATGCTTGATAATTAAAAAGAAATTATATAGTTATACAACCTTATCAAAGCTTGGAAATGAGTGCAAAGACTAGGAAAAGGTGAGCTCTTGGCAAAATGTGCATAAGAAATAGCCTCCATCTGACAATAGGGTTGAAGCCATTTTTGATTCTACAAACATGGTTCTCCCTCAGTTCGGACCCTCCCAATAGAGCCCCTCAGATGGCGACTGGGTGGGCCTGAGGGCGCCACTTAATGGACCTGTTAGCCCTAAATGTCTTCAGTTTGGGGAGGGTGCCTTTCTACATTGGATTTTCCATCCCCCTCTCCGACCTTCTCTCTTTCTGGACCTCTGCTGCCCAGCCCCCTCAAGCAGAGGCTCCAACTTTGTACTAGAGGCAGAATCAAAGGCCGGGCACTGGAGTGCCCTCTTCTCCCTGGTCTCCTCAACCTCTTTGTCTTGTCCAGCAAACTGCTGCTTCCTTCCCGACCCCCCACCCAGTGCATCCCACAGTCTTCCAGTTGACAATTGGACCCCTCCTGGAGACTTCCCTGCCACCTACAAATTCTCCAGGCTCCCCTTACGGGCTCAGCTGGCCTCGAGTAACCGCCCGGATCTCTGCGCGCTGATTCCCTCCCCAAAGTCCCCTCCTAGGGCTCCATTT
>CM053580.1:1192293-1203551 GCA_028627135.1 Pseudochirops cupreus | reverse complement strand
CACACACACACACACACACGCACACACATGCACACACATGCACACACACGCACAGATCTTCATTATAATACAGTGACCTTTTCTCAATCCCCACCCTTCTTGACCTTTCTGCTGCTCTTGCCCTCCTGGTCATGTCTGTTCCTCAATCCTCCCATCTTCCTGGGTGCTCATGCCTATCTCCCTTCTCCCATCTGCCCAGTCCTTTTTTTCTCCTTTCCTGCGTCATTGTCTGTGTCCTGCCCCCGCGGGTGGGGTCCCCCAGCATTCTGTCCTGAGTCCCCTTCTCTTCTCCCTCTAGGATGCTGATGCTGGCTCTCTCACACAGGCGATGAGCACCATGAACTGCTGACCCCTTACTGACCTCCTATGCCCTCATCACCAGATCCCTGTTGGACATGTTGAACTGGGTGTCCTCTACAAATCAGAGGTCATTCCCAGACACTTGGCACAGCAACAGCTCCGTGAGGAAATCCAGCATTCCCAACACCCTGGCATAGAATGGTACGGTGATCTGTCTGTGAGGCCCCCACAGGACCCTTGGCCCAAGCGCACACTCACCAGCTGGAGCATCTAGGAATATGTCATAGGTTGGTGGTGACTTCTCCAAGTCTCAGATGACCACGTGTGACCCTCTGCTCAGGCCCCCAGGGCCCACTGCCAGAGTGGTGCTGCTGGCAGTGAAGACCCACCAAGCCTCCCTCTGAGGGATGCCCGAGTGTGTGCCAGAGCCCACCCAAGACCAGCCCTCCCTCCCTCAAGTGTGGTACTGTGCCTGATTGGGGGGTGGAGTGGGCAGAGCTGGGCTTGAACAAAACTGCCAAGATGCCGTGCCTGGGCTGACTGCCGTGTGCTTCCCTGCAGGAGATCCAGCTGGGGCAGATGCCTCTGGAGCTCAGGGTGCCATTGCCAGGCACCTCCCTGTCATGGCTTTCCAGGGCTGGGGACAGCAGAGAGAAGCCTTGGACTGAACTGGAGTCAGAGGATCTGAGTGTCCTTCATCTCCAGGTGACCTTGGGCAGCTCATTTCCATTCTCCAGGCCCTCCATGAAGGTGTTAGGCTAGGTGACTTTGGTGCTCCTTCTAAATTTGTGACCCAATGAGCCGATTCACCCAGGAGCTTTCTCTGCTCCCTGGGCCTGCCCCCCAGAGCTCCCTCCAGTCACCAGAGATGGGGAACAGCTGTGAAGTGCTCCTCCTCCAGGATTGTGCTCACAGGCACTGCCAGCTCCTCTCTCAGCCCCCTCCCCAAATACCTCAGGAACAACAGCCTGAGAAGTCTGGCCTTCACAGAGATGGCCACGGGTGGGGAGCACACTCCTCCTTCAGCCTGGCCCTGATGTGACTCCCTGTGCTTTGGCCATCTAGGGCCTGCTGGGAGCTAGCAAGGATCTTGTCCAGAGAAGCCTGCTCTCCTCCTCCTTCTGACTTTGATCACTTCTTCAAGGAGAACTTGGGTGCTGTCTGAGCATTACGAGAGTGGGTGTGGGGGGTCAAGGCAGCAAAGAATGAAGCACCTACTATGGGGATGCAGAACGAGGCAGAAGACAGCCTTGCCCTCGCTGAGCTCACACTGTAACGGGTAAACAACACGCAGACAAGTGCCTGTGGAGTTGCTTTGTACTGGGCAGCAGAGCAGAGGAAGGCTTCCAGGAAAGAGATGGAGTCAGGGAACTCAGCAGGGAAGCAGAGGAGGGCGTGTATTCCAGGCCTGGGGACAGATGAGATAACGCTCAGATGAGAGAGAGGCTCCAGGGGTCACGAGCCAGAGGGCCAGGAGGTGGGGGGTGGCGCCCCGGATATGCGGAGACCCAGGTCCCGGGTCCAGGGCAGACCCAGCAGCAAGGGGGGAAGGCTCAGAGACGTCAGGACAGCTTAGAGGTGGGCTGCCTTGGCAGGGGCTGCTGGGGGACAGAGGCTGGAGGCTTCTCGTAAGGGATGTGACAGTCTGAGAGTCCTCTGATACACAGGGCAGATGAGATGGTCACTGAGGCCCCTTCCAGCCCAGCATCCTGAGATTCCGTGAAGTTTGTGGGCCTGAGACCCACGGGTGCCCCTGCCCAAGGTTCAGTCTGTGAACATGGCTGATGGCCTGCTCAAGGTTCTATCCTGCTCTGGGATGGGCTGCATGCTGCCTCCCCTTCCTCCTGCACGATCAGCCGTCTTCCCAGGACGTCTCATCTCATGGAGCTCTTGTCCACAGCCTTTCATGAAGCAGAATTCGATAATATGTGTTGAAACACATTTGAAACAGGAAAATGCACACGAAGGGGCTGGAGTAAAGTGCATTATGCTTCAGGTGAAGTAAAAAAAAAAAGGCATGCATAGCCATTATGATCTCAAAAACAGTAAAAACAAAAATAGATCTAATTAAAAGAGATAAACAAGGAAACTACATTCACGGACAATGAATCAATATCCAAACACATGTGCACCAAACATCAGAGCGCCTAAATTCTCAAAGGAATTGTTCAGTGGGTGATCGGGCAAAATAAACAGTAGTGTTATAGCAGCAAGGGACCCCAATTTACTCCCTTTAAAGAAATGAAGGACTTGAACAGAATTTTAGAAAGATTTGATATGATAGATCTCTGGAGAATACCAAATGAGTATACAAAGGAGCATACCTACTTCTTAGATATATACGGGACATTCATAAAAATTGACAGTGTATTAGGGCATGCAAACTTCACAAACAAATGAAAAATCAGAAACGTTAAAAACTTCTCTTACCATCAATAACGCAATAAAAATTAAAATTAATGAAGGACCTTCGAAGCAAAGATTAAAAATGTGTTGGAAATGAAATAACAATCCTAAAGAATAGGTGGGTCAAAGAAAAATCATAGAATTAATCACTAATTTCATTGAAGATACTGACAACAATGAGGTAACATATCAAAATTTTTAGGATGCAGCAAAATAGTACTTAGGGGAAATTTTTACATCTCTACACACTTTCACCAACTAAACAGAGAAAAAGTGGACCAATGACTCGGGCATGCAACTAAAAAAGGGAAAACCACAAATTGGAAAACCCTAATCAAACACTAAAATAAAAAATGTCAAAAAACAATTGACTTAATAAATGAAACAAGCTATTTTTAAGCCCCTGGAGGGACTTCCGTAGCTCACTTGGTCAAGAGAAGGAAAGAGCAAAAACACTCAATCTCAAAAGTGAAAGAAGATGAGCCCACAATTAGCGAAGAAGAAATAAGAGGAATTATTACAAGTTACGTCACCCAATTACGTGCCAATGAAATTGGTGAATATTTACAAAGCTATAAATTGCCCACATTAGCAGAACGGGAAACCAAATGCTCTTCTGGAACTGAATAAACCGCACGCGAACTTCCAAAGAGGGGAAAAAAACAGGACAAAATGAATTTACAAATTAATTTTTTCAAAGACTTAGAGAACAAAGAATTCTAATACTGTACAAACTATTTTAAAAATAGGAAAAGAATAGGTCCTACCAAATTCCTCCTATGACACAAGTATGGTCTTGATGCCTAAGCCAGAGTCAAAACAGAAAAAAGGAAACTACATCAATATTCCTAATGAATATCGTTGCAGTTTTTTAGATGACAAGGAGTCTGTTGAGATAGTCCTGGCAAGGGGTGATTGTTTGAGGGAGGCAGTTGTCGGAGCGGAGAGAAGGGCATTCATGTGAAAAATGTCAGGCAGGTACAACACACTCACCAAAACCTGGCTAAGTAGGATGAAAGAGAGTAAGGAGCCAAGGCTGGCCCTGAGGTTGGGAACCTGAGCGCCTGGAAGGATGGTAGTACTTTCCGCAGTAAGGGGGAATTTGGAAGGGGAGTGGGTTTGTGGGGGGCGGGGGTGGCACTTATACCCAGGCCTTCTGTTCATGTTAAATAAAACTTCTTCCCAAGGGACAAGGCCCTCAGACGGCCCAGCCAGTCACTCGGTGCCATTCCCTCCAGCACCCACCTTGACTTATATGCGTCAGCCCTGTTGCTGGGGTTTTGGGCTGGAAATAAGACTCAATTAGTCCTTTGCCCACCATTTATTAAGTACCTTCTAAGTGCTAGACATAGACATGTGTTGGGGCCTGAGGATACCGGTGCAGGACAGAGACTGATTGAGTAAATACATCAAGTTCCTTCACCTTCCCTAAAGTGATAAGAAACTAGCCCCCATATATTTATCAGGGGATAACACATCAGGCTAGCACATGCTTGCTAGGCATGCGCAAGTCCTGGCTACCTCCCCATACGGTACAGGAAGTCTGGAGGCTCAGAGTGGGCAGGGATGAGGAAGAGAGAGAGGACAAGTCTGTCCTTCCTGTGTGTAGCTAGCCCAGAGTGAGAGAAAGGTGTGATCTGAGAGGATTACTTTTTTGAGTTTTTCCCTGGAGAGGTGGGAGAGTGAGGAGCAAGCCACTAGCCAGCCAGGGAAGCTGATACAAGACATTCTCCAAATATAAAGGTTCCAACTGAATTTGAATGAGGGGTTGGAGGAGAATTTACTATACTTCAGGAAAATTCCAAAAAGCGGGTGTGGCACTCATGGTCTCAGACAAGACACAAGTAAAAACAGACATAGTTAAAAGATGTAATATAGGCGGCCATGTGTCCCAGTGGACAGTGCCCCAGGCTTGGGGTCAGGAAGACTCACCTTCCCAAGTTCAGATCTGGACTCAGATACCTGCTAGCTATATGACCCTGGGCAAGTCACTTCACCCTGTTGGCTCAGTTCTCTCATCAGTAAAATAATCTAGAAAAGGAAAAGTATATTTACAAGAAAACCCCAAACGGGGTCCCAAAGAGTCAAACACAACTGGAAAACAACCCAACAACCATGTTTTTCAATTATCAAGCATTTATTTTTTCTCCCTCCCACTTCCCTTCACCTCCACCCCACTGGACAAAAGGTAAAGTGACTTACCCAGGGTAATACAGCTAGTAAGTATCTGAGGTGAGATTTTCACTCCAGTCTTCCTGAATCTACATCTCATTGCACCACATAGCCAAAAAACCAAAACAAAACCAGTGTATGTGAGAGTTAGAACACTCTTGGGCTACAAGAAATGATGATGTGGATGGTTTCAGAGAAGCCAGGGAAGACTTCCCTGAACTGATGCAGAGTGGAGAGAGACAACCAGGAGAACAATTTACGCAACAACAAAGCATTATGAGATTCAACAGCTCTGAGAGGCTGAAGAGCCCGATCAGGGCGACGACCAGTCAGGGCTCCACAGGCAGTACTCCTCACTTTGAAGAAAGAGGAACCAAATCGTTAATCATTCCCAGTTCTGACTCAGTGGCCATTTGAGAGGCTCATCTTTGTTGCATGACAAGCAAATTGAAAACAAAACCTGTACATGCACTGAACTCCATGTAGGACTGCATCAATAAATTTGGACTGACTGCCCCCCCCCCCACCCTCTGAAAGAATAGATCAGTGAACTGGGCATACAATGAAAAAAGAAGAGAATCGGTAAAATGATTCTCCCCTCCCAAAGCAGAATTTATGAAAATCAAAAAAGAGACGAACAAAATGGATACCCCAAAAGTCATGTAATTGATAAGTAAAACTAGGTTTCTTAAAAAACTAATTATATATGTATATACAATAACCACATAGTAATAATAATAACAATTTCTTAGGTCATCTGATTTTAGAAAAGAGAAAAAAACTTGCCAATATGAAAAAGTAAACTGGAGAAATCATTAAAAACTAAGAAAAAATGAGGGAAATTATCAGAATTTCAGACCCAACAGAACGAATCAATGAAAGGGATGAATATTCACAGAACTGTAAAGGAGGAATTCACCCTCAAACCCTTCTCCTGCTCTCCACTGAGTCCATCAGACTGACAAGCAGGACAAAAACAATCCCCCCAAATGCCCGTTGTTGGCAAGATGCGCTGAGACAGGCCGGGGAGGGTCCAGCCACCCTGGGAAACCCTTTGGAAGCCCGTCCCCAAGCTCCTGAATCGGGCTGCTCCTTGGAATCAGCAGTGTCACTATGGGGCACAGACCCCAGAGCGGTCACACGTATCAAAGTCCTTAGAGCAGCCCCCACTCTGTTCTGAAGGGCTGGAGATGCCTCTGGTGCCCCGCCACTGGGCAGATGATGGGAGGTTGATGCGACGGAATATTTATTACCCTGTAAACACTGATGAAAGGGGAGGCTCAGAGAAGGCTGCCACGACTTAGATCCTGAGTGCTGAACAGCAGCTGTGTGACCAATGTCCCTCAGATTCAGTGGAAGAGATGAAGGGAGCCCTGGCTCTGGCCTCTCCTTCCTGAGGGAGATGACAGGATGACTTTCTGACCCTGAACTGAGCTGGCCAGCCCCCTCCAGGCTCCTCCTTTGTGGGTCTGTGGCTCCCACGTGCCTTAAGCACCCCGCCTGAGGAGCCCAAGGTAGCATTTCTGGGACCTTGAGTCCTTTGGACTGAGGCCAGGGGGCTTCTGCATGGACACTTGATGGCCGCACTGTGCTTTGGAGGCTCTGAGGCCAGGGGAAACAGAGGGCTCTCTGAAATGCCAGAGATAGACCCTGCCCTCAGGGAGGTCACAGTCTAATGGGGGAGACAACAAACACCTATGTACAAACAAGCTATGGATGGGATAAGGGGGAGATCATCACGAGTGGGGGGCACTAGAATTTAGGGTGACTGGGAAAGGCTTTGGGTAGAAGGTGGACTTGGAGGTAGCTGGGGAGCCAGGGAGTAATGAGGAGGGAAGGCATTCCAGGCAGGGGGAATTCCAGGCCAGAGAAAATACTCCAAATTGGGATTAGATTATGCCCATGCCCCAGAAGAGACTCTGATCAACCTAGAGCAGGTGACCTAGCTTGGCAGGATCCCCGAGCTGCCAGCCTTGGGCATGGGCAGAGCTGGAGGAGTGGGTGGGAGGAAGAGAAGAAGTCCCCAGTGCCTTGTTCTCCCTCCCCGTGCCCACCTGGGCTAAGTGGCCAGGCCGGTTCTGCAATGTAAACTGCTTCTCCAACTGTCTCCAGGTGACCTCAGTTAGGGCTGCCTTTTCATTCATGCCCATGCCCGCTGCTGTATTTTTAGTCCCCACACCAATGAAAATGCACTGTGAAGGTGTCAGGAAGCGCAGATGCCGGGATTAGATTTAATTTAAAAGAGCAGTTTGGTGCCTTGAGCCATCACACCCTGACTCCACCATGACTCAGTGATAGCTTGGGGGGGGGGGTGCAGGGAGAAGTTTGATACCCTTACCCTCAAGCCCTCTAGCTCTTAGCCTGAGGTCTCAGAGTTGAGACTACCATCCAACCCAACACCATTCCACAGATGTTGCCTGGTCCTGGCCTGAGACCCTGCCCCCACGGCACTTATAATGTAAAAGCCAAGGGAGGCCAGCTGGTCTGAGGGCCATGGAGGGTGGTGACAAGGATGGTACACTTTGATGCCCACCGGGGAGATGGAGGTGTGGAGGGGGCTCAGGGGCCAGGCCAGCCACAACGTCAGGCTCCCAGGAGCATGGTCTTGCCATCCGCCATGGAATTCCGAGTGCCTCCAGGTTTCCAAAGGACCCTTCCCCCATGAGGACTCCCAGCTTCCTGTGCCCCCCTTCTGTTCCAGGCGCTCAGCCCGCCGCTGCCAGACCCCCAGCTGTGGGCAGCCGGCAGTCTGCATTTGCCCTGTCCTGACAGGGTGGAGTGTTTGCTTTGGTTTCTAAGGTTAGTGATGGGGCTGAGTGCTTGAGCAGCACACTTGGATCAGGCGAATCCTGGGGCTGAGGGCTGGGCAGAGCTAGGCTGCTGGGGATACTTCCTTCTCTTTACCACTAGGGGCAGTATGGTGTGGTGGACGGACACTGGAAGCAGAGTCAGGACGCCTGCTCCAGCCTCCTTTCTGTTTACTACAGACTGAGAGGCCCTGGGCGGCTGAAGCTCCCGGCCCAGGCTCCTCCCTGAGACCACAGCCATCCGCAGAGCTGCTGACCTGCCTGGGGAGAGGCTGCTCCTCTTTGGGAGCTCCCTAGCTGTAGGAAATCGCAGTTTTCATTGGGAAAAAAAGTCTGTGAAGTTCCCAGGTTCGGCTAAGACATTGCTGCTCTCAGTGAGGCTGCCAGGTTGCCTGCTCAGTGAACTTGGAAGGGGAGGATGGGACCTGTGAAGGCAGCTGGAAGGTCTTTTTTGCCCTGGTTCTGCAGAGGGTCACGGAGCTGCCCCCTCTGTCTCTGCCAGGCCGTCGTGGCCCCAGCTCAAAAGGCTCCATTACGGTGGCATCTACCAGCGCCAGCACCCGGGCGTCCTGGCCACCTCCTCCCCGGGAGCGCAGGCAGCCCAGCCCCCTACCGAGCACCCAAATGACCATCCGTGGCCCGCCCCCATGGTTTTCCTTTCGGATGCCCGATAATAAGCCCACAGCAGTCGGGCCAGGCCCTCGAGGAGCATTCTTACGTTACATACAGCAACGTGGGTACACCCAGGAAGCTATAAAACCCACCCAAAGTCCTTAAGAGCCCCAGGGCCTGGCCATGGCCTTCGGCGCTGCTTAGAGGGGTCCGGAAACACTTCGGGGTGAGCTGCAGACTGGCTCGCCCCGCTGGGGCCGGGACCCTACAAGGGGAGGCAGGGGACGGGCCCTCAAGCCTGGATTGCCTCTGAATAGGGGCTGCCTGCCTTGAGTGTGGGGGGCCAGGTAGACCCAACTAAGAGATCCGGCTGGATCTGTCTGTCTGTCTGCATGTGTGGCTACAGGGTCTGATTAAACTCCCATTCCTAGCCTCGAGGAATGAATGGTGAACGGACGAATGCAGGTCCTGCCTGAGAAGGCGCTGAGAATTGGGGGAGCCGAGAGTCCCTCGTTCGGGGTCCTGCCTGGCCTGGATCGGGGAGAGGCAGCCATGGGCAGACGTGCAGGCGAGGGTTGGGGGGCGTTGGCCTTCCACTCTGGGAGTAGGCAGGGGGTCGAGAGGGCCCCCTTCGGCGGGCTGCAGACCCCGCTTGCGCCCCACCTGCGGTGCCGCCCCAGGTGAGCCCCGAAGGCCCTGGCAGGCGGGCACTGCCAGGGATTGGGGGGACCAGGCTGGGCCTGCAGGCAGCAGGGTGCGCCTGTGTCCGCTGCCGCTGCGGGGATCTGGGGGAGAGCAGCGCTGCTCCATCCCCTCCTACCCCTCTTCCGCCGTCCGGAGGGGCGGGGCTGCACGTGGGGGGAGGCGGGGCGGGGCGGGGACGCCGGGCCCGGCGCTCATTGGCCGCGGCGCGCCCGGGGGCGGCCCCGGCCGCCGTCCGTACCCCCGCCCCCGCCCGCCCCCCGCCCGCCTTCCCAGCTCTGGGGCTCAGGAGCAGCCAGGGCTGCGGCGGCTGCGGCGGCTGCGGCGGCTCCGGCGGCTCCAGCGCACTGTCCGCGGGCGGGCGGGCGGACGGACCGGAGAGCACGGACAGAGCTTGGGGCCCGCAGCGCCGCGGGGCACGGTGCGGGCAGCATGGCGCTGCCTCTGCCCTGGCCGCCAGGGCTGCCCCGGCTGCCCGAGCCGCTCTGAGCCCGCCCGGGTCCCAACGTCCTCGGCCGCGGCCGGCGCGCCCCGTCGAGCTCCCGGCCGGCTCGCCTGCCCGCCCCGCGCCTCCGGGCGCCCCGCTGGCCCCCGGCCTCCCGCTCCCCGCCCGACGGCCCCCGAGGCCGGGCATGATGTGCCTGGAGGGCGGCTCGGCAGCAGGCGGTGGCGGGGCAGCGGGCTGCGCAGAGGAGGAGGAGGACGACGCGGCCGTGGCCGTGGCCGTGGCGGCCGTGGCCAGGCCTGTCCAGGAGCAGCATCAGCTCGGCCGGGGCTGGGCCGGCGGGGGGCCGGGCCGGGGCCGGCGCTGCGGCGGGGCCGGGGGCGGCCGCCGGCCCCACGACGAGGTGCAGACGCTGTCCGGCAGCGTGCAGCGGGCGCCCCCCGGGCCCAGCCCCACTGCCGTCCCCGCCTGCCCCGAGGTCGGGGCCCCGACGGCCGCCAAGGGCCCGGCGCCGGGCGGCCCACAGCCTAAGCCGGGAGCCCGCCTGGGCCGTGCGCGAGTGGCCGCCGCCGCCATCCTCAGTGTGGGCAACGTCCTCAACTACCTGGACAGATACACCGTGGCAGGTGAGGTGCAGCCCGCTACCCGCTCCTCCCGCGCCCCGAGTCCTTGGGCAGCTTCCTCCGCGCCCCCCCCCCGCCTCTGTCTGTGTCTGGGACCGCTTCCCCTTTCCCTTCCCCCCCAGCCTCTCAGCCCCCTATTCCCCCCCCCCCCCGCATCTGTCCCCCGAGCCCAGAAGCCGCCGCTCCCCCAGTCCCGCGAGGTGCTGGCCTAGCCTCTGGCCCTGGTGCTGGCGGTCTCCATCCCCTTTCCCCACCCCCCGCAGGAAGCTAACGAGCTGGGGTGCAGCTGTGTCGGGGTGCTTGCGGGGTGCGCGCGTGTGTCTGTGCATGTGAATATGAGTGTGTGAGTGTGTGTGCGTGCGCGCGCGCCTGTGTGAGCGTGTGTGAGTGCTCCGGGTGTGCGCAGGGCTGACAAAAGGATCACCCAGGCTGCAGATGCGGGGAGAGGGGTGGGGTCTGCTGTTGCCACCGCCGCCACTGCTGCCGCCTCTGACGCGGGTCTTTGCAATCCCGCTACGCCCTCCCCCCTCACCCCCTTCGGTAATCCATACCCGCACAGGGCACACACAGGCGCGCGCTCACACATATACACGCGCAGGCACCCACACCAGACCGGGAGGGGCGGGTGCTCCCCTCCCCATCTGCAACCACCAGCACCCCCTCCCAGCCTCCTCGGGGAGTGGGAAGGGAGCTGACAAACCGCCCAGGTCGGGGATGGCGCCCACCCCCCGGGGGCTTCCCCAGGCCGGCCTCGAGGCTGCTGGGGGAGGGGGCACTGGGCGCTTGACCGAGGCCGCCTCTGAGTTGGGCTGAAGGGAAGGATGAGGCGCCAGCAGAGCCCCTGGGACTGGGGCTGGGCTGGGCTGAGGGCAGTGATGCTCCCGGCCGACCCCTCTTCTGCTTCCACTTGGTAAATGAGCCGCAGTGTGGGCCTAGGCTGGGCGGCCAGGGCTGGAGAGGCCGGGAGGCCTGGCAAGGCCGGGATCGGGCAGTCCCTGCAGCAGCTGCCTCTGCAGCCAGGCCGGAGGGGCTGGGCTGGGGCTGGGCCGGGGCTGCCTAGGAGAGCTGGACTTTGTGTCCTGCTGTCTGCTTGGCACTCTCGGGAAGGCCCAGATTCCTGTCAGTGCTGCTTGGGGTGTGTGTGTGTGTGTGTGTGTGTGTGTGTGTGTGTGTGTGTGTGTGTGTGTGTGT
>CM053580.1:1162825-1192193 GCA_028627135.1 Pseudochirops cupreus | reverse complement strand
CTGAGAGAGTTTGGGGATGCTCTCAGAACTCAGGGATACTGGAAGAGGGGGGGCTGTGAAATGCCCAGGGTTGGCAAGGCTGCCCCTGCCCCTTGAACACAGACAGATGGATGTTGGTACCTCTGTGACTCCTGACCTCTTCGGCCCAAGTCTCTGGGTCTATCGGGGTGGAGCTGGCCAGCTCCAATGTCCTTCCCAGTGCCTTAGAGGACTGAGGCCTGCTGCATTGGGGGGCCAATCTGGCACGAAGCCCACTCCCCCCAGGCAAGAGGTTGAGCCATCCTCTGAAGGGTCTTTTCTGAGGCTAGGGCTGTTTTTAGCCCCATGCTGAGAGGCTGGCTTGGGGTCCAAGCAGGCAGCTCTCCCTTGAGAGGTAGGCTGGGTGGAGGAGAGACTATGGAATGCCCTAGCAGGCCTGCAGCCAGGCGGCACACCTCTTCTTTCATCCCAGAGCCCACTTGGATGAAGGGGCCTCTCACTTTTGCTGAGGAGGGCCCCCTGGCAGCGGGCTGCTCCAACCTTGCTCACAGGGGCCCGAGAAGTTGCCCGCCTCCACCTGGTAGCTGTCTCATACACTCAGTCCCTGGGAGACTCTTAATTGAATCCTGTCAAGCAGGGAGCAATTAATGCAGGCCTTCTAATTGGGAGAAGCCAGGCCTGGCAGAAGGAAGCATGAAGGCATCACAGCCTCAGACCTGGCCCGACTTGACCCAGAGCTCTTTGAGCCCGCCCCCAGAAAGGACAGGAGGGCAGAAGGGCACTGGAGGGTGGGCAGGGGACAGGGGGCAGAGAAGGATTTCACATTCAGCTGTGGGCTCCAAGCACTGTGAGAATAATGAGAGCCAGACCGGGCAGGGGGAGACCCTGCCCTGGCCACCGACAGGGGTTGTGGGAGGCCTGCCTGGCACTTGGCACAGGAGGGAGATGTGGACACTCCAGTGTTTGCCCCTTAGGACATTGCCCTGCCTCCTTGGAGCTGGTGAGAGGAGAAGGTGACTGGGCAGCAGAGAGGAAGGCAGGCCCAGAAGTCTCTGCACAAACACCTAGCTAATGTCCCTTCCCCACCCATCCTGAGGCCGGGCCTGGCAGGAGCTTCCAGGGAGCTGTCCTCTCTTGGCTGGTGGGGCTGCTCAGTCAGACTCAGTTCTCCCACTCTCCTTGCTTGTCCCCAGCCCTGAGGTCCCCTCCCCCCCAGCTTGCCAAGGGAACTGGCAGGCCAGGCCAGCAAGAGGAGAGCCAGACTTGGGAAAGGACCCCCTGCTGCTGTCCTGGGCTGTGGGCTTGCCTGGAGAGCCTGCAGGAGGCTCCCTTGGAGGCAGAAGTAACAAGGAATAGAAGTGACTTCCTCCCTTCCTGGGTGACCTTTGCCAATCTCTAGGGTATCCGGATGTCCCCTTTGGGCTCCTGAGCTGCCAATGGTGGGGCCTGCTACCCTTCAAGCCAGGCCAAGGACGCTGTCTGTCCTGCTCCCTCTCTGGGCTGCTAGCTCCCTTTATCCTGAAGCCCTCAGAGGCTGTGGTGGGCTTCTGGCAGTGTGTGTGTGTGTGTGTGTGCGTGTGTGTGTGTGTGTGTGTGTGTGTGCGCGCACGTGCACATATCTGTGTCTGTGTGTGTCTGTGATTGTGTGTGACTGTATGTGTGTCTATGTAGGTGAGGCTCTGCCCCCCCCCCTTTTCCAGGGCCAGGTGAGACTCTGACCTCAGCCCAGGTAGACTTCCTTGATGCCCCCATGCCACTGACCATGAGCCCCGCTCTGTCTCAGCATCTCCTCCCTTTGGTTCACTTGGCTTTCTCAGTGTTCCTGCCCAGCCGGGCCTGGAGTTTCTGCAGGCCCCAAATTCCCCCCACCTTGAGCCTAGAATGGGGCTCAATGAGGCCAGAGCACCTGGAGTTGAGCACTCCAGGGAGTGATCCTGGGGGCATCCTGAAGCCTGGCTCTACCCCTTCATCTCCCTTGGGCAGTTGAGCCAGAGGATTGTGGGCCAAGAGCAGTGCCAGGCCTTGGCCCAGCTGTTCTGCCCAGGTCTGCTCAGTCCGTTATGGGGCCCCAGCAGGCAGAGGATCTTTCCATGGAAGTAGGGGTGGAGTTGGGGCAGTCGCCTGTCCAGCTCATGCTTGAAGACTCCACCAGAGTTGGGAAGGGGAAGTTGCTGGGCCCTGCCCTGTGACTCAGTTGCTGCAGGCCTCAGTTTCCTTTCCTGTAAAGTAAGACTAATAACCCTCCTCCCAACAAGAGGAGTGGGAGGGCTAATTAGGTGACCCAGTCCAGGGAATCGGGCCTCCTTGGGAAAAGGCCTCTAAACACCTTGGGGTTCCTTAGTAGAAGTGTGGGCGGGCCAGAGCTAACTGCTCCTGGAATAGTCAGAGCTGCCCGGGGGCAAGGCTCATTGCCAAGGCTGCTGCAGAGAGAGGGGCCTGGGGCCCTGAGTGCCTCTGACCAAAGCCAGCAGGGCCAACCAGCTATTGGGAAAGAGATCGGACTTCCAGTCCTCCCCAGCTCCCTCCCCAGCCTGAGGGCCAGTGCTAGCATCCGGAGAACAAATGAAAGTCCCTTCCCTCACCCCATCCCCAGCCCCAAGAGCTTGGGGTCTGATGCCCATTTTACAGATGAAGAAGCTGAGGCCGATAGAGGGGGGCAGGGACCTGTCTGCAGAGCTGGAAGGTGTCTGAGGTGCTCTGCCCGCTGCTCCGCCTTGGCCACTGGACATTTGGCCTTTCCACCTCACTCAATGCTCTTCCTGGCTGTCTTCAGGGCCGACCTGCAGGCCTTTGTCCAGGCTGTCCCTATGCTTGGCTCACACTCCCTTCCCATCTCAGCCTTGCTCCCAAGCTCAGCGTCAGGGCTGCTTCTCTAGACGTCGCCAGTTGTCTTTCCAACGGTCCCCCTAAATTGCTTCATATCTGCTCTAGAGAGGCCATAACTCCAATCTACATGGACCTACCATTGCTCCTAAGGACGCCACAGCCCTGTCTGTTCAGAGCCCCGAGGGAAGCGGGCTGCCAAGAGCCTTCACAGGAGAGAGGCGGCTGGCCTTTTGCCCCTTTCTCTCAGAGTCTCCTGGGCTCCCAGCAGGCCTAGCCCTTCCCTGCTCGAACTCAGGACTTTAGCCAAGTCTGTTAATAAGGAAACTGGGAAGAAAGAAAAACCACCCACCCAGCTGGAGTCTGCTCTTCTTCAGGGGAAGTGGGAGGCCAGCAGCAGGCCCTAGTGTCCAGGGCCAGGGCTCAGGGTTAGGCTGGCTGCTCCTTCTCCCTCCTCAGGCCCCAGCTTGGCCCTGCAGGACCCTGAGTGATGAATTTTCCCCAGCTGATGAATAAGGGGCTGACTTCCTGGTCATCCGATCCCTTCACTTCCTCCATGGAGCCCAGTTTCAGCGTGGCTCAAGGCAGGGGGAGGGAATCCTCAGCCCAGCTGATGGCCTGCCCAGGCTCACAGAATAGAGCAGCCCCCAAAGAGGGCAGGGGGGCCCAGTGGCTAGCGTGTCCAGTCTTCATCTGCCCCATCCCTCCCATTCTTCTAAACACCAGCCCTCTGCTACCTCCCAGGACTGCCAGCTGGCCCCCTATGCCCCGGGGTGGGGGGGGTCCCTCTTGGTACTGTATTCAGTAAGGGAAGGCCCTGCAGACTCCTTTTAGAGGGGAAGAAGCTATGTGAGCCCAGAGAAGGGGAGCCCCAGCACAGCCTCCGTGCTTCTCTGGCCTGTCCTCTCCACAGCAGGGCCTGGAGCCCCTCAGCGGGGGAGGGAGGGCAAGGCTCCTCACTTTACCCATCAGGCCAGCTTCTGAAAAGCAGGAGCCTCCCATCAAGCTGCTCCAAACCTTGGATGACCCTCTCTAAGGCGTCCTTCTGAGGGCCTGTCAGGCTCAGAGGAGGTAATGACACTGGAATCAGTCACTCAGGGTGGCAGTGGTGACCCAAAAGCTTCCAGGTGACCGCGTCCCTCCCCTGCTCACAAGCCTTCCATTGCTCCCTGCCACCTTGCAGGTGAAATTCAAACCTTTCAGCCGGCTGGCAATCTCCTCTCTCCCCCTGGCGCTCCCAGCTCCACTCTAACTTAACAGCTTCTTACTCGGCCTTTATACAGGCATAAGAAGTGAGCCCCTGTCTCCTTTAGTGGGGGAGAGTTTAAAAAATGCTTTTTTAGGCCTTCCTCTACTCTAGAGCCCCATGCTTGGCAACCCAGGGCGGCCAGACCTCTCACTACCTGCTTTCAAATTCCAGACCTAAGAGGGATTACACGGGAGAGCAGAGGCTCTCTCATTTCAGAGATTGCGACCCCAGCCTAGGGAGCTAAAATGACTTGCCCACAGCCACACAGGCAGTGAACCCGGGTTCTCTGTTCTGCCTCTTCTAGGCCATTTGGGTGGGGAATAAACTTCCTCCAAGGCTTCTGCCTGTGCGGACTCTTCCCTTCAGTGCCCAGCTCTATGGCTACTCCCTCAAGGAGCTTTCTTCAGGCTTTCCCCGTCTCCCAGGCCTCCTCCCTTGTGCCCACCTGCTCACTCACTCTGGAGCAGAGGGCTCTGAGCGCATTGCTGTGTCCCTCTCTTCCTAGGGTAAGTTCCTGGAGGCTAGGCCTCACATCTGATCTTTGTCAACCTGGCAGCAGGCACAGTCAAGGCCCCCTTCTCCCTTTCGGGGACTGAGCCTGTGCTCGGTGGCCCTGAAGGCACTGGGGACAAAAGGGCCAGAGACTGCTGGCGTCGTTCCTGGGCCAGACTCCTTTGTGTGATCCCCACCCCGCTCCCTGCAAGGCCACGCTCAGGCTGTGGCTAGGCCAGGGAGCTGAGCCCAGAGATCCCAGTTCCAGGAAGCTTAGCCCCAAATGATATGTTGTAACCACAAGCAGAGCTCTGCCGAGAATGGCAGCGCCCCTGCCTCACCCCAGCCCCCCCGCCGGGCCCTCTCTTCTCCCTGCCCCCAGCCAGGGGACACTTGCTACCTCATCCATCCTTGGTCCCTGGGCACGCCTGCTCAGGCGCTCTGGGGTTGTGGGCCATATCATGAGTCAGGACATGGGGAAAGAGAGACTGGGGGAATCTGGGGCCTCCAGCCCGTCAGCAGACCCTGGCCCATGCTTTGGCCTCAGAGCCGGAACAGCCCTCAGAAGGAGGAGGGGAGAGGAAGGGCCAGGGGTGGACAGGTTGAGGGTTTGGGCTGAGAAAGCAGCTCCCCAGCCTCAGCCAGCACACACCTGGGGGCCCTGTCTTCTCCCCTCCCCCTTTCCCTTCCCCCATGGGGCTTTCACAATTTGAGGGGAGCCTTGAGAGGCCCAGGGGGAGGGGGCAGTAGTTGGGGGCCAAGGAACACCTCCCACTTCATGGGTCTGGGCTATCCCAGCTGGCTCACCTGACCATCCATCTTTGGAGTCTGAGGTTCATCCTTCCAGGGCAGCCCCCAAAATGCTCCTGCTGCTTCCTTCTCTCTGCCCTCCCTCTGGGGGCCCATGATGGGTGCTGAGGAGCCTCTCAGTATCCAGGGAAATGGGCAGCTTCCTCCATCATTAAAGCCAGGGAAGCTGCCTTCCTTGGGGCATGGAGGAGAGAGACCAACATACTTCTGTATCGACTCCACCCTGCCTTGTCCCCATCACTATAACAAGTTGTAGGTAGGCAGAGCAGGAATTGGGACCCCCATGTTCCAGATGGCAAAGATTGAGGCCCACAGAGGCTTGGGGAGTGAGTCTGGCTGAGCATTCCTCCCCCAGGGGCCACTCCTATGTGGGCTGCCAGGAGGGATACTTCCCCTGTGCCTATCCATTTCCCAGGACTCCTCATGGCCATGCCGTCCCCACCAGATCAGCCCCGCTGCTGCTCCCTGGGCACTGCTAAGGTCCCATCTTCTATCACCACACTTTTGCACAGGCAGGTCCCCCACCCCTGAGTGCTTTCCCTCCCTCCTCATTTCTCTCTCTTGGAATCCCTCCTTCCCTTTGACTTTGTGGAGATTTGGCATTTCCCTTTGCGGTAGAGGCTGTTTTCCCTAGGAGAATGTCAGCTCTCTGAGGGCAGGGAGCATTTATATCCCACGTCCCCAGTGGCCAGCACACAAGAGGTGAGGAATCATCTCCCCAGCCCTGTGGTTTCCTGGGGACGAAGATGAGGGCAGCCAGCCTCCCTCCCTGCCCCTCCTGGGTGGAGCTGTGGGTTTGGCAGCCACCTTGGCCCCGGTTCTGGTGTATATGGGAGGGAGGCATCTTCCTGGCCATCTCTGTGAGTCCTGGAGGGGGTGACCATCCACCCTGTGTGCTGGTGTGTGAAGGCTGGCAGAGGTAGGCCCAGTGGGATGCCCACTCCAGGCCCAGGGAGGGAGGTCTCTCACTAGAGGCAGCATCCCTTCTGCCTCCTGGTGCCGTCCCCTTTCTGCTGGCCATCCCCCAAGCTCTCTGCCTTGTTTGGTACACTTGTGGGGGAGGTAAGACAGGGACAAATCTCTGCCAGTATGTCCCCTAGTGATAGGAGGTGGGGAAGGCCTGGGAGGCCCAAGCAGGGATGACCTGTGAGCAGCTGGAGCTCAGGGTGGCCAGCCCACAGGTACTTGGTGCTGCTGGGGTAAAAATAAAGCAGACTGAGGGTTAAAAGGCATTGGTTGAGGTCTGATTCTACACGCCTGCCCTCCTGCCTGGGGCCTGCTCCTGGCTTCCCACTACCATCATTCCTCCCAGATTGCGGGGGTTGGCAGAGCTATAATTCAGAGGACCAGCACCCTTTCCCCCACAGAGTGGGAGGGCCTGGCTGCCTAGGGAGGTGACAGAACCTGGTCTGGGTCCAGTGGGGGATGCCTCTAGCCTTGGCCTGGCCTACTGCCTTGCCCAGCTCTGGGTGGGCTCTTGGGCTGGCCAATCAGGGACTGACCAATTCAGCCAACTGGCCAGAGTGGGGCTTCTACATGCAGGGAGGGCAGGGTGCTGAGGCCCAGCCTGCTCAGGGAAGGTGGGGCTGCAGTGGGGGTTGGAATATGGTTCTAGATCACTGGGAGTCAGGGCAGCAGGTGGGACCCAGAGAAGGCCAGGGCACAGGGGCTAGAGAAGAGACACCAGAACTGGGCCCTGTCTAGTGGCCACGTAGTCATGGAGGGTATTGCAGGTGGAGAGGGGTGTGGACAAAGCCTGGAGCTGGACAAGGGTCTGTTTGGGAGACTGGGGAATGATGAGCCTGAGAGAGAGCTCGGGGGAGATGGAGCATTGAGAAAGCCTTGAATGCCAGGCTAGGGAGCTTGGACTAATGTCTGAGGCTAGTGGGCATGGGATTCCCACTTCTCCTTCTAAGAGTGAGGGGCCAGAGGGCTGGCCTGGGGTAGCCCAAGGACCTAGCTTTGAGCCCCAGCCCTACCGTTTTCTGCTTCTGTGGGGAGGGGGGCTCCCCTGACCTCCCTCCCTGGCCTGCCTTCTTCTCCCTTCCTCTAGGGGCCCAGGTGACTTGTCTCCTGGGCAGGTCTGGGCACAGGGCAGTCAGAGAAGGTGGGGTGGGAGTCTGCGGAGCCAGGGCAGGGCCCCTGAGCCCCACTAGACTGAGGACGGCTGGTCTGCCTCCCAGATGGGCAGGACGGCTCCCAAGCTGAGGAAGGGAATGTGCGGATGGGGGAAGGTGTGGGACAGGGTCCTGGAGGGCTTCCCCGGTGGCCAGCCCCCATTGACCGCCTTGTGGCTGTGACTCCTCTAAGAGGCACCATATGCTTTTTCCAGCTGCTTGCCTGGGCAGAGCCCGGCAACCCTCACCATCTTCCCCACCAAGCCCTGCCCACTGTCCTCTACAAAGGGTCATCCTGTTCCCTTCTGGGCTCATGGGGGAGGGGAGAGAAGGAACAGGTGAGCCCCCCAGCATGCGTCACTGGCCTTGAACTATAGAAGAAGCCAGTGTCTGACCACTGAGCTCTGTTCTGGGTGCCTCAGGCAGCGCAGGTGGGTACAGGGGAAGTGAGGGCAGAGCAAAGCCCAGAAGAGATGGTCCTGGGCCTCAGGGATTTCACTGGACATGGGTTGTTGAACTATGGGCCAGGTGCTTATAGTAGGAAGGAGTGGCAAGGGTCTGGGAGCAGCACAAATGCCCAGTGGGGCCGCAAGGCAGGGCAGAGAGAGATGCAGGTGGGGAGGAGCTGCCTTGGGAGGGGGTCACTTCATGCAGAACACAGCACCCCAGAAGAATGAGGAAAACCTCAGGCAGAAACAGGGGTGCTTAGTTCAGGCATGGGGCCTGGTCTGGGCAAATGCATGGTGGTAGGAAACACAAATTTAGGAAACAAAACTGGAGAATGAGAGTGACCAGAGTCCAGAGAATGTGAATCATGGGGCCTCAGCAAGCCTGTATTAAGCACCATTCTGGGTGTGTGTGGGGGAGATCCCAAGTTTTTATAAGACCCAGGGCCTGCCCTCAGGGTGCTCCCAATCTAGGAGAGGCACAGCAGGAGGTCATCAGGCCATGCAAAGGAAAAGGGCCCTCCCAGCCTGGGAGCTCAGTGGGAGTCCTGGAGGGAAGCTTGGGAAGGAGACCAAGCACAGACCTGGGTCCCCTGAGGCCTGAGGCTCGTCCTCCAGGGGTTTCTGCTGTGTGAGGGCCAGCCGCAGGCCCTGAGTCTGGGTGCTGGGCAAGAGCATAGCGTGAATCAAAGCCAGGAGGCAGGAAGGTTGTGTTCAGGACAGGCCTGGGTGGCCAATGGAAGGGGGGACTGCTCACTAGCTGTGTGCCCTTAGGCAAGTCCCTTGACCTCTCTGGCTTCTGTTTCCTCTTCTGGGGTGTCAGGAGAGAAGACACTGAGCTGGGACTCAATGAGCCTTGAGGATCCCCAATTTACAGATGAGAAAACAGGCTGAGGGCAGGAAGCAGAGAGGAGCCCGTGAGTGATGAGTGTGGCTGTCCCAGGCACTGGCTCCCCTGGGGGGAGGCAGGACTCCTGAGGGATCCCTCCTGGCAGCACCTCTGGGCATCCAGCTTCCTCCTCCCCTCTGCCTTGGGGAAGCTTCTTCCTCCTGCCAGCCCTCAGGGAGCTTTAGTGGACAGATTGGCTGGCTTTGCCTGGCTCCCCTGGGCTCTGTTGGTTCTCTGGGCAGTGGGCTTTTTCTCTTGGGCCTTCCCAGCCTGCCATACTTGGGTTGCCCCTGGACAATGAGGCTAAGGCCCCTGGGGATTGGGCGGAGATTGCAGGGCCCAGCCTCAGCCTTGGGTTGCCCTCCTTCTCCTCCTCCTTCTCAAAGAGCCTTGGCTCCCGGAGCCATTGACAAGGCCAGGCTTCCCTGGGGAGCTGCTCAGGGGGCTCTGACCCTTGTCAGACTGTTCTGGGCTCTTCCACCGCTTCTCTTCTTCCAGCTACCTTAACACCAGCAACTGGGGAGGTGGCAGCAGCTCACCCTGGAAACCAGTCCTGTTAGCAATGGCCAGGTCAGGGCCAGTGGGAAGGGGCCAGAGATCTGAGGCCTGGACCTCCTAGGGCCCCAGCTGCCTCTGAAGACTTGGGTGGATCATCCCACCAGTGTGGTCTTTCTTTTCCTCCCCTGGAGGGTATATGCCAAGGCTTGGGCTGCCCGGCCTTCCCCCCTTCCCCCCCCAGCTACCCAATCCACAGCATTTGTTCAACTGTGTATTCTGGCCGCCCAGCTTGGCCCTGTCCTCAGTGGGAAGGAAGACAAGCCTGACATGCCCAGCTGGCGGGGGGCTCTGCTTGAACCCAGTCTCTTCCAGAATGAAGCCCCCAAACCTTCCCATGGAGGAAGGGAGGCCAGGCCAGAGGTGGGAGCGGGGCCCCCTAAGGAGGCTAGACTGGCCCTGGACTGGCCTCTGGGGATGTCGAGATGGAGCCCGCCCTCTAAAAGCTTTTACCAAAAGCTTTGGGTCTTTTTTTTTTGTACCTGGGAAAGTGGGGTTTTAACAGACACCCACCTAGTGCCCCCCAAGTGCCCAGAACCTTGCTAAGTGCTGGGAAGCAGGTGACATGCTATTAGTAGCTGAGGAAATGGAGGCAAGCAGAGGTTAAGTGACTTGCCCAGGTCACACAGCTAGTAACTGTCTGAGGCTGCCCGACTCCAGGCCCGGCTGTATCCTTGCTCAGTTCAGATAACTCTGGGGTGACCTGGGGGGGCGAGTGGTCCTGACAGCTGGGGGTGGGCCCCCCCAGGCTCTTCCCAGCTTCCCAGGGCCGTGGCCCTCACTAGCAGGGCGTGCTAGCTAACTCTCTAGCTGACGGGCATCTCTCCCCACCTTCAGTTTCCAATTCTTTGCCACCATGGAAAGGGCAGCTGCCAATAGTCTTGCACTGATGGGCCTTTCTCCTCTTTCTGTGACGTCTGTGGGTAGAGGCCTGATAGCTGCATCTGCCCCCCGGGCCTATGTCTTCCCCTCCACCCACCAACCCAAGCCTAGCATTGGCGGCCCCTCAGGCTGGCCCTCTTTCAGACTGCAGGGGGGCCTCTGTGACCTGGGCCTGTCAGTCCCCAAGCCTCTCCAGGCTCAGCACCAGGCTGCCTCCTCCAGGAAGGCTTCCTTGGCTGCTTCAGACTTTCCCCCACCCAGAGACCAAACCCCCAGAACTCCTTGCCATGTCCTGCTGCTGCTCCCTACCCACTCCTGTGCTCTGGCTCGTCAGCCCCACCCCCCCATCAGCTGCAGTAGGGTGTGTGTCCTGGAGAGATGAGTGAGTTAGTGAATGGAGCCGGGCCTATGGGCGAGGGCTGGGGGGCTGTATGTGGATCTTCAGTGGTCCCTCTAGTCCGCTTCAGGGCACTTCTGGCTGGTTCCATGGCTCCCTCCTTGGCTCCTTTGCTTGGGGGGGGGCTCCCACAGATGCCTGGTCCCCCTCCCTGCATTCCTCCCACCCTCCCCATCTTTCCCAAATCCTGATGTCTGGGCACTGGGGGCTGCTGCGATGCCTCTCTGAACACCTGTCGGCCTCTTCCCTTTCCCCAGGCGTCCTTTTGGACATTCAGCAGCACTTTGGAGTCAAGGATCGTGGGGCCGGCTTGCTCCAGTCAGGTAAGACCCTCCTCTCATACCTGACAATCTCTTTTGCCAAATCCCTCAGCATCTGAGGAGCCAGGCTAAGGGCTGAGACCTAAGTGGGTTGTCCCCATCCATGTGTGAGAAGAAGTGCCCTGCAGGTCTGAGGAGTGAAGGCCTGGGACTGGGAGGGCTGGACGTCCAG
Source organism: Pseudochirops cupreus (assembly GCA_028627135.1). Lineage (NCBI taxonomy): Eukaryota > Metazoa > Chordata > Mammalia > Diprotodontia > Pseudocheiridae > Pseudochirops > Pseudochirops cupreus. The sequence goes on along the minus strand of CM053580.1, from coordinate 1,181,062 downwards.
GCCCAATTCGGGGCCAGACATTGGCCTAGAGCTCCAGGGGCAATGAGCTGAGACAGGGGGCAGGAATCCAGGGAAACAAGTCTGACTCTGGGCTGAGGGCTGGGAGTGTGTGGGGTGCCCAGAAGGGGCTGGGCAGGGAGGTGAGGCCCTGAGGGCCCACACTTTATATCTGAAGCCCTTCTGACTGACCAGAGGGAAGGAAGGTAAGGCCAGATTGAAGAAGAGAACCCCCCTCAGCAGGCAGTAGCAGAGAGCAGCCTGGTGCCAGGAGAGAGCCACATGCCTCTGTATGTGTGTGGGGGAGCTGCCTCAATTTCCCCATCTGTAAAATGAAGCAGGAGGACTCAGAGGCATCTGAGGGCCCATCTGGCTCTGACCTCTGCAGTGTCCATTCTGAAGCAGTCACAGGGAAGGGGAGGAAGTTCCTATGGGAGGGTCACAAAGCATCTTCCTTGCCCTGACTTTGTGAGGTGGGAAATGGGAAGATAGTTATAAGTATATAGTTATATATATATATATATATATTTTATAGGTTATAAGTAGCTGTCACACAGAGGGGAACACCAAGGCTCAGGCTGGGGATGTGACTCACCAAGGTCACTCAGCTTGGTCTGGAGCCAGCAGATTAGCAGAAGCCAGCTCTCGCAGGCCCACCTGGGCCGGTCACATGAACCACTTAGGAGGGCCAAGTCCAGCCTTGCTGCCTTGGGGTCTGGCCCATCCAGCCTCAGTGTGGTCTGAGGAAATGGCCCCTGCCTCTATGGGGACGGGGCTTTGGGCTGCCTTGGATTTGTTCTGAGGGGGGCGGGGCAGAGGGCAGAAAATGACCCCAGGGAGGGGGTGGCAGGAGTAAAGGGGCCCCTGTCTCCTGGGCAGCCCCTCTCCCAGCCCCAGCCCATCCTGTTCTCTGCTCCCTGGCTGAGAGTCAACTCTGCCCCACTAGACTGGGAGCTCCCTGAGAGCAGGCGTCCCATTGGCTTCTGTTGAAACGGTGCCTGTCACTGAAGCGTCTTCGAAGTGCCTTCTCCTGCTGGACCCTAGGGAGCAGAACCAGGAACCCTGGGCAAGCTGCTGACCCACTCCACAGTAGGACAAAGTCTCCAGCCCCAGAGCTTTCCCTGGGGCGATGGGGGGCCTTGTGGATTGGCCTCCCACCTCAGAGAGCCTCCTTCATTGGGTCCTGCCTCCTCTGAGAGTCTGGGCTTCTGATTTCCATGGAGAAGCTTGGGGGAGCTTATTCTGGGGGCTCTCAGAGACCTCAGGGTGAGCCACTGACCCCGGGCAGCTCGCAGTCTGTCCAAGGAGCTGAAACAGGGTCCCAGACAAGAGTGAGGAGGGCTTTGGGTGATGGGGCGGGGGCTCTGAGGCCTGGACCTGGGATGTGAAGCCACCAGCCAGCTCAATTTCACTGTAGTCAGTAAAACAGGGAAGCAAGGAGTAGACAAGAGGGGCTTCCGGCACCCCTTAGCTCAGCCTTCTGTGGTTGGGATGCTGGAAGAAGCCTAGGAGGGAGGTTGTGAATTCCTCCAGCTCCAGGCCTGAGCCAGGACTGGGACTACCCTCCCTCCCACACATTGGGGAATGACCCAAGAACCTGCCTGACCGGTTTCAGATCAGCCCTTGATCTGACCTTACAACTCTAAGCAATTGGGGAGTCCTGACAAACTGCCCATGACCAGCTCTGGCCTGGAGGAGAAGCTCTGAGTCCAGGCCATGGCACTGTCTGTCCATCTGTCTCAGTGGCTGGCCTTCTTCCCTCTAAACTCCTTGGAGGCAGGGCTAAAGGGAAGGCAGCCCCGGGTCCAGTCCTGGCACCTGAGGCCTAGATTTAGGCAGATGGGAGACCCTGGAGTGGAAAGCTGCCGTGGCTTTAGAAGAGGGGTCAGGAAAGAGCAGGGAACTTCCAGAGAGCTGGATGGGAATGGAAAGAATTTAGGAATCACTGAGCTCAGCCCCAGGGGCTGTCCTAAGAGGATGCTGAGGAAGCCTGGACAGAGGAAGGGACTGGCCCAAGGTCATACGGGGACCGACACACACATTTCCTGAGCAGTGTGTGGACAACGGCCAACTGACAACTGGCCCGTGTTTGTGTCCTCCGTTCCTAGGGAGAGTCAGCAGCAGGACTGGTTGGGTGGGGTCCTATCACCCTGTTGGCTAATCAGGGTTAGGTAACATCCTGTAGGCCTCTTCAGCCAATGGCTCCCACCCAGGCAATTGCCTGGGGCCCAGGCCAGGCCTCTCTGGCATGGGTTCAAGGCAGATCCCAGGGAGCTGGCATGTCTGGATCACCCACTCCCTGTAGGATAGAGGAAGAGAGCGAGCCTGCTCAGGGAAAGCGGGCGGCAGCATCTGCCAGACCTGGGCTCTGCCTGGCACGGCCAGGTGGTCCAGTTTCCCTGCCTGTCTGTCTATAGTTCTGCAGGGGGTTAATTAGCTAATGAGGGCAGTAAGTGGAGCTGAGATCTCCTGATGACTGCCCAGGGTTAGGGTGAGGATCTCAAAACTACCCACGACACATCCCTGCCCCTGCTGCCCTGGCCCTTCCTGTCTGGCAGCCCAGGAGTTCCAGAGCATGTGGCCTCATCCAGGCCAGGTGTCATAGTCCTGGCAGCTACTGACTCACCGAGTGAGTGACCATGGGCACTGGCCTTGGCTCTGGATCCCCTGTGGGAGTGAGAGGAAGGGACATGAGCTGGGCCTGGAAGGATGGGAGGCTTTAGGTAGGCAGAGAGAGGGCAGTGGGGAATGAGGAGGGGCCTAACTGGGAGGCCTAACTTTCCTCTGTGGAGAAAGGTGCTGAGTGAGTGTATTCAGGCCGCAGTGGCCTTTCATACAGTTCCTCACGTTGTGGTGACCCCCAACCATAAAATTATTTTCGTTGCTACTTCATAACTGTAATTTTGCTGCTGTTATGAGTCGTAATGTAAATATCTGATATGCAGGATGTATTTAAATTGAATACAACCCACAGGTTGAGAACCGCTGGTTTAGGGAAACCAATGTGCCTGGAACTGAGAGCTCATGCCAGGGAAAGTGAAAGATAAGATTTGAGGCAAATTATGGCCAGGAGGTGGGGACTGTGCATCCTGGCACAGGAGTCTGGACACAGAAGGTAACTGAATGCTGGGAGCCCAGGGGACAGTGTGAAGAATATGAGGGAATTATGGGACCATGGTGGGAAGGACAGCCATGCTTGGGGCTAGTGGGAAGATGCTGGGGGCTACACCTTGTTTAGAAGCCACAGACTGGATGGAGGGGCCATTAGGGTGTCACTTGCTGTACATGGAAGTTCTGCTCCTGGGCAAAAATTCAGGCACCAAATGGAAAAGTTCTGTGGGTAGCACTGGGGTGAGGATCAAAGGCAAGAGAATGTACTTCAGAGTGGTCAGCCAGAAAAGATGCGTAGCACAGAGGGAGTCAGAGAGAGTGGTGACAAAACTTGGACCGTTTGGCTATTGGCAGAAGATTGCTCCGTTTGTCTCCGTCTCTCTCCCTCCCTCCCCTCCTCTCTCTTTCTCCATCTCTTCTGTCTCTCCTCCCTCTCTCACTCTATTTACTGTAAATTCTCATTGAAAAAAATCAGGCCCAGAACATGGAAGAGGTTGGCAGCAGAAAAGCAACTGTAGACAGACTGAACATTAGAGAGGAAGGGATGGCCTTGGGAATGGTCTTCACAAGGAGATGGGCCAGGGCTGGTCAGAGGGGGCTGTGCCAGCTCAGAGCCGAGTGTAAAACAGTCTAGGCTGAGTATTCACGCCTGGAAGTCCACAAACATTCCGCGTCCAGCCTGATGGATTGTCTTGTGGCTGTCTAGAGGGTGGATACGGGCCTGGAGCAAAAAATGATGCAAAAACAGGGTACAGGTATCTGGCCTGGGGGAGTTTGCTGACCCCTAGTCTAGACTTAAGAAATGATGGTGATGATGCAGAGCAGACTCTGGAGGGCCAGTGGCTCGAATGCTTATGGGCATACGACTGGAAGGGTTATGCAGACTTCATCAGGCTAGAAGTGAAGGAGGGATGGGGATGGGGGGCAGGATGGGACGTAGTTCTGACCCATGCAGGAGGAGGAGCTTTGGGGAGAATTGCCTCCATTTTTTCAGATCAAAATGAACAAAAAGGATTGGGGGCGCCCTCTCTGGTGTGGCATAGAAGGCTCCTGCTTCCAGGAAAGGCCGAGGAGAGGAGAGGAGGTCTGACCAGGATGGAGGAGTACAAAGATTGCCACCCTGCAGGAAGGGTTGGTGGGCACTAGAAACCACCCATTTTTAGTGGCCCAGCCAGGGCAGCTCGGTGATTTTCTCCACTTCTGCTCAACAGCAGGTGACTGGGAGCAAAGGCAAGCAGATGCTGGGAGGCATCCAGGTGTTGGCGAGGTGTCATTAGCCCTAGGACAAGCAAAGGAGGAGGGAACTTGAGGGCACTGTTGAGTGATTTACCTGGGGGTTAAGTGAGGGAAGGGAGAAGAGTGTGGGCTTGGGAAAAAGCAGAGGTATTGGAGGGAATTGGGGGGGGGGTCTCGGTGATGCCAAAGAAAAGGTGGACTGACAAAAGAAATCGGTGATCCCTGTGAACCAGCATGGGTCTTTGGCAAGGTTGCTAGCACACAGTAGGGCCATGAAGACGCTGGGGTTTCACTGAGGCACTCAAGAGCCCCTCAGGATATCCTTGTGGGCTAGATGATGGGTGAACTGAGTGACTGGCCTCAACCGTGGGTGACTGACAGGATGGTAGTGGCGCAGACGAGATCTGTCCTTGGTCCTCGTTAGTGACCTGGACGAAGGCACTGACCGAGAACTTAGGGTTTCAGATGATGGGATAACGTTGGACCTGTCCAAGGCCAAGACTGATGCAGAGCCAGCTCTAACAAGAAGGCCCTTGATGAGGATAAATGTAGAATTCTGAGGCAGAGTGCCCAAATCAAGTGCTAAAGGGCGAGGGATGTGGCAGCCAGCAGTTTATGGGGTTTCTATGGGTGAGGCCCCTGTGAGTCGAGCATGTGAGAGACTGGCTTGGATGGCAAGTAAGGCCTCTGGGCAGATTTACCACAGTCTGACAGAGGCTCATGAGGGAGTCCATTGATGACCTGGGGGAGACCCCTGGAGGAGCCAGCCAGGCAGGGCAGAGGGCTACAAGACTGCCCAAGAGTGTCAACAATGCTGGAGTGCTGATGGTAACGGTGATGCTTGGGCCACAGCTGACCCTCTGACAGGGCCACCAGGGCTTTACACACTCAGTCCTTCCCCATAGAGTGGCACCCTTGGGGCGGGGGTGAGTCCCATTGCACAGAGGTGCCCAAGCTGGAGAGTGAGGCCAGGCTTCTTGGGGACTGGCTGTTACAGTTGGGGATGTTTATCCTGCAGGAAATGTGTTTGGTTGGACAGGAGAGAAAGCTTTCAGTCTGCTAAGGAGTGGTGGAAGGCTTGGCCCCTCAGATCTGGTCGGTCTGAGTAAGAATGCCTTAACTGTGAGAGCTCTCCAAAGTGGGGCAAGGCCAGTCTGGAGGACTGCTCAAGGGGTGGTGTGGACGGCATCCTATTCCCAATATGACCTGAACTTGGTCATTCTTGCCCTGGGGCAGTGGCAGCTGAAACTCCAGCCCCTCTGGGGTCCACTGTGGATGCCAGGGGCAGCCTCTGTGTCTCCATGTTTCCCTCTTCCCCACACATACAGCTGGGCTGCCGGGCTGGCAGTCCAGCCTGTTCTGGGTACAGACTCACGGGTGACCTGGATCCAGCCCCTTAATCTCCTTTATCCAGCCTCCTTGTCTGTCTCTCCCTATGCCTGATATGGTCTAAGCAGGGCTTCAGGTGCCAGGTTGCCCACGCCCAGATCAAAGGCTTACCCAAGTCAGCAGCTGCCAGGCAGGCAGGGGGCCCAGCAGGCAGGCAGGCAGGCCAGCAGCTCTGGGCAAAGCAGAAACAGGTGGGGTCCCAAGGCGGGAAGGCTGAGCTGCCGCTGCCAGCTTCCCTTTGCCATGCCAGCCTCGGGTTCTGGCCAGCTGGCACCCCCATTTGCCCCATGGGTGCCAGGACAGGAGAGGACATCCCTCTGCTTTGACCCCTGGCCTCTCCCTCCCTAGAGAGAGCAGGGCAGTCTTATTCAGGAATGGGGTGACCTCTGTGGTCCCCCAGAGTGCAGGGGCCATAGCAGGCAACTTGTCTCCTGCAGCTCAGCCCTCTGGGCTTGGGGGTGCCGTTTGCTTCTGCTCCGCTGAGCTCTGGGCAGCTGATGGCACAATGGCTAGAGCTGGTCCTGAGTTCGAATGCAGCTTCAGGCACTTAGCTGTGTGACCCTGAGGGAGTCATTAATTTTGTCTGCCTCAGTTTCCTCAGCTGTGAAATGAGAGTACTAGCAGTGCAGCCTCCCAGGGTGTTATGACACTAAGTGCCTAGGACATTGCCTGGCACAAACTAGGTGCTTCGTAAATGTTTATTGACTTGAAAAAGAAATGCATGCTGAAAAGTAAAAAGACCAGGCAGCCCCTGCCCTCCGAAAGCGGGCATTCTGGGGTGAGGGCAGCGGGGGCCAGCAGGGGTCCTGGCAGCCCTGGGGGCTGATGGGCCTGGGAGCAGCGTTGGAGGGGAGGAAGAGGCAGGATGTCACGGTGGTCGCACTGTGTGGTCATGAACGTCGAGGGAGGCAATGCCTTCCTCCAGAGCTGCCCTGGCTTGGGTAGGATCCTATTTTGACCCTGATTTTTTGGCCTGACGCCTTCTCTGGGGGTGGCAGGAGGCTGAGGTCAAGGCATATGTATCTGGCTCTGCCCATAAGGAAGCCAAGCTGAAGGCGTGGGGGCCAGGAGGTGGCCAGACCATCCCTAAATGGCCCTGTGGTTTCAGGGGGACTGAGTCTGGACTTTTTAAAAATATCCCTGGGTACAAGGAAGGGATAGGCTACACCCCCCTCACCTCCTGGCTTGGGGCCTGGAGGCCGCAGTGTGGGAGCCCTTGGCACAGAAACTGCCCAGAGCCACCACCCTTCTCCCCATCCAGCCCAGATCCGGACTCACCCACACTGGCCACTCTCTCATCTGTAGAGTGGGGTTGTGGGCCTGGGTCCCTTGCAGCCATCAGGCACCAGCTGGGATGAGGGCTTTGCAGAGGCCTCAATACTCCTGCCTTTCAAAGTCCCCCACCCTTGGCAGACTAGCCCATGGCATCAGCAGGGGCTGAGAGAGCCCGGTCACTTTCACTGGGCTTCCACCCTGCAGCACTGTCCCAGCCTGTGAGGCCTTTCTGTCTGTCACCACTTCAGCTGACCTTTCCCAGCTCCTGTGGGTCCTTCTCCTGAGCTTGTCTGGCCCATTTGTCCCCCAGTTTGCTGGGGTCCTCAGAGGGGCCCCACTGGGTTTTCTAACCAAAGCCTGAGGTCCTGGGCCTGGACCACCTCTGGCTTCAGGCCACAGCTGACTCCAAACTGACAAGGTTGTGGGATTCAGGGCCGAGGGAGAGCAGGCACTTCTCTCTCTCTCTCTCTCTCTCCCTCTCTTTCTTTCTCTCTCTCTTTCTTCCTTCCTTTCCTCCTTCCTTCCTCCCTCCCTCCTTCTTTCCTTTCCTCCTTCCTTTTAAAAAATTTGTTTATTTTTAGTTTCCAACATTTAGTTCTACAAGCTTTTGAGTTTCAGATTTTGTCCCCCTCCCTGACCTCCCACCTCCCCCAGACAGCATGCCATCTGACACAGGCTCTACATACACATTCACATTAAACATTTTCACATTAGTCATATTGCAAAAAAAAGAATTAGAATCAATAGGTGGAAGCACTAGAAAAAAGAAACAAAGCAGAGAGAGAGAGAGAGAGAGCCAACAGTCTGCTTCGCTCTGCATCCAGACTCCTTGGTTCTTTCTCTAGTGTCAGTTGCATTTGCCATCATGAGTCCTTTGGAACTGTCTTAAGTCCTTGCATTGCTGAGAAGAGCCAAGTCAGTCATGGGGCAATGTTACTGTTACTGTGTAGTGTTCTCCTGGTTCTGCTCCCCTCTGTATCAGTTCATCTAAGTCTTTCCAGGTTTTTCTCAAGTCCACCTGAGAGTAGGTTCTTCCGAAGGACTCATGGTGTGACTGGTCCCCAGCCTCTACTGCCCTTTCTTGGGGCTTCAGTCCCCCCTGCTGTAAAATGAGGGAGTTGGATTCTTGAGATCTTCAGGCCCCTTCCTGCTGTAAAGAATCTAAGCCCAAGCAAACGAGGTTGATTTAATGGACAGCGGCGCAAAGCATTCCACTCACACGGGGCCGAGTAGGAGAGATAAGGGCTCGAGGGAGCCAGCAGGCGCCTGGGGGTAGGCTGGCAGCTGGGACCAGTGGCCTTGGCAGGCTGGCTTCCTCAGGAGGGGCGGTGGGCAGGGGGAGCAGTGCCCTGCGTCCCAAGGGGCCCCCACCCCCACCAGCCGCCTTCCAGTTCTCGCTGGGGTTCCCTTGCGTCCGGAGGCAGGATATCCCGGAAAGCTGAAAGTCCAGCTCAGCCAGCACAGGGAGGGCCCCCGGGCTGCGAACGACTCTGGGGTATGTTGGGAAATCCGCTTTCTGGAAGGTCGGTGGGAGTTGGGGGAGGGAGTCAGGGCCAGGATGTCAGGAAAGGGTTCTGAGAAAACAAAGTGGGGGGAGGGGGACAGCCTGGAGAGCCGCTGAGGGTTGGGGAGAGGGGTGCGGCGCTGCTTCACCGCCTGGGCCTCTGTGTCCATGGTCATGAAATGGGTCAACAGCTATACCCCGTTTTAGGTTCCCAGAGACAAATTCCAGAGCTCCGAAGTGCTTGTGGAAAATGTCGGGGCGGGGGAATCTTGTGTGTGCAAAGACCCCACCCCCATTGGTGCTGTGTGATTTGGGGCAGGGGGTGGAGCCTCTCTGTGCCCGGGTTCCCGGGAGGGCCTCCAAAGCCTCAATGGACCAGAGACCAGGCTTCCCAGTGGTAGGTGCCAAGGGGCCCGATGGGACCCGGGCAGAGGCCACCTGGAGGGCCCGAGGACGAGTCTGGAAGCAGGGAAACTCCTCGAGGCCGGGCTTGGTCTTTGAACAGGGAGAGTCAGGGAACCTCTCTCTTCTGCAAAATAGGAACCATGAAAGCCCCTCCCTCCCTCCCGCGGAGGCGTTTGTGGGGTTCACTTGAGACCATCGAGGTGAGGCGGCGCTTTACAAACCTGAAGTGGGAGGGAGTGTGGGTCCCTGCCGCCCCAGCCCCGGGCAGAGTGCCCAGCACACACACACAGCAGGTGCCTAAGCAATGCTCAGTAGTTATTTGAGAAAGGACCCGGCGCTACTTAGACTGCAGAAAAGAAGCCTGGGGAGGGGGTGGGGTGGGGGGGTCCTGAGAGAGTCTCGAAGCAGAGACAAGTCAACAAGCATTTATTAGGCGTAGCTGCACACTCTCCCCCGCCCCTCCTCTCTGTCTCTCTCTCCCTCTCCCCCTCTGTCTCCCCCCTCCCCTTCCCTCTCTCCTCCTCCCCTCTCTGTTTCTCCCTCTCTTCTGTTCCCCCCTCCCCTTCCCCTCTCCTGTCTCCCCCCCTCCCTCCTTCCCTCTCTCCCTTCCCCTCTCTGTCTGTCTCCCCCCCCTCGATCTCTCTGTCTGGTTTTCCCCCTCCCTCCTTCTTTCCCTCTCTCTTCCTCCCTCCCTCCCCATAGCATGTGGCCTAAATTCCCCCATAGTTGGTACTCAGTGCCTAGGTGAATTAAGTTTGGATGCAGCTGAGCAAGTTACTGGGGGGTGGAGGCAGGGGAGTGCCCTGGCCAAGGGTTGCAAACAGAGGACAGCATTCCCTTGTCCAGAAGGTCTGATAAAGGGACAGCTCTGGGAGGCAGGGTGAGGATTATGGGGATGCCACATTGTGACAGGCTCACACAGGGTCCCATCCCTCTCTTTTAGAGATGAGGAGACCCAGGTCATTGCCTGACCACAGCCCCCCCAGAGTAAGAGTAAGTGACAGTTGGGACCTTGCCCCCAGTCCTGGGCCTGCCCCTTTGGGGCTGTTCCCCTTGGCCTTGCCCTCTGAGGCCCTTAGCATTGGCCTCCATTCCTGGGATGCCTTGGCCTGGCCCCCTTCTCCATCAGCTTATGCCTGTCGTTCTAGGCCCAGAAAGCCAAGGGGAGGCAGAAGGAGGGCGGCTCCTCTCCTGGACTTGCTGGGGTGCTTGGTGGTGGTCTGTCTGTTTTTAGAAAGCTCCAGCCCTGTCCCCAAAACAGCTCTGCTATAGGTAGGGCAGGGAAAGGGCAGGAGGGGAAGGGAGGGACGGACAGGACAAGACCCCCTTTCTGTGCAGTCATGCAAGGCTCCCTGCTGCTGTCTTCTACAACCCCTACCCCCCAGGCAGACACCCCACCCAGACCTGTGCTCAGCACCAGCTCCAGTCTTATCCCAGGGAAAGGCTAGATTCTGCCCTTCCTACCCCCTCAGTCTGAGGCCAGGGGGCCACCCGTGTTGTCAGCCATCCTCTGTGGCTGGACAGCCGAGCTTGGGGAGGGGGCTTTGCTGCCTGGCAGTGCTTCTGGGTCATCGACCACCTAAGGCCAGAGAGCTGGATTCCTCACTAGCTGCTGCCTGCCATCTGCCATTGCCTGGGTCCCTGTGAGCATCTTTGGTCAGCCCCGCATGTTCCAAGGAGTGGATCTCCCCTACCCTTTCAAAAAAGCATCAGACTGTCTGACTGGGCTGCAGTCAGCCATCAAGTGAGGAAGAGGAGTGTGGTGCAGCCACATGACTCAAGGGGGCCTGGCCAGGGACTACCTGGAAAAGGGGCATCCCTCTCAGTAGTACAGATGAAGCTTGGGGAGCACCTACTCTGCACCTCAGCAATCCTGGATGGGGGACAGCTTCCAGTGGCCTGAACTCTTGGGAAGACACGTTTACTTGCTCAGAGGGGGAAGCATCCTTAATGCACAGATATGGGGCATTCTGGGGGGAGGGGACAGGGAAGCCTGGTGGGTAGAACACACACCCCTGGACTTTGGCCCTGCTCCTCTGACATGGGGCCTGCACCATCCGCATTTCACCTGGTTAATTAGTCACTCAGAGACCAGAGGAGCCCAGCCTGGTGGTTGTTTTTGTGAACTCCCAGATGCTGGCCCTTGTGGTTTCTTGGTCCAAGGTTTTGTTCCAGATGAGCTGCTCTGGCCCTCCTACACCCTCCTCCTCTTCCTCCCCTCCTCTTCCCTCTCCTCCCCCCCTCCTCTTCTTCCTCCTCCTCCTGCTCTTCCCTATCCCTGGGGGTTTGCAGAGGGTGAGAAAATGAGTTCTCTGTGCACTTCCTTGTGTGGGAGGGTCCTGGCCCACTCAAGGGCTCTTGTCCGTCAATCCTCTCCACCCTCCTCTGTCATCTTGGAGCCATATACCCAATATACTCTGTAGCAAAATACCCCCGACTGGAGTTTGGCCTTGGATCTCCCCAAAATGAGGTCTCCTGGGGAGCAGTCTCCCGGTGAGTGGTGGGTGGGCCCTTATTGAAGCTGCCATGGAGCAGCCTCAAACCTGGGTGCAGCCTCAAGGCCCTGACGCCCCTCCTGCAGCCTCTGAGTCTGTGCAGTAGCTGCCACGAGGCCAGGAAGAAGCAGGAGAGCCCAGGGATCCAGTCCTTGCTCGTTCAGTGAGTGCTGCGACCTCAAAAACGTCCCTCTGCCTTGTTGGGCCTCTATTTGCTCACCAGTAAAATGGGGGTGATTGCCCTGGGCCCGTCTGCCTCCCAGGGTCTTGGCCTTGGCCAGAAGTTATCTTGGCTGCCAGGCTTCCTGGCCCATGTTGAGAGGAGTGGCTGGGATTGGTGCAGATTGGAAATCAGGTTTGGTAACAGCCAAATCAGGGCAACATCAGGTGCCCCCTCAGGCCTTCCTGCCCTCTGGTGAAGGTTCTGCTAGGTTAGGAGAGGGAAGCCAGCAAAAGCTGGTGGGGCTTGTCTTGGGGGCCCCTCTCCCCAGGTGTCCCTACCCCCCCAAATCACCCTGGGGCCTCCCCCAACCCCAGAAGAAGCATGTGGAGCCCATCTTGGGGGTGCCCTCTCTCCAGGTGTCCCTACCCCCCAAATTAACCCAGCAGAAGCAGGCAGGGCCCCTCTCCCCAGTGTCCCTACCTCCCCAAATCACCCTGGGGCCTCCTCCCACCCCAGGAGTAGGTGGAGCCTGTCTTGGGGGGGGGTGCCCTCTCCCCAGGTGTCTCTACCCCCCAAATCGACCCAGCAGAAGCAGGTGGGGCCCATCTGGGGGCCCCTTTCATCATCTCACGCTGCTTCCTCTCCCTCTCCAGTGTTCATCTGTAGCTTCATGGTGGCTGCCCCCATCTTTGGGTACCTGGGTGACCGCTTCAACAGGAAGGTCATTCTGAGCTGTGGTATCTTCTTCTGGTCAGCCGTCACCTTCTCAAGCTCCTTCATTACACAGCAGGTAAGGCCTGAAGGGAAGGGGGCTTATGCATCCTGGCTCACACATTGCACTGCCTAGGGAGTGAGGGGATCCTGCTCCGTCCTGGGGCCCTTCTCCACAGGACAACCCCCTCACCCATTCTACCCTCTTTGCTTCTCCAAGAAGGGCCCTGGCCTGTGCCTGGGAATCTGGGAACATGGGGTGTGTGTGTGTGCCTGGGGTGAGGGGAGCCTTTGGGGGAGGCCCTGGCTGGCTCTATACTCCCTCTGCACCCTGTCAGGGGTTCTGGCTTTAAGCCCAGGGCTCTGCTGTCACCAGTGTCCTTCATTAGACCCCTTTTTCAGAGGGAAGCTGAGGGTTGCTCAGAGAGTTGCCAGCAGGCCAAAACCAGAGCTGGAATTCAAACATAGACCCCTCCCATCTCCCTGCCTCTCTCCCTCTCCCAGGGCAGGGCTCCGGCCTCTGGAGGAGAAGGCGGCAAAAGGGGAGGCTGGCGATGGGGGGTGGGGGGAGCAGGCCAAGGTGGGAGGTCTTGCCTGCCAAGCCAAGAGGGGAATTCCCAGCCCACTAGGATTATTAACTTGTAGGCACACAAGGAACCGAAAGCTTGGGTCTGAGAGCTTCCCCAGCCCAGGACTCAGTCAGCGGCTGTCTCTTCACTCAGCGCTGCATTCAGAGCAGCAGTGAGCTCCTTGTCACTGTCTGTCTGGCAGCAGTGCACTGGCAGAGGCTGGGCTGTTCCCCCAGGTCCCTCCGCCCTCCTTCGAGCTGGGTGATTTTCTGAGCCCCAGGCCAGGCACGGCTACAGCCTCTCTGAGCCGAAACAGCCAGCTATAACCCCTCCTTGTTTTCTGCTGCCCCTCAGCCTCCCTAGGGTCTGGGCTGGCTCCTGGCTGGGGCTTCCAAGGCTTGGGCCCAGTGAGGTGGTCATGGTTTGGGAGGCCCTGGTAGGGGAGGGAAGGACGGAACAGAAGCAGAGAGGATGGGTGAGTGTGCATTTTAAGAGAGAATCCAAGGAGGAGGGAAGGTGGGGGGGGGGGAGAAGAGGAGGAAGGGGGTGGGCTGGGCCAGGGCCCCAAAGCTACCACCATCTGCCTCAGACAGACCTGCCCACGCCCACCACAGCTGGTAGACCCAAGCCCTCTTCCCCTGGGCCCAGCTGGACACAGCCCTCTCTTCCTTTGTGAGCCCAGAGGGGCTGCATGACCCTGGCTCCTGGGCCTGGTTCTTCTGGGCCAGTAATTGGTGTGACCCTGCACCAGCACCACTTGGAGCCCAGTTCTGGGCATCTGTGGTATTCAAGATTCCATGCTCCCTCCCCATAGTCAGCTCCCTTCCCCTGCCGCTTCCCTGAGCTCCCCCTTCATTCCAGCCCTGCCAGGCTCCCCCTGCCCAGCCCATGTGACCTCTGGGCCACACTGGGCTCACACTGTGCCCTCTCGCCCTCCTCCTGGGGCAGTTCCCAGGATGGGGAGCTCACTACTTAGAAAGCACCCAGCTCTCTTTTCTGTGAGCTCTGCCTCAGGCAGCTGAAATGGTCCAGATTATCCTCCCACACTGGGTCAGGCAGAATAAGCCTGGCTTTTCTTCCCTGTGAGATCTCTGCAGACACCCCAAGAGGCCTCTCAGTACCCCCCTCCTCCAGTTCCCTCTGTCCCATTCTGGGCAGAGTTTAGACCGATGCCTCCCATTTTTAGAAAACCTGACAGTTTGCACATCACTTGGCTCGCACGCGGCACCTTGTGAGGGTAGGAGGGTGACGATGATGTCAGGCCTTGGGGGAGCTGTGTCCTCGCAGGGGGAGCTCTGGCCACTGACGCAGACGGGCAGCCCTGGTGGGGCTGAGGGGAGCCCCTGGGGTGGGGCGAGGAAAGCAGAGGGGGGAGCCGTCTGGGTCCCCCCCCACGGTCAGACTGCTGCCCATGTGGTCAGTTCCACCCCCACCGCCACAAGCTGTGGCCGCCCCTCCCCCCATCACCCATCTAGGGCAGTAGCTGGGGGAGGGGCTCTCCCCACTCCCTACAATTGCCGGAGGGACTTTCCAAAATCCTGTTTCTCTCTAGCTCGACAACGTCCTGTGGCTCCCTGTGACCCTTAGGGGCGAATCCAAATTCCTGTTTGCCATTGGAAGCCCTTTCCTATCTGACTCTTCAAGCACTGGAGCGTCTTGGTCAAGCTGACCCTGAGCTGGCCTCTCCCTCCACCCTCGCCAGTCTCCTACTGAGAATGCTCTCCCCCCTATCCCCTCCCTCACGGAATCCCTCCACCCACCGGGTCCTGGCCAAGTTTAAGTGGTGGGGCAGGGACGTCACCTTGTCCTTGGTGCCCAGCCTGTAGGAGAAGCTGATGATTGGACCCCAGAGCCTTGATCTCAAAGCAGGCTGGGATTAATGCACAGACTCACCCCCAAGGGCTCGTTCCTTCATTCCACCAACATCCATTGTCTGCTGGGGCCTGAGTGTAAAAACAAGGCTCACATTAGCTCATTGGGAGGACAGAATTGTCCTCCAGTAGGAGCAGAAATTCCCTGCTGGGCATTACCCCCACTGGGGTGGGGATAAGGGGACAGTGGGCAGAGTCCAGAGGAGATATCCAGGGGACAAATGGGGTGGTTGAGGTTGGGTCTGGAGTCCAGGAAAGCCAGACTGGGCATAGAAGGACCAGGACAATGGAGAGGGCTTGGCAGGACCAGTGGGTGGGGAGTCAGAGAACAGTTTCAGTGTTCTAGATGGAGCTCTTTGCTGGGAGGTGCCCAGGCTGGGTGGAGGAGACGAGAGGGTTGAGAAGTGTCCTCTGAGAATGACTTCCCAGGACATGCCTCACAGAAAGCCTGTACCAGCCAGAGGGAGTGCCGAGCTGGGGGCCCTGGAACAAGGGTGAGGCTTTAAGATTTGTGGCCCCCTTCCACGTGGTCTCTCAGAGGGAGCAGCTCTTATTCTCCCATTTTACAGGTGTAGAAACTGAAGCAGACAGGCGAAGGGACTTGCCAGGGTCCTACAGCTAGTAAGCATTCGAGGCCAGACTGTAGGCTGTAGCCCTAGGCTGTAGCATGGATCTCCCTAGGTGGCAGAATGGTCTGCCTGCTGTCTGTCCTTCGTTCTTGAAGAGGAGGCAGACTGTGCCAAGTCATCAGCCTCACTCCCTACCCCAGTCATGGGGGATCCTGGAGGACTTCTGGCCTTCCAGGGTTTGCAGATGGAACAAGGAGGGAGGGTAAGGCGGGCGGCCCTCAAAGAGCCCAGGGGAAGGGATGTAGCAGACGTGTCAGAGGGTGTTGGGGAGCTGCAGGGCACCGGGGAGGAGGGTGGATGGGGCAGGAACAAAGGGAGTTCTGGAGCTGGCGCAGGTGCTGCGTCCTGCACTGTGGGCAGAGTATCTCTGCCCAGAGTCCTGGTGGATCTTAGGGAATGTGGGGGGCTTCCCCCAATGCCTGCAGCAAGGAACTCGGCCTCAACAGGCCTCCAACTAAGACAGACCTTGGGCAGGGATGGGGGATGGGAGCAGTGCTTCTCCCTGAATTGTCTGGGCCACAAAGGATTCCCCTTATCAGCACGGAAGCCTCCTGCCTTCTCTGGTGTGGAGGAGGGTCCCTTCCTGGGTTGCTGACTCCACGAGGGCCCCCAGCAGGAGCCCTTAGTTGGTATCACCTGACACCCCTGGTCTGTGCATACTTGGGCAGATTAGAGGCTGCCCAGGACATGATCTCCTCACCATCAGTCAGCCCCTAAGCTCATTAGAGCCAGACTGGGGAGGCATGAGGGTGTGCTTGTGATCTCTCTCTCTCTCTCTCTCTCTCTCTCTCTCTCTCTCTCTCTCTCTCTCTCTCTCTCTCTCTCTCTCTCTCTCTCTCTCTCTCTCTCTCTCTCTCTCCTCCCTCTCTCTCTCTTCTCTCTCTCTGTCTCTCTCCCTCCCTCCCTCTCCCTCTCCCTCTCCCTCTCCCTCTCTCTCTCTTCCTCCCTCCCTTCCCCCTCTCCCTTTTTCTCCCCTCCCTCTCTCCTCCTTTCTCTGTCTCTCCCCCTTCCTCTCTCCCTCTCTCCTCCCTTCCCCTCCCTCCCTAGCCTGCCGCTCACTCTCCAGCCTCCCTCACCAAACTCACTGGTATCTTCTCCATAGCAAGGACAAAGACCTAATTAGGTCTTTCGTTCTCCCCACAGATTTGGGTCAGTAATCAGGAGCAGTAGCTGAAAGTGAACAGGCCACTTGGTAGTTTGTTGATAACATAATGAATTAGTCTGAGAGCTGGCAGCTGGCAGGTGAGCCCAGGATGCTCCCCTAAAGCCCCGGTACTGAGGCGGGGACCATGGGTGAGCATGTGAGCTAGGCTGGCATGGGGCCGCTTGGCAAGGGCTGGTGTGGGGGAAGAGTGGAATGGGCCTACCTATCTCAGTCCAGCAGGTGAGCAGCCATGCCCATGTCCCAAGGTAGTGCAGCTGACAGAGTGCCAGGCTTCCAGTCACAAAGACCTGAGTTCTAATCCAGCTTCAGATACTAGCTAGCAAATGTGCCTCAGTTTCCTCCAGTGTAAAGTGGGGAGAATGATAGCATCTGCCCACCAGGTCGCTGTAAGGATCATATGAGCTCGGCCCAATGCTCAGCACACAGTAGGTGCGTGCACCTTCTTCTGTCCTGGGTCTCTCACAGGAGCTGGCCAGAGGGGGACTCCTGGGAGAGGACAAATCAGGCAAACTTCCCCCCAGTGGGCCCCTCCTTGATCCCCTGAGTCTGGGGCAGCAGGGGTGAGGGAAGGGCAGCTCTGGCATTCCCTTGGCATGGAACAGGCCTGGCAGGGTTTGGGAAGCAGTTTAACCTGGTGGCCAGGCTGTCAGCCAAAGCAGTGGCAGGGGGCTGGGTCAGGGACCTTTGTTCTGTGAGCATCAGGGCAGTGTCCCCCCTGGGAGTATGAGGGGGCCTTTGCCTGGCTCCACACTCACATGCACTCTTGGCTCTGGCCCCTCTGGACAGTGAGAATCCCTGGGGGTTCCCTGCCTCTCGCTGGGGTGTCTGGCCTGGCCTGGAGGCCCCAAACATCTCTCCTGACGGCCCTTCTCCCTCCCGTCTGTCACCACAGTATTTCTGGCTCCTGGTTCTCTCCAGAGGCTTGGTTGGGATTGGAGAAGCCAGCTACTCTACCATCGCACCCACCATCATTGGGGACCTCTTCAACAAGAATACGCGCACCCTCATGCTGTCCATCTTCTATTTCGCCATACCCCTGGGAAGGTAGGAAGCCCCCCCACCCCCGGCTGGGCTCTGGCTGAGGCCATCACCTGTGGCCCAGTCCTAGGGGGAGGGGCCCTGCCATGGACAGAAGCACAGGGCTGGGAGGAGCAGGCAGCACCCAGAGCCTCGGAGGGTGGGCAGGTCCACCAGAGTCCAGTCCGGGCCACCTCCTGTCTTCACCTCTCCGGGACTGGGACTGCGGCTGCCTCCAGCCCTTTCTGTCCCAAAAGGCTCCCTGGGAAGGATCTGGAAATAGCCTTCTCTTGACTGTACATTTGGGGTCCAAAGAGGCCCCTGTTCTCCTTCCTTCCAGTGCCTCCCAGCTCATGTTCAGTGTCTGTGAGCTTTGGGGGGCAGGGAAGACGTGTCTTGGTCGTGAACTGATGTTTCCTTCCTCCCACCTCCCTCTTCCCCCCCACCTCCTTCCTCCCACCTCCCTCCTCCCACCTCCTTCCTCCCACCCCACCTCCCACCTCCCTCCTCCTAATCCCCCTCTTCCCACCCCACCTCCCACCTCCCTCCTCCTAATCCCCCTCTTCCCACCCCTACCTCCCTCCTCCCACCTCCTACCCTACCTCCCACCTCCCTCCTCCTAACTCCCCTTCTCCCACCTCCACCTCCCTCCTCCCATCCCACCTCCCTCCTCCCACCTCCCACCTCCTTCCTCCCACCC
>CM053580.1:1133035-1162325 GCA_028627135.1 Pseudochirops cupreus | reverse complement strand
CCCCCACCTCTCTCCTCCCACCCCCTCCTCCCTCCTCGTGTCTCCTTTTTCAGTGGCCTGGGCTACATCACTGGGTCCAGTGTGAAGCAGGTGGCTGGAGACTGGCATTGGGCCCTGAGGGTAAGTGGGTCCCCTCCTCCCTCCTGTGGCCTGGTCCTGGGGCCATCCTTCGCACCTATTCCTGTTGATGCTCATGACCCTTCTGGCATGCAGCAGTTGTTTAAGCCCTTTAACAGATGAGAAAACTGAGGCCCAGAGGCCCAGCTGGAGGCAGCTTTCCTGACCCCCCAGCCCAGAGGCTCCCTCACTGAGCCCCCTTGCAGCTGGGAGAACAAGCAGAGGGGCTGTGACTGGGGAGACTCCATTCCCTGGAGCCCAGTCCTGGCCCAGCTCTGTGGCCACTCCCAGGCCTCCAACAGGTGCTTACCTGAAGCCCCTGTGGCTGGGCAGGAGGCAGAGAGGCTCCCCGCCCTGGGGAGGGGGCTGGAGAGGAGAGACAGGAGATGGGTCTTTGGGGATTTAAAGGGATGCTGTGTGGAAGGAAGTCCCGGGGCAGAGCCAAGAACAATGTGGTAGGAGTGGGGGCTGCAAATGGGCCACTGTGGCTGGATGCCAGGACTCTCCTAGTGTGGAGCAGGCCCCTTCCCCCTGCCCAAGGTTTCCAGGCTGAGGCGGGATGACTTTCCGACCCTCCATACTGGGCACACACTCAGGCACAGCTTGGACTCTCTGAGGTTCCTCCCTACTCTGAGAGCCTGAGGTTGATGAGTGTTTGGAAGTGTAGGATTCCTCCACTGAGATTTTGGGGAGGCTCCACTGAGGACCATGGAGAAGTAAGATAGAATTCCTGACCTGGAGAAAGTGCCCTGGGCCTGGGTGTGAATCCTAGTGGGCGACTGTGTACCTGAGGGAGAGGTGGCCCCAATGGCCTTTGAGGCTCTTTCCAAGTTCAGGTTCATGCTCCTGGGGGTGGGGGTGGGGATAAACAGGGCCCCAACATGTGCAGAGAAAAGCCTGGATGGAGGCTGTCTGCACAAAGGGCCCAGGGAGCCTGAGGAGGGAGGGGGCTCTGGTGGGGCAGGGGCCTCTCCATGGCTACTCTCCACTCCCTTCTTTCTGCTCCGGGACTCCTTCCCCACACCCAGGAGCTGGCTGGCCTGGCTACATGAAATCAGCCAGGCCCTCACTGCTGTCAAGGAACTCTGGGACTCGGGGGCTTCCTGCTTTGAGGAAGCAACACTTTGTTTACAGTTTCCGCTCTGAGGGGGCCTGAGACACTGGCTTTCCTGTAATTCTAACTTCCCAGGACCTTGGCTGGCCCCATTGCCCCCTTCCCACCCAACACACACACCATGAGGAGAGCAGAAGCCTCGGAGCCTGATCCCTGGCCCTGGCCTGATCTCCTAGCAGCCACTGGGCAGCTGGCATCTCTCTTAGATGAGTCTGAAGAGGAAGAAAGGAAGGTACCCCAGGTGCCTCCTTGGGGGCTTCTGCCCAGCATGTCCCTTCTGTCCCTGCAGGTGTCTCCAGTCATGGGGATGATCACTGGGACACTCATCCTCCTCTTTGTCCCCACTGCGAGGAGAGGGCACATGGAGCAGCTTGGGGGGCAGCTGAAGGCTCGCACCTCCTGGCTCCGGGACATGAGAGCACTGATCCGGAAGTAAGATGGCCATACCCTGTGCCCTCGTCCCCATGGTGGGTGCAGCCCAGAGAGGCACAGAGTCCCCCCCCACAGAGCTCAGGGGCACCTGCCTTTGGTGGTACACTTGATTCCAATCCCTCCCAACCAGACCCTATCCCCCCAATCCATCAGTGCCCCCTTAATCCTCTACAGCTTTAGAGAAGAGAAAATGGTTTGTCCTCACCCCTTGGCATCCCTTCTCCTCCCCAGGGATGGTGGGAGCCACGCAGGCAGCAGCCTAGGAACCCCACTTAGTCAGAGGAGCTTTGTCTCCTTAAAAAGGGGGAGCTTGCTTGGGAAAGGGGACTTCACCTGGGCAGACATTTGTCCCTCACTGCCCACCAGAGGTTTTCTCCAGTGCTAGCCTCCAGAACCCCCCAGGCTCCCACCATGGGTCTGGACCCAGAGGCCTCTGCTGACAGATCTGCCTCTGGCTACATTGACCCCCCCCCCAAAAGTGTGGACCCTCCTGTGTAGAGCTTGGGAATCTCCATGTCCAAATCCTCCAGGGAAGCCCACCTGATCTTGTGTGACTTCAAACCTTCTCTTCTTATTCTTCAACCATGAGAGAGGCAGGGACACCTCTTTGATGGAGTCAGGAGGATCTGGGGTCAAATGAAGCCTCAGACACTTAACTGTGTGACCCTGGGCAAGTCATTCAACCCTGATTGGAGAGAGAGACAGAGACAGAAAAACAGAGACACAGAGACAGAGTGACAGAGAGACGGACACACAGAGAGAGAAACAGAGACAGAGAAAGACAGAGAGACAGAGAGACAGAGAGAGGAGACAGAGACAGTGACAGAGACAGAGAGAGAGGGAGAGGGAAGAGATTTGAAAGGGATTCCAAAGGCATTTAAAAGGAGCCTCCAGTGCAGACATGCTTAGCTGCTCTGTTGGGCTCCTCAGGCAGGCCCCCAGCTGTGTGGGGAGGGAGGGACAAGCAGTGACCTCTTCCTGCCCTGCCCAGTCGTAGCTATGTCTTCTCGTCTCTGGCCACCTCTGCTGTCTCCTTTGCCACCGGAGCCCTGGGCATGTGGATCCCCCTGTACTTACACCGGGCCCAGGTTGTGCAGAGGACCACAGACACCTGCACCAACCAGCCCTGTGAGAGCCGGGACAGGTGAGGCCCGAGAAGCAGAGAGGTGGTCCCAGCAGCTCTCTGGCCCTCCCCCAATCCCCACTCCCTCTCCCCCGCCCCGTATCTCCCCTACAGGGTCCCAGCAGCCTCCTACCCCTCGCCCCATTCCCCCCCCCCCATCTCCCTCCCCTTGCCCTCCTCTGCCAGGGCCTTGGGTCTTGCCCCCGTGGCCCCAGGCCTCAGGACATCCTCTGTTCCCTCAGCCTTATCTTCGGGGCCATCACTTGCTTCACTGGTTTCCTGGGGGTGATCACAGGGGCTGGAGCCACCAAGTGGTGCCGCCTAAAGACCCAACGCGCGGACCCCCTGGTGTGTGCGGTGGGCATGCTGGGGTCAGCCATCTTCATCTGTCTCATCTTCGTGGCAGCCAAGACCAGCATCCTGGGTGCCTATGTAAGTTTCTACAAGGCAGGGAGGGGGAAGGTGTGCACACCTGGGTAGCTGTTCTCAGCACCACGGACAGTGGCCTCTTTCTAGACCCTGAGGGAGGTCTGATGGATGAGAGAGAGGGTGTGCTGTGGCCCCTGGGGGCTCAGGCCATCAGGGAGGGAGCACTCACACAGGGCGAAACCAGAAGCCAGTTGTCTTACTGGCTGCAGTGAGGGCTGGTGGATGGGACTGTGAACTCCTCCTCAGGGAGAGGGGCATGTCCCTCATTTCACTGTCTTCCCCCTGCCCTCATGAAGAGGTGGCCCCAAGGTGCGCCTCTGGTCCTGTCCCAACCCCCCTTCTCCAGCAGGTGCCCTCTGCCTCCACCCAGGCTTCCAAGCCCATCATTTAACCCAAACCTCTGCCTCCAGAATGGCCATCGATTTCCTGATTCACAAATCTAATGGCCTTTTCTTGGGGTTGGTCCTTCTTGACCTCTCTGTGGCTGTTAACACTGACGATCACTCTCTTCTCCCCTACATTTCCGTGATACTATTAATGAAAATAACTAATTTCAACAGTGCCTACTGTGTGTGCTTTGCAATTATACAACCACCCTGCGAGGTAGGCCCTACTGTTAGCCCTGTTTTATAGATAAGGAAACTGAGGAAAGCAGGGTGAAGTGACTTGCCCAGAGTCCCACAGTTAGTAAGTGTCTGAGGCTGGACTTGAACTCAGGTCTTCTAGGCCTGTGCCACCAGCTGCCTGCCGGACTGTCCTGGTCATCCTTCTAGCTGTGTGACTGCCCCTTATTGGTCTGGGTCTGGGTCCCCTTCACTTCTCCCTCTGTCTTGCTTCAGTCAGTGATGTCATCAGCTCCCAGGGGTTCCCCAGTGTCACTAGCCTGCCCCAGCCTCTCCTCTTGAACTCTGGTCTTGCATCTGCCTTTCAGACATCTTGATGTGTCCAAACCTTTGTCCACTCCCAATCCTTCCCCATTGTCAAGGGCACCGAGGTGCTCCCAGACTCTCAGTCCCTGCCCCAAATCCTGCAAATCCTTCATAACATCTTTATTATACACTGCCTCCTTCCTCTGATGCTGCCCCCACACTGGTGCAGACCCTCATCACTTCATGCCTGGACTATGGCCATAGCTGCTGGGGGTCTGCCTGCCTCCACTCCCATCCATCCTCCATTCAGTCACCAAAGGGATTTTCTTGAAGGGTGGGTCTGACCATGTCACCCCTCTACTTATTAAACTCCAGGGGCCCCCTGTCATCTCTGGGATCAAATATAAAGTCACGCTTAGCTTTTACAGTCCTGCATAGCCCACCGCCAACCTTTTCAGTCCACTTATACCTTGCACTCCCTCTCACATATTCAGTGACCCATTGATCTCGGCCTCCTGGCTGCTCCACAAACAAGACCCTCCATCTCCAGACTCTACACATTTCCTGGGCTATGTCCCCTGCCCAAGACCCTGGCTTCCCTGGCTTCCTTCAGGCCTCACCCTCTGCAAGCAGCCTCCCCCCTTCTGATCACCTCCAAATCATCCTGGCTAATGCAGTCTGCCTGTGGCTGGGAGCTTCTTGAGCTCAGGGAAGCTCTTGCCTTTCTTTGTAGCCTTAGCACAGCACCCACCAGGTGCATAGCAGGCCTTTCTGTTGACCTGCAGACTCCTCCTGGAGCACAAAGCCCTCACAGACCCTCCTTCCACTCATTTCTTCCTTGCTGCCCCAAGGGCCTTTCTCAGACCTGCCTCCCCCTGCTCTCTCTGTTCTGGGGGCTTCTTAGGGGGTGATGTGGCTTTCTATGGACCTTCTCGGCTTGTGGGGGCATTACCCACACAGAGGTGCCCCCAGTGGAGTCATTCTGGACTCGCAGCTCCTTGGGGTCTCATCATCTGCTCCTTGCAGACAACCCCCAGACCCAAATAGCCCACCTCACCTGTCTCCCAAATCACCCCCTATCTCAGATTCATCATGTCCCAAACAGAACCCTTTTTCCCGGTGCCTGTCCAAGGTGCTGCCCACCTTCCAGGCTCCAGGTGCCTCCGCTGTGCGGGAGCTTCAGCAACGTACCTGGCCACAGGCTCTCTCACACCCAACCACATTCAGGCCTTTACCATTGATTACCTGGACTATAACAACAGCCTGCAACTGGCCTCCTGGCCTCCTGCCTCTTCCTACTCCCATTCATCCTTCACGTGCCTACCAGAGACCCTGCCAGAAGTGCAGAGGTGGCCATCCCTCCTCCATCTTTTAAGCCCTTCACAACTTGGCTTTCAGCTGCATGTGGATCCCCTCCCTGCAGTCCATGGGCTAGCCAAACCGGCCTTCCTTCTGTTTCTCGTGTATGGCACCTCTCTTATCACCACACCTTTGCACTGGGCATTCCCCCATGCCTGGAATCCTCTCCCTCCTCCCTTCCATCTCACTTCCTTCTAAATTCAGCTTGAGTGCTATGGCCTGATCCACCAGATTGCTGTCCTGTCTCACTCCTCCCCCCTCCCCCACCGGCCTCTGCTTCATTCTCTGCCTGCCTGTGCATGCATTATATATGGATATACCATTACATTCACACACATGTCCATGTTGTCTTCCCAACAGATTGTAAGCTCCATGAGGGCAAGGCTGGTTTCTTTTCTTCTTTCTCTTGTTTCCTTTCTTACTCCCTCCTTCCCTTCCTTCCTTCCATTCATTTCTTTTCTTCCCCTTTCTTCCCCTCCCAGCACCTGGGCATTTAGCAGGTGCTTGGTGATTGAATGTTGGATCACGTCTCCAAGTCTTCAAACATCCCTAGTTCATGAAGTCAAGGTTCTTCCCCTTCCTGCTTCTCTGCTCTGGACACCCTCCAACGTGTCATTACTCTTCCTCAAATATGGCAGCCAGGGCTTACCACAACTTCCCAGTGTGGTGAGATGTAAGCGAGCAGAGGGGGACCCGATGTCTCCTCCTTTCTGGGGACGCCACCCCTCTTTATTCAGCGCAAGGTCTCATTAGCTTTCCCAGTGACCACGTCACATGGCTGAAGCAGCAGGGAGCTGGCAGTTCCCTCAGACCCCCAGATCTTTTTCAGACAAGTTGCTGTTCAACCCTGACTGCCTCCTTCATCTTGGACTTGTGAAGTCAATTGTTGGAACTCCAGTATACAACTTGACCGCAATCCCTGTTGAATCATGATGTTTTTCCTGGATGTCCTTAATAAGGACAGATGCTTGGTGGTCACCTACAATCTTCCTGCTGTGGTCTGACAAGGTCGGGCAGAGGGGGGCCTTACATCCCATCATCAAGACAGGAACAATTCAGTCCTTCAGCCTAAAATCATGTTAACATTTTTGGCATCCGAACCACCCTGGGGGTGACTAATTTGACTTCCCGTCCCCTTGCCCTTTTGCTTGGGCTCCATGCTCCCAGGGAGGGTGCTTGGCAGGGGTGCATGCAGCACACCCACAGCAACATCCAGGGCCACTTCCCAGCCATGGCAAGGGCTCTGCCATCCTTTAACGAGGCATACCCCTCCTGGGTGCTATTTGCATCTCATGCTTGGCCTCTGTGCCTCTGTGACGCCTGTGAGAGCCGTCTCCCACTTGGCTTTGAGATGTCAGGTTTTCCTGCCCTCACATGACCACAGAAAATGGCTGTTGGGTTGGGTCCTTCTGCCCTCCTGTACTTCTTTCTGAGAATTCATGGGGAGGGGCCTCCTCTGCTGGTGTGCTGCTGACCCGCCTGCCCCTCTCCACAGTAGCAGGTTTTACAGCTCTCTGGGCATCTTTCTCCTCCCCCTCCATTTCCAGGGTATTTCTACGAGACCATCCCCATGGGCTTTTCCGGACCTGTCAGTCACCAGAGATGCCAGAATTCCTTCTTCCCTTCCTTTCCTCTCTCCCTCCCTCGCTGCTTCCTCCCTCTCTTCATTCCCACCTAACTCTGCCGAAGGCAGGTGTGGCCAGTCTCACTGGCTTCCCCGTCGGGCACCCACGCCTGTGTCCTCGCTGGCACTGGGGCAGCAAGTGA
The DNA here is from genome assembly GCA_028627135.1 of Pseudochirops cupreus. Classification (NCBI taxonomy): domain Eukaryota; kingdom Metazoa; phylum Chordata; class Mammalia; order Diprotodontia; family Pseudocheiridae; genus Pseudochirops; species Pseudochirops cupreus. The sequence continues at coordinate 1,155,115 of CM053580.1, read as the reverse complement.
AACCTCTTGGAGCAAGAGCAGACAATCATCGGTCTTGGACAAACACCGAGCAGTGCCCTTTGACCTTTGTCCTGGCCCAATTGGAGGGGGCTGGTCAGAAGCATGGTCCTTGGCTGGCTGCCTCCCCCACTGAAGCCCTGCCTTGCACAGCGGCCGCTCCACCTAATCAACACACCCCTGAGGATGGGGGGGGGAGGTGTCCATCTTCATCCTCCAGCCTGTGGTCAGTCAGTGGCCTGAGGTGTGGAACAAGCCAAATAACTCTGTCTGGGTGCCAGGTCTCCTATGAGGGTGGGTCCTGCTGCCTGGGCAGGACCTCAGCCACTTTCTTTCGCTCTCTGAACCTCCTGGAAATGGGGATAATGTCCCTGCCCTGCCTTCTTCCCAGGACCCTTGGCTGGAGCTGTGTGGGGCAACTGACCAGTCCATGTGGAGTGTGGGGAGGGACCTGGGGGGGGGGGGGCAGGTGAGGGCAGGAAAGACCTGATTGAGCCTGCAGGCTTGGGATGCTTTGGGAACCTTGGAGCTCTCCCACAGTGCCCAAGAGCAGTCATGCTTGGCAGAAAAGGAGCAAGGAGGGCAGGGGGAGAGCAGTACGAACATTGAGAGAAAAGCTGCTACATGGCGTGATCTCGCGCATGCAATGTCCAGCCCAGAGGGGGAGGACTTGGGGGGGGGGTGCTGAGCTGACGATGGCCCCCCTGCAGCCTGGACAGCCCTGCTCCCTGCAGGAGGGAAGCCACCAGTTGCAAGGCCCCAGCTCCAGCAGATGGTCAGCTCTCTACATCAGGAGCCTGGTCTGCTTGGGCCCTGTCATGACCTTGTGGCAGGTGAGGGGGTGAGCTCCCTGCCAACAGGCAGGTTAACAGTTGTCTCTGTCTCTCCCTCCCTCATCTTGCTCCTCAAGATTTGTATCTTCATTGGTGAGACCCTGCTCTTCTCCAACTGGGCCATCACAGCAGACATCCTGATGGTGAGTGACCCAAGGCTGGCCAGGCCCCTGCCCCTGACCTGCCTCTGGCCAGCTTCTGGAGGAAGACTAAAGGAAGGTGGTTTGACCATGCATAGACTGGATTGGGGAGGGAAGCGTCTGGGGGAGGGCAGGCCAGGGGGACTTGGGAGCCGTGAGAGCAGAGATCGGACTGCCCATCGTCCCGTCTGGCCTGTCAGGCACCAAGGCCACCTCATGGCCCCATCATCTCCGTGACTGTCAGAGCCCAGTGGGGGATGGGGATGGGGAAGTGCCAGCTGAGTGTTTGTGTTGTTGGCGGCTCTGTCAAAGACTGTTTACAGGGAGGTCAGCAACAGACACCGGCCTCGGACCAGCTGGGGCGGCCACAGCCACCCAGACAAAGCCACTCAGTCCCAGAGAGGCTGCCTGGGTCAGTGCAGGGTCAGTCGGCCTGGTCACAGCTGAACTGGGGCCTGGAGGGAGGGGAGGAAGGTGTGGCTGTCCTGAGTGGGGGTCTGGTCCGGCACTGGACTGAGGGGCCATGCCCATTGTTATGATGGGTGCCAATGCCTGTGGAAGTCAGAGGGACTGATTGATAGGCCCCCCTCGCCCCAAGGTACCCCACTTTCTACCAGGTCGGCCCCCTTGTCTTCCTTCTCCACCCTAGAGCAGGTGCCTGGTGCCAAGCTTAGGGGCTCTGGGGCATCATGTTGGAGGACCAGCTTTGCCTCTGCAAAGAAGGTACCAAGGCAAGCCCTTCTTCAAGATCTGTTGGGTGGGAAGCCTTGTCTAGCTGTAGGCCTGCTCAGGGCAGGGCAGGAGTGTGCCCGATCCCTGCTCCCCTGGCATATGGGGAGACACAGGTTGGAATACTTTGTTTCTGCTGTCACCCAGCCAGATTTTGCCGTAGGGAGAGTATGCTGGATGGCCAAGCTGGGAGATGTTGGGGGAAGTGTGGGTCCTGGCATCACTGGCCCCAAAGGCTTGACCCATGGAGGAATGTAGGTGTGGCTGAAGAAGGCTGTAGGGATGGGGAGATTAGGGATGGGGGCAGGGAGGAGGGCACTGGGGACAATGGGAGGAAGGAAGTGTCAGGGTTTGGTGCATTCCTGGGGAGGGGGCAGCTTCCTGCCAGGCAATCTTTGCCATCGGACAAGCCTGTCCATCCCCCCCCTCCACCACTGGGATCCCCCCATCCTGATGCTTTGCGCCAGAGAGGGCAGGGTGGGGTGGGGTGGGGGACTCACAGACTGGCTGCTGAAAGTGTCCTGGCATCCCAACTTCAGATGAGGGCCTAGAGCTCAAATGTGAGGAGGGGGCCTCGAAGCCCAGGGTTCCTGACTCCAAAGGTGCTGGTGGCCTCTCCACTCCTCTCTGCAGAAAGCTGCCTTCCTGGAGCCCCCACTGCTGCCCGCTGGCCCAGGCTAGCCTGGGGGGAGGGGCAGCCACCCACCCTGCAGGCGGCTGCTCCCACAGAATCCAGCTTTACTTAACACATTCCCAGAAAGCCTTCTCTCTTTTCTGCTCATCAGTCACCAGCTGGCCCCCACCCTAGGAACCCCACAAAGCTATGTAGGGAAAGGGGAAAGTCAGTGTGGGCCTCATACCTTTCCCATCTGAAGGTCCTGGGGGTGGGGATGGTGAGCCAGGCTTCCTCTGTCTTGGTCCAGGCCTATGGGAGAAGGGGATGCCGTGGCCTCAGAGGCCCTGAGAAGGAGGCCAGATGACCTCCCCCAACCAGGCACTCACAAAGCCGAGCAGGGGTAGGGGAGAGGTCCCTGGTGAAAGGCAGGTGGTGGCCAAGGGAGGGACTGAAGGGCCTCTGACTTTGAGGAAGGCCTGGCTCTTAAGCCCAAGGAGCACTGGCTGACCTCACCCTCCTACCTCTTTGCAGTACGTGGTCATCCCAACCCGCCGAGCAACTGCCGTGGCCCTCCAGAGTTTCACCTCCCACCTGCTGGGAGACGCGGGCAGCCCCTATCTCGTTGGCTTTGTGAGTACTCATCACAGGAGCTGGGCAGAGGGGAACCTCCCTCCCTGATCAGAGGCCAGGGCCTGAGCACACCTGACTGGGGGAGGGGGGTGCCGTTCAATCAGCTCACTGTCTCCTTTGCCTGGCTTCCTTCCCTGACAGGTGCCTCCACCTGTAGTAGAGGGTGGGAGGGGTGGGGCCATGGGGGATGGAAGGGGAGCTTCCCTAGATGGGGTCAGGCTTTAGGGGGATGGGGCCTGGAGGGCAGCAGGGGAGTGTGGGGGGGCACTTTTTTGGGGGAAGGGTGTCCCAGAGAAGATCTCTGCTCTTTGGGTGGGGAGGGCAGCCTGAATGTGTCCCAGCCCCACAGGAATGAGATCAGCCCCATTCCCAGCCCCTCAAGCAGAACAAGACCTGGGGAAGGGGATGGTTGGGAGCCTAGAAGGGAGCCGGCCAGCGGTTAGGCAGCTGGAAGGAGGTGGTGAACCTCCCTCCCCGGCCTCCCTCTGCAGATCTCTGACCTGATCCGCCAGAGCACCCGGGAGTCCCCGCTCTGGGAGTTCCTCAGCCTGGGCTACGCACTCATGCTCTGCCCCTTTGTGGTGGTCCTAGGCGGGATGTTCTTCCTCGCCACAGCCCTCTTCTTCCTCAGCGACCGGGCCAAGGCAGAGCAGCAGTAAGTGCCTGTGGAAGGGGTAGAGATGGCCTGGGGGTGGGGCTGTGGGCTTAGCCCAGGGAGCTCCCTACCCTGGCACCTGCAGGGGCAGCCAGGCTCTAGGCCAGGTCGCTCCCCCCTCTCAAGGCATCAGACTCAGTGCAGTCTTCAGACTGGACTCCCCCATAGAGACTTTCCCCAGGGTTTTCAGAGGCCCCTTGAGGAGTGGCCCAAGCCTTTGCCAGAGATCTCTGGCAGCACGCTGTGGACAGACAAGAGCTGTGCCCTCCTTCAGCCTCCTAGCATTGCAGGTACATCCTCATCCCTACTTGCCCTCAGCCTACTGCCTTGCCAAGGATGGCCACAGCACAAAGGGCTGCAAGGGAGCAGACAGGGTGGGTGGGGAAGCCATGAGGGCACCAGGAACCAGGCTCAGGCAGCCCAGGGATCTCTGAGTCACTGTTAGTCTGTTAGCCCAAGGTTAGTCAGTGACATGTGTACTGACCCATGTGCCTGAGGCATTCTCTGCAGGCCCAGCTCTTCCCAGAAGCCCCCAGGGCCCGGCCCACAGCATACCCGAATCCCTGTTTTCTGGCTTCCCGGGCGCATGGGCATCTTCTCTGAACCATCTTCACAGCACAGTGCTTCCTGGGTTCAAGCCTGGGCACTTGCAGGATGTAGGAAAAGTCTCCTTTATTTGTTGGGCCGGTGGGAGTTGGGGACAGGCCTCAGTTTCCCCAGCTAGAAAAGTCAGCTGGACCAGTCAGTCTCCAAGGTTTTTTGAGCTCCAATGATCTGGGAATCTGGGGAGGGAAGAACTGGTTTGTTTCCTGGACAGGAATCATGTTTCCTATGGAAATGGCCAAGCAGAGATACATGCGTGGTAGTCAGGCTGGGCCTCAGGGCTGGGCAGTGATCTTTCCCAGAGCAGACCTACAGACCCTAGGCACTTTACTGATGCTCAGAACAGGCAGGGACTTGCCCCTGCATTGGAGGGCTCACGAATGTCTGAGGCAGGGAAGCCTTCTTTGCATGAGCACTGGATGTGGACTGGCTGGCAGGCTCCTCCATTCCATTTGGTGCCAGGGTATTGGGAAATGCTCCCATTGTGCCAGGCACCAGATTTGGCCAGGGCCACCCCTTCCACTCCAGGAGCTCACCCTGAGCCACTGAAAGCAGGACGGGGGCTGGGGCAGGTTTCTGGTGTACTTTAGTTATGATTCTGGGGCCTCGTGAAGCAGCCAGGCTCCTCAGGCCCCAGCTGCGCCTAGAACAAGGCCCTGACCATGGGGTCGCAGTGCCAGGCAGAGTGGACAACAAGGAAGGAGGCCTGCTGTCCTGGCCATAGGGAGGACAGTCGCCTGAGCAGAGGGAGCCCTGCCAGCCGTGACAAGGGACCCAAAGAGCCAGCAGAGAGGGTAGAGAGGGGGGTTGTGGAAGGCTCAGAAAGCCAAGGAGAAGTAGGCAGCAGTGCTGCTTTCTGGAGCAGGAGAGGGCTATCACTGGGGAATAGCGCCATGTGAGGAAGGGATTGGAGTGGGGAGATGCACTGGTTTTTTTTTTGTTTTTGCTTTTTGGAGGGCAATTGGGGTTAAGTGACTTGCCCAAGGTCGCACAGCTAGTTAGTGTGTCAAGTGTCTGAGGCCAGATTTGAACTGAGGTCCTCCTGACTCCAGGGCCAGTGCTCTACTCACTGTGCCACCTAGCTGCCCCAAGATGCACTTTTTAAAGGGTTTTCAAAGTGCTGGGCAGACAGGATCTCAACTGAGCCTCTCCACAGTCCTGGGAGCTAGGCACAGATGAGGAAACTGAGTCAGACCGAGGTGATGTGACTTGCCCAGGGTCACACAGCTAGGAAGTATCTGAGGGAGGATGCCCACTCAGGTCTTCCTGACTCCAGGTCCAGCACTCTGGCCTCTGTTGGTCCTAGCAGAAGTGAGGGCCTGAATCAGGAGGGGACTGAAGGAGACAGAAGTGCCCAGGAGGAGCAGCTGAGGAGAGACTGGGAAGTGAGGGGGCCTGGAAGAGGTTGGAGGAGAGGCACGTTTGGAGTGTGGAGGAGATGGGGGCATGGAGCAGAGACAGCTCAGTCTGCCAGCTTGCCCAGGGCCTGGAGGGAATGCTGGGAAGGGATGGAAGGTCTAGTGAAGGGCATTCTCTAGAGCAGAGGGGCAAAGGCTCCTCTGGGGAAGGGAGAGGGCTACAGGCCCTGAAAGCAGGCTTTTCCTGGGTGTGGCCTCTGCGCAGGGCCTGGGCAGAGGCATGGTAGCAGGCAGGGGGCCCAGCGATACAGACACACGGAGCTGGTTGTGTCTTTAAGGGCCCTATGTGCAAGGGGGACTTTTCTGGAGTCCCCTTCCTCCATGGGTGGGCCATATTCTCCAGATCCCTGGAGAATATGAGGAGCAGGGAAGCCAGAAAGGGAATGAATCGGACTTGGACCATTCTTACCATCACACTGGATGGGGCTAGGGCAGGCCTTGGTGGCCCGGGCTTGCAGAGAGGCCCCCACGCTGGCTCCAGAGAGGGTTGGGGGTGGTGTGGGGGCTCAGGAGCCAGCCAGGGCCAGGGGCCCTTCTCACCCTCTGCTCTTAATCATTCCCCTGCAGAGGCCCTCGGGAGTTAGCAAGCTGAGTGTGGGACGGGGCCACCTCCGGCCAGCCGGTGGTGGCGTCCAGGTAAAGGGCAGCTTTGCTCCTTGGGGTGGGCTGCTTGGTGTCCCCTGGGTTCTGCCTTCCTGCCACTGACCTGGGCCCTGCTGGGATTGCCCTGGCACCTGCACCAGGGTGGGTTAGTTAGGAGCTATTGCCAAGGCCAGCCAGGAGGGAAGTGGGACTGGAGGGGTGACCAGGCATGGCATTGCCAAGAGGCATGAGGCAGCTTGCTTCTGCCCCCCACCTCCTCAGACAGAACGGGGCAGGGCTGGGGCTGCAGCTTCAGCTGGCATGCTGGACTCGAGGAGAAGGGTAAGGTGGCTGGATCCCTGCACACAAAGCCTTTCCCTTCGGTCTGGGAAGATGGTGGTGGGGCAGCCTGGTGCCGGGCGAGCCTGTGGGACTCCGAGGGTCTTTCAGCCCTGACCTGCCTCGGGGCCACAGGAAAATTATCTGCCTCTCCCAGCCTGCTTCTCCATCGGAAAATTGGGGACAATGACGCTTTGACCAGCTGCCCCTCGAGGCTATGGATTGGATGGGAACATTTCATGTCACTCATTAATTAGGGTGAATGTTTTGTGTGTCGGGTGTGGTGGGTAGGGCCCAGAGGGGATCGGAAAGGCTGCAGCCGCCTGGGCTGGTGGTCTCTCCTCACCCACAGTCTGTCTGGCTCTCCTTCCCTCCCTCCCTCCTCACCTCGTTCCCTTCCATCTCTTTTCCTGCTTTCTCTCACACACACACTCCTCTCTCTCTCTCCTCTCCCGTCTTCTCTTCTTTCTCTCTGACCCTCCCACCTTCTTCCCACTCTTTCCTATCTCCTTCCAGTCCTCCGCCCCACCCCCCACAGTGTCCTTTTGCCAGGGCGGGAGGGGAGCCTCTGGTTTGTTCCCAACATTCTCCTCTGTTCTAGGCCTTAATCCCAGACCCTGTCTCCAGCCCTTCCCATCTCAGTTGCCCCCAGAAAGGCATTCCCAGTTCCCCTCGTCAGCCTCCCCCAGGGGCCTGACCCTCAATGACCTCATGCAGCTCAGTCTTCCCAGCCTGGCTGCCTAGACACACTGCACAGAGACACAGGGAAAACTGGGGGAACATGGCAGGGGGCTCCCCAACCTGGCCACACAAAGCTAGGGTCAGACTGAGTGCCAGACAGGCCTCTGGGGTAGCCTCTCGTCCAGCTTTTCCAGGCCACCAAGAGCTTGCCTAGCCTCCAAGCCCCCCAGGGAGGTTTGCACCTGCACCTGTCCCCACTAACTGCTGCCCCCTGGCCCCCTGGGGCCTGTCCATCTACCCTGAGTCTTCCCCCTTCCAGGCTCAGCCTCCACAGCTCCCCCCCTTGATTGTGAGCCAGAAGTCACGTACCCAGAAGTTCAGTCACTGAGTCCAGTGCACTCATTCTAGGGATGAGGGAACCAAGGCCCATGGGGTGAAGCGAAGGCCCAGCCAGGGTCACTCAGTGAGCCGGCAAGAACCAGAACCCACGTCCTCTGACCCCAAATCCGAGCCCCTTACCCTGTGCCTGAAGCATTGCCAAGCTGGATTCAGGGGTCCTGAGCTCAGCTCTGCAGTGCTTGGTGTGTGTGTGTGTGTAAGGGGGCACATGTGTATGGATTTGTGAGCACTTGCTGGGGTGGGGGAGTCACAGGGCTTGCTGCCCTGGCCCCCTGATGTCCCCTCCCTCTTCTCCAGGGTGAATCAGCTGATAATGCCCCCAGCATCTGTGAAAGTCTGAACAGGGTAAGTGGGGGGGGGGGATCTCCCAGGTGGGACTTGATGCTCAGGGTCACAACTAGGGGGTGCTACAGTGGACAGAGGGCTGGGCCTGGAGTGAGGAGGATCTGGGTTCAAATATTGCCTTAGACGTTTCCTAGCTTGGTAACCCTGGGCAAGTCTGGCTCCCTTGCACTCCCTGAGAGGAGGTCTTTCCTTGTGAGAGCCCCACCCAACTCCCACCTTCCCCCCTTGCCTCTCTGCAGGTGTCCTGGGAGCAAGAAATGATAACTGCGCCCTGGAGCAGCCGCCATGGCCCTGCCCTGGCCAAGGAAGGAGGCGGAGTGACTCCAGGGGGCAGGGTAGGGGGCCAGGACAGAGCCTGCCTCAGTCGAGGTCCCCTACAGGCAGGAGGGCAGTCGGGAGGAGGATCGGGAGTTGGCCATGCAAGGCAGTGTGATGGGTGCAGGACAGTAACCGTGGCCACCTTCCCCCAGGCTCTGGGGCACCAGAGACGGATGCTTGTAGAGGAAGCGTTTCCCCCGCCCCCATCCCCAGGCAGGAGAGGCTGTTGACAGAGACAAATTGGACAGGGGGGAGCATGGACACACTTCACATGCTGCTCTGGTCCATGTATGAATGTGTGGATGAGGCCGGTGAAAATACAGCGCAGGCTTTCCGGAGAAGCCCCCGCCCCGGGACCCCGCCAGGCTGAGCAGGCTGGGGTCCCCAGGAGCCCAGTGGGGGAGGAGGCGGGGGAGGCAGCAGTGGGCACTTCAGACAAACCTGCACGGGCCAGCCTGGCTCCACAGCTGCCACCCTCAGATCCTGGTCCCTGCGGGGGGGGGGGTAATTTTCTAGCATTCCCAAAGGAGAGGGTTGGTGGTCTTGGGTCCCCGTTAGATGAGGAGGAGGGGCAGAATCTTGAGGGGCTCCAGGACCCTCCCTGTCCCATTTCATCTCTCAGCATCTTGGCCTGGATCTAATGGACCTCATGGGACCTCCTAGCACGTCCCAGTTTTGGGAAGGCAGAAAGGAGGCTTGCATCAGGGAGCCACCTTGTCCAATGTCCCCGTGGCCAGCTAATGCCGGTTGAGCCTGGATTCCAGGCTTCCTGCTTGCAAATTAGGGCAGCATGCCCAGCCCACAGGCCCAGTGCCCACCCTTGGCCTCATCTACCTGCTTGCTCTTTTGGGGGAGTGAAGGGGCTGGGCTGGGGGCCCTTGAGCACCCCTGCTCTTACCAGGCAGGAGCAAGATGGGGGACTTGAGGCTGGTAGCAGGTAGGAGTGGGATTGGGAAGGGGCTGATGGAAGCCCCTCCACCACCATGCCCCCTTACCCACCTTGGAGACTACAAAACGTCAGGCAGGCTAGGACTGTGCGCCTCGAGGCCTGGCTGGGTATCCTGCCCTGCCCTCCTCCCTCCCCCTACACTGCTTCCTGGCAGAGGAATTTCCCAAATTTTGGTCGCTTTCGGGAATTGAAGCTGAGTTTAGCCAGGGGGTCAGGGTCCCTTCCTCTTCAGCCGTTGGCAGGGAGGGGCTGGCAGGAAGTTCGGCCTCCTCTCCAAGGCCTCAGCTTGTCCCCCTACTAGCAGAGGCTCTGGGCCCTGGACGGGTAGCCCGGTCGGCCGGCTTGGGAAGACACCCCGTGCTCAGCAGGACCAGAAGATACAGAGAGCCAGACAACAGGCTGTGGCCTCCGGGGGTGGAGGGCCTGCAGTCAGTCCACGGACATTCAGTAAGCGCCTACTGTGTGTGCGGCTAAGTCGGGTTCTCCCTGGAGCCTGCTGGGGCTAGGATTGCAGCTGTGTAGTCCCCAACCCCAAGCCTTTCCATGGCTCAGGGACCAGCACACCCCAAGTACCAACACCCTTTCCTTGCTTCCTGCCGTTTCCTGAGGGGCGGGGAGGGCAGGCCACGAGGTCTAGCTGGGGCTGAAGAGGACCACCGCGGTCCGAACAGCATGGCCTGCTTAGCCGTGACCTTTTCCCGTCTGTTTCCTTACCCGAGATCCCAACGGCAAATCCCATAATCCCAGAAATGCCCTTTGTCCCGAGGTGCCCCTGGCCTCAGAAAGGTGGGGAAGCCCCCCCCCCAGATCTCCCCAGGAAACCAGTGTTACCATCAAGACCGACTAGGAAGGGGGTAGCTGCCCCCCCGACAGTCCATAATGGGCATCACCCCACTTGGCCAGCCTTATCCCCCACCTGGAGGGCAGCGGGTCAACTAAAGGCAGCTATCCCACCCCAGTGCGGCAGGTACCCCCACACCGAGTTGTTTGCTTGGAAATCACCCCTGCACCTCGCAGTGGGGAGCCACTACCCCATCCCCATGGCCATGAGTTTGCAGGCGTCAAGGACCTACCATCACACTTCTTAAACTCAATGCTGCTTTTTTTTGGGGGGGGGGGCAGGGGAGACAAGGAAAATCAAGTCCAAGCTTCCCCACCCTGGCCCCAGAGTCTGCTGCAGCAGGGCCAGCTCGCATCTCCCCAGGGGCTGCGCCTGAGGACAGCACCTCCATGCCTCCCTTGGCCGGATCTGGGGCCTGGCCCGGGATTTATAAAATCCTGGGGAAGGAGCCAGCATGAGGCAGGGCGTGGCGGCAGGGGAAGGAGCCTCCCCAAGCAGCCATGGCCGCGGCCGTCTGTCCGTGGCCAAGCTTTCTTGTCGTACAAGAACCCGGTTTCGAGGTTTCCTGACTTCTTTCAGGGAGCAAGTGTCAGATTTTCTAGAGCAGCCAGGACTGCGGAATGATCTGAGAGGAGCCGACCAGAGACCTTTATGTACATTAATAAACCTATTTAAGGCCAGGCGCTGGTCAGTGTGAGCTTCCTCCTGTCGATGCCCACGGTCACCAAGTCAGAGGGCCTGGCCAACTCCCCAAAGGGCAACAGGCTCCCCGGTTCCCCACCATGGCTGGCCTGCTTGGGGCCACCCATCAGCCTTTATTTCCATGGGGGTTCAGCCCAATCTGCCTCTGGGAGCCATCTGTCAAGCTGAGGGGCATGGCCCCCTTCCTGGAAGGAGGGGCACAACGACCCAGACCTGGGACATGGCTAAGACTCTGGGGGTCCTGAGGCCCCCATCACAAGTTTATGCGGCCCCAAATAGAACCAGCTTTGTCCCAACACCCGCCCCCCACCCGTCTTTGTGCCTTGGAGCAGGCTGGCAACTCCCTAGCTCATGCCCACCACCCAGCTGCCCCAACCAGTGCCCTCGCTGTGCTACTCCCTTTCCCTGCACCTCTGGCTCTGTTCTCCAGGGGACAGAATGTGGTCCTTAGGCACAAGACTCCAGACCCACCTTCCTGGCCTTCACCTTCTTCCCGCCCCTGGTTTCTCATCCAGCACCCCATTTCTTCAGCTAGCCTCTCCCAAAGATTCGTTCAAGCACAACCTCTACATGACGCGTCTCTCAAGCCCCCCTTCCAACAGCCACAAATGAGGGACACAAGTAGCCTCCAGACAGAAGCTGGACAAGGGGCTCATGAGCGGAGGGGAGAGGGAGCCCCTGCATTGCCTGGAGAGGCTGCCCACAAAGCCTGACCGAGCCCAGAGGCCAAGAAGAGGCTGCTTTATTGGGTCGGGGTGTGCCCACTCACTGGGGGCTGCCCTCGGGCCCTGACCGCTGCTGCCTCTTCCGCAGCCTGGCTTTGGGACCGCCACTCCCCCCTGGGGTGGGCACTTTGGCTTTTTTCTCCAGGGGAGTGGCTGGGGGGGCGGAGTCTAGTCCACTCTTCCTCTTCCTGACCTGGAGTTTCTTTTTTGGCCCCTCAGAGCCCGGCGCTGGGCTCCCCGAGGCTCCATTCACCACAGCCTGGGGTGCTGGGGCCACGGTCTGGCTAGGGGCTGGGCCAGGGGTCCCCGAGGGCGGCCCGTTCATCCCAGGCCCAGGAAGCATCCAATGCGTCTTCTGTTTCCTCTTCCTCTTCCTCTTCCTCTTCCCCACACCCTCTGTGGTGGCAGCAGCAGCGGTGGGGCTCTCCTCGTGGCCCTCCTGTTGTCTCCTGCGCTTCTTGGTTTCAGGGAGGAAGCCCTTCTTCCGCTTGCGTCTCCCCGGCTCCTCAGGGGCTGTGGTGGGGTCCTTATTTTGAGAGGCCCTGACCTTGTCTTCCTTGGGGCGCCTGGAAGTGAGCACGCTCGGGTCAGAACCCTGCACAGAGCCCCTGCCCCGGACACTCCCCCCAAGCCTGAGTACATACTGGACGCCCAGCAGCTTCAGGGCCTGCCAGGTGAGGTCAGAGAGGCGGCCCGTGGTGCCCAGGTGGTCACTCTGCCGCAAGGTCTGGAGCACAGCCAAGGGAGCCTCCAGGCTTGTGGGCAGCTTCTGTGGAGACAAGGAGCCCCGCGGTTGCAGGCAGGGAGACTCCCACCCAGGGCAGTTGGAGGAGGGCATCCCTGGACAGAGCAGGGCCCCCCCAGACAGGGGGGGTACTCAGGAAGAGTGGAGGGTACCTCTGGACAGAGGGGACCCCAGGGCAGGGGTAGCCCAGCCAGGAGTCAGTGACATCTCAAGGCGGAATCTCAGACCCCCTCCCCAAAAGACGCATCCTCACCTCCTCCTTCACAGTCTTGATGAGGAAGATGAGGAGCTCCAGGGCCTTGAACAGCTTGAGGTGGGCACTTCTGTTCATGGCCTTGCCCACCATTCTCAGAGTCTGGGGAAAGAGAGAGCCATACAGCAGGCGTCCAGGGTGGTAAGGGGGGAGTTGTGTCTGAGCTCCCCAGGGCCAGGGGGCTAAGCTGCATGGCTCATGTACCTCGGTGGTCTGCCTGACGCTGTCCCCGATCAGCTCCCGCCAAGCCGGGCCCTCCAGGGCCTGCCTCAGCTCCTGCATCTGCAGGGCCTTCAGGAGCATCACGCAAGCTTGGGCCTGAAGGATCACAAAGAAGAGCCCACATCGCTGGGGGTCACCAGCCACGAGTGTCCCAGCTGGCTGCTCCTTCCCAAAGAGGCTAGGCCAGAGATGCAGGCCCATTGATGACCCTCTGAGTTTGTGAGCCCGTGCCTCTGCGGGGCAATGGCCACGGGGCGGCCCTCCAGCTGGGCCATGAGCTAGCCCCTAGCCCGTGAGGCTGACCCCGTGGGCTCATGCCCACAGCCAGCCCTGGCCACAAACAAGCCCCTCTCTGTTGGTCAGCGACCCTGCCTGCTGTAAACCGAGATAGTGGCCCACCAGGGGTGGGGCTGAAGCCTGCCCGGGCAGCTCTGAGGAGCAGGCATGGAGGTGGGCCTCTGCCTAGTGAAGTCCTAGGAGCTGGCCAAGGCAGGCGCTCCCCCTCCCCCCAGCCAGCCCCAAGTCTTGCCTGGTGGTAAGGCCGGGCTCCGGTGGTGACGAATGGGAGAACAACAGGCACCAGCTGCTGACAGATCATCTGTGGGGAGAGCCGACAACCAGTGACCACACCACCCCGGCTGGCCTGAGTGCCTCCCCCCCTGCCCCATAGTCCCGGAAAGGCCATCAGCCATCACTCTGGCCTGAGGATGCGGTGTGAGGCCACAAGGGCCACGGGGGCATGAGGGGAGGAAGCCATGGCGCCCACACTTACCGGGTGGCGGGTGAAGAGGTCCACAAACATGGCAGCCGTGAAAGGGCTGTTCCGCTTGGACAGGAAGCCAGTCAGCGCCTCGGTATACAGCTGTGTTACCCGGGCCAGGTCCAAGCAGCTGGAGCCCTGCAGGGACACAAACGTGGCCACTGGGGCAGGGCATGCAGTCGTGTGGGCGGGTGGGCTGCCACAGATTGAAGGGTCTCTCTAGCCTCTGGCTGCCCCAGGGACTGAGAGCTGGAGGCCTTGAAAGCCACCTCCTGGTGGGGAGGCCTGTGCAAGCCTCTCTCCACCTTGCCCAGCCAGCTCTGCCTTCCCAAGGGATGAGGCAAGAGCTCACCTCCACTTGGGGGGTGGGGGGAGGGGGCATGGAGCCTGCCTTCATGGAGGGGGGAGGGGCTCACCTCTGCCTGTGGGGGGGTGCTGACTTTCCGATGTTTCTTTGGTGACAGAGCAGCTGGCGCCTCAGTGGTGTTCCCCTTCAGGACCCGGAGCAGGTAGAGGGAGGCGCTGGGGGCACAAGTGGCGGAGCAGGCTCAGGCCCCACACTCCAGATGGGCCTCTGAGGGCTTGAACCCAGCCCTGCCTGCAGCCATGCCAGCCCCACACGGCACACGCCCCTCGCAGCCCCTCACCTGAAGTGGTAGAGGGCCACCGTGGAGTCTGCCTGGCAGCTGGCCCGCTGCACCAGCCGCTCCAGCATGGCGTGGACATCCTCAGCCCGGCCTGCTACGCTGCGGCAGTACTGCTTGGCTCGGCACAGCTGGTTCCTGCCAAGGGGTGGAGATGGGGGGTGTCGCTGCTAGGGAGCCCCTCCACATGCCATGCAGCTCAGAGCAGCCGGGAGGCTTGGTGGGGGCCCGACCCATAAGTGCTACCTACAGGTGCGCTAGGACCCCCCAGTGTCCCACGGGGTGCCCCCCCCCCCCCCGGCTCAGGTGCATGCGCATACTCACGTGAAGATGTCAGCGGTCTTGCGCAGAAAATCCTGCTCCTGCTTGGCGGAGTCGTGGCTCATGCTGCGCTCGATGACTGCCAGCAGGGGCTCTACCAGCTCCAGGACCAGTGGGTTCTCAGGCTGCTTGGTCAGGAACCCCTCCACCAGGTCTAGAACCTACAAGGCCAAAGTGGTGGGCTCAGGTGACCTGGGGGCAGCCCCGTCCACCCCAGCCCCCACCTGACCCTGGCCCCACCTTGATCTTGAAGTCCCGGCGCAGGTGCTTCTCCCTCTGCACCTGGTCCTTCTCCTGCTTCCTGGCCTGCACGCGCAGCTTCTGCTCCGCAAACAGGCTGGAGAGGCGCGCGTCCAATGCCATCATGGCGTCATCATCTAGCTCCTCGTCGCTGCTTGCGCCATCGGCATCCTGGGGGGAGAAAGCCACTGGTGGGGAGGCCTCTCAGGGCGCCGGCTGCCGGGGCCTGCCTACACTTTGCTGCTGGGGGGCTTGTTCCTCACCCCTACCCAGGCCAGCCCCAGCCCCGTGGCAGGCCTAGCAGAAGGACCTGCAGCCAGCTGTGCCAGGCCATAGCCTGCCTGTCCAGGCCCCACCGCCCTAACTTACCAGCACCTTCCCAGCCTGGAGCACATTCATCAGCTGCTGCCGGAAGTCGCCATCCACCTCCTCGTCGCCAGCCTCGCCTGAGTCTTCGTCCTCGCTCCCCTGGCTGTCGTCTGGACCATCCTCATCCTCACCACTGGCTGAGTCCTCCTTGCTCTCATCCTGCTGATGTATGCCAGGCTGGGTTTGGACCCTGCCCCCATACCCCTGCCTGCTGCTCGCTCATTTCCGGCTCCCAGACTCTGGCTCCCTGGTCCCTACCTCCCTGGCTGTGGCTGGCCTCTTCCTTTGGCCTGGATCCTCCATGACCACCACAAGCCCATCTTCCTCTTGATCGGGGTCCAGAACCTGCAGACCAAGTGGGAGGGAGGGATGACTTCCCAGGTGGGGCACGGCAGCCACTCCCCCAAGTCGGGTCCCAGGCCCCACTCACATCCAGAATCAGCTTCAAGGCCCGCTGGTTTAGGTGTGGGCAGACACGGGCAAACACGCTGCGTGAGACCTGGCGCATGAGGCGGCTGGGCTGGGCCAGAAGTGCCAGCAGGATCTCCACCATCACTTCCACCCACTGGGGCTCCTCTGTGCCTGTTCAAGAGCCATGGGCCAGGCATATCAGGGAAGGCTCGGAGAAAATGCAGAACAACGCGGCCAGTGAGCCTGCGGCTCTGCCCAGAACTCGACTTCTCAGGCCTGAGGATTCTTGGCTGCAGTGGCCAAGGACCTTTGGCCTCTGAAGGGACCGTCCTGCTGCCCAGGGCCAACGAATACATGGGAGGAGGGGCATGCTTCTCTGGGACCACAGCCCACACTGGTGCCCTGAGAGGGAGCCTGGGGGGGGAGTTCCTCTGGGACCGCAGCCCGCCCTGGTGCCCCAGTGCCCTGAGAGGGAGCCTGGGGCTCCTCTGGGACCGCAGGCTGCCCTGATGCCGTCTCACCAGCTGCTGCCTTCTTGTCCAAAGCTTTCTCAATGCAGCTTTCTAAGTCACTCAACAGGTCAACACACTCAGCAGGAGCCTGGAGAGAAGCAGGGGAGCGGGGCTGGGACTCCCCAAGGGGGCCAGGGTCTGAGGCTCGCAAGGCTGTTTCCTCCCATATGGGGGGACCCCAAGACCCTGAGCCCCAGAGGGGGATCATGAGCCAAAGGTCAGAAACGAGAAGCATCATCCCCGGAACACACCTCGTCCCTGCAGGTGCATAGCCCTGCTGCCTGGCCCCTCAAGCTCAGCCTCCTCATCTATAAAACGCTGGACCACTCACTGCCTACAAGGGATGGGCAGGCCCCACTCAGCCTGCGCCCGTAGTGTAGCAGGACCAGGAGTGGGCCTGGGGGAAAGTTGTCCCTATGGGAGCACCAGGCAGCCCATCCCCACACACCTTGAAAAGGTGGATGCCCACCAGGAGCAGGAGCTGCTGGAAGGCTGTGATCTCAGCCCCATGGCTATCCTTGACGCCCTGCCGCAGGCGCTCTAAAGACTGCAACATTCTGGAGAGACGAGGGGCAGGAAGGGTCAGCACGAGGGTTAGGCCCCACAGGGGCCCCACTTACTCCCACAGCTGCCAGGCTCACCGGTCCCAGGCAGCCTTTTCCTCCACACTGAAGGGCTTCACAGGCCGGACATTCTTGCTGTGGTACAGCAGGGAGGCTGCGTACTGCACCAGGTGCTGGGTCCAGAGCTGGCCATCCACCATGACGCCATGACTGGCTTTCCCTTTGGGCATGCTTGGTGCTGTCCTGGGGGCGTCTCCCAGCAAGGGCAGCGAGTTCAGGGTCTGGAGCAAACTGGTGAAGCAGCTCAGCCATCACGTCACACAGCCTAGACCACACCCCCAGGCCAAGAACCTCCCCGGTAGCACAACCTGTGCCACTTCCTGGCCCCACAACCTCAAGCCCAGCATTTTACTGCTGACCCTCAATTTCCTGGAGTTGCTGCTTCCCCCTTCTCACCACTCAGCCCCAAAGGCAGCTCTCACTACAGTTCAATGATGCCAGCACCTAGGAAGCGCCACCTGGGGCCAAGGACGTGGAGAGGCAAAGGAGGGGCAAGGTGGGGGACGCTGGGCTTGGAAGGGACCCCAAGGGAGGCTCTGGGAGCCAGGATGTGGGGGAAAGGACCCCTCCGCGCAGGGTGGGCCCCTTCCCCATCCCCCACATCCAGGCTGAGCTTGCTCTAACTCTAAGCTGAGCCCTGAATGCTTGTCAAGTGACTGCCCGAGCCCGCCTGGGAGGGCCCACCTGAAGAAGGCGTTGGCCGAGACCGCTCTGCTCTCATCATCCAATGGCACAGACACCGGCTGCTCAGACTCGGGAATGTCCTTGGAAGGCTTCTTTGTCTCAAAGAATGCATGAAAGAAGCAGAACCTGGGGTAGATGGGAGGGGAGGCATGGGTTGGGGAGGTCGTGAGCAGCCTGAAGGGTGCAAGCCCAGGGCATGGCGCTCCACACCCACCTCTTTCCTCCCCATGGACTGTGGGCTGGGACTGCCCGCTCCAAGCTCCTGGGGGGCCCAGCCCCACTCCAAGCCTTGCCTGGGCTGCCTGCCCACACCACTGACCCAGAGGAACGGAGCAGCCCTGGGTGCACCCTAGCCCTCAATCCTGGAACTGCCAGAGGGCTTCCACGTACCCCGCCATGTACCATACACACAGGCTAAATAAACTGGCAGAAGGATCGGCTAGATCACTGGGAGCTAGCATTACCATCCCCAGCCAAGCAGTTAGAGAGTAAGCCTCTGAACTGGGAAAACCTGTGGTCAAGGCCTGACTGACCCAACCTTGCCACAGAAACCTCGGCAAGTCACAGAGGAGGTGCTACCCTGCCTTGGTAGAGAGAGTGTGCTCACTCGGGAGTTCCCTGACCATCCCTGTCTTCATCTCAGAGAAAAAGGAAGATTGTGGGATCCTGGATTTAGAACTGGACCCTGAGGCCGTCTAGTGTAACCAACTGGATCTGACAGCTGAGAAAAGGGAGGCCCTAAAGGTGGCATGGGGCTGGGGCAGAATTTGCCTCAAAGGTTTCTGAGATGCACCCCCAGGGCTGGGTCCCAGAAGTGGCACAGAGCCCCGCAGGGTCCCCCAGCTCTCCCACCTGGCTATGCCCATGACGAAGGCCTCATCCTTCGTCACCTGTGGATTCTCCACGATGCTGGTTAGTCTCTGAACAAGCCACTTCCGCAGGCGAAACACAGACCTCTCGGTCCTGGGAGGGGAGAACAGACAGGTTGGTGCTGGCAGGCGCAGCCCCCGTGGACCCCCGGTGGTGCTGCCCTCGACTCCTCTAGCGGGCACCCAGACACTCACGTCACCATGCGGCCACTCTCCTCCTCTGCTGCATTCTTCTTCTGCCGGCTGGTGCTGAACTCAAGGCAGCTGCTGAGGTCGGGCCGCAGGAACATGTCCTGCAGCCAGCTCCTGTAGCGGCACAGTGCCTCAGGCCGCAGGTGCTTCACCACCGGCCACAGGCTGGGCACCACTGGGTAGCCCTGGTTGGTGAGGGAGGAGAAGGCCACCAGTACTGCCAGCTGCTTCTCGGGGTCTGCACAGCCCTCCAGGAAGGAGCCCACGTACTTCTCCATCTCTGGGGCAAACTTGAACCTTGAAGGGAGCTGGAGGAGAGGGCAGTCAGGGAGGAACTATTCTGCTCAGGTCTGCGCCTCCTCCCCGGCCCCAGCACATGGCCCAGCTCTGTACCCTGTGCGCTCCCAACACTTCCAAGTATGAATCGACATCTACCTGAGCTGAGAGCACGTGGTCACCATAGCGAAGCATCACTTCTCCATGGAGGACCAGGTGGAGCTGCTCCAGGGACAGCAAGGGCAGGGCGCTGCCCAGCAGGCGGAAGGCCGTGTAACTGGGGAAGGATGAGGGCATCAAACCCTCCTCCCCGGGGGGCTCACACCCCACCATCCCTCAGTCTCAGTTAAGCCTTCCCCCCACCCCACACTGGGACAATCTGAGGTGGTAAGGACACCACGTTAGGGGGGCCGGGCCTGGCCAAATGCAGCCCCTTCAGCTCTGGCAACGAAGGGGAGTGTACCTGCCGGGCCCAGAGTGCTCCTTGAGAAGGCCATCCTCCACCACGGCCTTCCAGAAGAGCTCGAAGGCGCCCTCCTGGAGAGCAATATGGACGAGATCCAGTGCCACAGGGGGCAGCACCTTCTCCTTCTTCACAGACTTCGCTGCAACGTTTAAAACTTCTGCCAACCTAGGAGTTTGTGAATAAAAACCAGAGTAAACAAGCTCTCAGACCCCAAGATGGGAATCCTGATTCCAGCCCAAGCCATTGATTTCACAGATCTGGAAACTGAGAGCCCAAGAAAGGGAGAAAGGGGCTGCCGAGCTCAGCTGGCCAGTAACAGCTGGGGTTTCACGGCCTGCACTGCCTGGTAAGCCCAGTGAGGGCAGCTTGGAGCCTCAGACACCAGCTGAGCCACTGAACGCTGAGGCCAGGAGCTGTCCTTGGCAACCTGAGACCAGAAGGCCCTTGCCCTGGCCCCCAGGTAGGCTGCTGCGGCCCCACACTCCTCACCTGCCCTCTGAGCTGAACCCAGCTGACCGTGCTGGGGCCTGGCGTGACTCTCCCTCCCAGCCCCAGGCCAGGGGGCCCAATGCACCCCCCCCCATCCAGTCTCACCTGGAGACAGTCTCCTTGGTGACCACGGAAGTCGAGCCCAAAAGCTTCTTAAGCTTCTTGGGCTGCAGGACGCCTGGGAACCTCCGGAGCCCAACCAGGAGGAGCTGAAGCTGCTCAGGGGTGTTGAAGGCTTCAGTGAAGTCAGTCTGGAGAGCGCCCAACAGGACGGTCTCGAACACAGGCTCTGGGACCTGTGCAGGGGAGAGGAAGTGAGGCTGGAGGGGAGCAGGCTCCTCCTCACCCAGCCTTCTAAACATGTCTGCCCCAGAGGACTGGGTTGGCCCCCAGACATCCCCCTCTGATCCTGACCAGCTGTGGGCTCCTGGGCCCTGGGCCTCAGCTTCCTCTGGGCCAGGGTGGCCCCTGCCAGCTACAGACCCCAGCGACTGCGGCCCTGGATTGGGAGAGCACTCCCCCGGACATACCTCTGAGAGGATTTCCACTAGTGTGCGGTGAGGCAGGTCCTGAAGATGGTTTCGGTGTTGGGCCAGGCTCTGGAGGATCTGGACGGCTTCCACCAATACCTTGTGGTCCTGGGCAGGGAAACAGCACCACGGGGTGGTGAAGGAGGAGACTGAGGTTGGGAAGGTGGGCAGTGTGCAGAGGGATGGGTGAGAGTGTGTGTGCTCACGCATGTGTACATGCAACATGTGGCTTCTCAGCACGTGGGTGGAGCATGCCGCCCAGGAACATAGAGTCAGCAGGAGCAGGGCCCTGGCCTAGGCCTGGGGGTTAGCCAATGAGAATGCCAAGGAAGACAGGGACAGAAAGATGCCCAGGGACCAGCTCAGCTCCCAAGAAAGGAAACCCAGGCCACGCTCACCTTTACCAGGCGGCCTGACTGAAACAAGGCTAGGACCCCGAAGAAGTTGCCGAAGGCTGCCTTCCGCAAGAGCTTCTGGAAGAAATGGTCAGAGGAGGAGGAGGAGGACCCCAGCGGCTTTTGCACCAACCCTGGATCTGATGCTTGAAATGGGGGTGACTGGGCCAGTCTCCAGGAGTCTAAGCCTGGGGCCGGTCCCTACCGCCTTCCAATTGTAGCAGCCCTGGGGTGAGGCCCTGGGCCCTTGCACTCACCTTACTCTGCAGGTCATGCTTCTCCCTTATCTGCTCCAAGACGCCGTGCAAAGGCACGTTCTCCAGGCCCTGCAACACCTAGGAGATCGTGGGGCTTGTAGCGGCTCCTGGGCTCCCCCGCCCTATGCCCAGCCCCACTGTGGCCCCCCAGCCTCGAGCAGCCCCCATGGGGAGGGGCTGGGGCAGGGACCCACCCTCACCTGGCTCAGCGCCAGGCTGAAGCCCGGCCGGGCGGCCTCGCGGGTGGCTCCCAGACCCTCGATGAGCCGCTTCAGCGCGTACTGGAGCTCGGCCTCCTGCAGAGCGAAGCAGGGAAGGGAGGCTGAGGCAGGGGGCGGGGACAGCGCAGCCCCATCACCTGGAGATCCTGCCGCCCCTGCGGTGCCTGGGGATCCCGCAGCCCCCCACCTCATCCCGCCCCGCACCTGGGGCCGCTCCCGCAGCCGCTCCACCAGCGCCGCCGTGGCTGCCAGCCGCTCATCCTGGGCCGGCTTGGCAATGCCCCAGAACAGGTCCAGGAAATCCCGGCTCTGCTGCAGCAGCGGTGCCGGCGCCTCCGGGGCCGAGCCGGGGGCCTCCTCCTGCGCCCCCGCGGCACCCCGCGCCGCCGCCGCCGCCGCCGCCGCCGCCGCCGCCTCCTCCTCCGTCGTCTCCACCGCCGCCTCTGCAGGCTCCAGCTCGGCCGCAGTCGCCGCTGCCGCCGCCCGCGTGCCCCGCGTGCCCCGCGTGCCCCGCGTGCCCCGCAAGCTCCGAGTCCCCGCCATGCTGCGCCGCGTTCCCAAATAACCCACGTGCTTTCCGGGAGCCGGCTGCGCAACACTGCTTCCGGGGCACGGCGCTACTGCGCCTGCGCGGTGGAGCGGGCTGGCGGGTCCCCAACTGCGCCTGCGTGCAGCGGGGCGGGGCGGGGGCCGAAGTGGGCGGGGCCGGAGCGGGCGGAGCCGGCTCTGCGCCAGGGCGCCCAAGGACCGCTCTGCGCCTGTACGCTGGGGGTGGGCGGGGTCGGGAGCCAGCTGGGCCCCTGCCCTCGGGCTTCCTCCCTGCTGCACTGGTCCTCCAGCCCAGCACCCGGGGAGCCTCGGGAGGGGGACAGGGAGAAGAATCCGGGCTCCAGTCCCTGCAGCTCCGCCCCTCCTCATAGGCGCCTACCCGGGCAAGGCCCCTGGGTCCGCTCCCTCAGAATGGGGAGGGGGTGTCCCGCGGCTCTCTCGTCCGAGTCTGAGAAGGGAGGCGATTTTCACCAGTGGAGGGAGTGTGCACTGCCTGCAGTAAGAATGATGCTAGCAGCGCGCATTCTTAGGGTGCTTTGGGAATCTTCTT
>CM053580.1:948250-1124987 GCA_028627135.1 Pseudochirops cupreus | reverse complement strand
CCCCCCTCCCTCATGCTGCTTCCCTCCTGCATCCTGCCTCCCTTCCTCCTCTCCTGCCTCCCTCCCTTCCTCCTCCCTCCCTCCTGCCTCCCTTCCTCCTGCCTCCCTCCTTCCCTCCCTCCTGCCTCCCTCCTTCCTAGGTCCCTTGGCCCCAGCCACCTGCTAAGGAGTGCCTTCTATGGTTTCTGCTTTCTTGGCTTCTCACTGCTTGCTGCTCACCCCCATCTTTGTGCTGTCTGCTTTGGCTCCAGTGGCATCTTCTGAGCCTCCTCTGTCTCCCTCTTTCTCTGCTTCTGCCTGTCTCCTCTGGCCCCTGCTCTCACCTCTGCCTTCTCCTCTCCTGTCTTCTTCCTGTCTAACTCTGAACTTGACAGCCTCATTTCCCAGTTTTCTGATGTGATCTCAAGGGTGGAGAGGAGGTTTTGTGTCCCCTGGCTGCTGTTCTCCTCCAGCTGCTCAGCCTGGAAGGGCTGGGATGGAGTCAGCTGCTCACACTCTCCCCAGCTCCAAAGCTGCTCTTCTTCCAGCCTCAGGACTTGGGGCTGTGGCCACTAAGAAGTCAGGTTTGGCCTGGACTCTCTCCTTCTCTCTCAATGACCAGCCCTGAACCATCTCTCACCCCACCCCCACCCCCCCCAACCCCTGCCCAGGGCATCAGAGGGACCATCAAAGCCTCTTCTCTCTCATTGACAATCTACCACACACACTGCTACCAGGCTCATCTTTCTTGGGCATTGATCTGATCATGCCTCTTCTGCTCTAAAACCTTCAGTCACTCCCTTTCCCACTGAGACAAGTTCAGACTTCTGGCATTCAAGGCCCTGCAGCCTTGGTAACACCCTTGCTTTTCCACCTTCTTCTAGATGACTCCCTACCACACACTCTTAACTCTAATTCAGACCCACTTCTTCGTGGAATGGGGACTGTCCATTCTGTCTGTGCCTTGCTCATATCATGCCCCTCCCCCCTCCTCCAGGCAGCCTTCCCCTGCCACAGGGCCACCCCTCCCCCAGCATCTGTGTCAGCTCCCTGAGGGCAAGAACTGAGCCTCCTCCAAACTCTGTATCTCCCTCAGTCTGGGGGGGGGGGGGGCAGTGAGGTAAGTCACACAGCAAGGCAGAAGAAAACAGCACGTCTGTGTTCTCCTTCCCTGGGCCAGGTCTCTCATTCTCCATGGGTACCCCCAGTGCCAACTCACCCATTTGTAGCCCTTTCTGGGTTGCAGTGGTACCCTCCCCACACCTTCCAGCTCATGCACCCCCATTTTATGGAGGCCAAGAGCATTGGCATGATTTGCCCAGGGACACAGCTAGGAAGGGACAGAGCCTCAGGCCTCTGGCAGGAAGTGTTAACCGAGGTAGTTAACTGGGCAGGGGGTGGGCATGGGAGGTACTGGGGACACACCCTGAGCAAAGAGCAGGGAATGGGTAAGAGCCTTAAAGCGGCAGGCTGGAGATGGAAAGGAGCTCTGAAGAGATTGTCCAGCCAAGCCCTTTGTACTGGGGAGGGTCCTGGCTGGCAGCAGAGGGAGGGGGCCTGGCTCTCAGGAGCCAAAGGGGGGCCTCTCTCTGTGAGAGCCTGGTTTCTCCTGCAGCCCTCCAAGGGGCGAGCCTGTCCAGGGCCTCAGAAGCTTCACCTGTAAGACAATGAGGAAGGGAGGTAGGCTCTGGGCCCCAGCTCCCTCCTGGCATCTCGGTCCCTGATCTGGATGGAGGTGGGGGGAGCCTGGCCCTGGATCCAGCCCCTCTCCACAGCCCGGGTTTCCCAGCCCACATGCATAAGGAAGGAGTCCCACTGATGCTCTGAGCTCTGCATTCACTTCAGGTCCCTTCCCAGCTCTAAAAATAGCCTTGGAGCCCGAGTATTTTTGCTGCAGAAACAGGACACCAGCAGGTCCCTGCTGCTCCACACAGGCACGTGCCAACAGCATCGGGAGCTAGGGAAGGGGCTGTGCTATGGGCACATTCAGAGCCCCCACAGGTCTTCTGAGCCTGGCAGGACCCCAGGCTCCCTCTCCAGCCAGGCCAGGGCAGCCAGCAGCACCATCCTGAGGCACATGTTTGCCAGGGTGGAAGGAGAATTGGAAAATTTGCGCAGGGTGCCACTGGCAGGTGTGTGGGCTCAGTAGCTCTTCAGGTGCCTGTCCCTCCCCTCAGAGCCCAGAAGGCCAGATTGGGATGGCCTTGTCCCACCCCTGGGGAAGCCTGGACTGGCTCAGCTCTGTCAGCCAGGCAGAGGAAGTCCTAAGGCAGGAGCTGGCAGGCTGGCCAGAGAGCCAAGTCAGATGCCCTGGCTTTGAATAGTGGCCCTGCCCTTGACTGGCCGCTCTCTTGGCACGGCTTAACTTCCCTCTCCTGTACATGGAGGACACTGGATGATGTATTCCAGTCCTGTGGTACTCTGAGGCCCCAGCCCTGCCCAGGGCAACCCAGATGGGCTCCCCTGGAAGGTGGCTCTCCTTGGGCTCCCATGGAGGCCTTGGATCTGAGCTATTGCCTGTGTTCTGGCCCAGGATCCCTGGAGACACTTTGGTGACATCACAGGGGGGGGGGTTCCAGCCCAGTTTGGGGGCCCAGCCAGGATTTCAGTGGTGACTGAGCCTTATTCCTGACTCCCTTCTCCACCTGCATTCCCCTGGACAGGAATCTTGGGGGTAATCTCTCCTGGTCTCCTCCCTCTGTCTCCCCTTCTACATACAATCTGATATCAGTCTTGCCCATCCCCCTCCCAGTTTCTCCTCTGGTTCCTGGTCCAGGCCCCCCTTGTCAGGTGGCTTCCTAAACTGCTCACCTTCCTTAGTCTGCTGCCAAATGCCAGATCCTCTCCTTGCTCCCCATTACTTCTTCCATAATGGTCAGTCTCCTTGGCCTGGCATTCAAAGCCCCCATCCACAGGACTCTAAGCTGCCTTTCCAGCCTTCTGGAGCATGCCCTCCAAGCATTCAGGGTTCCAAACAAACAACTCTTTTCTTTTTCATTCTGATCCCTGTAGGCTCCTGGCTCCTTCACTCTCACAGAGGCCATGGGCCCCCCTCCATCTAGACCACATGTGCCATAACTATTTGTGATTGTCTGGCACTGGGGTCACTGAGAGGCTGGAGAAGCAGGCCATTCCCTCTGTTGCACTCTTGGACACCCCTCAGGAGCTGGGTTGCCCCTCAGACTGCCTTGGCTGGGCACGCTCTTGTTGTTGCTGAGTATGTCTGACTTATTGTGACCCCATTTGGTGTTTTCTTAGCAAAGATACTGGAGTGGTTCGCCATTTCCTTCTCTAGCTCATTTGACAGGTGAAGGGCCTTGCCCAGGGTCACCCAGCTACTAAGTATCTGAAGTCTTCCTGACTTCCAGCTTGGCTCTTCCAAACAGCCCTGCTGGGGCACCTCAGGGGCAAGGACCTCTTGCCTTCCCTGAGGGGAAATTGGATTTGTGGCTGAGTCCCAATGTGGGTTTCAGAGTGCTTCCCAGGTGGCTCCCTGGCTGGCCTATCTGCCCTTGGGCCTCAGCAAGCACTTGTGCTAAGTGCTGGGAATACAAAAGAAGCAGAAAGCCTGCCTTCCCAGGGTTTATATTCCAATGGGGTAAGGCACTACCCCAGGGTTGGTAGGGAAAGTGCCAAGGGACAGGTGTGGCATCTAGAGTCCCCTAGGAGCTGAGCCTTAGGACACCCTTGGGCATCTCTGCTAGTGGAGGGCAGGCAGCTCTCAGAGGCCAAGCAGTGAAGGGGGGAACCCTGCCCTCTCACATTCTTTCCAAAAGTCACATCCTGTTTGGAGAAGTCCCTGGGCCCTGGGTGGGAAGGGAAGAGGCCCTTGGTAAACAGGGTCAGGAAACCTGGATGAGCCCCAGGAGAAGCCCTAATGCCCCCCCCCCCCAGGCCCTACCTCCTCCTTCCTCTCTGGCAGGATGAAGCCTGGGCACTTAAGTACAGAGGGTGGAGTCTGACCCCTTCTCTGCCCCCGCCCCAGGCTTGGGCTCTTAAGTGCAGAGGGTGGAGTCTGGCCCCTTCTCTGCCCCCCCAGACCTGGACACTTAACTATGGAGGGGGGTCTGGCCCCTTCTCTGCCCCCCCAGACCTGGGCACTTAACTATGGAGGGGGGTCTACCCCCTCTCTGCCTCCCAGGTGTAAGCACTGGATCTACCCTCCCCCCCCCCCAAAGGTTCCGTTCCCTTTTATGAATGGTTGGGACAGCTTGACACCTGGTTTCTGGCAATCGCCTCCTGGTTCACTCAACAGATACTCCTGCTCTTTCAAGTTAGACACAAGCTCATTGGAGCCTATAGGGAGGGCATGGTAGGCATGACTCTTCCCCTTTTACAGATGATGGCCACCAAATGGCCAACATCTGAGGCAGGGGCTTGTTGGAAGGGACCTCCGAGGTCACCTCGCCCAGCCCTCTCATTTTGCAGAACAGAGGCCTGAGGAGGTGTGGTGACTTGAGGAAGGTCTCATGTAGTGGAGTCTGGCCAGCTCTTACCCACCATCCCAGGCAGTATGTCCTCCATCCCTTCCAGGATTGTCTGCACTGTGGGCCTTGGGGGCACATGACCTTATAGGTCACTACTTGGCAGGAGGCTGAGGCATTTGGGGACCAGAAAGTTGTCTCTTATTTTTCTCTGCCTCCTTCTCTGTGGCCACTGAGTTGTTGGGGCTTGATTTCCTTCCTTCTCAGCAGGGCAGAAGGCAAGCCCTTCTAGCCTGGCACTCAAGAGAGGCCCATCCCCTGGGTGATCAGGATAGGTGCCACCAAACAGACCAGGAGGCAAGGCTGGGGACCTCAAAGCCGGGCCAGGGGCCAGAGGGAAGGTCACCAACCTCATAGATTTCTGCCTGCTCACTTTGGGCCCTGAGGATACAGATACCAGCTTCCATACTCCAAACCCCTGGGGCCAGATGCAGCTTCACCCCTGGCCAATCCTCTAACCTACCACCCTCTCTGAGGTCCTCCCTTCTGAGGTAAGAGCCAAGGCCGGGCTGTATGGCCTGGGTCCTCATTATCCTGAGGAAGAGGGTTTAGCCACAGAGAGGCTGATCTTAGCAGAACCTCAGAAGTTACTTTCTAAGAACGCACTGGAGGACCTTGGGAAGAAATGAGCTCCCTGTTGCTGGCAGTATTCAGATCTCTCCCAAGAATGCAATCTTGGGTGCCTGGGAGGTCCGCTCCAAAACTGAGGCTGCCTGCTTGCCTACAGTTTCTCTTCTCTCTGAGGACCTTTCCCTCCAAACCCATCTGCCCATCTGCTGCCCTGGGCAGTGTTCTGGGGTCTCCTTCTGCAGGACCCCCTCTGGGGACCTCAGTGGTGGCTGAGGCCACTGCTGTAGAGTTGGAGAGGTCTCTGTTGTCATTCAGAGATGAAATCATCCCACCTAAAGGCAAGTTTACAGCCCCACTGGGGGCCCTTCATTGGTTTGGGGATAAACAATCCATCTCCCCAGTCCTGGGCATTTCTGCTGCATTGGATATTGGCAGAAACATTTCAGCTTCTGAAGGGAGGGGAGGAGATTGATGGCCCTCCAGGGAGGGAGCTGGGCTGAGTAGGAATTTCAGAAGCTCTGTCACATGCCAGCCTGCATGGGGAACGGGCCACCCTGGGGTCCCTTCCCAGGTCAGAAGGGGGAGCTCAGGGAAGTGACTCCCTTCCCCCCCATCTCCTGCCATGAAGGTTCCCCTTGGGAAACATCCAGCCGAGCCTCAGCAGGAGGCACCCTCAGCACTTGGTCCCCTACTTCAGAGGCAGTGGCAGGTGCCCAGGTAGATGGGGCTCTGGCTTTGGAGGGTCAGACCCTGGCTGTGATCCTGAGGGGCTGTGTGACCTTCAGGTTCAGGCCAAATACAGCCTGCGTGACACTGTTGGCCACTTGCTGCCCCCAGATCTGGCTGCTTGCATCTTATCTCAGCTTAGCCTGGCATGAGGCTGGGCACCCAGCTGGCACCAAGCGAGACTCCTAGTATTGCAGGGCCAGGCCCCTTCCTCAAGGGATGGTATAAAGGTAAGGCAGTCTTAAGTCCCTGCTGTGTGCCAGGGCCTGCTAAGTACTGGGACAGAGAGACGGGAGAAGCTGGGTACCTGTCCTGTGGGGCCCAAGCTCTGAGCCTCAGAGCCTGTAGAGGCCGGCTCAGCCCGTCAGCTCAGTCCACAGAGGCCCTGGGAGGGGGCATTTTCAGGGTATAACCCAGGGAATAAATGGTCTGTTGGTTGCATCCAGGTCCAGGCCTGTCTCCACTGAAACCCACGGCCTTCCTGGGTCCTTGCTGGTCAGTGCTCCTGGGCCACCCCCTGGTTCCTGGATGCTTCTCCCAAGGAGGCCAGAGCTAGGGCAGCCTCAGACACCCACTTCCACTCTCACGACTCAGTCTCAGGGCCTGGGAGAGAAGCAAGATTCATCTGGGGGCTGCTGGGGCTCGCCCACTTCAACTGGCCTGGCCTGGCATTATTCACTAGAAAGTGGAACAATGTTCTTTTTTCTCCTCAGCCTCAGCTGGGTTCTCTTGATGACCACAACAAAGCCCCCAGGGATTCCGGCCTTTCTTTTTGATGCACCCCCCCTCCCCAGCTGGGCCTGACTCCTGGGGCTCCAGTCCCAGGGAGCTGTTGGCCCCACCCCACTGGGCTGCTGTGGCTAGGGTGCTCAGGGTGGGGCAGGGGACTTCTTTGTGTCCCCAGGGTGGCAGAGCTGGCCCTGATGTCTCCCACTGATGATTCTGTCCTGTAGCTTTGGTCCAGCCACCCTCACACTGCAGTCCCCCCTTTCCTCTTCTTCCTCTTTCTCCATCCCTCCAGAACCCCACTACCGTAGCCCCGATGGCTTCACCCCCTGCCTCGTGTCTCCTCACTGCAGCCCAGTGTCCATGGCCCACTCACTCCACTCTCAGCTGGATCCTCCTCCTCCCACCTAGGTCTAACTGTGTCCACCATATTGCTCCAAGGTCCCTCTCTTTGGTCTCCAGGGCCCTCATCACCGGCCCCCTGCTGCCTCTCCAGTCTTCTCCCTCTCCAAGTTGGTCTCTTGGGTCTGGTGACCCCAGCCTCCTGGCTACTCCAGGAACCAGAGCCTCCATCTCAGCTCCCAGCATGCCCTGGTCCATCTCCCTCATGGGTGGCCTCCTACAAGAAACCTTTCCACCCTTCTTAATTCCAGGGCTTTGTCTTTTTTGTCCTGCAGAGGGCTCCTTTGTGAAGTGTTTGTGTGTAGTTTGCCCCTAGACTGGGAGCTCCTTGAGGATAGGGACTGTCTTTTACCTTTCTCTATACCCCCAAGGCTTAGCACAATGCCAGGCACACACTTGGAGCTTGATAAATGCTTGGACTCCTCAGCCCCAGTCTGTCTGGTGGCCTCTTCTAGATTCATCTGGCAAAACTCCATTGCTCCCAGTTCCTTCTGAGTGGCTGGCTTGTTTCAGAGGGGCTGCCCCTCTGCTCTCAGGAGGAATGGTCTAGTGGTCTAAAAGGCTAGCCAGGGAGGCCCTCCTGACCTTGTTAGCTCAGTACAAGTAGCTGAAGGGCAGTGCCTGAGGCCCCTCCTCCTGCCAGACAGGCAAGTTACCCACTCCGTGCCAAAATGTTGGTGTTTGTGGGGAGCTCACTACTCTGCCATCTCATGCCCTTATGGTGATGCCACTGACTTAGTCACGTTTTTTCTGGCACAGGGCTCACTTGCTTTGGCATCCTTTTAGGTTGGTGGATATCCGGAAGTCAGTAGGAGGGGTAGACTGGAGCCAGGGCCACAGGAGGAGGAGGGGTTCCAGGAGCTCATGGGAAATGGGAAACCCACCACCCTAGGTCTCCATCTCAGTGTCAGAGCTAGAGTCAGGACAATGGAGCTGGGAGAAGAGAAGGTGAAAGCCCTGACCTGCCTGGGGCTAGGAGTAAGGGTAGCTGGGAGGTACAGGAGAGTGACTCCTGGCCCCTCCCGCCCATAGGACCCCTGCTTTGCCTTCTCTTTCCTGCTTTACTGGTTTTAACCCTAGAGTTAGCCAGCTCCTCTGTGCCCTGTCTTCTGGGCTTTTCCTGCTTGCCCAGTGGGCCTCTTGTGGGTTCTTCATTGTCAGATGCCAACCCTGGCTTGCCTTCCTCATGTGCTGCCCATTGGAGCTGGAGAGAGATTCTGCATGGTGCAGTTACATGTATAACTGATTTGTTACACATGTGACCTAATCCCCACTGGGCCCTGACCACAGCAAGGCAATTCCTTTTTGCCTAATTGGCTCTATCCTATGCCCAACTGGCTGCTCCTCACCTCAACTTCCCTCTTTAAAGCCCCCATGCCACCCTTTCTGTCTTTGATGATGTGACCCTTCTCGTGGGTATCTGGATGCCCCTGACTTCATCTCTTCCCATCTCACCATCATGCCGATGCTCTGTCTCATCTTCACTTTCTCCTTAGCTGCTGGCATCTTCTCCCCTAGGTTCCCCAGTAGGGAAGCCTAGATGCCACCATGCCCTCAAACCATAATCCTGTGTGTTCATCCTAGAAAATCCTGCCTCTGTTCCTGTCCCATCCTCTCCTGTTCCTCAGTTGTTGTTAGTCTGGCCACCAACCTCCTTACTTTCTCAAAATGGCTTGCTCAGTATGTCTCAGGAAGGCTCTTCTCTTTCTTCCTGGGAATCTCCTCCACTCCCATGGGCTCAACTAGCATCTATATGTCGATAATTCCCAGATTGATTTAACCAACCCCAGCCCCTCTCTTGAGCACTAGACCCCTGCCATCACCTGCTGCTGGACATCTGCTATCAGACATTGCGTAGGCATCTCAAACTCCATGGTCCAAAGCAGTACTCTGCCCAGGTGGCCACCACTGCAGTCAAGTCCCTTCCTGCAGGAGATGGCCCTAAAGTCTGCATCTGACTGTCGCTGCCCTGCTCTCTAGTGCCTCCAGGAGCAAACGTACCCTCCCTCACTTGGCATTCAAAGCCCTTTGTGACCTGGCTTCAAACTCACCACACCTTGGAACCAAGCTGGCCTCCTTGGAGGAAGTTTAGGATGAGCCATTCCCTCTCCTACTTCCATGCCTTTTCCCTGGCTGGTTCCCTTGCCTGGAATGCTCCTTCTCCTTACTACCACTTCTGTCTTTCAAGGTAGATTATAGACAAGAAAGAAAGATGGATAGATAGATAGATGATAGGTTTTTTGTTATTGTTCAGTCATTTTCAATCATGTCTGACTCTCAATGATCCCATTTGGGGTTTTCTTGGCAAAGATACTGGAGTAGTTTGCCATTTCCTTCTCCAGCTCATTTTACAGATAAGGAAACTGAGGCAAACAGGTTGAATTGACTTGCCCAGGGTCATACAGCTAATATGTGTCTGAGTCCAGATTTGAACTCACAAAGATGAGTTTCCTGACTCCAGGCCCAGTGTTCTATCTGCTGTGTCACTTAGCTGTCCCAGATAGATGGATAGATAGATAGACAGACAGACAGACAGATAGATACAAAGATAAAGATGGACAGATAGATAATGTGGGTGGGTAAACAGATGGACAGAGATGGTGGTTGGATGGATGGATGGATGGATGGACAGACAGACAGTAACTAGATGGTGGACAGATGAATGAATGCACAGATGAACATATGGATAGAGAGCTGGACAGACATATGGATAAATGGATGAATGGTCACAAATTCTTACTATCAGCCAGGCACTGAGACTGATATGAGCAAGTAAGATGGTCCTTTCCTCAAGGAGCTCACATTTGAATGGGAAGAACAACTGAAGAAAGGACGACTGAAAGGGAGAGGAGTGGGTGGCCTGTCCAGAAGACACTCAAGTCTTGGTTGATGGCCTGATCTGGGCAGTGGGGAACACAATTTGGCTGGGGCAGAAGGTGCATACCCAGGCAGGGGATGGGAATGACTTGGGGACATATGGAGGTGCCTCCCACTCCCCAGCCAGTACCAATGCCAGGTCCAGGGGACATGGGGAAGGTGCACAGCAGTGCCAGGGCCCCTCCCCCATCCTGGCTCCAGGACTGGAGGCTGATGCCAGGGTATTTCTACGGGCTGTTAGCAGCCTATTCATCTACTGGCTCTGATTTATCATGGGGGGGGGGGCCTGAGAGGGGATTTTATTGGCTCGTTTCCATGCTAACCCTATTGACTCCAAAGTGGACTATAAAAGGAAGCATCTGAGTGGGGGCAGCTTCAGCTGGATGGGGTAATCTCTGGGAGGTGAAAGTGGAGGGAGCGGGGGCTGGGGAGGACTGCTCTGGCCAAACCAGAGAGTGCTGGCACTGACAGTTGGCAGGCTCCCCTCTACCTAGAGGAAAGAGGCTGTGCTCCCAGCGTCCTGCCCCTGCTCATACAGACTTCCCCAAGTCCCTGTCCAGAAATTGCTGCCTCTGAGGGGGCCAGCAAGTCCAGCCAACAGACACTGTACCACAACCTGTGCTGAGCACTGGGGAGCTAAAGAAAGGCAAAAACTGGTCCTTGCACACCTTGAGCTCACAGTCCCAGCTGCGAATGAGAAGGTAGCAACAAGTTAGAGCCAGGAACTGGGGCACTCTCAGAGGGAAGCAGGAGAAATAAGGAAGACTGAGCAAGGCAGGATTGGAGCTGGAACCTGAAGGAAGTCAGGGGATCCAGGAGGCAGAGAGGAGGAAGAGGGAGAGTACTCCAGGTAGTGAGCACAGCCAGGGAAAATGCCTGGAGTAGGGAGATGGTCTTGTGTGAAGAAAAGCCAGGGGACCGTGTCACCAGAGTAGAGGACATGGGAAGGAGTGGGTAGGTAGGTAAGAAGACTGGAGAGGTAGGAGAAGGCTAGGCTATGAATGCCAACGTGATTTTATATTTGATCCTAAGGATCCATGGAAGTTTATTGAGTAGGAGTGACGGTTTGACCCAAACTTTAGGAAAATCACTGACAGCTAAATGGAGGATGGACTGATGGGGGAGAGGCTGCAGGCAGCCAGACCCAACCCCAAGCTACTGCCGTAGTCCGAGCTTGAGTGAGGAGGGTGGCAGGCGTTGGGGTGGGGGCAGGGGCAGAGGAGAAAGCACATATCTGAGAGATGTTTGGAAGGATCTGGCAACAGGTTACATATGGGAATGAGAGAGTGATGAGCTGAGGGTGGCACCTATTGTGAGCCTCTCATCTGGGGAGGTGGGGTGCCCCAGACAGTGATGGGAAAGTTAGCAAGAAAGGAGGCCTCGGAGGGAAAGAAAACCAATTCAGTTTCAGATGTTTTATGTTTAGTGACTGGGATATCCAGTTTGAAAGTCTGCAGGACATTCAGTTGGGAAGTCCAATGGGCTTGGAGATGAGAGATGGAGGTCAGGGCTGGACGAATAGATCTGTCATCTCCCAGAGTCGATCATTGAATTCTTGAGAGCTGAGCCCTCACCAAGCTCACCAAGTGACATAGTACAGAGCCAAAAGAGAAACAAGGGCCCAGGACGCAGCCCTGTGGGACCTGCACAACTGGTGGGTGAGATGTGGATGAAGATTCAGCAAAGGAGACTGAGAAGGAATGGTCAGATGGGAGAAGCGAGTGCCAAGGAAGAGGAGGTGATGGACAGTGTCAGAGGCTGCAGAGAGATTGAGGAGAATGAAGACTGAGAAGAAGCTGTTGGAGATGGCCATCCCAAAAGCATGGTGCTCCCAAGGGTGCTTGTCTGGGGCCAGTGGCTGACCCTGCCCACCAGCAGCATATGCCCAGCAGGGAACAGGAGGGCCTGGGGACACTACCCTCCATTGGTGGATTCTCACGGGCAGGGGAGACTTCTCTGTTATGGACATCTGGCTTGTAAGGAAGTGGCATTCAATGGATCAAACACAATTTGCTGAAGGTAGAAAAAGGAATCCACATCAGGGGGAGAGGAAGTCACAGGAACAGGACCTCAGAGATCATTTGGTACTAGTCATATGTGAATGAGTCTTCACTGTAACATCCTTGCTGAGTGGTGGTGGTCCATCCATTTTCTGTACCTCCTGAGATAGTACCTTGGAGAGCTCTAAGTTGGGGGAAGTTTGTTCCACCTCAAGCAGCCTCTTGGAAGCTTCCTCTTATTCTTGGTTCTGACCTTGGGGACTAGCATTGCCAGCCCTGCCCAGCCCCCAAGCCTTCTCTCTCCAAGGTCAGAACACCCAGGTCCTTCAGGCTGCCCTTCCCTGCCACTGACCCTGACTTGTCAATGCCCTTCATAAGCCACAGGGTCCAGATCTGAGCACAGTCCTCCACATGGAGTCCAACAAAGGCAGAAGAGAGTGGGTCAGTCACCCACCTGCCCTTGGGCATACAAAGCTTTACCCCTTGTATATGAGGGAGCTCTGGCTGCCCTCAGGGAGATCACAGGGAAGAAGGTGAGAGTGATCATCCCTCTCTATGGATGCCTTGAAGTGCAAGGGAGGCAGAACAGAAAGAGGCTAGAGATTCCAGGCCTGCTCCATGACCTTGGGCCCATCATCTAAGCTTTGGGGTCTCAGTTGACTCATCTGTAAAGTGGGGAGCAGGGTATGTACAGGCCCTACCATCCTGGGTCATGGTGAGGCCACCACCTGGCACTTCCTGCTGTAGTTGATATGATCCAGGGAACTGTGGGCACCAAGCAGTGACCTCTCTGGGGACCAGGGAAGACTCCTGGGCACAGGTGGCATTTAGCAAGGCCTTGAAGGGTGAAAGAAAACTGGAGGTTGGTGATGGGGGTGAGGCAGCCATCTCGGCCTCTGGAGCCATCCTGACCCCTGCACCCTGAGGTGAGGGTGGGTCTACAGTGCCTAGAGGCATCCACCCTGGATCCCTGGGACTTGTCCTGATCCCTTGCTGACCCAGGCAGCTCTTGTCTCCTACCCTGGGCCCATTCTTGTCCTTCACTAGCCTGGGTAGTCTGTCCCTCACTGACCTGGGCAGCCCATGTCTCAGCTGCTTCCCTCTCTGTGTCCTCACAGACCAGCACCGTGCTGTGTTCGGGAGGCTGTGTGCTTCTGGCCCTCGGTGCCCTGCTGGCTGTCGCCTCTGTCTTTCTCCCCAGCGGGCTCTTGGAGAGACAAGTCTGTGCCCTGGCCGGATATATGCAGATGGCAGCAGGTGAGCTCTTCCCCCTCCCCCAAGTACCTGGGCCTGGCCATTGGCCTTATCCCCTGCTCTATTTGGGGCTTCATTGCTTTCCTCATTTCCCTCTAGAAGCAGAGGGCAGAGGTGCCCTATGGCAAGGACTGAGGGCTCTCTCCCAGAGGTCAGCAGAGGATCAGCATTTAGGGAAGGCTGGCAAGGACCAAGGAGGGTCTCGAGTCATCAGCTCTGGCTCTCCCCACCATAAAGCATGCCTCACCCCTTCAGAGTGATGATTCAGTCTAAGCTTGAAGCCTCCCAGGAATGGAGAACTCACTCCCTTCTGAGACAGCCCATCCCCCTTGGGGATGCTCCTCTTTGGGGGAACATTTTCTTTTGTGGATCACTCCAAAGTGACCTCATCCTTGCCTGCTAGCTCAGGGCAGGGCCTACCAGAGGCAGGGCAATGCCATATCCCCAGTGGCTTCCTCAGCATGCACTCGGCCATCAGTCCTCTTGGCCTGGATGGACCGACCTAGCCAAGAAGCCTGTGTCTGAATGGGGTTACAGTGACCCGAATGGCCATCTTGAGGGGGAGCAGAGCCAGGGATGGGCTGGAGGCTGGAGGTTTTTCACTTCTGCATCTGTAGGATGGGGCCATAGTGCTGACAGCATTGATGTCCCAGGGCTGTCACTGCAGGAGGCTGAGGCTGCGTCCACCCCACCCCTGAATGGCCTTGGCCTCAGCCTTAGGTGCAGCAGCCACCAGGGAGCTTGGAAGCTCTAGGATGGTAGAGGCTGGGAGAGAGGCCAGGCCCCCCTTGCCCTCCCCCTCCTTCCTTCCCTTTCCTCTTCCCCTTCCCCCAGTAATTCTTTCATCCCTGCTTCCCACTGGTCTCTGACCTACAGGACCCAGGGTTCTGTTGGGTTTCTTTGATCTCCTGGTTCTGGGGCGGGGGAGGGGGGGAATAACATAGGAACTCTGTTGCTGGTGTCCTGCCTCCATGGCCCCAGGCACCAGTTCTGACCCAACTCTGGACGCCAGATTATGCAGACCCCAGCCTGAGGTCTGCACTGGGGAGAGGATGCTTCTGGAACGGGAACACAGAGGGTGTGGTTGGGCAAGGCTGGCTCCAGCCCAAGGATGCTGGGAGGGTTAGAGAGGCCTTTGTTTCTGCTGGAACAGGCCCAGCCCTTCTGATGGGTGCTGGCTCTGCCCGACTGACTCTGCCCAGCCTCAGAAGTCTGTGAGCTCAGGCTCCCTGAGGATTGGCTTCATGTAAGTGGGGGTCCCCAAATGAGGAATGAGGTGACCTAGCCATGTGGATTCTGCGTGGATCTGGCCAGGCTTGTGTGAGGCCTCCTCTCTGCTGCCCCCTCACCAGCCTGGGCACTGTGGGGGTGGGGGAGCAGCTTAATTCACCCATTGAGGGTGGAGCAGGGCTGAGCAGCCCCATGCCTACAGGGGATGGCCACCAGCTGAGTCTGCCCCTCTCATCTTGCCTCAGCTTCTCCCTAGAACCTGCCCATGGGCTCAGCACTGAGGCCCTTGCTCAGTGACTGAGGGCATTGGTGCATATCAATCCCTCAGTCACCAAGTATTTATTAAGCCCCTTCTGCATGCTCAGCCCTGGGCTTGGGCTGCAAGTACTGAGGACAAAGCAATGCCCACTCCTCAGGGCTGATAGTCAATGGGGGGTGGGGGAGTGAGAGACAGTAAGGACAGGGGAAATATCAACTGAATAAATACAGAGGGGCAATAGGGGGCACCACAGTATACAGGCCTGGATTCAGGCTGACCCACCTTCCTGAGTTCAAATCCTGGCTCAGACACTTCCCAGCTGGGTGACCCTGGGCAAGTCACTTCACCCTGTTTGCCTCCGTTGCCTACAGAAGAAAATGACCAACCACCCCCAGGATCTCTGCCAAGAAAACCCCAAATGGGGTCACAAGGAGCAGGATGCCACTGAGCAACAACAAATACAGACAAAAGCCAAGTAGTTCAGTATGGGGTAGTTGAGGAGGGGAGCCCCAAGCTTTTGGGGGCTCAGGGATGAGGCTGGATTTCAGGGGGGCTAAAAGGCAGAAGGGACTCTGGGAGGCAGAGATGAGGAGGGAAGGTAGCCAGTGCAGAGGTGACGGGGCTCTGACATCCATCCAGGCCACGTTCTGTCCACTGCCCCCCAGATCTCACCCTCTCCACAAGGTTCTCCTTGGGTCTTTGCTGCACAGGGACCCCAGCTGGACCTGGGTGCAAGGGAGTAGTCCTGGGGTGGGGGCCAGGCACACTGTTTTACTGCCTTCCTGAGGCATCAGTCCTGACACTGGCCCCTGCCTTCAGGCTTGCCCAGGGACCCCACTTCTGCTGCCGTGGGCCCTTTGTCAGGGCTGCTGGTAGATGAGGACTCACACATGGCTTTTTCGGCAAACAGCACTGCAGAATGGCTCCCTAGACCTTGTGCCTGCCTCCCTTCAATGGCAGAATTGATTGTAGGAGTTGTGTGTGCCAGGGCCAGCTCTGCTGCTAGAAAGTCAATCCTGAGTTCCTCAGGAGGTGCCACATCCTCAGTGAGTGCCCATAGCAGCCCAGGCACCAGGCTCCTCTCCTTGTGCTCTGGCCAGCTCTCAGCTGCCCTTTCTGGATGTCTCTGAGCTCCTCAAAGGAGCTGCCTTTGTTAAGAGCAGAGCTCTCAGAGGGCCAACAGAGGGTCGCTGGGCTGGGGGATCTCACTGTCTTCTCCTGTAAATGAGGGGACTTGAGATTCCTTAAAGCACCAGCCATCTCTGAGGCAGACTCCCTCCTTGGAGCAGCCTTCTCTGATGAGTGTGCAGGTTGGGCCCCACCTTTGCCCATTTCCTCTTTCCTGTTGCCTTGGGGCCTTTTCTGTCTGGCAGAGTGGAAGCTGCCTCAGATGGACCCCCCTGGAGGGTGGAGAGTCAGTCCCAAGCCCTTGTGCCACACTGAGGAATCTGGGCTCCCTCCAGGACAAGATGGGGTCGTGCTGTAGGTCAGGGATCAGGTTAGTTTCTGACTAAGGATAAGGAAATGCTCTATTCTTGAGGCTAGGGCACTGTCTAGGGAGAGGATGGAGCTCCTTTTCCATAAGATGAGTCGTCCTCACGGTGGAGGGGGTCCTGAGAGGGCATAGCTGGAGTCTGGCTTTGATTTGCTGTGAAGTAAGAGGCAGGGCAGTCTGGCTAGAATGGAGGTCAATCTTGTGTCTGCCCAAGGTGGGACCACTATGTAGGGTGAACCAAACCACTCGCTGGTCTGGGGTGAACTCCAGTGACATAGACCAGTCAGACTCAGAATACTGCCCTCCCCAGTCTTTTCCTATCCTTGAAGGTAAAACAAAGCTGAGCACCCAGATCCAGGGCCTAGCCTTTCTCAGGCCCAAGGGGGCCCAGAGGGAGGGAGGGAGGAAAGAAGGAAAGAAGGAAGGAAGGAAGGAAGGAAGGAAGGAAGGGAAAGAAAGCAGGAAAGGGGAAGGAAGGAGAGGAGAGAAAGAGAGAGAAAGAGAAAGAGAGAGAGAAAGAGAGAGAGAGAGAAAGAGAGAGAGAGAGAGAGCTAGTGCAGGCAGAATAGAGTCTTTCCATGTGTGGAGGTGCTGGAATCTGGTTTATCCCCTACCCCTACCCCCAACTGCACACAGATAATTGATATGATCACAAACCCAGGCAAATAACAAAGACAACAAATTATTTATATGCTAATGAAATGCAGAACTGTGCTGGCCCTGTCATCCCTTTGGGAAGTGTGAAGGAGTTCTCTGAATGGAAGGGCAGCTGGGTTTGGCTTGGAAGTGCTCTGGTCATGACCCTGAAGGGGAGGCCTTGGGAAAGCTAAACCCCCCTCCCCCCAAGCCTGGAATAGAGGAGTAGGAAGCCTTCAGGGTGGGGAGCAGACTCCCTGGCCAGACAGAAATAGACCCTGGGAGCAGCATTCAAGGCAGGAAGCAGCTTCTCTGACTGTAGAGAAGAGAGTTGGCTGTGGATTCAACAGATGAGTATCCCTGGCAACAGAGAGTGGAGCTGGGGAGCTAAGAAGCAAGGCCAGAGAGCCAAGCTGAGCAGGCAGCCCAGCAGGGGAAGCATCCCAAGCAATGCAGCACTGGTTTCGGTGCTCCCCACACTCCCTTACTGCCTGCCTTCTCCGAGTTCATGTCAGTTCCTTCCCATGAGCATTATGCCTATTTGTGGGGGTGGGGGGTGGGAGGAAAGTGGATATTTTGTAGCTACTATTGTCACTCTGCCATTTTAGTAAATACCTTTGTTGTGAGCCAGTTGTGTCTGTAGGCTATTAAAGGTGGCCTCACTGGTGGGGGCTCCTAAACTGAAATTTTAGGACGAAGATCTACAGAATATTCTTTGAACTTGAAGGAGTAGTCAACCCCCTGAGATTACAACCTGTGTGGAAATTAGGGAGAGGGGAGGGGATCCCAGAAGAGGCTCCCTATGAGAGAGCACTTTAGGGAGAGAATCATGGTCTCTCAGATGGATTCTATAACAGGGAATGCTCTAGACCTCTCTGCCTAGGTCTCTGGTCTCCATCTGGAGACTTAGGCTGTTACCATGTGGTTGCCTCCCACCCACCCCCTCCCCCCAGCAGGTCACTTTTGTCATTGTAAAGCTTTCAGCAAACCTTAAGTCAGTGTTGGCTCAGGGTGTGACATGCTGTAGGAGCTAAACGCTTGTTGAGTGATGGATGGATGGACTGGAAACAGTTAATCACAGTCAAAAGCATTAAGGCCTGCTCGTGCCTGGCACCAAGGATCTGAGTACAAAGAGTAATAAAACAATCCCTTTGGGCAAGGCAGCTTGTTCTTGGGGGAATCACTGAATATCTGTGACCCAAGGAGGGACATGATGACTGTGGTGTGTTAGCACAGCTACTCTGATCAGGTTAGAATGGTTCGATGTGAGTAGTCAGGTCTCTGTTGGGCTGATCCTGGAGGGACCCGATGAGGGCTTGAGCCTGGGCCAGTCTGTGGAGGGTGAGAGAGGGGACAAGGCCTGAGAGGCCTTCTGAAAGAAGCCCACGGACAGGACTTGCTGATCAAGGAGATGAACAGCTGGAGATGTGAGCCTGGGAGCACTGGAGAGAAGGCGGGGTGAGGGATCTTGGTGGGAGTGGTGGATCTTGAGGAAACACTGAAACCATGGGAGGGCAATGTAGAGTGAGACGCATGGGCACACTGGCCCTACAGTTGGCCTCCTTGGTCCCTGGAGGCAGCCTCTGTTCTGGCCTAGGGTATCCTCCTTTTGGCCTCCACCTTCCCTCAGGAGGAAGCCCCCCCAACAAGGTGAATTCCTTGATGAGGATCGAAGTCTCCTCCAGTGTCCTGGATGCCTAGGAGGCACCGGAGTCATTAGCCCAGCCACAAGCTCCCCAGTGCATCAGCTACTCTCCCAACACATGGCCCAACTGTAGGCTGTTCCCACTGGTCAGCATCAAGCATAGACAGGCAAGGGGGAACGAGAGGGAGTCTTAGAATATCAGAGCTGGAAGGGGTCTTACTGGTCCCCTAGTCCAAGATCCCAGCTTACAGATGAGAATACAGAGGCCCAAAGACTTCCAAGGTCATCTAGTTAGTGTCAGAAAACCATGACTCCCAACTGGGAGAGCAGTACCTATGTCAATGCCCCACTTGGACCAAGGCCAGGGAAATGGCAAAGGAGGCTGGGCAGAAGGCTTCAGGGAGCCTGGAGTACCACAAGGGCAGATAGCCAGTGGTCTCTGCATGCATGCCTCCCGGCCCCCAGGAGCCAGCTGTGTTTGCTTTCTAGTCAGTGCCTGGTGCTAGGAGTCTGCCTTGGAGTAGACAACAAGGCCCATGGAAGGAACAGACCCTGGACTTTGGCCAAGTGAGTGCAGGGCTCTGATCATGTTCAACATGCCATGGGAGAAGGAGAAGAGAAACCCACGTTGGTCCAGCCCAGAGACCCAAGCAGTCACTGAACCTTTAGGCCAGATGCCAGGGTCCTGGGACCCACCCCTCTAAGCACAGTGACAGAGGGTAGTGATAGGATACATGGACTGGTCCTGAGCACAGTGTCTGGCCAAAGGACTGTGCTGACATCCAAAGAGCCTTAGAGAATTCTAGGACCTTATGAATGCCCTCTACAGTCTCCTTCATGAAGATCCAGGTAGCCTCCATCTACACAGCTGTGGCTAGGGGAAGGGGACCTCACATTCCCTTTCTCAATCCTCTGACTGTGGAATCACAAGAGGATTTGTCTACCAGCTGAGGACTATGTCTGTGTTCTCCCATTTACTTTCTTGTGGAGTCATACTGTGGGCAACTGGCTGCTGGAGGACTGGGCCTGTGATCGAGGATCACCAGCTTGCTGGGAGGCTTTCCTCCTGGGACAGAGAGCTTGCAGTCACTTGAGGACATTATTGCCTCTGGTCTTTCCAGTATCACACTATGTGCTTGGGTAGAAACAGGCTTCTCTGCTGTTTGCTGACATAATGTGCTAGGGCTGCTTCTTGCAGAAGGCCCTGCCAAGTTTGGACCAGGAGGCACTGGAATAGAAATATCTCTGAAGCCTGTACATCCCCATCCCCTGGCTCTGGGGCCCTGGGAGCTGTGTTGAACTGAATGACAATCACAGACTGGGGAAAAAGTAGCTGCCAACAGACCCTGACCTGGGGGAGGGAGAGGGATCCAGACAGAAGGTTTCCTCCCCAGAGGAGGAGCAGGAGCCGCCATTGGCCAGCCTTGACTGTTTGATGTCCTGCTCTGTCTAGCCTGGTCCTTCACCTCGGGGGCCCTCTCTCTTTCCACCCCCAGAGCTTTCTCTCACTGTTCAGTTGCTGCCTTCCTACAGGGATCATAGGAAAGGCTTGCCCCAGCCCCACACTTCTCTGCTGGGTCATGAAGTGCCTGGTGGCTGGCTCTGTGTAGCTCACCCTTGCAGGACAAGGGAAGGGCAGTGCTGTGGTAAGTTGTGATTGTTGTTTACCCAGTCTCTGGTATTGGGGGTGCAAGAGCTGCTAGTGAGGAAACTCCCATCACCAGAGCCACCTCCACCTCTGCCTGAGTTTGGCCCAGGTCCCAGAGAAGGGAATCAACATGCCCCAGGCCATACAGTGTCCCCTTCAGAGGCAGGACTTCCTGACTCCTGGTGCCTCTGACCTCTGGGCTGTGCTGCCCCTGGGGGCTTGTAAAGGAGAAAGGGGAAAAGTGGGGCCTCCCCCAGCAGCCCCCAGGGATCAGGGCCTGTTTGGATGCAGCTTAAGTATCTCAGCTTTGAGGGAGGGAACCCAGAGTTATTTTTAATTCCCACAAAGCAACATTTGAAGGGAGGCCCCCCTCCCCCTGCCAAGGGAGGGTGTGGCTGGCTTGGTGGGCTGGGTTGGGTTGCACTGCCCTCAGGAGCGCCAAACCTCGGGCTGGGCCAACGCCCTAATTTCCCACAAGGCCAGGAGGAGTGAGGGCCACATTTCACTGTAGTCAGGATGTCCCTCCTGGCCTGTCTTGCAAGTGATCGGTTTTTCTTTGGGGTTTTCCACATCGGTGCCCTTTGTAGATTAGTACAAATGATTGTGATGCTAGAAATTCTGGCTGTTACTGTAATAACGCTGACAGTTTGGCAAAGCCCTTTCCGTGTGATAACTAACACAACAGTCCTGGGAGGCAGATTATATTATTATCACCATTTTTCAGGTGAGGAAACTGAGGCAGATAGAGGGGAACATGCAGCTAGTCAAGTGTTTGAGGCCTGACTCCGGGACCCGGCGCTCTGTGCGCGGTAGTGCCCCCTAGCGGCTACTAACTCAGTGACCAAAATACTGAAGGGCCTTCAGCTGGTAACGTGCGGAGCAAGGGACCGAACTGGGCATCTCCTTCTGAGTCTTCGCCCCCTCAAAGGACCGAGAGCCCCAGGAGGCGGGCACCCGTCCGTGGCGGTGTAGACAGGAGGCATCCGCCGGTGTTGACACCCGCAGTAGGGGAGCGCTCCCACCCCCATCACGCGCCCGTCGGTAGCGGTGTAGACAGAAGGCACCCAGAGTCGGCACCCGCAGTGGGGGAGCGCGCCCACCCCCATGGCGCACCCGTAGCTCGGCGGAGGAAGGAAGCTGAAAGAGCTGGGCGGGGAGCCGAGGGGGCAGCTCTTTCACTGATCCCGGAGGTCAGAGGCATTCACAGAATCAGGTCTGCAAGTATTCGTTAAGTACCTACTACGTGCGCGCTGTGCTAAACAACTGGGTTACAAAGAGGCCCAAGAGGCCCCTGGCCTCGAGAGTTTACAGTCTAGCGGGGCGGCCGGCACGAACAAACCAAGATAAACAGAAAATCGGAAACAGAGGGAGGGCGCTAGAGTGACGAGGGCTGGGTGGTCCTGAATCCGAGTCTGCGCTCTGGGGACGGTCTCTAAGGGGGGGGGGGGGTGTACGAGAGGGAACCTCGTTAGGAGGCTCTGAATGGCAAGCACTTTGATTTTGCTCCTGGAGGTGATAGGGAGCAGCGGGGAGTGACACAGGGTCAGAGCTGGGCTTAGGAAAAGCCCCTTCGAGGCTGAATGGAGGATGGAC
This sequence comes from Pseudochirops cupreus, assembly GCA_028627135.1. Lineage (NCBI taxonomy): Eukaryota > Metazoa > Chordata > Mammalia > Diprotodontia > Pseudocheiridae > Pseudochirops > Pseudochirops cupreus. The sequence goes on along the minus strand of CM053580.1, from coordinate 1,103,463 downwards.
TGGGGTTGGGGGAGACCTTAGACAGGCGGGTGGGCTCCCCCCCCCAGCAGCTACTGCCATAGTCCAGGGATGAGGGTCTGCATCAGGGTGGGGGACGGAGCAGAAGTGAGGAGGGGGCAGATTGGAGAGATGTTATGAAGGTAGAAACAATAAGATTTAGCAACTATTGGGGCTGGGAGTGATAAACAGAAGAGGAGCCCAAGGTTTCAAGCCTGGGTGACTGAGAGAAAGGTGTCACTACCGCCAATCCAGAAGTTAGGAAGAGGAGAGGGCAAAGGACACAGGTCCAGAGCTTAGCTCTGGCCTCCTTGAGTCCGGGGTGGCCTCTAGACGTTCAGTTCTGGCTCTCTGAAGGTAGCGCACATCCACACTTGACAGCTCTCTCTGATCCCTCGAAATACCATGCCCCTCGTATATGGCTCGTCAGTGTGTGAACAAAAAAATTCATCTTCCCCACGTTGACCTTCCTCATTGTTGCTTTTCTTGCTCCAAACATGTTTCTTCTACATTTGTTGGAGGCTTGAACCTGCCTGACAACGTCATGCATAGAGGCTTGTCCTTGGCTGTGGGCACTGTTTGACCCCTCAGCCACCTTCTGGGCATGCTCTTCTAAGGGAGCGGGCGCCTCAGAGCTCCTCGGGCAGCCGCATGAACATGTAGCTTTTTTTAATTGACGTCTTGACCAATTTCATGGTTTTTAAGTAAAATGATTTCCAGTTTCATGGCTTCTAATTAGAGTGATTCCCAATTTCATGGTTTCTAATTAGAATGATTTCCAGTTTCATGGTTTCTAATCAGAGTAATTCCCAATTTCGTTTCTGGGACCACATTTTAGGGAAGATGTTGCCAAACCAGAGCCTGTCCAGAGGGGGGTGACCAAGATAGGAAGTGAAGACCAAAGAGCAGGTAGGTCAGTGAATCTAGGGCCAGGCCTGGAGGCAGGAAGACCCAAGTTCAAATTTGACCTGAGATACTTACCTGTGTGACCCTGGGCAAGTCTCTTGTGTCTTTGGTTTCCTCATCTGTGAAGTGGGGATAATACCAGCACCTGCCTCCCAGGGTGGTTGTGAGGGCCAAAGGAGATACTCAATGCAAAGTGCTTAGTGTGCTGTTTGGCATACCTGCGTGCATGCGGTATAAATAGGAGTGATTATTGACAAATGTCGGTGCTAAGTATCTCCTCAGCCCCTACCAGGCACCAGACACCCCTCCAAGCTGCCTGGGCTACAAAGTCACAAATGAAATAGACCCTGCTCTCCAGGAGCTTTCAAAACCTGGACTGGCAGAGGCAACAATGTTACAAAGATAAGATACACTGTGTCTATTTAAAAGTAATATCTGTCTCTGAGGGAGCCTGGAGAAGAGATGACTGTTGGAGTGGTTAGAATTGTCTCCAGATAATTGTTGTTCTTTGTCCTTCATTGCCGAAGAGGACCATAGAACTATGACATCAGGGAGATGATGCCATGACTTTCAAGTGAGTCAGATTTAAGTGAGGGAGGGCTGTGCAAAGTCACCAGCCTCACTCCCTCCTCCAGAACCATCTAGGTCAGGTGGCCAGATACAGATCAGGACAACTGGAGATGGCCCCAAATGCAATGGGAGACTTGGGCCTTTTTAAACTAAGGTGTTTAACAGGTCTCACAGTAGGACTGAGGCAACACCCATTCAGTGATTAAGGCTAGGGAAGAAATGAGGCAACGAAAGATCTCTTTTACCTAGTCAGAAAAAAAGTCACTCTGGAAGGGAAAGACCCTCAGGGGGATTTCTGGCCAAAACAGAAACAATTGTTATTTCCATTGACTCTGAGGTAATCAGGGCCCAAATAATGACCAAGTGGGGCTTGGTCTGGGACCTACTATTGACCAATCAATGAGAGCCAGAGCTATCTGGGCTTAAGGCATGGTCTTTAAGAAAAAAAATCTAGCCTGTAAACCCCAAGATATCTTGTGAGGTTTTAGACATCAAAATTTATTCCTTTGGGCAAAGCACCCCCAGGAAAGGGTATTATACCTTTAGTGGACAGAGAGAAGGGGAAGGAAGGAAGGAAGGAAGGAAGGAAGGAAGGAAGGAAGGAAGGAAGGAAAGAAGGGAGGGAGGGAGAGAAGGTCATCAGGAAAGGAAGATTCTGCTTGGTCCCAGAGAGCAGAATCAGGAGCATCAATGAGGGCAGGGCTGAGGGCAAACTGGAGAGGCAGATGGGGTGTGTGAACCCCCTAGTGCTCAGGGGCCTGCCCAAATAGGGGTAGCTATTTGGGGAGGAAGGGAGGCTTCTCTCCCTTGGAGGACTCCAGGCAGAGGCCAAATGGTCAAGGGTCTATCAGGGGTGTTGTAAAGGGGATTTTCATTTAGATATGAGTAGGTCAGACAATATACCTCTGACCCCCCCGCCCCAGATTTGGTGAATTTTGCCATCAGAATTCTATTTTTATAGACAACCAGTTGGAGCCATTTATCCTCTGAATGTTTTTTTTTTACCTCTTTTTCTAATGTATAGGTTACTGTAAAAATCTTTAGAAAACAAAACCAAACCAAACATTCCAATTCAAGTGAAATGTTCTGATGGTTTTTTTTTTTATGAAGTCTCTCTCCAGCCCTTTCCCTGTTCTCTTCTTCCTGTTGACCCATCCCACATTTTTGGTGATCTTTGGTGACTGTTTTCCACAAGTCAGTCTTGGCAGGGAGAATTGGAAGCTGATACTTGGACCATTCTGGGAATTTAATACTCAGCCTATGGGGCAGGTCTCTAGCTTTTGTAAAGGACCCCTCACTAATATTCCCTGCAGACCTTTTGTATTGGATGTGAGGTGGCCAGGTCCCATGCCACAAATAATGGGGTCCTCTCTCTTCCCTTCCAGTGTTCATCATGGCCTCAGGGCTCCTCATCTACCCTTTGGGCCTCAGCTCAGCTTCTGTGAAGAACTCTTGTGCCAACGCTGGTGTCTACAATGCTGGGAGCTGCCAGATTGGCTGGGGCTACACACTGGCCATCGTGGGGGTCATGCTGTCAGGCTTCTTGCCCTTCTTTGCCAAGTATGCACCCAAAGAGCACATCTCACCAACCCCGATGCCTGCTATTTTATAGCAGTTGGTACCAACAAAAGGACATCTCATCTAAAACCAGGGGCAAAAGGTATAGGGGTATCTTTTTTTTTTTGCTTTATTGCTAAAACAAACAAATGTAATGGAAACAAGGGGCTCTGTTTCACCCCAAACTACCCTGACTGTCTTCCATCAGCAGGAGTGCCTAAGTTTGGGGTTGCAGTAGAACTCCCAAGAATCTAAGGCAGAGATTCTAGCCACAAGGGTCAGGCAAACCACACCTGTCTAGCCTCAGAGGGCAGTGTCTACCTCCCAGTTTATGTCGCAAACATGGTCAATTTTTTTGAAAAGTAATTCATTTTCATTGGTGACTAGATATTAAATTCTTTTATAAGCCCAGTTATGATTACCATCAGGGTGCTTTGTCGTGTCTAAAGAATAAGTTCTCCAGATAGCTAAAAGGAACCCTGTGTTGGCCAGAAAGAAGCCCCCTGAGTTATGCATGGCCAGATAGAGGTAGGTGGGTCTTGGAAAAACAGGTTAAAAGTCTACAAAGGCCTGCCTGCTCTTCATTTCCCAGGCCTTAGAGCCATGGGAAATCTTAGATGCCATCTGATCATCTTACGGATGAGGACTCAGTAGCTGCCCAGGCCCAGGAAGGGCAAGGACTGTGTCCAAAGTCTTCCAGAGAAGGCAGTGAGTAGCAAAGCAGGATTCAAACCCAGGTCCAATGACTTCATAATCAAGGGTTCTTATCATTGTATCACGCTGTTTTTCAATTGGTTATTTTGAAATTTTCCTTAAAAAGACTTTGCAAATTATATCCCTAGGTTAAATATTGGCATTAAGTAGAACAAAATGGAACAGCCAGAGATTTGACTGCTGACATGTAGATTTTCTTGGGACCAACTTGAAAGATATTGGGACAAAAAAGGCTGCCATTTTCAATAGATGGGAGAGATTTTCTAAAAACACAAACATCTTTCCGCTAGTGTTAGAACATGGGCCTCTGCACATCTGTGCTGATTGGGGTGTGTGTGTGTGTGTGTGTGTGTGTGTGTGTGTGTGTGTGTGTGTGCGCTCATGCGCATGTGTATGTGTGTGTGATGGCTGCATTATCTCATCTCAAGAAATCTTAAGCATTTTTTGAGGGTCTCATCTTTGTATGGAATCACATTGGTTTTTCTATTGCAGGACAGTCCAACAAACACACCATTTGCCTTAACCAGGAGAGAAATTGGGTTCCAAGCTCATGCCATTGCCATATCTCATTGGGGAAAAAAGATTTTGTGGTCCTGTCTCCCTAGTTATTAGGACATATGCGTCCAGTTTCCTAAACCAAGAAGGACATAGGACCTATTTTAATACTAACCAGAAATCTTGTCCAGTGCATTTTTGAGATGGTGCATGACGCCTGTGACTGGATCCATCAAATCCATCATCACAGTTAACAATTTTTCTGAGTCCTAAATGGGTTCTTTGTTCATTATTTCATGTGAAAAACGTACTTGAAGAAAACTAGAGGAAATGATAGGGAAGGACAGAGACACTAAGCAGAGAAAAGCCTCCCTTGGGAATAAAGCAATAGAGGCGAATGCATTTTTACCAGCAGAGCTTCCTGAACCCTTCAGATTTCAAACTGAAGAAGATAATTATTTTTAGCACCATTTTAAGGGATGTTCTCATGAACACCCAGGGGCATATTGTTCATATGAGGTAATAGAAGTGAAGGGAAATCATGCGGTGAAAAGGGGAAACATTCCAGGGAGTTTGCTGTGCTGCTCAGAGAAGGGCTGTGCCACATGAGTAAGGGGAAGGATGTCTGCAGGGAGCCAATGACACACATGTGCACACACATGCATGGGCGTGCTCACACATATGTCTACAATGCACATAGATCACACATGCACCCATACATATGTGTGAGCATGTATGCACACACATGTCCCACCTTTCTTCAGGTATAGTCACAGCACGTGACACATTCTGAGCTCTTGTTTTCAGAGCTGCTGAATGATGTGGTTAAGAGCACAAAAGATGGGGAGGAGCCAAGAGGAAGAGGAATAATGACGATGTCAGGTTATTTCCCACCTGGCTTCGTAGGAAAGAGAACTTTGTTTTCTGAAGCCACCTAGTCCAGAAAAACCAAGATGACATTTGGGGGTCTCATTCAGAAGGAAGCTACCCTTTCTGCAGGTCTGGAGCAGCTGAGAATCTGCCCCTGCTGATAGAAAGGGCAAGAGAGAAACAAACTTTGATTCCCTAACCTATTTGTGCCTTTCTAGTAGAACCTATTCATTCGTGCTTTCAAATGTGACAAAAGCATCCTCAGCCACCGAGAATGGTGGATGGAGACCAGCTGCCGCCCCAGCATCCTGTGTGATTCCTCCTTGTAGTGAGCAAAGTGTTTACACTGGTTTCCCTCATGTCTGGTCGGGAAAAGTGATTTATTAGCACAAAATTAGCTACTGTGCTGACCTTAGAAATCTCGAATCTGGTAACCTTACCTTTAATAAGCTTCATGGATGTCGATTCCTTTATAATTACAAGCCAGCTTCTCCACAATGTTAATGTACCCAACGACTTCTCACACATTATGTGGGAAATCTCAATTTTCCGGAATGTAAAGTCAACTTGCATCTTTCCATTTTTGAATATTTTTGCATTTCCAAAACTGATGCTGCCATTCATCTCACTAAGTTTTTCAAAGAAAATGTTCTTAATTTAACTAATCACCACATGTTGATTAATGCTGATAAATCACTTTTTAAACAGATCATATCTGTAAGTCCAATTGCGTCAACTGTTTCTTTTTCTTTTTTAAGCAATGAAACTTACTGGTTCAGGTTCAAATTCATGAGTTGTTTTTTCTAGATTAAAAATCTTTTCAAGTGTAACTAAATGGCGTGCTGTCTATACTGTGTTTCTGCATTAAGTTGGTGGCCATTTTGGGGATGAGGACAGTTTTCTGGGCTTGTTGAATGAGTATTTCAGAGGTGTTGAAAATACTGGCATCCTCCGTTAGCTGACACTGTAAAATAAAACATGTCACCTTGTTCACTCTCTTTGTGTCTCTTTGTCTGGCTTTTCATCTCCCTTGAATGTCTTTTTGAGAGAATTGCACGTAACAGGCAGCATTTCTAAAGCAGGTTGGAGTTTGTGAAACACTCGACAATGATTATCCCCTTTGATTGTCCCAACAACCCGGGGAGGGAGATAGTATTATGACCCCCGTTTTACACTTGAGGAAACTAAGTCAAACAGAGGTAAAGTGACTTGCCCGGGATCCTGAAGCTAGGAAATCTCTGGGGTTACGTTGGAACTCAGGGCTTTGTAACTCCGGGACCATAGCGCCGTGGCGCCCCCTAGTGGCCTCAGCAGGGTAGTTTTGAGTCCACACAATGAAGAATTGGTCCAGGGTGTCCTGACTACCAGGACAAGAAGCTGCTGAGTACGTGTTCCACACCTGGAAGTCTCCAGGGTAGCATAATTAGAACTGACATTTATATCAACTGTATAGCTTACACACACTATATGCATCATTTCATTTAATCCCTCATCGACCATGTGGAGTAAATGCTGTAGGTATTGTGCCCATCTTCTAACTGATGAAACTGAGATGCACAGAGTTTAGATGACCTGCCTGTGGCCACACAGCAAACATCTGACGGGGGCTTTGAGCCCAGTTTTCTCCAGCCTCACTATGGTACTATGGCTGCTGCCTGGATGTCCTCTAGGAAGATCAAGGGGATGCTCAGAACCTATCACAGGTGGTCATGGAAACCAGGAAATTATCTCCAATCTGTAACTACCCCCTAGGATCTGGGGAACTAGGGACAGTATGGGAAGGAAGGTCTAACCACTTGTGTGTGTGTGTGTGGGTGTGGGTGCAGGCCCTTAGTATAAATGGTGCTGAAAAGCTGCATCAAGCTATTGGGGACACCCTCCCCTGGGGAAACTGTAGGCACATTCAGGGGAGCAGGTCTAACCAGAATAGAGCAGAATGTCTGGGTCTGAAGTGACCTGGTCCAAGCTGTTCATGTGACTGCCCAGAGCAGTGGGGGAGGGGGGTATTCATGGGTCATTCAGTGCCCCTCCCCTTCCAGGGACCTCCAGATGGGAGAGGTCCAGACTTTGAAGCAGTGATGGAACATCTGGATCGGTCTGGGGGTCTTGTCCCAATTAACTACCTGTGGGAAGCAAACACCTTATTCTTTCTCCCCTCCACTAGCCGACAAGGGGCCCAGGAAGGTCCAGAGTATAAATAGCTTCTTCTCTTCCAGGAACACCAAGGGCAGGAGGAGTCCGAGCCCCCATCAGTGATCTCAGCAGTAAGATGAACCTTACCTAGCAATATCCTGTGGAAGCCAGAATGGATTTGAAAGGAGGTAGAAGTTGAGGTTGGAAGGTCACTGAACTGACCAAACAGATGGCAGGAAAGGGTCCAGTGGCAGAGTTGAAGAACTCTGGGAGGGTTCAGTAGGGTGAAAGATCTCCATCGACACTCAGGTCTACCTGGGGGTGTCCTTTTGCCCCCGGGTTTGGTAATGGTCCAATGCCCACTGGCGTATTGCCATGGTAACCTCTAGGGAGGCCAGCAGATCATCAGTGGAGGCTTCAAGTTTCTCCTGTGTGGAGGCCAGTGGGAAAAACTGAGGCAGGAACCCACAGTCAATGGAGCACAGTGGGATGGTTACCACATTGTGTTTTGTTTTTGCTTTCTTTGCCAAAGAGAAATGACAAAATGAAAATGACTCACATGCCCAGAGCAAATGAAGAGATAATAAGAGACTATGCAGTAAGGTGGCTCAGTGGAGTCAGGAAGACCCGAGTTCAAATCCAGCCTCAGACAATTCCTAGCTGAGTGACCCTTGGCAAGTCACTTCATCTCTGTCTACCTCAGTTTTCTCATGTTTAAGATGGGAATCGTGGCAGCATTTATCTACCAGGGCTGTTGTGAGGTTGAGATAAAATCCTATGTGTACAGCACTCTGCCAGCCTCGAAGTCCTCCAGCAGTGTTGGCTATGGCTGCCTCGAGGGACTGGACACCAGGCCCACATGAACCTGGCTGGCAGGGCTGGGAAGCCATGGCTCTGGTCTCTGAGAGACAATGCGGATGGGGAGACCTGAGGATGAGTGAATTTCCTGGTTGTCTCAGAAAAGGAAAATGGCCCACAATATACCAGTCAGCCATATTACTTTTGATTCCAAAGCAAACTTGGATCCCAAGAAAATTTCTGGAATAGATGGTGGAGGTGGTGATGCTGATGAGGGGGGTGGTGGTGGTGCTGGTGGTGGTGATGATGGTGGTGATGATGATGATGGTGATGACGGTGGAGATGGTGGTGGTGATGGTGGTGGTGGTTATGATGATGGTGGTGGTGATGATGGTGGTGGTGGTGATGATGATGATGAGGATCATGGTGGTGGTGGTGATGATGGTGGTGGTGATGGTAGTGGTGGTGGTGATGGTGGTGGTGGTGGTGGTGGTGGTGATGGTGATGATGATGGTGGTGGTGATGGTGATAATGGTGGTGGTGGTGGTGATGGTAGTGGTGGTGGTGATGGTGGTGATGATGGTGATAATGGTGGTGGTGGTGGTGATGATGGTGGTGGTGATGATGGTGGAAGTGGCAGTGGTGGTGCTGGTGCTGGTGGTGGTGGTGATGATGGTGGAGGTGGTGGTGGTGGTGATGGTGGTGATGATAGTGGTGGGGGTGGTAGAGGTGGTGGTGGTGGTGATGATGGTGAAGGTGGTGGTGGTGATGGTAGTGATGGTGATAATGGTGGTGGTGGTGGTGGTGATGATGGTTGTGATGATGATGGTGGTGGTGATGATGGAGGTGGTGGTGGTGGTGGAGGTTGTGGTGGTGGTGATGATGGTGGAGGTGGTGGTGGTGATTATGGTGGTGGGGGTGGTGGAGGTGGTGGTGGTGGTGATGATGGTGGTGATGATGGTGGTGGTGATGGTGATGATGGTGGTGGTGATGGTGGTGGTGGTGGTGGTGATGGTGATAATGGTGATGATGGTGGTGATGATGGTGGAGGTGGTGGTGGTGGTGATGGTGGTGATGATGGTGGTGGTGATGGTGGTGGTGGTGGTGATGGTGGAGGTCGTGCTGGTGGTGATGATGGTGGTGGTGGTGATGATGGTGGAGGTGGTGCTAGTGATGATGATGGTTGTGATGATGGTGGTGATGATGGTGATGGTGATGATGGTGGAGGTGGTGGTGGAGGCGGTGGTGGTGGTGATGATGGTGGAGGTGGTGGTGGTGATGATGGTGGTGGTGATAATGGTGATGGTGATGGTGGTGCTGGTGCTGGTGATGATGGTGGTGGTGATGGTGGTGGTGGTGGTGGAGGCAGAGGTGGTGATGATGGTGGAGGTGGTGGTTGTGATGATGGTGGTGGTGATAATGGTGGTGGTGGTGATGATGATGGTGGTGGTGATAATGGTGATTGTGATGATGGTGGAGGCGGTGGTGGTGATGGTGGTGATGATGGTGGTGATGGTGGTGGTGGTGGTGGTGGAGGTAGTGGTGGTGGTGATGATGGTGGACATGGTGGTGGTGATGGTGGTGGTGGTGATGGTGGTGGTGGTGATGATGGTGGTGGTGATGGTGGTGGTGATGATGGTGGTGGTGATGGTGGTGGTGGTGATGATGATGGTGGTGGTGGTGATGGTGGTGGTGATGGTGGTGGTGATGATGGTAGTGGTGATAATGGTGATGGTGATGATGGTGGAGGTGGTGGTGATGATGGTGGAGGTGGTGGTGATGATGGTGGTGCTGGTGATGATGGTGGTGGTGATGATGATGATGTCATAGTTACCACCACCACTTATTAAACACTTACCACATGCTGTGCTGTGGATCCAAGAGGAGGCAAAAGCCAGTCCCTGCTCTCCGGGAGCTCAGTCTGACAAGGAAACAACATGCAAATGCGTAGGCCCAAACAAGCCACAGACATCACAAACATCAACAAGGAGAAGGCACTAGAAATAAGGAGGTTTGGGGAGTGTTTCCTAGAGGGGCTGAGGTTTTGGCTGGGAAGCCAGGAGAGGGAGACTAGGAAGAGAGCTTTCCGAGGGATGGGGGAATGTGAGCCAGAGAAGATGCCTGGTGTCAGAAGGGATGGAAGATCTTGTGGCTCCTGCAGGGAGCCCCAGAGAAGCCCCATTGCTCCTGGGCTACCAGGTGCTGGGCTAAGGCTATCACACTGACCTGAGATTCTGCCTTAAGTGTGCCCCATGCCAGTTTACCTCCACCCTTCAGATAGGATCTTACATGGGCCAGAGGTCTGTGCCAGTGGGTGATGAGCAGACCATTATGCTCTGACCTTTGCCTCTAGGAGAGGACCTAGGCACCTTGGGGTATTCTGGAACTTCTGGTGATGGCGGGTGTGCTGTAGCACTGCCCAATGGATGGATGCCCATGTTTAAAGTGTGTATGTGGGCCAATGCCAAATGAAGGATGAAACAGGGAAACAGGTATTTGCCAAAGGTGTTTGCCAGCACTGTGATGGAGGGAGTCCTGATCAGAGTTCAGACAGGATTCCCTACACAGGGTTCTTAGGTTCTTCACTTGGCATCCATAAACTGAAGTGTATGGATGTGTGGATGCATTTAGATGGCATGTGTGTATAACACAAACACACATATGTATGTACACATATATGCACGCACACATGTAGGATGGATGTGAGGACACAAGGGCTGAGACCTGTACCATGGAGGGCCTGTTCTCACCACCATCCTGGAAGTCAAGAGAGAGAGAGCCAGGTAGCAAAAACAGGTCAGGTGACTTAGATGCCCTGCTCTCCCATCAAGGGTTCCTGATCCCAGGGCCATGGCTCTTGGTCATTCTCCAAGCAAGGCCACCCTCCTTGGGCCTCCAGGCCCAGGCCTTTCTCTTGCACCATCACTGGCTCCAACAGGAGATGTGTGACTGGATGATGGCCTCGTGGGCACTGAGCCAACTCTTAGCAGAGGATGAATGGGAGGATCTGGTCAAGAATCCCATGGGCTGAGGGGCAGATGGGTAACTGACTATTCCATCAACCACACCAAGACATCAAGGAAATGCTGAAGCTAAACTCACTTTATTTACAAAAGATGATACAACTGTAAACAGGCTGACCTGGTCCAAACTTATCTATGGAATAAATAACTGGAAACCTCTGAACAATCCAACTTTCAAATAACTCAACCCTCCCTGTGTGAAGGTCTGCCCGTTCACATCTCACTCCTGGTGCTGGCGTAGTAGGACATCCTGGCGTCCGTGGTCCTGACAAATTCCTGGAACGTTCTCTGCTCACAAGCAGACGCAGGCCTGACAGACACACACTGGAGGAGGCCCCTCTTTGGGTCGAAGCTGCCCACGCACCGATGCACTTGACCTCTTATCAGCCTCGGAAGCTCACGGTCCTGGCGATAAAGCATGACAGATGAAGTCTGCCCTTCCCAACAAATCCTAGGCCAGTCTTTTCACAAGGTGACTGGTTTAGAGCTAGAAGCAATCTCAGAGGCTGCCCATCCAGATAAGGAAACAGGTCTAGAGAGGCTAAGGGACTCAGGCAGGGTCGCGCAGGGACAGAAGGCAGATTTCGGCTCGTCTTCCTGACTCCAAGGCCAGCTCTCTCCACCCTACACCAACGCCGCACATGATGGGCAGCACTGGCCTGAATCATTCAGGGTCAGGCTTGGGATGGTGAGAAAGCCCTGGGTGATCTTCCCAGTTGCCATGACCTCCAGCCCCTCTGACCTCTGCCCTGCTCAGACCACATCCGGAAGGGAGGCTCCCTCTATGGTGCCCCCTTCTAGGAAGGAGATGGACAATCCGGAGAGAGGAAGAGGATGGGAATCACGATGGGCCAGGCCGAGAAAAACAGGAGGGGCCCCAAAAGCTGAAGGAAGAAGGTGGCAGCCGAGGCCCTGGGGGAAGCATTGGTGTGGAGGCCAAGGTACCCACTTGGCCTGCCGTCCTCATCCTGCCAGTCACTGCCTGTGGGGCTTTGGGCACACTACGCACCCCTGCAGGGCCTCCATTTTTCCCTCTGGCTCTCCATCGATACTCCCACGGCCTCCAAAACGGAATGCCCCTGCCCTCCCCAGAGACCGCAACTGGGAGGTGGGGAGCAGGTCTGGATGGGGAGATCCCCTCCAACTCTGAAACTCAGGGATTCAAGTCAGGAAAAATGTGGCTTATACTTGTAAAGGTGAGATGAGAGCTGAGTGAGTGTGCAGAACGTTGTACAGACCAGAGTGTAAGCACTGGAGGGGACCTTGGTTTCTTTAGCTGTTCAGTGGGAGGCCTGGCCTGGCACCTGGTCAGGATCGACCTCAGGAGGAATCCAGCCTCTCAGGCTGGCCCTCCAGCAGGACTGATCTCAGACCCTGGCTCTTCCCCAGCCACAGCCCTAGGCTGGCCCTCCACTAATGACTGGACTTGTGTGTATAAAGTATATTTTCTGAACAGGTTCCTTACAACTATAAGATGATGTGATACCATTAATAAAAACCTGCAAGGAAAACATGATTTTGTTTCATCTTTGGACTTATGGAAAGTTTTCCACTCCACTTTTTGGTTGGCCCCTTCAATAAAAGCTGAACGTTTATAAATACTCACAATTTCATAGAACACACAAGGCACAGTATTCTTTCCATCTCTCAGGAGAAAAGTCTTGGCCCCATATGCACCTGACGTAACAGCTGAGTCGAGAACGGCTGACCCCAGGGAGGAAATGAACACCATGACTGACACACATTAACTACCAGGAAAGGACCCACCTAAGTAAGCTACAAGGGCCTTGGGCTCTGACCACACTGGGGCTGGCAAAGGGCCCAGATGGGGCTGGGGGTGGGACATCCAGAGTCAGACAGTCATCTCTGAGAAGTGAAGGCCCCCACAAAGCCTGTTTCATGATGCCTTTCAAAAGCCTCCAGATGCTTGGCCCATTTCTCTGCCTCAGTGTGTCGGCTGGGATGCCTAGGAACCAGTCATGGGGGCCAAGCCAACAAACACTGGGGAATCTGCAAGAGGCCAAGGGTGGGCTCAGACATTGGCCTAGCGTGCTTCCTCAGGTTTTCCTGGTGAGCCCCTGAGCCTGGGGAGGGGCTTCCTGGAGCATTTCTTGCCTATAAAAGCCTTGGGGAGGGAGCACTCACCCCCTAATCCTGAGTGAATGAGCTCGGGTTGTGGTCCTGGCCTATGTAGAGGGTTCAGTTTGTGCACTCAGCTTTCACCAAAATGCTGGGCTGCAGAATTGGCCACTACTGGACTGGGGGCTGACCACTCCCTATGGGCTGTTCTGGAAAGGAGCTGACTCCCAGGGAAAAATGGGGCTTGGAAGCACACAGACCAGCAGGGCTGCTGTACATCAGCTCCAGAATGCCTATGGAGGCTCACACTGGGCTTCAGGGAATGGCCAGGATTGACTTAATTTGTACGTGGTGCCAAGTAGCAAACTTCCCATCTTCCCATTGTCCCAAGGGTTACTGGATCTTGCCAAATGCTCCTACTGCAAAGGAAAGTGCTTTAGAACCCAGGGTGGCCATCTAAGAGCTGTAATGATTAGATTCTACCTGGACTCTCCAATGAGGCCCCATCAGGGCCCAGAGGTGACTGCCAGGACCACCTGCAAGGTCTGGCCCAGTTGGTGAGGGGCACTGGGGGTGGGACGCCTGGGTCTACCTGGCTAGGTCTGGAGAGCCCACATCAGCTCAGTCCAGCTCAGCTCCAGAGGAAGAACATCAAGGCCCCAGAAGCACCTGAAAGCCACTCATCAAATTATGGACAGATCCTCAGATCCTCCAAGGACAGCTGGGTCCCCTTCAGTGTGACTAACAAGTCATCTCCCCAGGTGACCGCTGCTTGAACTCAGGCTGCACACTGCCACTGGGCTGGAACCAATGACCCCATTTCACAGATTTAGGGCTCACTGAGTCCTTCTGCTCTAAGGGCAGCTCCCAAGGGATCCTTCATCCCACAAGGACAAAGGAGATCATTAAATCAATTAGGGAGTTCTCTTTTAAATTATGACTCCAATGCACATCAGCAGATTTAACATTCAACATTCCCTTGAGAGAATACAAGCTCCCTGAGAACAGGAATTGTTGGACATTTTTGGTTTTTGTATCCTCAGAGCCTAGCCCAGGATCAGGCACACAGTGCTTAATAAATCAATCCTCCCTCCCTCCCCACCTTCCTCCATTTCTTCCTTCCCTTGTCCCTCCCTCTTCCTCCATTCTTCCTTTCCTCTTTACCCCTCTATCCCCCCATCCCTTCTTCCCTCCCTCCTTGCCTCCCTTCCTTCCCCCTTTTCTTCTTTCCTGTTCTTCCTTCCCTCCCTTCCTGCCCCAATTCTGTCCTTCCTTCCTTTCCTCCTCCCCCTCTCTTCCTTCCTTCCCTCCTCCTCCTCTCTTCCTTCTTCCCTTCTTTCCTTCCCTCCTCCCCCTCTCTTCCTTTCTCCCTTCCCTCCTCCCCCCTTCCTTCCTCCTTTCCTCCTTCCCTTCCTCTTTCCCTCTCCCTCCCTTCCTTCCTCTCTTCCCTCCTTCCCTCTCTTCCTGCCCCTATTCCTTCCTTCCTCCCTTCCTTCCCTCCTCCCCTCCCTTTTTTCCTTCCTCCCTTCCCTTCTCCCCCTCTTCCTTTCTCCTTTCCCTCCTCCCCTCTCTTCTTTCCTTCCTTTCTTCCTCCCTCCCTTCCTCCCTTTCTTCCTCCCTCCCTTCCTCTCTCCCTCCCTCCCTCCCTTCTTTCCTTCCTTCCCTCTCCCTCCCTTCCTGCCCTCTGACCCAGACTACCTTTTCCTTGCCCCCTCCCCTCTCCACTTCCTTCACATACTCACCTAACACTTCAAAGAGCAGTGGGTAAGATGGCACGCACTCCCTCCAGTGCTTCATACTTTCGATGACTGCAGGGAGAATTCTAAGAGAAGGGTCATCCTCCTTCATCATGAGCTGGCACCCTGGCACTGCCTAGCAGAAGAACAAAAGGGTGTTTCCCCCCTTTGTAAAAGAAGGGGGTAGGAACAGAAGCTCTCCCCACGCCCAGAGAGTCCTCCAATCCCTGCTGCCTGCCAGGGCTCAGGCCCAGTACTTGGCAGCCTCTGGCTTGAGAGGTCACCTAGGAAGCAGGGCCCCTGCTAGTCCAGAAGAACCTGGAGAAGTGGACCTCCCAAGGCAAAGGGCGAATGACCAGCAATTTGGAGAATTATGGGAAGCAACCAATCCCAAGCCAAGGCCAGTCTTGTTCTAAAGCACCTACGCTCTTGCCAGCTACTAAAGGGTCCCCAGGGAGCGGGAGATACCAGGGTCCTGATGTGCGTGTGAGTCCATGGTCTCAGGCATCTGAGATTAGTAAATCAGATGTGTCCACAGGAGCTGGTACCAAGGGCATGAACCTTTCTTATCTTTATTGTTTGGTATTTGTTTCTATCAAATGAAATGTCTCTCGGAGCACTTTGCAAAACTTAAAACACACCAAAGCTTTCGCTTGTCATGGTTAACATGGAGCCAACTCCATCTTTAGCCAGTCAGTCAGGGAGCTGGGCACTAAGAACTCAGTGTTGGGAGCAGCTGAGGCTGGGGGCTGGGGCTGCAGAGAAGGCAAAGCCTGCAATTTACCTTAGTGACTTTTTCCTCTGGGCCATTACCAAAGGTTCTTCTCTTCAGATGACTCGGTTGAGAAGGGCACTTCACCACATGCCATGAGCTGCTGCTGTTCCCCAGCCCTTGGGCACCTGCTCCCTGAGCACGGTCCTGCTGTCTCTGCTTCTGATTCCTTTCCAAAGTCACCAGGCCAGCACTGGGCCCACTGTTGGCTGATGAGCACGAGCTTTTCCTCTGAGGTACAAACTCATTTCTGTCCCAAGCCTTTGTGCTCTCTTCTCTATGGCTTGAACATCATAAGACAATTTTGAAATTGGTTTTTTTAAAAGGTCTTCTCTGATTTTCAAAAACTTCAATAAAAAAACTCAGTTTAAGCGCCCCACCCCAAGCCTCTAGGTGCGCCCCTTGTGTTCATGCCCTGAAGGGAGCTGAAGGACGATTCCCAGGGATGAAGCACTAGGACAAAGAAATCGTGCTTCCTTCTGGCAACACCCCGTCACGCCCCCCCCCCCCCCCCATAGAGACATTCTGGAGCACTTGGCATGCATGGGCATCACGTGGAACAAAAGACCACACTGGCTAACTTCCTGCTCTTGGACCATGAGCCCCATATAGAGCCCAGAGCCACATTTCTGTGGCCGTTTTGTACACAGCTAGGTTTTCACATGGGTCCAAATATGAGCAAACACTGGAAACACAGGGCACTTCGGCAAATCTAACATTACATGATTTTCCCCCATTGGTCACCGAGCAATGAACAGGGTAAAACTCTAATAAGTCATGACTTGGCTAACCCAGGCATGAGAAGATGACCCCTGAGCTCCAGAGGCCCAAGCCTTCCTAATGCAGGTGTGCCCAAGACCTGTGAACACATGACTGTCTGCACTGAGGCTCCAAAGCGCTCCTATGGAGCTCCGCAAGGGCTCCTGTCCTGTCTACAAAGCCATGCGACCTCGGGGCGTCTGAAGCCTGGGGGGGTGGCCCTGGAGGACCTGCTGTACCCCTCCCAAGCCCTATCTTCTTCGCTTTTGTATTAACTTTATACCACTGCTGTCCGTGTCTGTACATGCGCTCGCTGTCTCCCTCAGTGAGGAGCTTCTTTCATCCTGTGTATCTGTCCCAGGCACAGACCTCAGGGCCTGCCTGCCTGATCCGTTAAAGACCTTCATTTGATGCCCACCCCTCACCCAACACACACACAAGCTATACTTCTATGGCTTTTCTCCTTTCCATAGCCAAACTATTAGAAAACAGGGAGGAGGCCTCTAACGTCCCTGATGATCCCTGGAGGTCACGGCCTGACTCAGAAAACCCTCTTACCATCACTCTGATCACCCACTCACCTTTCCTCTTCTCAGTGTGCTCCTCTGGACGCTGCTGGCCACCTGCCCGATACCACGGGCTGCCCTGGTTTCTCAGACCCCGCGCCCTCCAGGTTGGCCTAGACCACCATTCTCGGGTCTGTCTTGGGCCTCTCCTCATCTCTCAGGGCCCTCTCCCTGGCTGTTCTCTTCACTTCTTTGGGTTCCATTATTATTGGGTTCTACATGGTAGAAAGACTCCCAGGTCTAACCTTCCCAAGTTCCAGTCTGACCTCACTGACTGGACACTCCAGGGCCCACTAATTCTCAAACAGTACTCTCCTTCCTCTCCTAACTGACTTTCCCCTGGCGCTTACTCTGCTTCCCAACCCCTTGATTCATGCAGAGCACCAGCATCCTTCTGGTCCCCTGGCTCACAGACACAGAAACCTCCCTCATCTGGCTCGCCCCACCCCCATATGGCCAAGTCCTCTCTGCTCCCCTGGCCACTCCTCCAGGCCAGGGTCTTTTCCCCTTTCACCAGGCTCCTAGTCCTCTAACAATTTCCCAATTCTCAGCTCTCATCACACTATTTCCTTACTCAGAGCTCTTCAGTGGGCCCTGATGGCCTCCAGGAGGACACACAGACTCCTTGGGCTGCCCCAAAGCCCTCTCAGCTGCCTGCCTGTCATTTCATGACTTCCCTTCTCTGTTTCTTACTGCTATCAATCTCACTACTCCTTCTCAGCATGGTTCCTCACCTCTGTCTCCTACCCAAAGCCTTCCCTGGTTTCTCCAGGGGCCAGGGCTCTTACTCCTGGAGTGCAGGAGCACCTTGCAGTGCCCAGCACACAAAAGGCACTTAATAAGTGCGAATTCCTATTAATTCTGTACTTTATGTTACAAAGCACTTCCCTCAAAATAAGCCTAGGATCACCCTCATTTTTCAGATGAGGAGACTGAGGTTTGGCCAATGAGACCTAGACCTGCACTCACCTCCAGCTACTCCAGTTATGACTTTCTGCCACGCCCAGCTGGTCTCGGTTAAACCCACTCTCTTGCTTTAGATGAGGAACAGCAGGAGATTGTTGCCTTTCAAAAAAACATTTTTACATGTTGATATTAAGTAGTAATGGTCTAGCTACACATTTAGGAATGCAAGACAAAGGCACGTGGCAGTCATCAGCAAACACCAAAAGTCAGTTACCCAGCATCCATCACTTTCTTGAATGGCGGCACCTCGGCCCTCGTCATCTCCCAGATGAGATCTAAAGACCAAGGAGACAGGCAGGTGTTCAGAAGAGAAGCGATTCATCTGAGGCAGATTTCATTTCTCCCTGCCCCACCCGGCCCACCAAATGTCCACTCCATGAACATCTAAACCACTGTCTTGGGAAACCCAGGAAGAAACCAGTTTGCTTCCACTTTCCTGGCTTCTATTGGAAAGTGTGGCATTTACTCTTTTGGTGAAACAAAGGGCTTCAGAATTGGAAGGCAGCCCCTGAAGTCCATCCCTGCATGTTACAGATGAAGAAGCTGAGGGGTGGGTGTTGTAGGGGCCTGCTCATGATTCCTTGCACGCTGAGTCATGCACAAGGAAGGACGTGTGAAAGGGGAGAGCTTAGCAGGAAACAATCTAAGCTACTTGATTTATTAGTGAAACAGGCCTAATAAACAGGTCAATGGCCTGCTGGTCAGTCCAAAGACTGAATACAGACTGAGACAGATTTTTATGTATTAAAAACAGTTAATAAAATAAAACCAGTTAATTAAAAGAAAACAATTAAGCAGGATCCAAAATTAGGTTATCTGATTTCCAACTGGAGGAAAGATCAGGGACTTTCTGAGTTGGGAGGGGGAGAGCAAACAAATGAAACCAGAAGAAGAGATGGCCCACTCCCTACAAGTGTCTGTATTCAATCAAAGGAACGAGGAAGCAATAATTCGTGATCAGGATGGGGTCTGTGATGAGACACAGAGGTTGCTTGAGATGTATGACTGAGAAAATTTCTTGTATCAATTTTCAGATCTGACCTGGTTTCTGGTTAGCACAACCCAGGTCCTTGGTTAAAGGTCTCTAAGCAGCAGGTAGAGGGGATCCAATTTCCCAGCCTCATAGGGCTAGGTTCAAACAAAGCAATATAACATTTTCTCCCAGTTCCCATAATTGAATAAAGTTTTCTGACAAGACATTGGACTAGACCCATAATTGAACAGAAAGGGCCCAAAGCTAGCTCCAGAAATAAGTCCCAAGATGGAGTCAGTGGGGTTCACCAGAAATCCCCCTTGTCTTCTGCTTCCTAGGACAAGGAAGGACAGTACAGAGTGAAGGATCAGCCTTCTTTCTGACAGTCCTCTGATGAGTAACACCAAACAAGCAAGGCTTAAAAGAGGGGTTGTGCTGGCCTGAGGAGTTTGCCCCTGTCATGATGGACATCCAGCATGGAGTCCAAATAGGAGAGAGCCTGCCTAGAGATGGGAAGCCCTCCAGCGTCATGCCATAGGACTCCTACTGCTGAGGTTCTGCAGCACGGAAGCCCTCCAGCCCTCCATGCCGCAGAACCTCAGCAGTAGGAGTACCAACACCTAACAATCCCCCGTGAATGAAAATGCCTGTTGTGCAGACCAGGCCTACAGATGGACAAGCTGCCCCATGAGCCAGCCTCTAGGTGCCTATCTCTTAACCAGGAAGAATAGGCAGACTGAGTTGGGGAATCATGCAGCTTTGTCATAACTCCAAGCTTCTCTGTGAAACACTCACCCATCTTCCCAATGAAAATCCTCCTCCAGTGACACTCTTTGGCTGTGTAGTAGTGACAGACTACTACAATCCCCAGAGAAACAAAATGGTGGGTGAGAGAAGCCATCCGTTGTGTATCAAGCACCAGCAGCAGCACACCACTGGGGCAAATTCCACCCACGCAGCATGAATAACACCAGCGAAGAGCTTCACAACTGGAAAGGGTGGTGGGTTGGGCGTGACACAAGGCATCGATAACAGATGGATGGCCCTGGGCTCTCCAGGCACCAACATGATGTCTAAAGAAGTCCCCTTACTTGACCCCAGGGTGGGCCCTCTGGAAAGAATGTGTGGGAGGATCTGGACAAGCATGGATGGGTGGCCAGCATCCCGACAGGTCCACACAGGCCTGGTTATTCTCCCATCTCTGGGTCACCTACAAGCATTTCCTCTCCATATCCAGAATTTGGAAATTCCTCTGACCCTGATTTCCTCTTTCCATCTTTCCCTTGGTCTCGCCCTCCCAAACCTATGTTTTGTGGTCAATGCAGGCCCCAGGCACTCTACTCTTCTCTGTCCCCTGGTCCATCTTCCCTGCTCTGGCCCAAGTCCATCCTCCAGCTTGAATGCTATGATTACTGGCTATAATTAACCAACTTGACACACACCTCTCCATCCTTGACTCTCTTGCTTCCATCATCCTCCACTCAACAAGCATTTAAAAAAATATTTTATTTTTCCTCCAATTACATGAAGTACAATTTTAACATTTGCTGTGGGGTTTTTTTTTCCGAGTTTTAAGATCCAAATTTGAGTTTCCTCCCTCCCTCTCCTTCCCTTTCCTTACAGGGTAAGCAATTTGACTTGGGTTATACCTGAACAATCGTGTAAAACATTGCCAATTATTCATTTTGTGCAAAAAGACTCAAACAAAAAAAGAAAGTGAAAAATAGTATGTTTTGGTCTGTATTCAGACAGCATTGGTTCTTTCTCTGGAGACGGAGAGCATGTTTCATCCTGAGTCTTTTGGGATCATCTTGGATCACTGCATTGCTGAAAATGGCTAAGTCATTCACAATATCCTTGATCCTTGTACAATCTTGCTGCTACTGTGTACAATGTTCTCCTGGTTCGGCTCACTTTACTCTGCATCAGTTCAGGCAAGTCTTTCCAGGTTTTCCTGAAATCCACCTGCCTGTCTTATAGCACAATAATATTCCATTCTGATCACATACTACAACTTGTTCAGCCATTCTTCAGTTGATGGTGTCCACCACCACTAGTTCATTCTAAGATAAAATTAGGCTGCATATACATGTTTATTTCTCTCAAATGTGACGGATGGGCATCCCCTCAATTTCCAATTCTTTGCCACCACAAAAAGAGCTGCTATAAAGATTTTTGTACATGTGGCTCCTTCTTCCTTTTTCTTGATCTCTTTGGGATACAGACCTAACCGTAGATTTACTGGATCAGAGGGATACAGGTCACATATGTGCAATCATGTACAACATGTTTCCATGAAAAAAGTAAAGTGAAGACAGTCTTCTTTGATCTGCATTCAGAGTCTCTCGGTTCCTTCTTTGGCGGTGGCCAGCATTTTCCATCCTAAAAGTCTTTGGTAATTGTCTTGAATCGCTGTATTGCTGAGAACAGCTCAGTCATCATACGATACTGTTACTGTGTATGATGTTCCCCTGGTTCTGCTCACTGCACTTGGCATCGGTTTTTCTGAAATCTGCCTGCTCTGTCGTTTCTCTCTCATTCACCTAACACTGCATAATTTGGCTTCCAATGCGGCTGCTCAGCTAGAGCTGCTCTCCCCAAGGCTGTCAACAATCTCTGGCCTAGGTCTGTTCTTGGTCCTCACCCTCCTAGGCCTCTGAGAAAAGCCTGGCATCTGCTTTCCTCACCCCACCCCTTCCTCCAAGTCATATCAATTATACCTCCCCAACCTAATTCTCTCCTTAACCCTAACCCAACCCTTTTCTACCCTCATGGGACCACCCTGCATCATCATCAAGGTGGCAACAACAGTCAAGGCAGCAGGGCTAATTAGGGCTAATTGATACCAGGATTCCATATCAATGTCATATCCATTGCTATCTTCCTCCAATACAAAGTCCCCAACATGCTAGAGAAGTAAGGGGACCTGCATTCCAATCTTGTCTCTACTGACACCTGCAGGCCGCCTCAGACATGTCCGCTACTTTTTCTGGGCCTCAGTTTCCCCATCTGTAAGAGGTCAGAGTCTCCCCAGAGTCACCTACAGCCCTGAAAAGGACCCAATATGTGCCCCTTACGTTCCAAACCTGAATTCCCATTCAGAGTCACAGCGCCCTGAGCATCACCGGGTCACCAAGTCTAGGCTCCCCGGACAGAGAAATCTCCTCTGCCCTCATTAGCGGTCACTCTTGAGCGGGCTGATGGAGCTGGGCAGTGAGATGGGCAGATTCTCCCAGCGGTCACGCTGAGAAGTCACACTGGGGCACTCGGGATGGCGAGGGCGGAACACGTGGAGCGTGCTCATGAACACCCGAGAAAGCCGGAATGGGAGGTGCCGGGGCCGCTCAGAGCAGTCACTCTACGGACAACGCTGAAGCACAGCCGCCTCCCAAAGGCAGAGTGCGGAGCCCATCTTCACCCAGGGAGGCCGAGGCTGCCTTTGGAAGCCCGTGTGGGGAAGGTCAAGAGCAAGGGCGGAGGCCAGGAAGGACTGACCTCTGCCGGAGCAGGGCGGCCCCCGCCCCGCCCCCCCCTCCCCCGCCGGGCCCCCTGACTCTCCTCCCTCCCCCCGCCTTACCTGCCGGCCCAGGGAGGAGCTCTGGAGGCTCGACCGTGCTGGCCGGGCTGGACGTGAAGGGCTGCCGGACCCTCTTCTTCTGATGGAACAGAGGCACGGGCAGACAGCCTGCGGACGGACGGAGCAGCTGTCAGCCGGCGCGCCCCCCCGTCCCCCCCTGCCCGGGCCCCATGAAGCACCTACTATGCGCCCACGGCCCGCTGGCTGCGCCCCCCAGGGGCCAGGACAGGTGGGAGGCAGGAATGGGGGGGGCTGCGGGAGGAAGCTGGAGACTAGAGGTGGAGCCTCGAGCTCTGATCTGGGGGGGCGGCCACCCGCGGCTGCAGGCGCCGAGACCCCCCCCGCCCCCCCCCCCGAGGCCGCGTCTGCGGCCAGACGCTCTCAGGGATCTGAGGGGGAGGGGTCCTCCCGACAAGCCGGGTCCCGAAGGGGGCGGGGCCCACAGACCGCCCGGGCGCACGCGCAGAAGACGGCCTCGGGCTGGAGCCGGCCCAGGGGCGGGACCTCGAGGCCTGCGGCCCCTGGAGGCGAGGCGAGGAGAGGCGGCGCGAGGAGGGGCGGGGCGGGGCTCACCGCACGTGCCCCGTACCTGCGGTCAGGCGGGCCAAGCCGCCCGGCACGCTCTTCTTCATGGCTGCTACCGCGTTCTCCTCTCCCTTGGCTTCACTCTCGGTCCCTTCAGAACACGCGCCCTCCTCGACGGACCGACCGGACCGACCGACGGACTGACGGGCAAAACCGACTGGGAGGAGCAAGCAGCCCTCGCCACCGCGCCTGCGCAACGGTTGAGCGCGCGCGGGCGCGCGCGAGCACCACATCCGTCGTTTCTCCCGACTAGCCCCGCCCCTCTCCTCCTCTCCCAAGCCAAGCCCCACCTGTCAGTTAAGAGGCCACGCCTCTTCCCCCTCCCCAGGCCAGTGAAAAGCCGGCCCAGAAGATAGAGCCTGCCCCC
This sequence comes from Pseudochirops cupreus, assembly GCA_028627135.1. NCBI lineage: Eukaryota > Metazoa > Chordata > Mammalia > Diprotodontia > Pseudocheiridae > Pseudochirops > Pseudochirops cupreus. The sequence continues at coordinate 1,080,020 of CM053580.1, read as the reverse complement.
AAGAAGCCTCCAGTCGAAAGAGCCGAGGTAACTAGAGGCAACAGAGTACACCAGCGCCCCCTCCCCCCCCCAGGAGATGAGGCCGGCCTGCCAGGCACTGGGCACGGCCCGGGCAAAGGCCTAGATGCCGGAGATGGAATGCCAGCTTGCCCTCCAGGGTCAGAGCAGGGAGGGAGAGGAGGTGAAGACAGCCCAGAGACCCCAGAGCGCTCCGACGGACGGTTCTGGGAGCTGGTGGCGGCCCCAGAGGCAGGGGCTGAGCTCTGGCCAGGCCCTGGGGGGCTGTGTGACCCCATCAGAGTGATCAGGGCCCACCATGTCTCCCACCGCTGCATGTGTCAGCAGCTGCATCTGCCCTTTGCAGATCTCTCTCCCCATCACCTCTCACATGCCTGGTGCAGCCTGGTGCAGGGCTGCCTCCTGGCTCTTCCTCGGACCCTCCTCTTCCTCCAAGCCCCGCCTCCTCGGGAGCCTCCCCCTGCCGTTTCTCCCCGCTCTCCTGCCCGGAGCTTGCCTGCAAACACCCCGCTAGAGTGTGCCCTCCTCACGGGCAGGGCCAGGCTTTGCATCCCCGGCGCTCAACACCCTGCACAGGCAAGGGGCTTAATCCTTACTCATCTTCCGACTGAGATGGGAAGAATCTCAAGGGGCATCAGTAAATATGTGTTCGCATTTAGGTGTTTGCAGCCCAAGTTCTCCAAGAGAGCCAGCTTCAGACCCTAGTGAGTTCCCAGGCCAGGGACCCTCCTTGAAGCTGACCCAGCCGTGGTTCAGAAAGACTGCCCTGAGTCCAAGACTGCTTCAGAAGGGTGCGGCCTAGGAGGGGCGTGGGTGCTGAGCAGCCAGGCATGATAGGGTGGTAGGGGCTCCCTCACTCCCTCACTCTCATAAGTGAGGTGGATGTATTTGTCTTCACAAGAGAATTAAGTTCAAAAGAAGAGAAGATATGGGGTATTCCTTCCTATCGCCCATCTCTCCCTGTCCCCAAGCCCCTGCCCTGGGCCAATACAGGTGGCCTTGATTGGGGCTGGGGTGCGACCTTCCTGGTCATCCTCACCCTGGTGACAAGCTCAGTCCTCTCCCAAAGGAAGACCCGAGGGGTCTGACCAGCCCAGACGCTGGGTTTTCCAGAGAAACTCATGGAGTTCTGAGACGCAGAGCTATTTGATGATTTTTCTTAGTCACCAAGAAGCTGGCTGTTTGACTGAAGGGCTGGGGCATGCCTAGTGTAGTCCTGGCCATGGCATGAGATGGAGGGCAGGGGGATGACACAGAGCTGGGGGATCGTAGATACCACTGAATTCAACCCTTCTATTTTACCAAAGAAGAAACTGGAACTTGGAGAGGTGACATCAGTTAGTCAGTCAACATTGATTAAGCACCTGCTCTCTACCAGGCATCGTGCTAAGTGCTAAGGTTGCAAAAAGAGGCAAAAGACGGTCCCTCCCTAAAAGAGTTTACAATCGAATGGGGGAGACAACATGCAAATGAATCTGTCTGAACAAGCTACACACAGGACAAATAGAAAATCACTGACAGAGGGAGGGTACTGAAAGTGAGAGGGACTGGTGAAGGCTTCCTGAAGAAAGTGGGACTTTAGTTGAGGCTTGAGAGAAGCCAGCATGGTCAGTAGTCAGAGTGGAGAAGGGAGAGCATTTCAGGCATGATGATGACAGAGAGAATACCCCAAGCTGAGAGATGGAGGACCTTGTTTATGGAACAGCCAGAGAGCCAGGGTCATTGGATGGAAGAGTATGTGTAGGGGAGTCAGGTGGAAGAAGCCTGAGACAGTGAGAAGGGTCAGGTTAGGAAGGGCTTTGAATGCCAAATAGAGGATTTTTATATGTGATCCTGAAGGAAATAGGGAGCCCCTAGAGTTTATTGAGTAGGGGGATGTGTGTGTGGGGGGGGGTGTATGACATGATCAGACTTGCTGTTTAGGAAAATCTAGTGGCTGAATGGAGGATGAACTGGAGTTGGGGGAGACCTGGGGCGGCTTTGTACCCCTCCTTACCCTCCACAGCAGCTTTTGCAACAGTCTAGCCACAAGGTGATAAGAGTCTGCACCAAGGTGGGGGCAGTTTCAGAGGAGAGAAGGGGACTGTTGGAGAAATGTTGGGAGGGGAAATAGACCAGAGATGCTGCAGGGGTGAAATGGACCAGAGATGCTGCAGGGGTGAAATGGACCAGAGATGCTGCAGGGGTGAAATGGACCAGAGATGCTGCAGGGGTGAAATGGACCAGAGATGCTGCAGGGGTGAAATGGACCAGAGATGCTGCAAGGGTGAAATGGACCAGGAATGCTGCAGAGGTGAAATGGACCAGAGATGCTGCAGGGGTGAAATCGACAGGCCTTGGCACCATATTGAATCTGAGGCTATGGGAGGGTAAGGAGGCCAGGGTAACTCCTATGCTCTACAGTATTAGTGAAGGTGAGAGGTGGGAAGGGTTTGGGAGAAAGTTAATGAGACCTGTTTTGGATTTGTTGAGTTTGAGAGGTCTACTAGCCATCCAGTTGGAGATGGTAAGCCTGGAGGCCTGCAGAGAAATCAGGGCAGGAAAGATGCATTTGAGAATCCCTAAGTAAAAGCAGGATAGCAGGAACAGATGCAGTAGCCCACACCTGAGTCCCCCCTACATCTGCCCTCCCTCAGCATTTTGTGCCCAGGCATGGCGGTGGTTTTTGCCCAGGGGTCAGCATTCTTACAACAGGTTGTTTCCCTGGTCCTGCTTCCTTCCCTCTGTGTCAGCTCCAACAAGTCTTCCATCAAACCCTCTGGCTTTTTTTTTAAAAGCAGGGCCCCGGCAAACAGGGAGTTCACATCTTTAGGAAGTTAATTTGGTCCAAAGGCATGAAAGACCTCCTGCTCCAGCCCTCAGCCCATGTTTGGAAATGTGCTCTGCTCCCCTGTTTCCTCCTGGGAAAACAAATTCTATCCATGTTAAAAGCTGCCCTTTCCCTTTTCTCCCTTGAAGTTATGCCTTGCTCCCCAAGAGGGAACCTTGATCCAAGTGGGCTTGGGGTGCTTCAGCTGGCTGACACCTGACCAGAGGACTCCACAGAGCAGCCAGTGCCTGTGCTGAGGAGGGTCCCGGACCCCATAGCTTCAGGGAGAAGGCCAGCAGTCAGCACCAGCAGCATTGAAGCCCACTCTCTGTAAGGTTGGAGGCCTTCCAGCTTGGCTGAGATGGTCAACGTAAGGGCCATGGGGCTAGCCGCTCAGTCTCAGAATGTAAATCCATTTGGGATGGAGGTAATTATTTTGTCTGTCCCAGAGCTGTGTTAGAAGGCAGAAAGAAGAGACTGGTAGGAAGAGACAGAGTGTCTATGGTGATGGGGGGGGGAGAGGGAAGCTGTGTAACCATGAGTAACTGCTCATCATCTCCAAGGGCAGAGGATGCAGGGCACGGACAAGCCTGGCTGACTGCAGTGGCTGGTACCCTCTCTGCATGTTTGTTTGAGGCTCAAGGAATGGACTCATGCCTATAAGAACTGAGATTGAATCTCACCTTCCAATGAGGGCTCCTGCTGCTGGCCATCCACCCTGTCTAAGGACTCACTGTGGTCCAGGGAGAGAGTGCTGGGCCTGCAAGCAGGAAGATCTGAAGTCCTTCAGACTCTTACTACCTGTGTGACCCTGGGCAAGTCAATAATCCAATGAGTGCCAACTATACTCCAGTCCAAAAGCAGAATAGCCACTGCCCTTACAGAGCTTACTAAAACTGGACCTGTGGTCTCTGGAGCCATGGAGAAACTCTCATGTAGAATCAGGCCCTCCCTGAAACTTGGAGCTTCTCCAGAGGGTTCAGGGGTCTGGGACCCCAAACTACCCCTCAGGAGATCAGAAAAGGTCTCAGCTTCCTCATTTGTAAAATGGGGTTGGCACCTGCTTCCTAATGTGGCTATACTGAAAAAGTGAGATGATGACTGTCCCCGTTAGCCCTAAGCTGAAGTATGAGCTTGTCACCATGATGTCTCAGACCACGCCCATCCATCTCAGGAGTGACTGCCCTGAGGAGCCCTTCTGATGGTGTGGCAGCACCAGACGGACTCCAGGAGGCTCAGCGGAAGACGCGCTGGATGGAGGAAACTCAGGCGCTGACAGACTTCCCCTCATCTGCCTCCACTTTCCCATCTGTGAAACGGGGAAAAGAGCACCTCCTGCCCGGCATGGTTGTGAGGGTCAAATGAAAAGTGCTTGGGAATCCTGAAAGTTTTCATAAATGTTCTCTTCCTTTGTTATTCTCCAGTCTGAGGACTTGAGTCCCAAACCTTGCTGAGTCAGTGTGTGACCTCAGGCAAGCTGCTCCAGCCCCCTGGGCCTCAGTTTCCCCATTTATTAAATGAGGGGTTGAACTAGATCAGTGGAATCAGGCTCGACCACAGCCCTGTTTCTGGGAAGCCCCAGATTCCCTTCAGTCTTTCATCGGTACTTCCTCTGTTGGATGTTTATTTCCCCAGCATGTTTCATCTGGTCTTCGAGGGAGTGTTGCAGGCAGCTGCGGGACACCTATGCCTCTATGTGCATGCACAGCACCTAGTGTCTTTAGCACGTTTTCCATCCTGGCTTGTACTTCAAGTCACCTTACCAAGATGTGGGGAAAGATTCAAGAAAGTGAATTCTGATTCAATCTATGAACTCATAAAAGTTCTTAAAGCCAAAGTATCCAAGTCCTTGTTGAATCAGGAAATGGACCAGTCCACCCGTCAGCATCTGCTGAGGGCTTGCTCCCCCCATTTCCCTGTGCCTGGGTGTGCCCAAGGTGCTAAATCGTGGTGACTGGGCAGAAAGTGGAGATGCGCCAGGCCCTCCGAGGAGAGGGGCTCCAGGAGAGACCTTCTGTAACCCCGTTGTGAGTGTGTGGAGACCCTGGCCTCCCACAGCTGGGACTGTGCAGTTCTGGTCTCAGTCAAGGCTCAGACTCTGCTGAGTGCACTGAGGGCTGCTGACCATCTGAGGGAGTCACAAGTCCGGCCAAAGACAGTATCTGGAGTTGACATTTGCCTCTCAGGCCCCAAATATGGTAAATAAGGGGAGGAGGGCGAGAGGAGGGAGTGTCATTAGCTGGCTGGAACCAGCCTCCCTGGAGGAACTTTGTCCAGACCACCGTGGGTGCGCTGGAAGCCTCCTCGGGCTGCCTAGTCCAGTGGCTGGGAATTCTCTCTTTGAATTGGCAGAACTGGAGAAGAGAGCTTGGGAGCATGGCCGCCCTGCTTGGAGCCAAGACCCCCCTGAGGAGGGTGGCGATCTTTGGGGGCACCCACGGGAATGAACTCTCGGGGGTGCTTCTGGTCAAACACTGGGAAGAAGACGCTGCTGAGGTGCAGAGAGCGGGTCTACAGGTGAAGCCCTTTATCGCCAACCCCCGGGCTGTGCAGAAGGGCTCCAGGTATATCGACTGTGACCTGAACCGAGTCTTTGACCCTGCCCGTCTAGGGTAAGGCCTGTGCTGGGGGACAGGGGGGAGGGTTGCTTCCCCTGATGCTTTTCCCTGGGTGCCTTGTCAGCCCCTTCCTGACCTTTGACCAATCACACCCCCTAAGGAATTTCACACATTCATGATAAACCAGAGGGTTTCATGAACTTTGGAAAGTGCCTAGCTAGGTATTGTTGGAGATGGTCTGCCTTTGAAAGTTACCAGTTACTTGATCAGACTCATAATATCACAGATGTTCACGTTTTTATAATTAAACTTTAAAAAAAATGTTTTTTTCTCTGTCCCACTTCCCTCCCCCCCCAAATAAAGAAAAACAAAACCTTTGTAACAAATACACAGAATCAAAATTCCAAATTCCCACATTGGCTGTATCCAAAACTATCCGCTGCATTCTCTCCCTGAGCCCACCCTCTTGGGCAGGAGATGGGCAGTGCAGCTCATCCCAATTCTCTGGGATTGTGGTCGGTCATTGCTTAAACCTTGTTTTTAATAGAAACTCATTTGGGAAGCTGGCTTTTGTGTCCAGGGGCAGGTGGGGTAGGGTGGTGATCTCCTGGGATCTCTGCCCTTCCCTTGGGGTGAGCCTGGGGGTGGGCACTTGGGACCCACTACTCTGGGCTGTGACCAGAGACCACCTGGGAAGGGCGGTGGCTCACATTGCTCAGAAGGGGCCAGGCCACCTGTCCCGTTGACCTTTGATTCTGTCTAAGCCCCCACCCTTGCCAGTGTCTGGCGTTGCCCCTGTCACCAACGAGCCGGGGTCAGGCTGCACCTGTGCTCATTCCTGAACTCTCTCCAAGGCTGTATTAGACAGCATGAACCTGAGCACGAACTGGAAGGACTTTGTTCGTGCCTGTGCTGGGTATCAGACTATGGGTCTACTTGCAGGACACGGACCCCTAGAGTCCCCCCAAATCCCCAGCCTAAGCGCCAGGCGATGCTTGTTCTCACTGTCAGGGTCAGCAGGCTGTAGAGGAGTGTCTCCCCACCCTACCTCCATGCCTGGAATGCTTTCCCTCCTGGCCTGACCCTCCACAGGCTCCCCCCAGCACTCTCTCCTTGTCTTTGTCGTTACCTCTCTGGGTATGAGCTGTTGTCCTCTGCCCTGCCCCACTGCCAGCCCTGTGGAAGTTTCCTGAGGGCAGGGGCAGTTGCTGATTCACATTCCAGGCCTGGCCTAGGTCTTGGCCCTCTGCCCACTCACTGCACTGTGGAGCCATAACACCAGGTAAATGGAGTGGCTCCAAGGAGTTAGGCCAGATTGGGGCTGGATTTCCAGGACAGTGTTGATTTCAAGTAAAGGTTGCTGGCTTTGCTGTGAGGTCCTTGTCAGACCCGGGTTCTGGTTTGTGGTCCCTGTGATGGGGAGGGATGCAAAGAGATCTGTGCCCTCCAGGAGCTTTGTTCTGCTGGGGGAGGATGGAGGGACAGGAAGGACAGGTGTCAACTCCCAGAGCAATATCACAGCAGCAGCACACAGGAAGGCTGTCTCTCACTGACCTTCACTGGACAGTTATCCTCCCAGGTGATGATGGGCAGGGCGCTCTGTCCACCACCCATCCAGGTGTGCCAATAAGGGCAACAGAATGTCCTTTCCTGGAACTCGGGCATCAAGCAGAGACCTCAGAGCATCCCGTGGCCAGATTGGGAGGGCTCTCAGAGATCCTCGAGGGCAGGGGCGCTTACTGGGGTCTGCTCAACTTTAAAAGAAGGCTTTCTTCATAATCCACATGTTCCATTTGTACTTTTAACTACCTGCTGCAGGGAAGGGCCCCTGCTCAAGCCTAGTCCCACTTGTCAGAGGTCACAGAGTGCATAAAGGGCAGAGCGGGGATTAGAACCAAGGTCTTTAGACTCAGAGACCTGTGCTCTCTCCACATTGACAGAACCAATGGCATGGGCAGCCAGCCGTCCACAGGGCTAATCCAATGTACTTGTGGTGATCAGTCAGGGGGTACAGGGAGGAACCCATACCCCCAGAACCAATCTAGGAGGTTAAGGCTGTCCCAGAATATCCCTAGAAGAGCATGGCTACAGGGGAGCCAGCTGGGGCAGTGGCTTTAGTCAGTAGACCACTGGCTTGCCTGGGCAGGGGAAGCAGGCAGGTTTGAGAGTCAGGCCCGATGGACCTGGGGGTGGGCTGTTGGACAGGCCCCCCTGCCTCCATTCAGGTCCTCCTTCAGACCTCCTTCAGTGGCCAAGCCTGGCGTAGGCCTCATGGCAGAGTGGCGGGCTGCAAAGGCTCCCGGGTGAAGACAGGCAGGGTGAGCTTTGGGCTTAGTCATTAATGGTTTCCTGTGTCTATATTTCAGTGGGATTCATGGAGAGATGGCTCTGTCACCTCCTACAGAGAGCCGTCCCTGATGCTCTCCCCACCCCCATCCCCCATCAGATGAATTTGTGTCTCTTTGCTCTGGTTTCATGCAATGGGGCTTTGAGAAGGGCCTGGCAGCCTGGGGCGTGGTTCTGTTTGAAACCTTTCTGACTCTTGTGGCTCCTAGTGCCCTCCTTCCGAAAACACTCCCCACTGCTGAGGGAGCTCCCGAGGGCAGGGGCCGAAGGCTGACCGTCGTTTTTGTGTACCCCCCTGCTCAGAGTTCCCTACCTTGACCCCCTGGCCTTGAGACGGGTGGAAGGAATACAATGCATGATTCTTAGGGATCCTGGGAAGGAGAGAGGCCTCACAGAGGGACCCTGGGATCCAGGCAGGGAACATTGCATCACTGTTGCCTCCTGAAAACCCTCTCAGGGTATGGCAGCCTTTCAGCTTTTTGTTTTCTCTCCTTCCTCTCCCTCTTGAGAATGCTTAAGCCTGATCTCTTTCTAAGGAGACACCTACCTTTATTCCTTAAAATTGTGTTTGCCCATTTGCCTTTAAATGTTTACTTTGTCTCTTAAGCCATAGATTGTGATAAAAGTTGTGAACTACATTGTGTGTGTGACTGTGGTTATTAGAATGCACTTAAGAGGAGGCAGGGGGCTGGGGAGCTTTCAGGAAGGGGGAGAGATGAAATTAAAACGACAGATTTTTGCCACAGCATATTCTCTGAGTGGGGGCTCAGAGCTATGAAGATACTGATTTTTTTTGTTTTGCAGCTTCCCAGGGGGAAGAGGGAATACTTACTTATACCAGGGTTCCTGCTATAACAGGCTAGCACTCAGGCAGGACCTCAACTGTCTTGATGGGATTGGTTTGAGAGGAAATCCAGTCCCAGAGAGGAGAGACCTGAGGGGTCACAGGAGAGAACGACACACCCCAAAGCAGGGGGCGAGGAGGGTAGTTCAACCCATAAAAAGGTTGGGGTATGAGTGCGTGGCACTCCACCCACATCACTGTTAGACTGTGAATAAGGAGGTGGCAGGCCCTCTGTCCTCCGTTCTGTTTAGACCACACCTGGGGAGCCATAGTCAATTCCTGGTACCGTGATTTCTGAAGGACACCAGTATGAAGTGTCCAGAATATAAAGTGTCCAGAAGAGGATAACCAGGCTGTGTTTGTTCCTGATGATGCTGTAAAAGCCAATGCCTCCTGCAGAAGTTCCAGGCCACACACATTCACCAGAGCCCAAGTTTTCAGGCAGCTGCCCTGGCTGGCTTCTTCCATTGGGCCCTGATGGGTCCCTGGATCTTTTCTTGCACTCTAAATGGGGTGAGAGGTCACTGCCTTCCCCTCACCCCAGGGGACCCTTCCCCAGGACCTTCTACATAGCTAGGTTGCACTATAGGCAAGACCCCTCCCACTTCTGACCCCAGGGCCTTGACTGGGTTAGTGTTAAGTGAGACAGAAGGGAGTGGGACATCCCTCTGTTATCCGGTCCCGTACACAGACTCCTCCCTTTCTCACCTGAATGATTCATCCATCCATCCATCCATTCATTTATTAACACACATTTATGAAATGTCTGCTCAATACTCAGTATACCGTGCTGAGTACTGGGGAACAGTCAGAGATGAAAAGGCCTAAGCCCTGCCCTCAGGAAGCACTGACAGGTAAATATAATGGGCACAGAGGGCATCCCCGAGAGCTTCCGAGCTTGGATCTGAGGGTTCTCAAGTGGTCTGGAGAGGTTGGGGAGGGGGGGTGGGGTGCTCCCCCCAGCGGGAGGTATTCTGCTCTGGCCTTAGAGATGGAGGGGTACATCAGCTGGCTAAAAGAGGGGAGAGGAGAGTAGTTCTGGGCCCAGGGGATGTTGTGAGTAAAGGTACTTGGAGCATGTTCCAGAAATGATCCTCTTTGTGTGGAGCACAGGACACAGCTGCAGAGGTAGAGCGGGGGATTGGGAAGTTGCAGCCATTTGGTGAAAGGCCTTGAATGCCGTGTTAATGAGCAGGGACCTCTTTACCTAGTTACCTCATTTCTTACCTAGTTGCAATCACTGAATGGGTGTTGCCTCAAACTGGGACGTGGTAAAGACCTTAGTTTAAAAAGGCCAGTGTCCCACTGCATCCAGGGCCAGTTGTCCTGATCTATATCTCACCATTGGCCCCAGATGGCCCCAGAGGAGAAAGTGAGGCTGGTGACTCTGCACGGCCCTGCCTCACTTACATCCAATTCACTTGCATGTCACGGTATCACCTTCCTGATGTCAGAGAAGGAAGGACAAACCACCACAAGAAAAGGGATACACCTGATCTAGGATAAAGGGGAAGTTGATAACCCTTCATCACTTCTAGGATCCATGATGTCCAGGCTCTTCCTCCTGGGACCCTGGGATCATTGTCCCCATTCATCACCCACTGCTCGTGGTTCTGGCCTTGGAGCTGGCCTTCTAAGGCCCCAGGTCCCCTCCAAGCTGCTGAGGGGCTGGGGTGAGTCCCTAAGAGGATGTAGTCTTGACTCTCCTCTCCCTCTTCCGTTCTCAGCAAGGAAGTGACTGAGGACTTGCCTTACGAAGTCAGCCAGGCCCAGGAAATACAGCGCTTGTTTGGCCCCAAAGGGAGCAAAGACGCCTACGACGTGATTCTCGACCTCCACAACACCACGGCAAACATGGGCTGCACGCTCATTCTGGAGACCTCCAAGAATGACCTGCTGATCCAAATGTTTCATTACATTCAGGTAACTTTCACATTATTCTTTGGGGCTCCCTTTAGAATCTGAGATTTTAAAGCATCTGTCCCTTCATGCAGTCAGTGGAATCTCGTGTTGGGACGATCTGATATGGGTACGAAGGTACCTGCTGACCCAGTGTGCTCCTTCCCCTCCACAGTGGCTGCTTTTTGCCCCCTTGGTCTTGTCTGTATGAGCTGTTGGGCAGCCCTGCCATTCCCTGATGTTACCCAAGGCATCCTGGAATCTAGATCTTGTGCCCAACAGCCTCCCTGGCATGAGGAGCTCCCTCTACATGCTTGCTCTGCCTGTTCTGAGTCTCCTTTGAGGCTGATGGATCCAAGGTCATAGAACAGCCAAATCCCTCCCCACCTTCACCCTGTCCCGCAGGAGGAGCCCCTGTTTTGGTCAGGGGGTGGGTCAAGGCCACCTCACACTGCCTGGGTCAAGGTCACCTCACACTGCCCCCAGCGAGGTCTCATAGGCACAAATGGACATCACAGAGAGCTTGCTGTATATTGCCTGGCACTCAGGGCTGAGAATCTGGATCTGGGAAGGAAGCCAGCCCCTGCCCCCCCCACCCCCACCCCACCTCCAAGAGCTGCCATGCCTTCTCGGAAGCTGCCCCTGCCCTTGGCTGACACCAGTGACCAAGAACATCGGCAGACAGAGGACTGAGGAGGAGGGTGGTCTGTGGCTCGCAACATGAGAAGTTTGTGTTATTAATGTCTACGAGGAAGTCCACACGTAAGTCTGACTGTAAGAGATGACCCACGGGGAGGAGTGGGGTTCAGGGGAGCCCTGGAAGTCTGCTGCTCATGCCTTCCTCCCCTGAGCCAGGCCAGGGAGGGACCAAAACCAGCAGGATCCCTCTTCTGCCTGTTCCCCTCCCCTCTTCTGGCTGACCCCCAAATCCCTCATACTCTTGGAAGGAGAGGGGAGCTCCCTCCTTTCCGCCCCCCAGCAATCCCTCTAGGCCTCACCCAGCCAATAGAATAGACCCTCATTCATCGGTGTCACAAGCGTTGATTAAGCACATATTATGATCTGGGCATTCTGCTTCACACTGGGGACACAAAGAAAGGCAAAGCCTTGCCCTCCAGGAGCTCACTGTCTAACAGGACAGACAACAAAGAGCTCTGTACAAACTGGCCATAGGCAGGACCACCTGGGGTGCCCTCAGAGGGAAGACCCTGGAATGGCAGGCATCTGGGAGGTCTTCCTGGACAAAGGGGGTGGTAGCTGGGAGGTCAGCAGGCCAAGTGGAGGAGGAACATCGTCCCACGCATGGTGGACAGAGGGAGCTGAGAGAGAAGAGTCTTGGAATAGCCAGGGGGCGGGACCCCTGGATCAAAGACAGCAAATGGGGGCCGCAGGAGGAAGAAGACCAGGAAGGGAGAAGGTGGCCGGCTCATGAAGGGCTTCAAATGCCAGACAAAAGATTTTGTGTTTGTTCCTGGAGGCCACAGCGAACCACAGGGGGTTGTTGGATAGGGGGTGACGTGGTCAGGAAATCATTTTGGTGGCTGAATGGAGGATGGACTGGAGGGGAGAGAAGAGACTTGAAGCAGGCAGACCCCCCCACCCCCACCCCCACCTCCTCAGCTGCTACTGCAGGGGTCCAGGTGCGAGGAGATGAGGGTCAGCACCCGGTGGGGACAGGGTTAGAGGAGCAGAGGAGGTGAGTTAGAGAGAGGGAGTCGACAAGCCTTGGCACCCTATTGGATCGGAGTCCAGGATGCGTTCTAGGTTTGGGAGCCTGAGGGCCTGGGAGAGTGGGGATGCCCTCAGCAGTGCTAGGAAAGGGAGGAAGGGGGTTGGGTTTAGGGGGAAGAGAAGGAGTTCTGTTCTGGACTTGTTGAGTTTGAGATGAACAAATCAATGATTTGTTGATACTGGGGATACAGACAGAAGAAGCTTATGGTCGAATGGGGAACCAACACAGAGGCAAGCTTTCATCTGCAAGACCGATGAAAAGTCCCTGGTCCTTAGGGGACAGCAGCAAAGCAGATGGTCCAGCCTCTTCTCTCACGTTACTTCCACCAGTGAAATCCTAGCAGTGTCTAAGGTTGAGCCATTGGACAGGGACAAGGACTTTGGGGACAAGGATATTCCTTTGATGTCAGGGCCAGGACACACCCACGCTCATGGCCCATCTGCCACCTTTCAGGTGTGTCTTCTGTGGGGTTTCTTCTTTCTGACATGCTCTGTGGTTGGTCCCACTGACATTGGGGCCAGGATGCACATGCTCCCAAGGCCTGTAGGCGCCTATCAGTCCTGTCCATCCGCACAGCTTCTGTGGCTCTGGTGTGTGACACTCTCCACATCTTCTTTACAGAGTTCCCTGGCTCCTGTGCCCTGCTTTGTGTATCTCATTGATCACCCTTCTCTGAAGTATGCCACCACACGCTCCGTGGCAAAGCATCCCGTGGGTAAGTTGCCACCATTTCTTTTGTGTCATAACTGAATAAACTCATTCGTGGTTTCAGGACAGGGGAAGGAAAGAATCTGGCAGCAGGCCCTTGCAGATCCCCCTGCCCTAAGCAGGAAGCCCAGGCTTGGGGGAGAGGGATGAACTTTTCTGGGGACCCTCAAGTCTGCCCTGGCTGTCTTGGTGTGTGCTTTTCTGTCTATACTGGGGAGGACACTCTTTGTCCTACTCTTGATCCAGACCCAGGAGAACAGGCAGACTCTGCAGAAGGTTCCAGCTGCCACTTCAGAACCAGCCAGTGGCCAGAGAGTCTTGTCTTCTGTGCCCTGCTCTGCGGACTCCTCAAAACAAGCACATTCCTAGACTAGCACAACATTTGGGAATCTTTGCCTTTTTAATAATTAATTTGTAAACCAGCCCCAGGGGCGCTGTCCTGAGGGGACAGTCTGCTATTCAGGGGACATTGGTGAGGAGCATTTAAGCTGGTACAATACAGGAGACAGCTCCAACTTTGGCTAGTTTGGAAAGAATTGTCACACACAGTGTCTGCCCCAAATGGGCTGGGGGCAGGGGGCTCTCAGCAATCGAGACATCTCAGCCAAGGGGTTAGAATTCTTTGTGAGCCCGTACCAACCAAAGTCCTCCTTTCAGAGCCTGGTGGATTGAGGCTAGGACCAGCTCCACCAGCTGGGCAGTTCATACAGAAGCAAAGAGCTTAGCCATTGTTCTCCCCTCCCCCATGCATTCTGTTCCCCTCCCCCTCTCCATCTTCAGCCGTGGGTCTGGGAGGAGCCCAGCAAGTCCATACTCATCTAGGCACCCATTATGGGACTGCTCATATCCCAAAGCACCTTCAGACTGGCTTCCCTGCCCACTCCCCCTCCATGCACCCATTCCTAGGGTTGAGGCTCGATTCTGGCCCTCCGTCCTACCCCATCAGAGGGCTACTCATCTGTCCGGGGTAGCAGCTACCTGCTGGGGCCAGGACCTGCACCGGAGGGATGGAGAGAAAGGAGCCAGTGGAGGCCCCTGTGCACAGCCTCTGATGGTCCCATGGAAGGCGCATACCGAGGACACAACAGCCTGCTTTGTGCAGAGATTGCACGCACCTACACAATGCTGAGGTCAGGTGTAGGCATGTTCAGCCCTATGCATCCACGCATGAGCCCACTCACACAGGTCACCTGCATCTAGCAAACCAAGGGGAAAATACAGGAAACCTATGATAAAACCATGTGTATTGGTGACTAGCTGAGAGAAAGAATGCAAGAGAACTAGAGGTGGGGGAGGCTGGCAGTGAAACCTGGCCAGGAGATGGTGGCCGGGATCACTGAGCTTCACCAGCCTCCAAGGTCACCTGAAACACACAGGGAGGCACAGGACCAGTGGGGAGGTGTTAGGTCAGAGACTCCCTTTGGGCCTTCTCTCCCCAGGTGTAGAGGTCGGTCCCCAGCCTCAGGGGGTTCTCAGAGCCGATATTCTCAATCAGATGAGGAGAATAGTACAGCACGCCCTGGATTTCATCCAGTATTTCAACGAGGGTAAGTCACGGTCCAGCCTGGGGGTGTATCTAAGGTAAGGAGCTGACTTACCCTGGAAGCCAGGAGAGGAGAGTAAACAGGACTTCCTCTGCTGGATTGTGGGCCAATGCTCTCATTCATCCAGGGGGAGTCCACCTGGATCAGGACAGATATCCTCCCCCATGGGACTCTGAAGTCCCTTCCCAGGGTGTTTCCTGTCCAGCTGACCTGCAGTGGAAAACCAAAGGATCACCTGGAGAAAACCCCTGGGGAGGAAGAGGCCAAGTCCTGTGCTGGCCCCAGTAGCTGAGGCCCGGGCTCCCAGGTGTGCTGAGGGAGGAGTCGGAGCCCAGGGGCATCTGCATCCCTGGACCACAGGTTGTGTCCCATGCTTTGGAATCCTCTCCTCTTGGGTCCCCCCCATCTTGTTTTTGTGGCTCCCAGAGATCCCCCCTTCCCCTCCTGGGCCTGGAGCCAGCAGAGTCTGGCTTAGTGTGGGAGAGGAATGGGCAGCAATTTAGGGCCAGCAGGTCTGGGCTTGAATCCAGGCTCTTAAGAGGCCTTAAGGATGAATGACCTCTGAGGTTCCTTCTTACTCTTGAACTTTGAGCAGTGGGAAGGTATACCTTGTCCAAAGATGTCCACACCTCTGAGACAGGCAGCAGAAGACCATCTATCTGCCTGAGCTGCCAGAGAACACACCAAAGCCAACAACAACCACAAGCCAGGCCTTGGATTTCTGAAGCAGTGGTTTGGCCATAAGGCCTAAAAGGAATGGAAGAAATGAAGGGAGAGCTTTAAGATGAGGTGGCAAACACAATGAGAGTTGGACAGGAAAGGGCAACAAGAGGAAGCGCTTAGAACAAGGTGGGAAAACCCAGCCCGAAATCTGGAGGGGTGCCTCCTGACCCCTGGAGACCCAGGAAAAGTCAAAAGATCAGGAAAAATAGAAGACAATGTAAGGCTTTGAGCACCTAGAGCGGCTGCCCAGGAAAACAGGGTAGAAAGAGGGAATTTGAAAATCCCTGGAAGAGTGATGACAGACAGTCCATCAGTCCACTAGCATTTATGAAGCCCTACCATGTGCCAGGCAGATGCTGAGCACCAGGACACAAAGACAGGCAAAAGGTGGACCTCACCCTGGAGGAGTTCAGAATTGAGTGGAAGAGAGGACCAGCCAGAGACAGAATCAGTCAGGATAAGCAGCAGAAGGCAGGTTTCAGCCTTTTAAAGGAGGTCCAGGCTTCTCCTAGAGGTTGGGATTTTAGCTGGGCCTTGAAGGATGCAGGAGGTAGAGCTGAGGAGGGTCTTCCAGGCATGAGGAACAGCCTGACCAGATGGAATGTCTTGTGTGAGACTCCATAGGGAGGCCAGTGTCACTGGACGACAGAGTCAGATATGAGAAGACAGGAAAGGGCAGAGGGGGGCAGCATGTGAAGGGCTTTAAATGTCAAGCAGAGGATTTTGTATTTGGTCTGCCAGGGCCAGGGAGACACTGGAGTTTATTTGCTTGGGTGTGGGGGCGTGATCAGGTCTGTGCTTTAGGAAGATTGATTTGATAGCTGAGTGGAGAGACTCTGAGACATGGCCAGAGTTGATCATAAAGTGGGAATTTGAAAGGAAGTGTAAGAACCAGGCATCAGGACCTGGGCTTGGAGAAGAGAGAAGGGACAGGGAGTAGGAATAAAGCACTTCAGTTTTAGGCTGTTGTTGGTGATCAGATTCCTTTCCGAATTGAGGAGAAAGTATAAGAAATTATGATGAAGGGAAAATAGACTATTTACAGTTAATTGATGAGTGTCAGTGGGATAAATTCATCCACAAAACAGAAGGACTTAGAAAGTAGAGTCGATCAATGTGTTGTGTAGAAGCACCACATTTGAAACAAAGATTCACACAGTTGAAAGGAGAGGCTGCAGCAGAATTTATTGTCCTTTTTTCTTTTTTTAAAACGTATTTGATTTATTTAGCATTCTATTTCCCTCAGTTACACGTAGAAACAATTTTTAACATTAGTTTTTAAAACTTTGAGTTCCAAATTCTCTTCCTTCCTCCATCCTCCCTCCCCCCCCACTGGAGAAGGCGAGCATACACATGTAGCCACACAAAACACATCCATAATAGTCACATTGCAAAGGAAAACAGACAAAAAAGCTCACGGAAAAAAGTCTGCTTCCGTCTGGATTCAGACTCTGGGGAGAGAGAGCAGTTCTCATCCCAAGTCCTTCAGAATTGTCCTGGGTCCTTGTATTGTGGAGAACTGCTAAGTCATTCACAGCTGATCATCTTACAGCATTGCTGTTCCTTTGTACACAGTACATATCTCTTTGCATCAGTCCATGCAAGTCTTTCCAGGTTCTTTCTGAGAGAATCCTTCTCATCATTTCTTGTAGTATAATAGTTTTCCATCATAATCACATACCACAGCTTGTTAAGCCCTTCCTCAATTGATGGGCATCCCCTCAATTTCTAAGAATTAATTATTCTTAGATGAATTTAAAACAGGTAGCAATCATGATCTCAGACGAGGCAGCAATAAAAATAGACATAGTTTTAAAAAGATATACAAGAAAATTACATTACATTTAATGGCACCATAGATAATGAAATAATAGCAATGCTTACTACATATGTACCAAGTGGGATAGCATCTAAGTACTCAAAGGAAAAGTTAATTGAATTATGGGGAGGAATGTACCACAAAACCCTAAGAATTGGAGACCTCAAGATACCCCAGTCAGATCCAGAAAAACTTAACAAAAAGATAAAATAAGAAAAAAGTTAAATAATGGAATACTAAATGGGTATAGGAAGGAATATACATGCTTTTGGCTGTGGATAGCACTTTGCAAAAATGTGCTACCTCCTTGGCTATAAAGAAAACCTCATCAATGCAAAAAAAACATAAATATTAAACTTATTTTTTTCTAACTACAACACAAGAAAATTTATAATCAATAAAGGGCTTTTTGAAGAAAGGATTCAAACTAAAATGGGATGTAAATAATTTAATTCTAAAGTATTAGTGGACCAAAGAACACACTCTAAAAATTAGAAGGGAGGAATATGGGTGACCAAACTAAGGCAGGTGGGGTGGGGTTGGGGAGGAGGGGACAGATGTGGGAGATGTGATACACTTGGAAAGGTCAAGGAGTGTGAGAGAGTTGTTTTTGTAGCGTGTCCTGGATTGAGGCCGGATTTCAGGAGTGAGGAGTGCATGACTCTGAAGAGTCTAGATATTGGAGAAGTGGCCAGGGAAGCAGGGCAGGGCAGTAGGGAGCGTTGGGATTTGGGCTTTGAATTCTGCCTCTGCCAGTTAACTCCCTGGTGTGACTTTGGGCAAGTCACCTACCTGTTCTTACTGGCAAAATGATGGTGTTGAACTAAACAGTGACAAAGGTACCTTCTGGGCCTCAATCTGTTATCCTGTAACCTTGAGTTTGACCCCAGGGCCCAAAGCCCACATCTGTCACTTGCTTCCTGTGAGAACTGTGTAAATCACCCTCCTCCTCCCCAAGTGGGGGGGGGGTCTTTGCTCGTTGGTAAAATAAAAGGGTAGAATCAGGTGTCCTTTAAGGGGCTTTCTATGGCCCTGTGGTGCTCATTAAGATGCTTGGCAAACAAAACTCTCAGACCTAGCCCCACTTCCCATCAGGGCTGGGTCTTGTCCTCCCTCTCAGGCCTGTAGAGCCTCACCGAGTGACCTCTCAGGGCTGGGACCTCATTTGGCCATTTAGGTGGATCCCCTGGAAGTGGACAGTGGAGGCCGGGTCCAGGCCCTGAGGACACACACACCCTGTCCCTGGAGCTGAGAACAGGAGATGCCACCTGCTCCATCATGGCCAGGCTCCTATTGCCCTTCATCTTCCCAAAGCAGGATGCCAGAGGCCCTGCAACTTGAGATACAGTTGACATGTTGTATTTCTGCCTGTTCTGTCTCTTTCTAGGAAGAGAATTTCCTGCCTGTTCACTGGAGGTTTACCAGGTCACAGAGAAAGTTGACTATCCTCGTAAGGAAAGTGGGGAGATTGCTGCTGTGATCCATCCCAGCCTGCAGGTAAAGCTTGCTCCAAGTGCTCCTGCCCAGGCCCCAGGGATGGTCCAGCCTGGGCACTGGGCCTGCTTTGGGGCCCACAGAAGGAATGGGCAGCAGCCAGAGGGGCCTGCTTTGGACTGCTGATGGTTGGGCTTTCCTAAGACTGAAAACAAAGAAAAGCTGCTTTGTGTTGGTGAAACACGAAGAGGTCTTTTCCCAAAATGTTTCCCTGTTTGCAGTGCTGCATGGGGGGTCAGGAGGCATGTGCTCCGTGACTTACCACAGGACCCTGGCACAGTCACTTCCCTCTCATCTGTAAAGTGGGTCTAACAAGGGCTCCTCCTGTCTATGGCCTAAGGGTCTGACTCAACATTTCCCTGAACCACACTTCATCTTGTCCAACATCCCAGTCTTCCTGCCTGCCGTTCCCTGGTTTATAAACCTGCCACCCAAACCCACGTGCTCATGGGCAGAGTGTCCAGCAGCCCAGAGCCAGGAGCACGTCACCCACTGGCCCGTGGACCCCGCCAGCCTTGCATCTTTGGGCAGGAGGCGGGCTCCTTCTGCCACAGCCCCTGAGCCCTGGCCATCTCACTGCCTAACAATCGTCACAGAGGCTTGAAGGTTTACAAAGCTCTGTGCAAGTATGATCTCACTGGACTCTCACAACCACCCTGGGAGGGAGATGTGTTACTGTACCCATTTTACAGATGAGGTACACTTGCCAGGGGTCTCAGAGCTAGCTACTAAGTGTCTTAGCACAAGACACACAGGGACCCCAGCCGCAGGCAGAGTCACGCATCTGTAGGCCTGATGCAAGGGTCCCTGTGGCCCTCAGCACCCCTGCCATAGAAGCCATGCTCGTTTTGGTGTGTGTGCTCACTAGCACCCCACTTCGGACAGCAGAAAGGGAAGAGAGAGGGCAGTTGTGGGGGGGGCAGAGAGGGAGGCCCTTCCATCCATCCATCACTCCATCCCTCTGTCCATCCCTCCATCCCTCCATCCCTCATAATGCAACTTAATTCAGCCATCATTCATTAAGGACACCCCAGTCCATTAGCTTCCAGGCTCTGCTCTAAGCCATGGGGAAACCAAGGTGAAGCCCCTGCTTCCAGGAGCTGACATTCTGTGGGAGGAGATGATGTGTCCACACACAGAGAAGCCACCACAAGACAAATGCAGAATAAAGGGCAGCCAATGTAGGAGGAGGTCTGGAGCTGGCCCTCTGTGTCTAAGGCCAGGAAGCCCAAGAACTACTGTGGTGTATTTGGGCAGTATTCTGTATTCAAGCCATTTCCAGCTGGGGTGGGAAAGGGGAGACAGAGACAGACGCTGATCGGAACATTGAGCAAGGAACGGTTAGAACCTGGGCACGGTCTCTGAACAGCAGCCCCTCTCGCCCTCTCAGCCACCGCTTCAGGGGCCGGGGGAGGATGGGTCGATGGCCCCCTACATGGAGGCTGAGGGGAGGTCTTCCTAAGGACACCTCTGAGTCTGTCCTGGATGGCTGATGGCCAGAGCTCACACCCACAGCACACTGAGGACCTTGGCCAGGGGGCTGGTGGGAGCTGGCTGCCAGGCCCAAGCCAGGAGCACTCCCGGAACCAGGGAGATGTGAATGGGGAAAGGAAGAGGGGCCCAGGAGGGGGCAGCATGCAGCCTGCCCAGCTCTTAGCCCAGACACTGGATTGGGGCACAGAGCGGACGCGGCTAAAATGGGGTAGGACGTTGTAAAGGGACAGAAGGCTGAGATCCTGGCCCTGGCTGGGGGGGAGAAGGCCTGGGTTCTGGTCCCACCAATCATGATGGCTGGCTTCCTCAGGTACTTCCTTCCTATCTGAGGATCTCAGTTTCCCCCTCTTGCAGAAGAGTGAACTGAGAGAATGCTGGTTCAAAGGCCCCCCTCCTCATGCAGGGCCAGAACCTAGGTCTGCTTGGGAGAATTCTCCCTCCCTTTGCCAGAATCCAGGTTGAATGGGGCGTAGTACCAAGCCTAGGAGACTCACCAGAGAGCTGAGCCCTGACTCCTGCTCCCTGGGTGACCTTGCACGGCTAGTCCTAGGATTGCAAGCTCATAGTTGTAGATCCAGTCCACCCTCCACCCCATTTTACAGATGAGGAAGAGGAGGCCCAGGGGAGCTTAGGTACTTGTCCTTCAAATTATCACAAAGTCTCGACTCCAAATGACCTTCTTCACCTCAGGACTCTCTTATCTGTAAAATGGGTCCAGGAATCCTGGAACTTCCTGCCAGTTGAGTCCAGGTATGGAAGACCCCAAGGGGCCGTATCAGTGTCTGAGAAAGGGTGCCAAGTCCACAGCTGTCCTTGTGCTGGGGAGTCTGGTCTTAGAAGTGCCCGAAAGGGAAGACAAACGGAGCCTAATTGTTCCATTTCCTCCCCCTCCTTCACTGAGAGGATCAAGACTGGAAGCCACTGAATCCCGGGGACCCCATGTTTCTCACGCTGGATGGGAAGACCATTCCTTTTGATGGAGACAACACCATCTACCCCGTGTTTGTGAACGAGGCTGCTTACTATGAGAAAGGAGAAGCCTTTGCCAAAACTCGCAAAGTGACTCTGATGGCCAGAAGCCTCAACTCCCAGTCCCCCTAGGGTGGGTGGGAGGCCCCTGGGGGCAGGCCCCTTGAGGGCAAGCTGGTGCCTTATTCCTCTGGGTGTCCCCCAGCACCCAGCTCAGTGCCTTACACAGAGAAGAGCCTCCACCACACTTGCTGTAGGAAGAAAAGCTGAATGACTGTGGCCAAGTCAGGCTTTCTCTCTGAACTTCAGTGTCTTCTTTGGGCAGGGGATGGGAGGGAAAGGCTTTGCCCCCCTGCAGATGAGAACCTGAGGCCTCTCAGAGAGAGGCTTGAGCACTGCCCTGACTCCTGATGACCAGCCTCCCTCCTCTGTGTCTGGGGTGGGGAGGAGTGAGATGCTTCATAAAATACTCCGTCTTTCTCGTTGTGACTCCTTGGAAGAGAAGGGTGTGACACAGGGAGCCCAGATGCTGGCCAAGGGCTTTGCCCGTTCAGCCCTCCCTGAGGGTGCCATTTTGGGGATGGGAGTGGGGAGGAGGCTCCATCCAGACAGACAATCTCAGAAAAGTAGACTGAAGGTCTTGGCAAACCAGAGAGACTGGAGGCGGGCCGTCTATAAAGCTAGCACTCTGGCTGCCATGGGTGGCCACATGGTCTGTGCTGGTCAGACCCTAGGTGTGAGCCACTCCCATGTAGGCATCCGGCCTGTCTGCCCCACCAGGCATGCTTGAGAGGATGGACCCAAGGGCCAAGCTAGGACATCTGAGGAGGGGGGGCAGAATTCAGTGACTGACGGAAGTGGAGCAGAGGGACAGAGACATGGTCTAAACTAAGGCTCTTCTACTGGTCAAGGAGAGTGAAGTGAGACTGAAGTCCTTGGAGGGGGCTGAAAGAGGGGCAGCTGGGACTGAGGTGGGAGTGCCAGAGGCAGTGGTAGCCCTTGGACTCTCTGGACCAGTGGCCCACCAGGCATTCTTGGGCCGAGCTGCTGGGATGAGCCACCAAGAGCCCCGAGGATCTGGGCCTCATAGAGGCTGGGCGCTACGTGCTGGGTGCTGCCCAGGCTCACTCCCGTGCCATTTCCATCATTCCTCCTCCTCTGGGGAGCCCTGGGGTGGATGTTGTGAAACTCAAGGCTGATGAGGAGAGCCTTTGCAAAGGCCCCTTTCCTCCCACCAGGAACGTAAAGAAGCAGACCACTTTGTTCCCCCTCCACCTCCAACATGGAAGTCATTTGGGTAAGCAAAGAATGGAGGGTCCATGTACACGCGCGCGTGCGCACACACACACACACACACACACACAGACACACCCCTGCAAACACACACACCTGCACACATACACACACCTGCACACACACATACACGCACACATATGCACACACCTGCACATACACACATGCGCACATACATGCACACACATGCACAATACACACCTGCACACATGCATACACGCACACATATGCACATGCATGCACACATATACACATGCACATGCCTGCACACACATGCACACATACATGCATGTGTGCGCGCATGCACATGCACACACACGAACACACACTCTGCCAGCCCTTCCCACCAGGGTCTCAACCCTGACATTTCCTCTTTCCACCTTTCCTTCTTCCCTAAAGTTGCCTGCCGCCACCTGGAGGGGGGAGAAAAGATTTTGCTCTTAAGGCGGTTGCTGGCAATAGGCCTGTAAAGTTGTGTTCACGGGCCAGAGAGCCGGACAAGACTCCAGCACACCAGCATGGTGCAAGGGAGCCATGTCCCCCAGGCCAGGCGCCATGGGTGTCCGCTGGTGCCTGGCCTCACACACAGAAGAGCTTGGGCAAGACTGACTGCCCGGCCTTTCATGCCAACACATCTATTTATAAAGCCTCAGAGCAGACCCAGAGCTGCCCTACTCCCTGCCTGGACACAGGAGCTCTAACCATTGGAGGGGGAGTGAGTGGGGCCTGAGCTCACTGCTAATATCTTTGAGGCTTTGGACAGGCCGTTCCCTGCTTGAGCTCTGAAGGCCAGCCCCAGCCTCCCCAGGCACAGCCATCTGAGAGCAGGACAGGATCTCACCTAGGAAGGGGTGTCAGGCTGCCAGGCTCTGCCACCCTTTCAGCCCAGCCCATTAGGAAGAGGAAGGGGAGGGGAGAGGAAGTGGTAGGACATTCTTTTGATGCCAGGCCCCTGCCCCCTACCAGGTGGGCTCATGCTCCCTGGTTCCTGATGCAGAGGAGCCCCCCCTCCCTGGAAAGGGACAGCAGACTCTGGTTAAGGCCTGAACTCCCTTGTGTTTTTCCAACTCTCTGGTTCTCAAGGGCAAAGCACACCCCCCCCAGACATCTCTAGATGTCCCCTCCCCAGCCTCAGCCCTGGTGGGCTTCCTCCCCTCCCATGTGGCCTTCATGTATCTGGGGTCTGAGAAGAAAGAAAAACGAAAGCCAGTTGTCCCAAAGCAAAATAAATATTTACTATAAACCCAAGTTACTGATTCAAGTAAATAGCCCATGCAGGGCCTTCACACCGTTGGGCTTGCCCCAGGACATAGCCCAGCTCAGAGTGGCCATGGAGACCCCCGATGGCCCTTTAGGGGCCTGCTGTTAGGAAACATCCATCAGAATTGAATGAAGGACCAATGGCCGGCCCATTCTGGCCACCTGAGGCTAGTGTGAAAGGCAGGAGGACGGCAGCCTGGCCACCTTGGGCTCCAGAGCCAGGGAACACTTGGCTTTTTCCCCCTCCAAGAGGTAGGTTCACAGTACAACATCTCCTTTACTTCCGGCCCCCACTCCCAGCAACACGAGGCGGGGGGGGCCTGTAAAGTTGATTAAAAACAAATACAGAAACACAGGGAGGGCATCGACTCCTCACAGAAAGCAGATGGTGTATGCAACAAGACAACTGCGCTACCTCCCCAGAAAACTACACAGGGAGCCCCCTCCACCCTCAGGCAAAGCAAAGGCAAAGTGCCCATCCTCCACATGTCCCAGCCGGGTCCACTGAGATCATATCTGTAAAGCACTTTGTGTGGGGTCTGGTATACAGCAGGCACTTAATAAAGGCTCACTCCCTTCCCCCTCTGGCCTCAACACTAGAGGTGAGTGATGAAAATCAGGGCTGCGCTGGGAGTCACACACACACACTCTGCAAATGTGGGGAAGGGGGGACCTCTGGGTCAGGAAGAACAGCCTTGGGGAAGCCCTGAAGGCCACATTCCTTGACAGAACCAATCCCATCCAGCCCCAGGGGACAGAGTGCTGACACAGCCATGGATGTCTCCTGTTCCACTATCCTGGCTCTGACACCCCAAGCCTCCCTGGATAAGCAGATGAGAGAGCCCTCCCTGCTGACTCCAAGCCCTCAGCCCTCTCTCCAGGGAGGGGTGGGATGCATGCTGCCCAGTGTGGGTCTGCAGAGTCTTGCAGGCATCCAGTGGGCAGTGACTTCACTTTGGGGAGGGTCCAGGATAGAGGGAAAATGTCACAGCTTGACTGCTAAGTGTAAGTAAGGGTTGGGGGGGGGGGGGGCGGCAAAGGAATGCACCAGGACAGCAGAGGGAAAGATCAGTGAAAGTTCTTGTGGTCAGGAGCCCCCACCAGCGTGGTGCCATGCACACAGCTGGGACTCGGTGTCTGCTGAATTGAAATTAATTAAAGACTCTCCCTCTTCCCCACCTCTGTTAAGGTGGCTGCCTAAAGCCCTTGAATTTGGTGGGTTCTGTCACTTCCCTGCTGTATCCCTTAGACGGTTTTGGGGTTTGTCTTTCCAAAACTCCAACAGGCCCCAGGAGGTTAGAGAAGCCAAGTGTCAGGCCATGGGAGCTGGGGAAATCTGGTGGGATCCGGCAGTGGCAAAGCCAGAGGGTGCAAATGTGCAGCCAGAGACTTTCCTCGCTGACAGGTCTCCATGAAGTGTTTCTGACTCCAAAGTGAAATGACTCTTACACTAAACACGTGGTTCTCTGCTGGCTTATGGGGTTCCTCCACTTGGACAGGGATGGGATGAATGTGGCCCAGCCCCCCACCCCCTGGGGACTCCTGGAGTCCAATAGGCCAACAGTCGGGCAGAGGCCCCCAGCCGTCATGGGGCACAGGCCCTGCACCTGCCGGAGGAGGAGGTTGGGACCCCCACCACCAACGTTGGCTCCACTGCAGCCAGAGGCCCTGGATCTGCCTGGACCTCAGCTCAGGACCCTGGGGGCCAGGCCATGTTTGTGCCCCCAACAGGCAGAGAGCCCATAAGGCCTTTTACCAAATGACCAATGGTAGAGGGTCTTGTCCAGTGATGGAGACAGACCTGTGCAGTCTCAGACACTCAGGCCTAGCCTGCTGGGCCCCTCCCTCCAGATGTGCTGGCACCCCCCATAGGCACCAGAGATAGTGCTATCTGCACCCACAGGTCCTGGCCCATGGGGCAAAGCTGTATTCCCAAGGACTTGGGTCCTGTGGGCTGCAGCCCCTTCACACCAGGCCTCACACTGGCCACTGCCGACTACACTGAGGTTTCCGGAACTTCATCCATCTCATCAAATGCATTGAGGGTGGTTTTGCTGTTGTACCTGGAAGAGTCCTGGGCTTTGCTAAAATCTGTTATGAAAAGAGAAAAGATGGGAGGGAGGGAAGAAGAAGAGAGAAAGGAAGGGAGGGGAGGAGAAGAGGAGGGAAGGAGAGAGGTCACTTTGGAAATCCTCAAAGGGCCAGGATCCTGATTCTCCTCTCCCCTCCCCCCACCACACCCAGGTATCTAAACACACCAGCACCACAGGATCCAGCCCTAGAGCTTTCCAAGTCCCTTAGATGGGCCTAGAACGAGACCCACATCTAGTGGCCAGACGCACACCCAGCCCTGGGCCTGGTCTCCAAGTCTGGCCTGTCTGGTGACACAGGCCACCACTGGCATTCCACCGGCAGGCCCTTTGAGGCCCAAGGTCTCTCCCTACCACATTTGTAACGCCACATCAGTACAAAGTAGGCAGTGTGGGACAGTGGGCAGGGCCCTGGGCCTCAGCTCCTTGGAGCTCCCACTCTCAGGCTGGTCCTGTGGCCTGAGGCAAGTCACCTTCACCTATAAGAAGAGGATGACAATACCAGTCCTTGCCTCCCCATTGGGGTGCTGAAAGCCATGCACACATGCATAAATGGAGGAATGAGGGAAGGAGATACAGACAGATTAAAGGTATGGAAGGAAGAAACTGCCAAGCTCCCAGCGGGTGAGGGGCACGTGAGGGGGTCACTGGTGATGGCTGGCAGAATGCATGACAGTGGAAAGGGCCCTGGATTTGGAGGCAAGGGACCAGGGTTCGAACCCTGCCCCTGCCCCTGGTTTCTGTGTGACCTCTCTGGGCCACTAAATGCCAGGGAAATGTGCATTGCCTGTATGAGCCTCTTCAGCCCTTTGGGAGGCACTCGCCAGTGCAGGGGATGGGACACGCTTGGCTGCAGGAGGCCGGAGGTGGCTGGTGACCCCAGGGAAGTCAGTAGCAGTGGGAGAGGCCCTAAGGCCTTGGGCTAATGGTGCCTCAGTGGGCCTAGACAGTCCTCCCTTGTCTTCTTCAGGTATGAGTGCCCTGGGGGGCCATCAGAGGTCTCTGCAGAGTCCAAGAGGATTGAGGCAGAGGGCGTCTGGCCTCCCCCATGCCATCATCTCTCTGTGACCCCAGAAAGGAGCAGCCACTCACTGGCATATGTCAGCAGGGGTCGGGATCAGTGCTGGCTGCCTCTCCAAAGCTTCCAAGTGAGACCTTCCCCTTTGCCCTGAGGACCTGCCTGCTGTGGAGGCCTAGAACTCATCCATGTGACATCATTGCCCATCCCTGTGTGGCTCTCATCAAGTCTTCCCAGGTGGGGCTTCCTTCCCATTTTCTGAACGCCACACATGGGCTGCTCTCCTTGCATCCTGTGGCTGGGCCACCCTCTCTTCCTGCTGGGCATTTCTCTGTGGCCTGACCACTCCTCTCCATTGTCCACTGGGCAGATGATCCTCAGCCCAAGTATTTGGTACTGGCCAAATTCCATGACTTGAAGCCAGACACCATCCTTGGAGGAACCTTAATCTCAGCGACCCCCTAGGGAGGCTGAGGCTGGCAGATCTGAGACCACTGGCTGGGTGTCTGCACAAAGTCTGCTGCCCACATGGTGAGGTGCCGGGAGCAAAGGGCCACCAGCTTGTCTAAGAAGACATTAACCAGCCAGGGTCAGAGACAGACACAGAGGAACCCACCCTTGACTGGACTCTGGGCCAGACATTCTCCATGATAGTGATGAGTGCCTTTGGGGAGAAGTCATCTCCTTGGTCTTGCCTCCCTTAATACAAAAAAATTGTCCTAGAGGCGAAATGGGTGTGTGACCCTAACCCTCCCCCCTCCAACTCTCTCTGTCTCTGTCTCTGTCTCTCTGTCTGTCTCTCTCTGTCTCTTTCTCTCTGTCTCTGTCTTTCTGTCTCTGTCTCCTCTGTCTCTGTCTCTCTCTGTCTCTGTCTGTGTCTGTCTCTGTCTCTGTCTCTCTCTGTCCCTCTGTCTGTGTCTGTCTCTCTGTCTCTGTCTCTGTTTCTCTGTCTCTGTCTGTCTCTCTCCGTCTCTGTCTTTCTCTGTCTGTCTGTCTCTCTCGCTAGCTCTCTGTCTCTCTCTCCCCCTATTATATATAAAATCTTGATGTGTGCACAGGGCACGTTTTGCTGGAAGAGCATCTATAAAGTAGAGGCTTGCTCAGTAATAAGGAAAAAGAAGCCCTCTGGGTCTCGGGTTCTCTAAATCTCTCCTTCGGCTGTTTTGCTGTGGAGATGGGGTCTGCCCAGGAGGCCAGCTGCTCGCGGGGGATTCTCCTCACAAGGACACTGCCCAGATGGGGCTGGGAGCATGGGCCTGATGGCCTTTCTGTGGCTGCTTTTCTGGTAACTCTGAGATGCTTTCACGCCCTTGGTGTCCTCTTCTCTGTCCTCTATTCTGAGAGCCGATACCTCAATGCTCCTCGGCAGTGCTTGCATCTGGTCAGTAAAACCTTTGCCATCAGCTTGGTTTTCTTCAGTGGCATGTCTTTCCCTGCCTCATGAGGAACGTGGAGGATGGTGAGACTGGAGGCCAGCCATGGTGGCCCCGGTGTGCTGGAAGGTCAAGAGTCTGCGGGCGGTTTCCATCTTCCATCTGTGGGTCCTCTTTCCAGCTTCATCCCTAAATGCCCTCGGGTTGCCTTGCCTTGAGGTCTCTTGCTGAGCTGGCTTTTCTCCTCAGCCCCTCATGAGGTGACACCCTTCATGTTCTTCCATGACTCCTGAAGGGACAGGTTAGAAATGGGTGGTGTTCAGCTGCAGTCTCTCCACATAACTCAGGCATGGCTGGGCAGGGATTGCATGTTTGCTGACAGAAGGCATCTCCACTGACCTGCCTCATTAAGCTTCTGTTGCTGTCCAGGGTGCTGTCCATTTCCATTGGGGGCCCCAATCCAGTTTGAAATGGGTGGGGGTGGAGTCACCCTAATTACCTGCTACCTCCTCCTTTTTCAAATTCTCCCTCCTAATTTTAATTTTGATCTTTGCTCTAACAAGTTGGGGCTTGGGCCATCATTCAGAATGACTTCCACCTCCATAAAGACCACTGTCTATTAAAATAGAATCCATTTCTTTTGGGGTGTGATGTGACACGGGCTCACTTAGCCTGGAACCCCCTTACTCTCTTCTTGAAAAAAGGTTTTGGGGTGTGTGGGTGAGAAGCATAGACAGTCTACAGGTGTTTGCCCTCTTCCTCAAGCGTGAGGCCTGAGCTGTAGTCTCGGGCACCTCCCCTTATGTCCAGCTCCACATCAAAGCAACTTTCTATCAAAGTGGAGATTTCTTTCATGGGAGGGGGACTGTCGGGTACTTCGGAGAATCTCTCCACATTCTTCATCCTCCACCATGGCTGGTGAGTAAGCTGCAGCCCTTCTCGGTGACTTTCTGGCAAATACTTGCACTGCCCCATGAGATGAGATGATGTCTGGCAGCAGGACACTTTTGGTCATGTCAGTCACACAGTGGAGCCAGGTCCACCCACTGTCCCATCCTCTTCTCCTAGGAGAAGTCCTAGGCCATTCCCCTTCATGGAGCGGCATCTCCCCTCTCTCCTGATTTTGTGCATAGTGAATATGTTCTCTAGTTTCCATTCGTTGGTCACAGGACCAGGGTCTCCCATGACATTGAAGACAGTAGTCCAACAAAGGCACGCTTCTTAGCACCATCTGATGGCTTCCTCCTACCACCACCACCACCCTGCCATATCACTGAAGAAGGGAAGGGCCCCTGAGTGGCTGAGGCTCTGTAGCCAAGGATCCCTCCCCACAGGGCCGGCCAGCCTCCCCCTTACTTATCTAGGCTGGCTCTGGGGAAGGGTTCAAAGCCTCTCCATCATGGTGGAACCTGCTCCTTGTCAGCGCATGTTCCAAGAGCCCAGGTGCTCCTCTGTGCCCCTGAGGCACCGGAGTAGGACAAGGAGAGGTCCTCCATGATGGATACTCATTTCTGAAATGAGACAGAAGGAGAGCTGAGTGTTTGGAGGCTCAGCTCAGTTGGTTTGGAGGTCTACAGCACATCAGGCTTCCGAGTGCCCAGCCCAGAGCTCTCCCCATTGGCCCACATACCTTCTGAGAATTCTAGCTTGGAGAAGAGGCAGACCTGAGATCTGCTAGCAGCCTCGGCGTCTGCCCAGCCCCTCCCCAGCCAGGACGCCCAACCCCCTCCTCTAGTGCATCCAAGCCAACTCTGCAGGGACAGTACCTAGGCGACGTGTGGGCCCCGGATCTTCGTTAATAAAGGAGACGTGTGTTTTCCATTCAGTCCACTTCACTTCATTTATTCTGTATAAACGACAAAGACAACTCGGCCTCATTCCTGGCTGTCCGTGGCTGCTGGTTGGCCCCCAAGCTCTTCCCCTCCCCCCTGGCCCTGTGGGGCCTGGTGCTACTCTGCAGGAGGCCCAGATAAGGGGCCAGGCTGGCCGGTGAGGAGGGGGAGGGGTCACACAAGGAGGAAGGTGCAGTCCCAGAGGGACCTGGCCATCAGGCTGCCTCCTCCTCTGCTGCTCTCACCCAACAGGAAGCACTTATTAAACACCTACTGTATCAGGGCATCTAAATGGAACCACAGCAAATAGAGCTCCAGACCTGGAGTCAGGAAGACCAGAGTTCAAATCGAGCCTAAAACACTCACAGTCTGCATGACCCTGGACAAGTCATCGAACCTCCACCTGCTTCAGTTTCCTCATCTGTCAACTGAGTCTCACAATAACACTCACCTCCCAGGGTGGTTGTGAGGATTGAGAGAATCCTTGTGAAGTGCTGTGCCTAGCGCTGTGCCTGGCACATAGTAGGTGCTGTAGACACGCTTCACACCATGCCTAGCACACAGTAGGAGCTGTAGACCTGCCTGGCACCATGGCTGGCACATAGTAGGTACTGTAGACACACCTCGCACCATGTCTGGCACACAGTAGGTGCTGTAGACACAGCTGGTGCTATTCCTGGCACATAGTAGGTGCTGTAGACATGTTAGCCATCATCATTCCTGGGGAGCTCCAAGGTCAAAAGGACCCCACTGGCCAGCTAGTCCAACTTCTACCAAATAAAAGTCTCCTTTATGGTGTGCTGGACCCAGGGACATCCAGCCTTGGCTCAGAGGCTTGTGCCCCTGACCCTGGAGCCCAGCAAGCAGGTCACGGCCCTTCCCAACCCTAACCCTAAAGGTTAAACGTAGCGTAGCCAAGGCCTCCAACTGTCTGCATGGCACAGGGGCCCACATTGCACATGGCACCAGGCCTGGCATCAGGAAGCATCATCTGTCTTCCTGAGTTCAAATCCAGCCTAGATGCTCACTAGCTGGGTGACCCTGTCTGGCTTGGTTTCCTCATCTGTAAGATGAGCTGGAGAAGGAAAAGGCCGCCACTCCAGTGTCTGTGCCAAGAGAACCCCTAGCAGGGTGAGGAGGAGGCAGCTGCCACTGCCGATGCTTGCTGCATGTTGGCCCATGGGATCCTCAGGGCCCCAGGATAGCAGAGGCTGGGCAGACTCAGCTGACTGGGTCTCACCTAGTCCCGGTTCCCAGACCCAAGAGCTGCCTGAGGCTGAGCAACTAGGATCTCTCCCAGCTTCCGACATTTTGTGAAGGTCCCAAACTCTCCCTCTAGAGATTCCCAAACTTTCCCTAGGGACTTTGGCTTGTTAAGCACAACAGCTAACCCAGTGAAAGTGGGCGAGGCCCCTGACCCTTCCCATCCACCTGAGGCCCTTCCCTCAGCCTGGCTACAGCCTCTCCTGGGCACCCCGGCCCTTGCGTCCTGGCTCTGCCCCCTTCTGCTGGATTGGCTCTTTTCTCTTGAATTCAGGCTGAGAAAGATTCCCTGTGCTCCTGATCAGGCTCTCATGGGCAGCAGCTATGAGGCCCCACTCTGAAGATGGTGTCCCGTGGTCTCTCCTACCTCAAACCCAGCTTTCACTTCAAGCATATCCTCTTTCCACAGGGGATGGTCTTTTCTAGGGAGACTGACTTGGGGGAGACTGACTATGGCCTCTGAGATGGGCCAGGCTTGGGAGAAAGGCAGGTGGACACTGGACAAGTTGGCCACTGAGATGCACTGTTTATGAGGGCCTGGG
Source organism: Pseudochirops cupreus (assembly GCA_028627135.1). NCBI lineage: Eukaryota > Metazoa > Chordata > Mammalia > Diprotodontia > Pseudocheiridae > Pseudochirops > Pseudochirops cupreus. Next base: position 1,048,392 of record CM053580.1, on the reverse strand, counting down.
CAGGACAAGAAGGCCCTGGGCATGTTGCCTGTGCCTCTGGCCTCTGTGTCTTGAGGACATGCCAGCCCATCTACATCAGGTACTAGCAGAGTGAGAGAGCTGAGGCAGAAGCCAGGACTATCTCAAGGCCCAGGAAGCATGGCTTGGCTTCTGCTCACAGGGGCATGGCCTCTACCTTATGAGCCCTCATGGCCTTCAAACAGTAAGCATGCACTTGCTGTATACACTCTAAGTAAGTTGTGTTAGATTGGGCTGTTGGATGGTGGGGGACCCCAGCAGCTCCCTGGTGGCCCATTATGTGACCCAGATATCCTGCCTCCTCCATGGCTTGGGATTTCCCCAACTGGCTCACTGGTAGCCCAGGTCCATTTGTCCCTGGGGCAGGGTCTCTGGAAGGAATAAAGTGATCACTGGATAAGTTCCTTCCCCACCTGCCCAGACCTGCAGCTCTCCCAATATGGTGCCTTTCTTGAACCTCTCCAAAAAGACAATGCTGGACAAGCCAAGCCTTGCCTTCCCCCGTGTCTTCTCAGGCATCATCTCATGGGCCTCTACATTTCTCCCAGAGTGACGTCCAGCTGGCTGGGCAGTAGTCACAGAGCAGGCACACTACAGCTTGGTGCTGGTGCTCATTGATAACCCTCCCCCCACCACTACTTCTTAGCGGCTGGTTCTGGAGCCTCAGTGGTAGACAGGTCCAGACAAGCTCTTTCCCATGACAATTTTCCCCAGAAAACTTGGCAGAGCTGCTGCCTTGGACCACTAGATGGGAAGGCAACCTGCCCCATCAGAAAGGGTTAACTGCACTCCTCCGCCTTGAATATGCTGAATGCATACCAGGTTCTAGAAGGAGGGATGGCAGGCACACAGCTGAGGTCTGTGCCAGGCAGCGCCATAGCCATCGCTGGGGAATGGGATATAGCAGTGACCTCCCCAAGTCCCCTACAATGGCTAGATTGTGCAGGGCCGGACAATGGATCCCTAGGGCCCTGAGAAGAGAGTTGAGGGCAGAAGAAGAGATGATGAGGGCACTACCCCAGCCAGGCCACTGTGGCCGGGCCTCTGGGGCACAGCTTCAGACCAGAGGGAAGGCCCAGTGAGGACCTTCCCCACCCCTGGGGGACATTGGCCCTTCATGTAGTGGCCAAGTTCTCCAAGCTCACACAGGCCCTCGAATCCACCACAATTCACTTCTCCACAGATAGAAGGTGGACCTGAGGCCAGCTGAGGGAGAAAATCCTCACAGGTGACTTCTGGCTGCTATGAGGCCCCACTCTGAAGTCTATTCAGAGCCACAGTAGGGAAGGAGGACCCCAGAGGGCAGCCCTGAGGCTGGTGCACAGACCCTGGGAAGGGATTCTTTTCCCCTCCCGATTATGAAGGGTCTGGAGCCAGCAGAGGGAGGGAAGGAAAGTGGGCTGCCAGTCGAGAAGCTTTCCACCCATTTCTTAGTCCCCAAGAGCTGCTGCCACCCCCCAGGCTCCCCTACCACAGGATCTGGAAGCCACAGATGCACCTAGATCTCTGAGGCTCCTCCAGGGAAGGAGACAAAAGGCCAAGTACATGGAGACAGGAGAAACCTTTCGCATGCCCCAGTCACCAAGCAAGCTGCCCAAGTAGGTGTCCCAAGCAGGGCACCCATAAACTCCTCTGTCTGGCATTGAAAGTCCTTGACTCTCCTTGCCCATCACTCCCCCGCCTCCCACACTGGCCCGATCCCCACACCTGACCCTCCAGCTCTGGGCCTCAGCTCTGGCCACAGCCCATACCTGTGACAAGCTCCCTCCTCTCCTCTGCCTGGTGAAATCCCCTCCAGACTCAGGTCAGGGGCTACCCTCTGTGTGGACTGCTTCCTGATCCTGCGCAGCTGCTCCTCGTGGCCTCCCTCCCCCATACCTTGTGTCCATTCCTACAATCCAGCCTATTTAGCACATGCTCCTGCTGCTTCCATTAGAGAGTAAGCACCTTGGGTGCGTCTGGGTGGGGCAGTGAATAGAGCACCGGCCCTGGAGTCAGGAGGACCTGAGTTCAAATCTAGCCTCAGACACTTAACATTACTAGCCATGTGACCTTGGGCAAGTCACTTAACCCCAATTGCCCTGCCTTCTCCCCTCCAAAAAGCCAAAAAAAAAAAAAAAAAAGTAAGCACCTTGAGGACAGGGATGATTGGCTTTGGTCTTCCTCTCCCTCCCACTTCTCACAGCACACAGTAGGTGATTAATAAATGCTGACCTAGTAAGTCAGTAAGCATTTATTAAGCACCTACTAGATGCTGTGCTAAGCACTGAGGGGACTCTGAATACTGAGAAAGCCTAAATGATAAGGCACAGAAACAGGCCAGAGCAAGGCAGCAGCTCAGGTCTGATGCCAGGCAGAGCTGCCGGCAGCCCTCAGGGTGGCCCACACCCTCACCTTAGACACAGCCTGAAGTCTTCCTTGGCCACTTTGCACAGCTCTCCCATGCGGAACTTACTCCTTAGCCACTCGGGCAGCAACTTCTCAAATTCCAGAATGGTCCTGGCTCTCTGGGGAGGAGAAACAGGCACAGGCTGAGACCTTGGAACTGGCCCAGGAGGCCCTTGAGGGAAGACATAGTGCCCAGCCCATGCAGTCAGTCTTCGGAGACCAGAGGGGATGAGGAGAGGAGGCTGAAGATATTCCCAGGATCCTGAGCGGCCTGAGGTAATGTGGCCTCAGGAGCCGGGAGTGGAGTAGGGGAGAGTCCAGGGGATGGAGAACCCGGCTCTATGCTGGCTTTCCCTAGGAGGGAGACTCTCTGTTCCCACAATGACGAGGCTGGAGGCAATGGGGGCCACGCCCATCCAGAAAGTGGGGAGCATTGTAACAGAGCAGTGCTGTTACTTATCCCTGACCCAGGCTTGAGGGCAACGAGCTCCTGATCCAAGCTGGCCTCCCTTGCTGAGCCCTCCTGGTGGCTCAAGCACCAGCCACAGGCTCAGGTCTCTCCATCTTAACAGGCCTTCACTTGGTGCTGTCCCCTAGTTCTGGCTCCCCCTTCCTTCTGCCAAACTCCTGAAAAGCACCATTGACTCCCAATCCTCTCATCTCTTTCACCTCAGCCCCATACAGACCCACCAGGGAAGAGCCCTCTCCAGAGCCAGCAACTGAGTCAGGTGGCCCATCCTCAGGCCTCAGCCTTCTGGACGTCTCTGCAGCTTCTGGCATCACCAGCACCACCTTCTCTGGATGCTCCCCCTTCTCTGCATCCATCAGTGACTCTTCTCTTTCCTGGTCCTCCTCCTCCTCCTCTATGGGGAATCTCTCCTTTTTGGCCCTTTCCTAGGACCTGGGCCTTGCTCCTTCCCCCCTCTATACTTCTCAGCAATCCCAGCAGCTCCCAGCAGCTCGCCACCCAGTCGGGTCACTCTGCTGAGCTCCAGTCCCCTGCTACCAGACGTTTCACATTCAACAAAAGTCTTCCTAAGACCTAAGTCTGACCACACTACTCCCCTTCCAAAGACATACATCCTCGTGGGCTCCCTATCACTTCTGGGAGAAAACACCAGTGAGTGCTGGGAGCCCTGCAAAGATGGCCCTCAACCCCCTGCATGGCTTTACATGGGGCCCTCTTACCCCTCTTCTAATATCCTTCCTATTCCTTGTACATGACCCTCCATCTCCTGTCTTCATGCCTTTGCACTGGCCAGTCCCCCTTCCTGGGATGCCCTCCCTCCTCACCACCACTTCTCACAATACTTGATTAAAGCTTAGCTGCCTTCATCAGGAAGCCTCGTCGCCAACTGTTCTCTTTCTCCTCTAGGTATCTTGTATTCACTGAATTGCTTCCATGATATCGCCCCACTCCCACCCCGGAATGTCAGCTCCTTGAGGGAGGCTTTGTTAGGCTTTTCTCTATTCCCAGACCTGGCTTAGTGTCTCTTATGTAGTAGGCACTAGAAAGGGCCCTTTGGTTTGAATGGAAAAACAGTGGCGACGAGGAACTACCCCCTTGTTCATGCACTTTGGAGGGGATACCATGGAACCAAGCTCTCCTGGTGCTCCAGTTTTCTTAGACATTATCTCTCTGAAAGGGCTGCTAGGGCACAACGGAAGGAGCCTGGTTTGTGGTCCCAGCTTTCTTATGACCTTGTTGTATGACCTCAGGCATCTGGGCCTCAGTTTTCCCACCTGCCCAAGGGACCTAAGAGCCACCCACCTGGAGACGCCAGATCCGCTCACTCTCCTTGGAAATGTTCTCCACAGTCTCCCCCATCAGGGCGATGAGCATGTTCAGGAGGAGGACGAAGGTCAGGATGACGTAGGTGATCAGGAGGAAGAGGAACAGGATGGGGTACTTGGAATTCTGCTGGATGTTGAGGTCTCCCAGGCCAATGGTGAGCTTGAAGAGCTCCAGAACCGCATCGCTGAAGCTTCCGTAGGAGCTGCACTCAGCGTTACTGTGGGGGCACTTCTCAATGAGGGAGGCAAGGGCTGGGCGGGAAGGAGGACAAGAGAGTTACCTTCCCTCTCCACAAAACAAGCCTATCCCCTGTGGTGGGAACATCCCCTATCCCTCTCTGCCCCTTCAAATCCAATCCCTGTCTGAGTTCAGTTATTACAGGAACAAAGAACATGATCACATGGCCAATGCAGAAGAGCCCCAAGAAAATCCAGTGCCTATGGCTGCTAAACACAGGCATGGAGGACATTTCTTTCATTAAATCATTTTAAGGCTAGATCCAACATCAAGAGTTAGGATTGTCAGACATGAAGAAATGTTCAAAGCTTTCAGAGTCCTTCCCTGCTCCCCACACAACTAGCACTCTGGGAAAGTCCCTCAGAGCAAGTAGGTTTACTTAAAAACACTGAGGAGTCAGTCATGAAAGTCATCAGAGCAAATCATTGCTGCAGCAAATCCTGTTGCTGTTCAATCATGTCTGACTCTCTGTGACCCCATTTGGGATTTTCTTGGCAAAGATACTGCAGAGGTTTGCATTTTCTTCTCCAGCTCATTTTACAGATGAGGAAACTGAGGCAACCAGGGTTAAGTGACTTGCTCAGGGTCACACAGCTAGTAAGTGTCTCAGGTCAAATTTGAACTCAGGTCCTCCTGACTCTGGCGCTCTATCCATTGCCTCCAGACCCTAAATCCTGCCCATTTCATAAAGGTCTGCTTCATAGCCTATCTCTGCCAAGAAATACTCCCGTACACTTAACACACACACACACACACACACACACACACACACACACACACACACAAAAAAAAAACCTAGCTGTGTGACCTTGGGCAAGTCACTTAACCCCATTTGCCCTCCAAAAAAAAGAGGCAAAAAAAAAAGAAAAGAAAAGAAAAGAAACATTGCCGTCTACCTCGGGCCACTTTGCGCTCTCCTAACACTGCATGTGGCCTGGACGCTGTCACTGGCTCATACGTGCCTTGCACTCTGGTTTAACTGTTTCTAATGCTGATGTTTACCTGGGATTTCTCCAGCAGGTAGGAAGCAGCTCCCCGAGGGCAAGCACCACCTTCTCTCCATGGAATACCTCAGTATACTAACCCTAAATGCCCGCTGGGTAAATGGTCTCCATTGGATGCTTTGGCTGAATAAGTACACCAAAGTCTTAACCAGAGGCCAAAGAACTTTTTTTTAAAGTTCTGATCACTGTATTATAATTGGCTTCCTTGGTGACCCTAAATGCACTTGATTTTAAATAATTTAATCTCCTATTCTGGCTTTACCGGACTATCACACATGCCCCCAAATAGGTTTAAAACCCCTGAAATAAAGGAATGAGTACGTTGGGCCTTTGGGCTGACAGAAGAGCGCTTCGAATCTCTGGGGCGCTGAGAAGCAGCTCGGAGGGACATCAGAGCTGCGCCCCATGGGGGTGTTCCGGACAATGGGAGAGGAGGTAAACCACGTGGCTCCCTCTGTGAGAAGCGGAGCGTATTTCCCTCTCTGCCCCCCGTAGGCCAGGAAAACTCGGAAGGCTTCGTAATGATGGGACGACTCTGGTCCACGTACCAGAGAGCATCCAAGCCCTGGGGACGTGATGGGGTGGAGCCTGCAGAGGAGGAGCACGCCCACCATGGCTCAGTCACTCCAAGAACCACCTGCAGGTGGCGCGCTGTGGCATCTCAGGTTTCCCGGCACTGACTCAAATCCTACACCTGGTACCAACTCAAGCCCAATGCCCACCTATCACGCGCTGTTAGATTCTGCTAATAACCAAAGGAGACTGAGGAAGATACTTAATCAACCGCTCGCTGACTGACCATTATTACGGCTGAAAATGGATCTGCGGGGAAGCTCCAAGCTGGCCACGCAAATCAATTCAATGATCGCCTTTAAGGGCCTACTGGTGCACGGCCAGTGCTGGGCCAAGCCGGCCCGGAGGAGCCGTCCCTGAGCCAGCAGGCTCTTTGATGGAGAATCTGTGGGCCCCAGCAAAAGCTGGAAGGCCTCAGACTTCGGCCAGCCGGTCTCTCTGAGACGTTGCTGGCTCTTCAAGTAAAGGAAACCCGGGGACACTTACCCACGCCGAACCCAAGTAAGAAGACGATGTACACAAACAGAAACTTCAGAACGTCATGCAAAATGACCTAGAGGGAAGGAAAGGGGTCACGAGGGACAGCGTGGAACGTCCTGGAGCAGGGCGCTCCGCGGGCGCTCTCCTCCCTCAGGCCTCCTGCCCGCCCGAAGCCTCCCTGTCCCTCCCTCTCCTTCTTGGCCTCTCCAGCAAGATTGCGCGGCCCCTGAGGACAGTGACCTAGCTTTGCCACCCCACCCCTGGAGTAGGGCCACAGGGTGCCCAGAACCCCACAATTCTGCACCCTCGGGCCGAGCGCTTGAGGACTGAGACTCAGCAGAAGTCTAACCCTGACTGCCCTGAAGCTTCCCTGGGGCGCTCGAGCAAGCTTGGCTCCGAGCCTTCACAATAAACGTGGAAGGAGGCATTTTCTCCATGCTGCGTATGGTTGGCAGAGACCCAGACCTCACTCTATGCCGAGCTTTGGAGCAGCGCCCACGTGGGTGCTGAGCTTGGCGGCAGCTCACCTTCTGTATCATGACGCTGTACATGCCCATAGACTGGAAACCTCGCGTGTAGTACAGCATATTGGCCCAGCCCAGAGCCATGGCCAACACCAGGCAAGCCAGGTACGCTTTGTAGGCAAACAGGTACAAGAAGACAGAGAGTATCACAAGCACAGCCTGAATGAAGCTGCAGGAGACACAGTCGGGAGATGAGGAATCCCGGTCCCACCAGGGACCGCCCAGCAGAGCCCCCCAGGTAGCATCTCCCCAGCCCTGGGACCCAGCACCGTGACATCCCTTCTCCCACCTCCATGCCTTTACCCAGGAGGTTACCCAAGTCTGGCATACATTCCCCCCATCTCTACTCCACTACCTCCTCCTTTGGATTTATGGCATTGTGTTCTGCGCTTTATTCTGTGTGGAAAAGTTGGTCTGCTATCCTCTCCCTCCCCCTTGTCCCCCCCCCAACCTCTTCCAGGGAAGGGACTTTGCCCTCTGTGTCTCTGTTTCTCTAGTGCCTACCACGCTTGTTGGATTGATTTGAATGGGCATGGCACCCAAGGGTGGCTGGCCCTGGGCTCACCAGGGATGAGTGGCACCAAGCCCCCTAGGTCCCAGGGCCCATTCTGGGCACCCAGCCCCCACAGTAGCAGGAGGGTTTGGGAGCTCCCCCTCCTCAGTCTTGGACTTCAGAACTCCCCACCCCCTACCCTTGTGCCTCCTTCCCCCAGCTCCTTCAGGGCAGGCAGGGAGACTGAAGGAACCACTGTTAGCAAAGAAAGGGCTATTCATTGCTGCCCAGTCAGGCTTCTGCCCTGAGAAAGTCACCAGGGCCTTTGAGGGGGGGGTGCCCTATCCCTGGCTTTGCTGGCACCATTGATGGGATGAGAGTGGCGTCTTGGGGCCGGAGAGCCCTCGGCCTATGATCTGGAAGATTCAGCCCCCACTTCAGAGCTGCCTCCTCCAAAACACCCTCCCTGATGACCCTCCCCACTGGGGGGTTAGTGTGCCCCCAGAGGACTGCATTTACTACATATCTATTTGGTACCGACTTACGCTGGGCTTGGTGCTTTCTGTGAGAGAATGTAGGCCCAGCACCCAGCACTCACTCCCCTCTCCCCTTCAACAGGATACTCTCTATTTATCCAGGCCTGGCACACGGTAGGCATTTAATGAATGCTCATCGAATTGAACCCTACTTCCAGCATATGTCAGCTGGGAGGCTGGGGGTAACTCACAATCCAGACTGGCCTAGTCTGGCTCAGAACTAACAAAAAATCCCTGAGCTCCCAGGTTCCTGACAAGTGGCGAACGGCCTCTACTTGGAAGCCTTGGAGGAGGCAGCCCCTCTCCCCTTCTGCTCCTCCCACCAATTGTCCAGAAATCTCCCTGCCTCAGTCCCACCCCCTGCCACCAGTTCTGCCCCCAGCACCCAAGCAGAACCAGGCTTGCAGCCAGCTCCTAGTCCCCCCAACCCCTACCCTGTCTTCTCTACTCGACACTAAACCAGCCCCTCACTGTCCAAATCACTTCCTTGAAATCGTCTCTCCTAAACTGTGAGGCCCAGAACAGAACCCATATCTGAGGCATCTGCTGAGGCCTGACCAGGGCCTGGATGGAAGGAGCTCTCTCTTAGTCCCTCCCCCACCTTAGCTTCCTCATTACATTGGTGATCCCCGCAGGGCCCCCTCCTTTCTCCACCTTCAAAGTGGATTTTTTGGGTCCCAATATGAGACTCTGTACTCATAAAGCCTCATCTTCTCAAACATGGTCTGAATCTCTTGCCCATTCCCAGCTTTGGGGGTTCTGAATCTGTTGTGCCCTGCCTGTGCTAGCTAGTGGTCCACCTGTCTGTCTTCCTGTCACCTGCAAATTTGAAAAATTTGCCATGGATGTCTTCAGCCAAGTCATTGATAATGACGGTGAACCGCACAAGGTCAAGTTTGGATCCCTGGGTGCTCCCCTGGTGATCTCTGAGCACTAATGGCCGAGAGAATGGGCCTGCCATTGTTCCCAAGAACAGCCTGAGAGACCCTGTGAAGTGGGGCAAGAACCTCTCGAGAGCCCCTCTCTGTGAAATCCCTTCGACTCATTTACTCTGCCAAGAAATAAATCCCCAAATGATATTTGGCCTGACCTGTTCTTAATAAAGGTTCTTCCTTGTCTAAATGATTACCACCCCTCCCTTTAACAATATGGTCTAGAGTTGTGCCAGAAATCAAAGTCAGGGTCACTGGTCTGTCCTTTGCAAACTCTCCTTTTTTCCTTCAGTTGAGCATCAGAATATATGTCCCTTTTGAAGCCCTTGGCTATCCTTCCTTCACCTCTCCTTTAGAGGCTTTCACAGGTCACTGATGGGGGCTCAGAAATAGCTTCCAGTCCAATCCAGGCAATATCTACTGAGTATCTGCTCCAGGTAAGGCTCTGGCATGGATGGGGGGGTGGGTGAGATATAAAGGTACACTCACACCTGCTGCCAGCCTGGCCCCCAGCCAGGGCAGCTGGGTAATCTCAAATCGTCCTGTATCCTGGGCTTCAACTACCTGAGAGCTACTTTTGTCCCTTCCCTTCCAGGCTGTGGATCATAAGCAAAAGAAGGTCCTGCTGTCTGTTATCATTACCCCAGCCTCAGCCCCACCAGCCCACCGCCTGCTGACTCTTCTTGGACCTCCTCTTTCCACCAGGATTCCCCTGATGGTGGTCCTTAGCTCCCCTTCCGGATCCAGCTGGCCTTGGAACATTAGCTGAACTCCTGCCGCTGGTGCCAGCATCACAAAACTGGGTGATGCTCTCCCTCCATCACCTGTGCTTGTCTCCCTCAGCTACCACCTTCTTCCAGGGACTCAGCCCCTCTGTCCCCAGCAAAGAATCATTTTCCACACACCCCTCCTCCTCAAGCACAGCTACCCTGGAGCACACTCACAATGCAAAGTGGAACCAGGCATCAGACAGGATGGACTGCAGGTCTGAGGGCCTCAGCAGGAAGATGGCAATGCCCTAGGAGAGAAGAAGCCCCCAGCTGAGGAGGGGCGTCCCTGCCCCAGCCCAGCCCTGCATGTCTCCCCTGTGTTGGCCCCGGGCATACAACCCTAATCCTAACAGGGAGTACAGAGAGAAGTCCTGCCCTCAAGGACCTCGCAAAATCAAGGGAGACAATGACACAGATACGCACAATATAGGCCAGACAAAGGAGAAATCAAACAACTCTAGGAACTGGGGGAGTAGGGTAGGGAGTGGAGTCAGGGAGGGCTTCATGGAGGTGGTGGCACCTGAGCTGAGAGAATGCACTCTAGCAATGGGCGGCAGCTTGTGTTCATGCTCAGAGGAAGGAAAAGATGGGTCAAGTTCTGGGAATGGTTTAGCAGGGAGGGGAGAGGAAGGGAGGAGAGGGGACAGACAGACAGACAGGAGAGCAAGACAGACCAACAGAGAGAGAGAGTGGAGAGAGAGCCTGCCTCAGTTTCCTCATCTGCAAACTAGAGATGTTGCCTCTGGTACATGTCTGCCAGGGTTGTAGTGAGCACAGGACAAAGGTTTATGCAAACGTTAGAAAACTTAGAAACGTTCTCGTCGTTAATTTGCTCTTCTTGCCACAAAGGGGAAACATGGGGCCCAAAGAGATAAGGACACTTGTCCAAGTTCTCTCACAAAGGTGGAGGCTGAACAGCTGACCTCCTGACCTCCCAGCTCCTCATAGCTCCCCCCTCCTGGAGGCACTGGTTACCACACCACTCCCATGCTGCAGACAGGAAGACTGAGGCTCAGAGCACTGAGTGACCAGTGCCTCAGATGCCTGGAAGCTTAGTGAGATGGGGATTTATCAAGTACTAGGCAGCCCTTCCAGTGCCATGGAAATGCCAGCTTTTGTTAGCATCACCTGTGGTGGCCATGCCAGAAGGAGGAGGAGAAGACAGAGTCTGGCCCTCTCTCCAGAACAGTTCAGAGCCCATGTGCTGGGCAGGCAGGCAGGGTGCAGGCCACTAACCTCTTTCACAGAGATGCATGTGGCCCAGATCAGCACAAACATCCTCCCAATCAGCTGCAACCATCCCATCTTGTGCGTCAGGGCCAGTGGATGTGGCAGTGCCTGGAAGCGGAGACAAAAGGAGAGTGTCAGGGTCCTTTGGGGACTTTCTGCCATGCCATAGGCCTACCCACAGGGAGCCAGCCTTTGTGATGGGGCCCTCCAGAAATGTTTAGGACTGGTCTCAGAGCCTCAGACAAGCTGAACTGGGAGGGGTTTCAGTGGCCTCCACCTGTGGCTGAACAAATCCCTTCACCCCCAAGTCAGGAATGGCTATCAGCTTTGCCTCCCACTCTCTGGGGAGCCAGGCTCCTGTGGGACAACTCTCCCTGTCCCTACTGAAACTACCTGGCATCAGCTCATGGTCGAATCCTCTCTGTTTGCAGTCTTAGGGGCTGGACTAGACTTTAGAGAAGCCCCCAGACCCAGAGGAGAAACGACTTTGGCCCATCCGGCTCTATCCCAAGACCACAGACACTCTCCCCATGAAGAAAATGGAGCTGATATTGTCCCCTCACCTTCCCAGCTTCCACTGGATCCCTCTATCCATCAACACCATTACGTGAATGGCCCACTTTGGACTTCCCCACTGTGTTTGCACCCATTATCTCAGCATCTCTGTAGAGCCTTCCAACAGCTCCATAAGGCAAGGTGGACACCAACAGCTCTGAACAAATATGTGGTGCCACAGTGGACAGAGTACTGGGCCTGGAGTTGGGCAGCCCTGTGTTCAAATACCATCTCAGATACTTCCTAGCTGTGTGACCTTGGGCAAGTCACTGAACCTCAGTCTGCCCATTTCCTCATCTGTAAAGTGGGCGTGATAATAGCCCTGACTTCCCAGGGCTGCTGAGAGGCTCAATGAGATCCCACTTTCAAAGTGCTTTGCAGATTTCACAGAGCTAGATCCAGGCCAGTGACTCCCATGTTACAGATGAGGGGACGTGACTCATCCAGGCTGCCCCAGCAGGGACCTTCGGCTCTGGCCTTTACAGATCGCTTATTTTGTTCTTGTTAGGATGTCAATTTATAATGGCCCACAAAGTATCTTCTTTCATGAGTCTTCTCCTTCCCCCCCTTTATGGCAAATATAAAATTTTCTGTCTTTTAAAGACCTTGGCAGCCTGCCTGTCCCTCCCTCCCTCCCTCCTTTTCCTTATGCTTTATTCCCAAGAGTGCTTTTAGATCCAGCCATACCAGCCTCTTACCTTGATTGGCTCAGAGTGAATATAAACTGCCTTTGTTTCTGTTTTGGCCAGGCTCTGAGGGTCTTCCCAGACTGACTTTTCTTTATTTTTTTTTTCTCTTTTTGATGAGGTAAAGAGGCCATTCTCTGCCTCATTTCTTACCTAGCCTTAATCACTGAATGGGTGTTGCCTCAGTCAAATTGAGACCTGGGAAAGACCTTAACTTAAAAAGGCTGGGTCTTGCACTGCATCCAGGGCCATCTCCAGTCATCCTGACCTGTATGTGGCCACTGGATCCAGATGGCTCTGGAGGAGAGAGCGAGGCTGGGGACTCTTCACAGCCACACTTACATCCAATTCACTTGAGAATGAAGACGACAACAACAGAGCAACCTTAGATACCCCTCTCACTGAGACCAGCTGTCCCATTGTGTGACGTGTAGGAATTTTGTTTTTCCAATTAGACCCTGAAGTCCTAGGTGCAAAGGTCCTATGATCTCTGACTGCACAAGAGGAGAGGGAAGAAGAAGCTGTCAAGGACATGGCTGCCATTTTACTTGTGAATTAGTTCTGTCACCCAACCCCTTTGGTGCTTTTGCTGTCCAAGATCTCAGCTAGCTTCCAAAATAACCTGGAACTCTCTCCCCTCTCAGTACAACACCCAGTGGCTAGGCTGGGCTGGACTGGGCTCATGGCTTCCCCTTAGGGACACAGAGGTGACCCCTGATCAGACCTGTGCATGACATTGGGTAGAACTGAAGGAACTTGAGATTAGCAATTAAGATGAGAAGGGGCTCCATTGGCTTACGCTATTGTTCAGGGATGACTGCAGGCCAGTGGAGGTCTCACATACCTCCTCCTCTCGAGGCCGATAGTAAGAAACCAGGGTCAAGGTGATGTTGTAAAAGAAATAGAAACAGAAGGATGTGAAGAACATGTATTTAGCAAATTTCTTCCACTTCATTCTCAGCAGAGTATGCAGAGGCTCAAGGGTCAGCATTTCATGGCGGTTCTATGGCCAGGAGATGAGAGAGATGGGAGATTCAGTCAAAACAGGCCCCAGAATTAGGGATGTGACAGGACAGATACAATCACAGCACGTGGGCAGCTCCCCCACTCGGCTCCTACGGTTTACTTTTAACTCTGTGGGGTTCCCTGGCAGGCTTTGGGGATACAGAATGACATTTAGGGACTTTAACAGAAATTTCTAATACCAAATCAGAATTTTCTCACCTGTGACTGGGACCAAGTACTTGAAATCAGGCAGCAGGAGAAAAGTATCCACAACCCCAACTCCTTAGCCTGGGGCATTCTGCTGACCTTTTTGCCTGCCTGGCTGCCTGGCTAGGTGTAGTAGCTCATAGCCTTCAACCACATGCTGAAAACTCTCTAGCCCTTCCTTTCCAGGGACAGGCTTCCTAGTCACTACACTCCAGCAGATGGTGACAGAGAGCAGCAGACATCCCTGACCCCAAAGGATTGGAGGTCCTCCCTGGGTCCCTCCCATGGGTAGTGCCAGCCTTGCTGACCACAGCCCTGGCCAGGAGCAGGCCACTCACGTCGATGTTGGTGTTATAAACGATGATCTCCAGAACCGAGTTGTCTGTGGTGGTATCCACGTCGGTGAGGTCGTACAGGGAGGACGAGACAGGACCGTAAGCCCAGTCTGTGAACTTCCTAGACAGGCTTCTGTGAGGGTTCTCCTTGATCTCTCTGCTGAGGATGTATTTGAGAATCTGAGAACAGAAGAAGGGTCACTGGGGAAGGGCCAAACTGTGGCTATCCCACAGAATTCTCTTTGAGGCAATGCCACTTTTCTCCACGCTGGCACCTTTAGTGCCAGTTCCACCATCCCCAGCGTGGGAGGGAGAATAAGCAGAATAGTCCCTTGAAATTTGAGAGGGGGACACTGTTCCATTTCCACTTGAGCCACACCCCTCTATCCCCTGCCAGTCCAGCCCTGGGCTGGGGGGGAGAGGGAGAAGCCTTCTTTGGAATGCTCAGTCACTTCTGATCTCAAGCCTTTTTTTTCCCCAACAGGACATTGAGAGAGGGCCTCCCTTCTCTGTCTTCATCACTGATTCCCAGGAAGGACCAGACTAGAGGGGAGAAAATCCCAGCAGCAGTATAAGTGTCCATTAACAAAGGGCTTGTGAATAAGGAGGAGCTGTACCTTTCAATTTGGGCAAATGTTTTGGCATTGCTATCTGATGTGGACACATTGGTGTTCTGGTGCTCTGGGAGGTCACACTTTATACAATTAGTCACTCCCCAAAGGACCTAGGGCCCTACCCAGTGTCTGTGTCTCACCTCCCATTCACAACTTGAATGGGTCATGTGGTGTATCCTCCCACAGCCCCAGCATCACCTCCTGGCCGTCTGTCTTTTCAGAGACTCCTGGATCCCAGGTCCAGAGCTGGCCATGGAGGCCAACCTCTCCATTGTAAATGTGGGGAAACAGGCAAAGGCTTGAAGAGACTCACTCATGGTCAGTCAGGGAGTGTCAGAGGGATAATTCAAACCCAATTCTCTCCTGAGCTTCTTTCCCCTCTCTTCCTCCCTCCCAGCCCAGAAGCTCACACCTTCCTCGAGGCAAGGAAGGAATCAAAACTCCCAGTCACCCATGAGTCCATGTGAGTTCAAATCCTGCCTCGGACAGGACATGACTGTGTGAGCCTGTCTGCCTCAGTTTCCTTGAATGTGAAATAGCACAGGGTTGTTGTGAGAATTAGATGAGTTAATGTGAACATTTTGCAAATCTTAAAGCACCATACAAGTGCTATTATTGAGGAGACTGAGGCAGGCAGAGGTTAAGTGACCTGCCCAGGGTCACATAGCCCAGAAGCGTCTAAGGAAAGATTTGAACTCAGGTCTTGCTGCCTCCATACCCATTGCTCTGTGCTCTGTGGTGCCCCCAGGAGACTGATGGCCCCTTTCCCAGAATCTAACCAGAACACAGGGTAGACCCAGGGGTCTCCTGAATTGGACACCCTCAGCACCACCAAGTTAACTTCTGAATGAATGACAGAAATCCCCAAAGACACACCCACATCCCAACCTGGGTGGGGGCTCACGTGTCATACATGAGCCTGAACGCACACATCATCACACATGGTGGTGGGGTGGGGCTCACAAGGGCACAGACACACACACTCATACACAGTCACACACATGTGTGTACACACACACACAACTCATGCACACACACTTGGGACTTGCTCTGGATATAAGAAACTCCTGCTCCCATCTTCTTCACTCCTCTTTGGGTCTGAACCCCACAGACCATTATCCCACCCCATGTTGTTCTGTGAGTGACTGTAAACACCCTGAGGGCAGGGACTCTGACTTCTCCTACCCCACTCCCCTAGCCCTGCTGAGCTCAGGAGCCCTGTCAAGTCTGGGCTGCCCTTTGGGCAGTCTAGAGAACAGGGCTGAGGGCATGAGTGAATGAATGAAGCTGCTTATAGGTCTGGAGAGAGCAGGCCCAGAGAAGACAGGTATCTCTGCAGGGAGGTGGTGACTTCCCTGGGGAAGGGAGCCAGACACACACACACACACACACACACACACACACACACACACACACACAAACAAACACGGGGTGGGGGTGGGGAGAGGCAGAATGACCCTCAGAGAAATGCTTTGGGGGAGTCTGGCTGGAGCCTCTCAGAGAAATGCTTTGGGGGAGTCTGGCTGGAGCCTCTCAATGACCCTGCTTTTCCTCCAAGGCCTTGGTGTCTCCCCGGTGGGGGACCGGCGCCGCTCCTGGATAATTCAGTTTCTGTTGGAATCCTGCCCCTGGGAGCTGCCCAGCATCCCTGGCTTCTCCCTGGCTTCTCTGGGAACTGTAAAGGCTCCCTTTGGGGCCTCTACCCTGCCTGGCCCTTCTGGCTGGACCCCAACCCTGAGGCACCTGACCTGAGGCTGACGCGGGAGGGTTTGCTGGCATCGTGCCCCCTGGAGCAGGGGGGCTAGGCATGGCCTACAGTCTGACCAGCTGCACGGTGGTTAGACCATGGCGCTTCTGAGGCCAGGCTGGGGTGAAGGGGGAGGGAAGGTTGGATATGATCCTCCCACAATCCCAAGCCTCTTCAAAGCATAGTGTAGCTGACAGCTGGGGGCAGGGAGAGCCTGCCTGGCCCCCCAGTTTTCAGCCCCCTCTCCCTCTGGAGACAGCTCTGTCTCAGTTACTTAGTAGGTGGCCAATAAATCCTTACTGCATTGCATGTGACCCCTTTCTGGGCTCCTTCATGTCTCAAGTGGAGTATTTGATGAGTGCAGCCCTCTACCTTGCCAGTATGAGCCCCTGGGGGGAGTATTGATGGCTCTGGGCAGTCGACTGGCTCTCTTCTCCCTGTCCTGCTGACCAGCCCTCCCGGGTAGGAGAGGATGGGGGACTATTTGTATCTGGAGGGGGGGCAGGACCCCAAACTGTCTCTAGGCAGAGTTCGGCCAGGTTCTGAAAAGGCATCATGGAGAAGGGACTGCTGCACTTGGAAGGGCTAGATTTGATTTCGGTAACATACTAGCTCGGCCCCTGGCAGTGTCCTTTGGGCCCTCTACGAGGGTGGTGACAGGAGGGTGATTAGCCCACACCGATGACTTGTCTCAAAAACAGCGGGATAGCCAGATTTTAACTTCCTTGGCTCCCAATACCGTCTGTTTTTAAAAGCGCAAAGAAATCCCTGAGCTGCTCCCTGGGCCAGGCAAAGGACTGAGCCCACAGAAAAAGCAGGCACATTCCCTTACTCTGTGGCCTGTGACCTTACTCTCTAGGGGACCTCAGGCCTCAGTTTCCTTTCTAATATGAGCACCCCTGAAGTCCCTGACAGTTGTGGGCCTGGGAGGCTCTGGTCTCCAGCCGACCAGCTCCTGGCGCTGCCCAGGGCCCAGGAAAGCGTCCTGGCAAATGGGCCCGACCGCCTCCCCGCCTCCCGCTGCGCTGCTCACCTCCGACTTGCCGGTCTTGGCCGCCAGCTGGAGAGGCGTGAGGCCGTCCTTGTTCTGCGCAGTCTCCAGCTCTGGGTCCCGGCTTCTCAGGAGGATCATGTCATACATCTCCTTGACAAAGTCGTTCTGTGTCCTACTGTCTTCCGCCACCGTTACCAGCGCGTGCAGGATGTTGTTTCCGCGGGAGTCCTGGGAAGCGATATCCGTCTTCTCGTTGTCCATCAGGAGTTGGACGATTTCTGGTTGGTTGGTGCAGGCGGCCAAGGCCAGGGGCGTTTCACCTGCGATCAGGAGCCACGGTCAGCCCAGTGCCACTCCCTTGTTCTCCACCAAACCACCGGCCGTGTTAGGATTTAAGCACTGGGTCTCAGGCTGGGAAGGGAGAGTTGGGAAGGGAGAGTGACCAACCGCGTGGACCGAGGAAAGGGCAGGAATGCCGCTAGCCTGGAGGGAAGGCAACTTGCCTCTGGCCCTTGGGTCTAGCCTTGCTCCTGTGCCTTTTCTACGTTGGTAGGGGGAGGGGGGGAAGGGGTGCTAAACCCCTAGAACTCCGGAAGGTTTTCTAAAACAGGAGCCTTGGGAAAGATGCTAACTAGGCTTCAGCCCCTGGAAATTAAATCGGGAGTTACATAGGCTTTCTCACCACAGATTAGACAGAGAGTCCTGAGACAAGAGGTACCCTGCTGAATAAAGCAGATTTAAGCCTGAAGGAACCTGTAAGCCGGAGCATCTTGGTTGTCATCAGAGTCTGGGGCCTGGAAGTGGGAGCTCCTGGAGAGAAAACACCCATTCCAGCCACTAGGGGCGCAGAGGGACAGAGCAGCCCCTCCTCTGTCACCAGGGTAGGACCCTGGTCCATGATGAGCTGGGTGAAGTTCCTGCCTTTCTTTTAAAAAAGCAGCAGAAACAAACTAGAAAATCAGGATATATGTGAAAAGAGAGGGGGGAGAGGCTCAAGGAGGGGTCTCCAGCTGAAGCCAAGGGCTACAAGTGGAGACGGGTCATCGTGACAAGGGGAGCAGTGGCCAACGGTGACCATGCACAGCCAGCAGAGCAGTGACTAGGAGACCAGCAGGGCAGTGACCAGCACTGACCATGCATAGCCATCAGGGCAGTGACCAGGAGACAGGTGGAGCGGTGGTCAGAAGTACAGCAGTGACCTTGAGGCCAGCAAGGACGCCTCAGGATGACTCACTTGGCAGAACCCAGGGCCAAGGTGTTTGCTGCATGGGCCCCAACCAGCCCAGTGATGCCCCAGGAGATGTGAGCTGCCCCTCCCTGGGAGTGCCTTCTCCCTTGCTGTTCCCCACAGTGCAGCTGTCTGTGCCCTGGCCACACTGCCTATTCCTTAAGTGGGTCCTCTTTTCCCACTGAAAGTGTGCAGAATGTGCCCAGGTTCACGGGGGAAGCTCCATTGCTTCCTTTCTTCCTGGGCTACTTCTTTAAATGCCTTTGATTTTGATTCATTGTAGTCTTTAGCTAACCAGGGAAGGTGAAGCTATTGGTGGGGACTTGGTAGCTACAGTTTTGAGCAGATGTAGATCCACAGAATACCTTCAGCCTGGTGTGTGCAGACTGGAGGATAAAAACCTGAGTGACTTTGCTAGCCAGTCAGCCATCCTGCTGCTGCTGAATTCTGGGTCATGGGCCGGCAAGGGAGTGCAACAGGAAGAGGGCTTGTCTTGGGTTGGGAGACCTGGTTTGGAGTCCTAGCTCTGGCCCTCACTGGTATCTCATATAAAAAAAAAAATAACTTCTGGAAAACTCATCAATAAGAGACAATTAAAAGATTACTGGGCTGCCTAAAAGCCATGACTAAAAAAGATGCTGGACATTCCCTTCCCAGAAACACTGAAAGAAAACTGCCCAGATCTCTCAGAAGCAGACGACAAAGAACCAAGTGTCTGCTGGTCACCTCTGGAAGGAACCTCAAGCTGAGAACTCCCAGGAGCACCACAGCCCAAATCCAGAGCTTCCAAGGCCAGAACAAATTCCCTAAGCCATAAGAAGGAGCCCCAGTCAGTATCACACGAGATTTGTCATCACTGCTGGTGCTGCTGCTGCTGGGGCTGTTGCTGCTGCTACTGGTGCTGCTGGGGCTGCTGTTGGGGCTGCTGCTGGTGCTGCTGGGGCTGCTGTTGGGGCTGCTGCTGGGGCTTCTGGGGCTGCTGTTGCTGCTGGGGCTGCTGCTGCTGGGGCTGCTGCTGCTGCTGGGGCTGCTGGGGCTGGGGCTGCTGCTGCTGGGGCTACTGGGGCTGTTTAGTTGTGACTGACTCTTCATGGCCCAATTTGGGTTTCCTTGGCAAAGATACTAGAGTGGTTTGCCATTTCCTTCTCCAGGTCATTTTACTGAGCTGAGCTGAGCAACTGAGGCAAACAGTGTAAAATGACTTGCCCAGGGTCACACAGCTAGTAAGTGTTTGAGGATGGATTTGAACCCAGGCAAAGGAGGCTTTAACTCCAGGCCTGATGCTCTATCTGCTGACCCTAGCTGCCAGCACAAGATTTAGGGGTTATACCTTCAAATCAACAAGGAGACAGTCATTGCTTCCTCAGTTCCAGGCACTGTGCTAAAAGCTGGACATACAAAGGAGGTGCCTCCCATTCTACTAGGTGAGACAAAAGGGAGATGGAGACTCTTCTGGAAGAATGGCCAGGGGACCAGTGTGGCTGGATTATGGAGCATATGGAGGGCAGCAAAGGCTACACGCTGGAAAGGCAAGAAGGGCTTTTCATTTGGTTACTACTCCAAAGGACCAGGGAGCTTGGAATGAAGAAACCCAAAGACAAAACATCTAGGCTTATGACTTACCCAGCAAAACTGAATATAATCCTATGAGAGTGGGAAGTGGGAAGGGGTGGGGAGGATGGGGCAGGGATGGACCTCTAAGGAATCAAAAGTTTTCCAAGAAATCCTGATGGAAAGAAGACACAACTGCATAGAAATTTTGAAAAAACAAACACAGGGGCCAAAAGAAACATTAGAAAGGTAAATAGGCATGTGCAATCCAGATGGGAGTGAATACTGATGCACAGAGAGACAATGTGAATGTCCACTAAGACCCTTGTGAGCTCACTGTCATTGGAACGGACATCAGGAGAGTAGAATGCTGACACACCCATATACAGTTGGGTGCAGAACTATGTTTCACTCAGTAGGGAAACAGGAAGGAAAGAAAGGGAAAGAATCTGTGACTGGGCTTTTGGCAGGAGAAACAGAAGAAGGGCCAGGGAGCTGAATGCATAAAGCAAGGAGCACATGGCTGGGCACAGAAAGGGAAAAGTGTGAGAATAGGATGGAAGGAGATGCACCAATTAACAGTCCTAACTGTGAATGTGAACAGGATGAATGCACCCTTAAAATGGATGAGGACAGCAGAATGGATAAGAAAATAGAATTCAACAGTATGTTATTTACAAGAGACAAACTTGAAACATAAAGATTCACACAGAGTTAAAATGAGGAGCTGGAGCAAAATCATTTTGCTTCAACTGAAGTAAAAACAAAAGCAAGGGTAGCAATCATAATCTGAGATAAAGCAACACCAAAAATCATTAAACATGATAGAGAGGAAACTACGTTATGTAGAAAGGTACCATATATGATTAATTAAAGTGAATATTTAGCAAATATGCACCAAATGGAATTGTATCTAAATGCTTGAAGGAAAATCTGAATGAGTTGCAAGGAAAAATAGACAGTAAAACTAAAACATTTAGTTTTAAGAACTAACTGGGCAGCCAGGTGGTGCAGTGTATAGAGCACTGGGCTTGGGGTCAGAAAGACTCATCCTCATCAGCTCAAATCTTGCCCCAGACACTTACTTAGCTGTGTGACCCTAGTCAAGTCACTTCACCCTGTTTGCCTCAGTTTCCTCATCTGTAAAATGAGCTGGAGAAGAAAATGGCAAACCATTCCAGTGTCTTTGCCAAGAAAACTCCAAATGGGGTCACAAAGAGTCCAACACAACTGAAACGACTGAACAGCAAAAACTAAAATAGAGAGGCCCACAAGTACCCCTTTCAAATCTAGAAAAATTCAATCAAAAAAGAAAAAAAATTAAGGACCTGAAGAGAATTTTGGGAAAGTTAGATCTTATAGACTTCTGGTGATTATTGAATGGTATTTGAAAGAACTATACATAGTTCTCTGCTGAATATATATCATCTGCAAAAATTGACAAGGTATTAAGACATAAAACCCCACAAATGCAGGGAAGCCAAAACATCTTATATGGGCAATAACGCAATGGAATTGCATTCAATAAAAGGCTGTTGAGGAAATGATTAGGCAATTGGAGACTAAATAACTTAGTTCTAAGAATTGGTAGGTCAAAGATTAAATTATTGAAAAAATAGATAAATTTCATTAAAGACAATGGCAACAATGAGAAAATATCAAAAATTTAGGGATGCAAATAGAACATTTCTTAGAGGAAAATTTATAGCTTGAACCTCTTTAATCAATAAAAGAACAAATAAATGAATTGGATATGCATATAAAAAACCAGAAAACCCAACAAACTAAAACAATCCAATTAGATGTCAAAACAAATTTTGAAAATCAAAATTAAATTGAAACAAAATTTAATTTAGAAGTTGTTTTTTAAAAATGAAATTGACAAGCCATTAGATAACAGTTAAGAAAGAAAGAAAAAGAGAAAACTCAAATACCCAGTATAAAAAAACGAAAAAGAATAATTGACAACAAATGAAGAAAAAATAAAGGAAACCATTAGAAATTATTTCACCCAATTATATGCCAATAAAACTGACAACCAAAATAAAACAGATAAATGGTTACCAAAATATACAATGCTCGGATGAACAAGAAATAAATCACCCAATCTCAGAATTTTTTTAAAAAATGAACAAGCCATAACCAAGTTCTCAAATGGGAGGAAAAACAATGACCAGATAGATTTATAAGCAAATTCTATCAGATGTTAAAGAACAATTAGTTCCAATATTACACAAACTATTTGTAAAATTGAAAAAGAAAGGGTTTCACTAAATTTTCTTTTTTCATAAAAATATAAATCAGAGTCAAAATAGAAAAAGAAAAATATAGACCAATATCCCTAATCAATAATGATGCAAATTTTTAAATAAAATATCAGCAAGGAGACTATAGCAATATCTCACAAAATTGTGTGCTATTCAAAGTTGGATTACACCAAGAGTACAGAACTAGTTCAATTTTAGAGAAATTATTAATATAATATGCAAATTAATAATAACAAAAATCACATGATTTTATCAATAGAGGTAGAAAAAGCTTTTGACAATATATAACACCCATTTCTGTTAAAGACACTAGAAAGCATAGGAACAAATGGACCTTTTTAAAAATATGATCAGTAGTGTAATTATATTTAAGAAGTCTAAAGTAGGGACCTTTTCAATAAGATCAAAGGTAAAGAAAAGATGCATATTGTGACTACTACTATTTGATATAGTACTAGTTAGTCAAACAATTAGCATCTTCTAAGTATAGGATATTGTGCGAAGTGCTGGAAATGCTAGAAATGCACTTTGGCAATAAGACAAGAAAGAGAAATTGAAGGAATAAGTACAGGCGAAGAGGAAACAAAATTATTGGATATTGCAAACAATAGACAGTTTACTTAAAGAACCCTAGAAAGTCAACTAAAAAATCAGTTGAACAATAATTTCAGGACATAAAATACTTCCATATAAGTCATCAGCATTTCCGCATATTATCAACAAAACTCAGGAAGAAATAGAAAGAGAAATTCCATTTTAAATAACCACAAATTGTATAAAATACTTGAGATTTCTTTCTGCCAAAATCCCCAGGAACTATATAAATTACAATTACAAATCACTCCTTATACAAATACACAGAGCCAAATAAGTAGAGAAATATTGACTGCTCTGGGTAGACTGAGTCAATATCATTAGAATAATAATGCCTTCTAAATTAATTTACTCATTCAGTCCTATGCCAATAAAACAACTAATGAATTATTTTCGAGAACTAGAACAATGAGATTCATCTGAAGGAACAAAATGTCAAGAATCACAAAGAAAATCATAGAGAAAAAAAGCAAGAAGAATGGGGAGAGGGGAGATGCCTAGCAGGACTAGATCTCAAGCCGCGGCACAAAGCAGAACTAATCGGAATGATTTCATACTGGATTAGAAAGAATCTGACCAGTGGAACAGATTAGGTAAGCAACACAGAAAAGCAAATGAGCACAGCAGCCTGGGACTTGACAAACCCAAAGATCTCAGCTCCTAGGAAAGGGACTTACTATTTGACAAAACCCGCTGGGTAAACGGGGAAGCAGTCTGGCAGAAACAAAGAACAGAGAGAGCAACATTTTACACTGTGCACCGAGATGTGCTCCATAAGGGGTGACACCATAAACGAGGCAGAGAAGCAAAGAAGACATTCTTGCCACCATCAGTGGAAAGTTTATAGACAAAGAAAGGATAGAGAGTAACATGAAAGATAAAGTGGCCGATTTTGATTAGATAAAATGTGAAAAGATTTTATACAAACAAAATCAAAAAAGCCAAAATTAGAAGGGAGACAGATAACTGGGGAAAGTCTTTGTAGTGTTTCTCGGACACAGGTCTCATTTCCCAGCTATACAAAGAACTGATTCAAATTTATAAGAATGAAAATCATTCTCCAATTGACAAACTGCCGAAGGATATTAATGGGCAATTTCTAAGGAAGAAATGCAAGTTATCAACAGTCAAAGAAAAAAAAATACTTCAGATCACCAGTAATTAGAGAAAGGTGAATTAAAGCAACTCCAAGGTTCTACTTCAAGCCCACCAAATTAGCAGTTGGTTAAAAAAGAGAGAATGACAAATGCTGGAGAGCCTATGGAAAAAACAGGCATGCTGGTGCATTGTTGGTGGAACTGTAGACTGGTCTAGTCATTCTGGAAAGCAATTTCAGACAATGATCCCCAAGCTTCTAAACTTTGACCCAGTGATGAAGTCTATGCTCCAAAGATATCAGAAAAAGCTGGGTTTGGTGCAGGGTTGGTGAGGGAGGCAAGGAGATGAGGGACCAATGCTACCTACCATCCAGCTACTCTGCTGAACCCAGCTCCCCTCAGGACTGGCTACGGAGAGCCCCCACCTACCAAAGTAGAAGCCTTCATGTTTGTGCTTGGGGTTAAAGAATAAGCCCTTGGCATGGGCATTGACATCAGCCCCCTTCTCAATCAAGGTCTTGGTGATGGCCACCTGTCTGCGCTCGATGGCAATGTTCAAGGCCGTCTGTCCTACAACAAACCAGGGTAGACCCATCAGAGGCTGGGGAAAAGGAGAGGGCAAACCTGGACATCCCTACACTGTTCTTATTTCCCAGTTTCTAGGGTCTGAAACCCATGGAGATCTATCCCCTGGAGAGTACAACCCCCTCACTTTGCCTAGAAGAGAAGGGGAACCAGAAAGGGCAGGGAACTTGCTCCAATGTACAGCTAGTAAGGAGTAGAGATGGGAGGTCATCCCTGGCTCCTTCAGCTCCCAATCACACCCCTTGGTGGCCTTGGGCACACTATGTCACTGTTTCAGGTCTCAGTTTCCCTATCAGACAAATAAGAGAACAGAACCTGTTCTGGGGGGGGGGGGGGAGGAGAATAGGTGCCAAGGTGTCAGGGCAGCCTGGGGGGCACCATAGTTCTCTCATGCCCACCCTGGGCTCCAATAGGGAGGAGACAGCACCCCACCTCTGTAGGCTTCCTCTGTGTACTCTGCATTGATGAATCGTTCCAAAATGTCATTTTCTTCGGCAAAAGCAAGCAGGGTCCTTACAATTTCCTCAGTGTTGGGGTTAATATTCAGCAGGGCCTTCATGAGACATGTCTTCCCAGTGTCGGGGGCTGTGAGCTTGTGCATCAGGTAGTCTGCAGACACAGGAGTGCCAGTGATGGACAGTGCTGGCCGCAGCTCCTGGCCCACCCATCCCGCCTCACACTGCTCCTGCCTGTGCTGACATCACCCCAGACCAAGAGCATCCCCTGAATGCTTGCAGAGGCTTCTCCCTCCACTGAAACCTGTTGGATTCCCAGCCATGGTTACCATGGAAAGTTGGAGGTTCAGGTTCCCTGGGCTTTGAGTCTTAGGACCCAGAAAAGCCAGAGGCAGGGGGAAGGGCTGCTCCCATTACATGCTCAAGGCCTAGATCACACAGGAGGTACTTAATAAATGTTTAATGAATGGGTAAATGAACAATGAACTCATGTCTGCTTCTCCAGCTGCCAGAGAATGGAAGCTCCCTGAGGACAAGCACAGAGTCATTCCTGCCTCTGTACATCCAATGTGTAGCACGGTGCCTCAAACACAAGAGGTGCTTAATAATGTTTGTTGGGATGGGAAAAAGACCCTTCTTACAGCCCCACCCCCACAATAGATCCTTCAGAGTGGAGGGATGGAGTAGGGGAGGAGAGGGAAGGCAGGGAGGGAAGATTGGAGGGAAGGAGGGAGAATGAGAGAGAAGGAGGGAGGGAGGCAAAGAGGGAGGGAAAGAGGAGGCAGGGAGGCTTTGAAGGAGGCTGGCAGTCACTGACCCAGGGGGTCCATGGTCCTGCGCCTCCTGGACAGCTCCCCGAGCTCATCGAGCAGTCCACTCAACTCCTGGACACCGCCCTCCGCTGCTGCTGCAAAGATGCGTTTTTTCAGCCTCTTTCTGTTTCTCTTCTGCTCCTCTTTGGCCAGACTGACGCTGAGGGCACAGGAGTGAACAGTGCACCCCCAAGTCAGCCGCATGGCCGGAGGACCGCCCTCCTCCAGCCCTCTGCCCAGCCCCTACAGCCGGCCTGGGTAGGAGGGGAGGGAGCACTGAGAATCTCTTCACCGGCCCCCTACGCAACTAAAACATGGTGCCCCGTGCCTCCAGCCCCCACCCCCAACCTGACCCCTCCTGGTAGGCCGGTCTCAGAGCCTAATTCCACAGGGCTCAGCGTTGTCTTCCATGGGTTTGTTTCTTCCTACACTCAGCTCCCCTTAAAGGATCTCCACAGCTCAGTGACAGGGAAGATGGATCTCTGGAGAGGACCACCTTGCAGGCTAGCAGGGCTCACCTGTCACCTCTTCAGTTTCCTCATCCATAAAACGGGTGGGTGCCCTAAGGGCTGATCCAGTCCACTTTTGGCCTAAAGAGGGAGGAGACTCGCCCAAGGTGAGCCAGTGGCCCTGTGGGAGCACCAGCAGTAGCCCAGGGCTCCCACCGTCTAGAGCCACTAGACAACTTGGTCACCGGCTAGTGAGAAGGAGGCTGGATTCACTGGCCCAGCACCTGGGGGACTGAGAATGTGAGGAGAGGAGGCTGGCACGTGGAGGACAAATGTCACAGATGTAGCATTTTGCTTCACCAAAGGCCTGGAGAAACTCCCTACACAGCTAGCTCAGAGGGGGCAGGATGTGAGTGCTGCTAAGGGGCCTGTCCCACACCACTCATTTTACAATTGAGGAAACTGAGGTAAACAGAGGCAAAGTCACTTGCCCAGGGTCACATAGGGTGTAGGGTAGTGCCTGCTCTCTCCCAACCTGAGGCTCATGGATGTGCCTCCTTTCCCACTGGGTTTCACTGCAGACCCTTTTAAGGCTCTCAAAGGCACCAACCAGCTCTGACATCAGGAGCTTTTCACAAAATGATCCCGCCTTGGTGACCTTCATGAGAAGTGGAAGCTGGCAGCCTGTCCCCCAAATCTCCAGGGCCCATCAGTCTGGGGCCACAGGGGAAGGTGGGAGGGGAAAGCCCTGGGAGCCTTAGTTGGCCTGGTGAGGGCACTGGGTGAAGTTTATCTGGGAGTCCCTGGTCAGTGTCCTCTGTTTCAGGAGGCATCAAAGGATGTGAAGCTTCTTAGAAAGATTTCCATCCCAAATGGTTAAAAATGCAAAGCCCAGCCTCCAGACCCCAACCCACTCCTTCATGGAAGGGTCATCATCCAGCAGCCCCCTTCCTATCAGCGTGGAGGGCTCCAAGCCCTTGTGTCTCAGCAATCATTGAGGCTGTTAGTGTGTGATTCCATTCTCTCCCCCCATGGTTATTTTTGTCTCAAAGACATCATCTCATCTAATCTCCTCGCTTTACAGATGAGGAGCCTGAGGCCCAGGAAAGACAGGGACGTGCCCAAGGTCACAGAGCTCTTAACGCTGCCTCCGGCTCCTAGGTTGAGGGCTCTGTCCATGGTACCTGCCTTCCCTTAGGGCCCCAGCCACTCACCATGGGCTGTTGGGATTTGAGGGGGTCTCGGTGACGTCATCCTGAGGAGACTGGGGAGAGTCCATGTCATCACAGGTCCCAGGGTTGCTGCCAGGCAAGAGAAAGGGGTTCGAGGGAGCCATGGGGGAGGGGGCAGGGTGTGAGATGGTGGGGTCAAGACTAGGCCTCCTGGGGAGAGCTGAGGAGGGGGAGAGGGAGGAGGGCTTCTGGGGCAAAGGGCTGTGGCCCAAGCTTCTCTCTGCTCTCCTGGCCCCTATTGGCCTCAGGGAGGGGCACACCTGCTCATCCAGTTCCAGGTGGCCCCAGACTCAGCAGCACCTGAGTCAGAGAACTCCAGCAGCCTCTGGCCAAATGTGGCCTGGGTCACCTCCTCCCTCTCCTTCCCCCGCAGACACACACACTCATATACACACACATATATCCCCATGCGTGCATGTGTGCACACACATCCTATACACATATGTACATGTGTACTACAGGTCTCTATACACATAAACACACATGTACACATATACCCCATGCCCACACATATACATGCACACGTGTGCCTCATGCACACTCATATACACCCACGTGCACACATGTACACCATGCACATGCACTTTAATATACATACATACATATATGCACAGGTATGCCCACACACACGCACATATACCAACATCTTCTATGGACTCACCACTGGCGGATGTTGGAGTCCATGGGTTTGGGGAAGATGGGAGGAGAAGGTTTATTGGCCACTGAGTTGGGTTCGAAGCCTTCGATTTCAAGAAAGAAATGGGCACTGTCAGACAGAGGAGAGAAGAGTTCATTTGGTGCCCAGAGCCAGCCGTCCACACTGGCCTCCCCCACCGAGGCCACCACGTCTGCCCGCCTGCTTGTCCACTCACTGTCCAGGCTAAGGCTCTGGCCCAAGTCCTCTGCGTCAGCCAGAGAAGTGGACAAGACCTCAGATCGACTCCAGTGCAGGCCCCACCCAGGAAGCGCCCGCCTGGGGCAGGTGTGAATTAACACACATTCCCCACCATGATCTCTGCAGGTTGCTGGGCGGCCTCCTTGGCTCTCCTCCCTCCCTGCCGGCTCCCTTAGTCAGCTCCTTCACAACAGCCCAGGTGACGCCCCCTCACCATGAGTGGCCCCACAGGGCTTAGTCCTGGGCCCCCTTCTCTTTTCCCTCACTCAGTGATCGCCCATGGATTCAATGGCCATCTCCATGCCCATGATTCTTGGTCTCCCTCTCCTGCCCCCATTCTCTGCTGACCTAACGTCTCCTATCTCCACTGCCTTTCTGACATCTTTTCCCTCAACCTTCCTCACCTCCTACCTGAAGTCCTCACTGCTTCTCACCGTTCAGATCCCATATGGTGCCAAGGTCAGCTCTGGAGCATCTCCCCAATATCTGCCCCCTCCTCTCCTCTGATGCCGTCACCCCTACCCCTCGCAGGCCTTCATCACCCATGCCTGGGTTACTGTAGTAGCTGCTGGGTGGGGAGGAGTCTGCTAACTCCAAGCCCCCCCCCCCAGTCCATCCTCCATTCAGCCGCCGAAGTGCCTTGGGCATTTCAGTCATGCCTGCCTCTCCTCCACCCCATCTGGGACTTCCTTGGCAGAGACACTGGAGTGATTTGCCATTTCCTGTCGCAGGCTTCTCATTTGACAAATCAGGAAACTGGGGCAGAGTGAAGTGAGTTGCCCAGGATCACACAGCTAGTAAGTATCTGAGGCTGGATTTGAACTCAGGTCTTCCCGACTCCAGTCCTGGAACTCTGTGCACTTTGGTGGCCATCCTGTCCAGGGAAGCAATGCATCTCCTTTCTCAGTCTGTGGAGCTAAGATCTCACTGAGGTGAATGAATGAATGAATGAATGAATGAAAATGCATTTATTAAGTGCCTGCTGTGGGCCAGCACTGTGCTAATTGCTAGAGACACAAATACCAAAATCAAGTGGCTGCCTGCCCTCCAGCAGCTTACATACTAAGTGCCCATGTAGGGGTGTAGATATGATTCCTCTCCCCAGAGCTAGAAGGGGAGGGGAGGAGGAGGGTGGCTTGGCAGAAAGATGTGGTATCTGTTAAGCCGGGATGCCAGAGAACAGACTCACCTCCTGCCCTCATACTCTTCCCCTCTGTCCATTGTGACCTCCTCCCTTCCCTCTCTCCCCAGCCTTCCACAACTTCCCAGGCAGCTGTCCAGGACAAACTCATTGCCTCCTGGTTCTCTGTCCTTGGAAGGACTCTGCTGTTTGTGCCTTTCCTTGAATGGAATCCAGAGGGAACTAACTGGGTTTTGCAGGCAGACAATTCACAAGCAGACTAGCCCTTGGGCACCTGGGGCTGCTTGGGGGCATCTGGCCCGTTCTGTGACACTTATAGGCATTGCTATGACAAGAAACATGGAGGAACATGTCTCCTCCTTTGGAATGTAAACTTCTCACAATCCATTTCTTGTGTCTCCAATATCTAACACAGAGCAGGTGCTTAATCCATGCCTGCTGGCCATCCAATGATTGATTCTCAAGGCCAACTACTCAGGCAAGGACTGTGAGCATTGACATGGTCATCCCTGGAGAATGAAGGGGGTAGAGAGGAGGAGGGGGGATCATTCAGGCCATGGGAGGCCATCTATGTGAGCTGTGAGGATGGACCTCTGCCCAAATAGGAGTTGTCAGCACCTCCCACAGAACTGAAATTTCACCACCACTGGGAGTCATTCCTCTGCCTGACAAACTGGCTTACAGAGCCCAGTGTGCGGGCTCCAAACTCTCCTACAAAGCACAATCAGCCTCAAAAGGATCAGGAGACTACTTGGTATTAGGAGAATCAGGGAGAGTAAAAAGCTATTAAGCCCAATAGATCAGTGTTTGATAAACCCAGGAACATCAATTCTGTGGGAAAGAGCTACCTGTTTGGCAAGGGCTCCTGGGAAAGCTGGAAAGCAAAAAATCCGCTTAGAGCGACATCTACCACGTTATCAAAAAGAAACTGAAAATCACTGTGAGACCTGAATGTAAATGGTCACACCAGCAATGAGCTCAGGCACCTTTCACAGCTTCGGCTAAGAGAAGTCTTCACCAAACACAGAACCAGGCAAGCCAACAGCCCTTTATTAAATGCTACAGTGTGCCCAGCACTATGCTATACATCAAGGATACAAAAAAAGGAAAAAGACAGCCTCCACCCATCAAGGGATCCCCATCTAATGGGGAAGAGAATATATTATGTGCAAACCAGGCACAGACATAAGAAAGGGGGAGTAACCTCAGAGGCAACGTACTAGAAGGAAGGGGGATAGGGAAAGGCTGATCCACAAGGTGAGAGTTTAGCAAAAACCTGAAAGAAGCCAAGAGGCGGAGAGGAGAGAGAGTATTCCAGGACTGGGGGACAACGCAAGGCACCCCCGAGTCTGTAGATGGAGGCTCTGGATTAAAGAGTATTGTTGGGGAGGAAAGCTGAGAACACTGGAATGGGAAGAGGGGGAGAAGGGGCCTTTGATGGCATGAAATGGAAAAGGTTTTGTACAAATAAAATCAATGCAGCTCAGCTAAAAAGGGAAAGTCTGACATACAGGACTTGTTAGAGAATTAGCACAAACCCAAGGGGACAAAAGCCCTTCTCCAATAGAGAAGTAATCGAAGGGTGGATATTGAACAGACAGTTCCTGGGAGAGGAATTGCTGGTATATAACAACCCCTGGAAAGACTGCTCCAAGCCACTAAGGAATAAGACAACTACAAAGCCAAACAGCACCCAACTGGCAGACAGGATGAAAGGTAGGAATAGGAAATGCTGGGGGAGCTAGAGAAAGACCGGCACCCGAGTGTGCTGCTGGAGCTGTGACTTGGACCAGTTATTCAAGAAAGCAGTGCAATTGTGCTTTTAAGAAGTGACTCACACTCCCAGCTCTTGGGTTCAGAGAGCTCATCCCTAGACATGAGCCCAAAGAAGGCTCAAAGACAGAAAGAAGGATCACATGCAAAGCCAAGTATTCACAGTGGCACTTTCTGTGGTAGCAAAGAACCAGGGACAAAGCAGATACCCAGCAGCCAGGAAATCCTCATGTGAATTGTAGCATGGGAATATAAAGGAATATGGATTATCTGCTAAAGGAAACAGTGTGTGGGAGGGATACAGAAAAATGCAGGAAGCCTTCTCTGAACCACAGAGTGAAGAAAAGTATAACCAGGGTATACGTGCACAGAGACCACTACACCAAGGGAAAGAGCCCCGAACCCAAAGGAAACACCGATCATCAGAACAGCCAAGCTTGGCCTCAGGAAAGAATGGAGGAAATGTCCCTCCCTTCTCTGGCAGGGCCAGGAGTGGTTGGTTGGTTTTTCTGGGCTACATTTTTTCTTTCTTTTCTAATCTCTGTTTCAAGGAGGGGAGCTGGGAGAGGCATAGTCAGACATAAAGGTGATGTAAGAACAAAAGTTCTCATAAAAGAGCAAGGTAAGGCTTCGGTCCCTCCCTTGCACGTGCTGACTATCCCCCTCAGTAATGTAGCTGGAAGAAGCACAAAAAACAGAGAATGGAAAAGATCCGGGAACATTTCTGCAACAAATTATCTTCTCTTCCAGGGAGCGGAGCCAGCACAGTTTGTCTGTAACGTCACAGCCCCCGTGAGACTGTATCACATGGGAAAGTCAAAATGACACTGGGGAAAGCAGAGACAGGCAAAGTGCATGGATCAGCCCACAGGCAACATCCATGCATACTAGAGGGGATGCAATTATGAGAAGGGGGGGTGCCTGACTCCCAAGACATTTGGAGGAAGATATGATGCCAAAGTCTGGGAGTAAACTCCAGACCTTGCTGTTACCCCCCAAAAGACTGACAGAGAAGACCATCCCCTAGCCCTACTTTCTCAGCACTACCAAATGTTTATGAGACATTCTTGGAACATCTTCCAGAGACACGGATGGCTCAAGTCTGAAGGACTCGGTGTTCTGGGATGACACCACAAATTCGGGGGGCCTGGGGTTCCCCCTTCTGCTTGCGACAGCTTGGGGGGAAGAATGTGTCAAAGCCATGTTGGAGAGTATTGGCCACGTCAGCAGAAAGAGCTGCCTAGTCTGGAGATGGTAAGAAGATTGACTCTGTCCTCTGGCCCTTCCTTGCCTTCCCTGGGTGGCACAGAGCTCTCTCCCTTCGTTGCCTACACACATGCTGGCCAAGGTGATCCCAAGTCCGCACCTCAAAGCCAGACTGGCTGCCTTTTCTCATCTCTCTCTTTCTTGAGCACAGGTGACTGAATATCAAACCTGAGTGGGGCATTTCCAGCCTTGGAGACAACTTTGGGAGTTCAATGGTTGGGAGTGCCTAGGTTCCTCAGCTGATGCTGGCCCCACCATGACAGGTACCCAGACACCCCTGAAGGAGCAGCAGTAGGCACAGAGTCAAAACAAGCGCATGATGCTGACTCAGTGGCCCTTCCAGACTTTTCGTGCTTTGATATTGAAAGTCTCAAACTTCTGGGCAAGCGTACCAGTAGTTAACAATTACTGCTGCTTGGGAAGTCCCTTGGCCAATGCATCCTTGGGACTATTTGTCTTTCTTTTGTGTGGAGAAGATAAATTGCTGTCCTATGCCCGATTTAAGACAGCTAGGTGGTGCAGTGGATAGAGTGCCAGGTCTGGAGTCAGAAAGACCTGACATCTCCTGAGCTCAAATCCAGCCTCAGACACTTCCTAGCTGGGTGCCCCTGGGCAAATTTTATATTGTGTATTCCTACTCCCCTCTCTGAGGAAGACCCCAGGCACAAGCAAAATCTAAACACCAAGTGATTCTCCCTGGGACTATGGAGGGAGGGGGTTAAACAGCCAGGAAGACAGAGGAAAATGAGCCCGACCTCTACTGAGGCTGACTCCTGCAGGACTGAATCTGGGCCTCATGGGCCTGGGTCCAGAGCTGCAGGTATCTCTGTGGAAGAGGGTAAGCAGTGCCTAGCCTCCCTGGGCCCACTGGCAAATCTGCGGGCATGACATCAGACTCATGGAGGACATGTCCAAGAGGGGGCTTGGGCCTCGTTGTCAACCCAGCTTGTTCCATCTACAGTCCAGCATGAGGGGCACCTCACAGGAAGTCTGGACAGAGGGTAGGCAGGACTCCTGGGGGTGGACTGAGCCACAGAATTCCAAGGGTTCTTTTCAACTCCAAGGCCTTTGGGGAAGAATTGGGGCCAGGACAGACAACAGGACTGAGTTGAACACAGAGATGTAAAGGTGGCCCTTGGGTTGTCTGGATTCTACCCCCACTTCCCCAGGGCCTGTGACCAGAGCAAATGAGCCATGGGAAGTCAGTTATTAATGCTCAGAGCTGGGCCCTAGCTTAGGCAAGGTTGGCAGGCACCAGAACAGCCCAGAGATTTCTGAGGCAGGCAGAGTTACATGGGGGTAAATCAAGTCACACACACACGTCTCCCCCAGAGCTCTAGGCCTCTGGGAGACAAGAATGTTGCCCTTGCCAAGTGCCCAGGACCTCCTGCCAGCCTGTGTATTCCCTGAGGCAGCTCTGTGGATGCAGAAGCTTCTTTGTCACCCTGGACCTTCCTGGACCCCACTTGGGTGCTATGTCCACATGATGGTCAGTGGTCAAAGGTCCATCTACAGTCCAGCACACTCAGGACAAGCACCACCTGCCTAGGAGTGCTCAACTTGGCACTATACCAAGGCTGGGCTTTGGCCCATCAGCCCTACCACTATCATCTCCCCCAAGGAGACCAGGAGCTGTCTGAGGGCAGGAGCAGAGCCGGGCGTTTGAGGGATCCGAGGCCTACCTTTTCTTGGTGGGTGTGACCTCGGCAGGCCTTCTCTCCAACAGGCACCCAGGGGCCACACCAGGGGTGCTGGTTTTCTTGCCCATCAGTGGGATCATCTCCTTGGGATTCTTGCTCATGTTTCTGTCAGACCAAGATAGGCACCGTTAGCGATCTGCCTTTGGAACGCTGCTCCCACTATTTCCCCAGGGGCAGTGGTGCTCAGGGCATAGGTGACTCCTTTAGCCTTGCCCTTGTATGGGCACATGGTGGAGGGAAGCCCTCCTGAAGGGCTCTGGAGCTCCCAGCCTTCACGGCAGCTTGAGGACTGTGGCCAGTGCTGAGCCCTGCCCCAGCCTCCCCTGATGAGTGGCCACCAGTGGGCTTGGGGATATGGCCCTGGAGCTCCTAGACCAGGAAGGCTGTAGCCTCTGGGTCCATTAAGAGATCACCCCCAAGAAGCCCAGAGGGTGAGGCAGACAGGGGCAGCAGAGTGAGGAAGGGGCCCCTGAGCCACTGAGTCTGAGGCTGGGCCGAGATAGGGCCTTAGGATTGACCCCACACACATACCCTGGGAAGTTGCCATGGGTCTTGGAGGGGCAGGGGCAGGGGCAGAGGGCAGCAAAAGGCTCCTTTCCTCCTCAGGCAGCACAGGGATGGTGGGGGAAGGGATAGTTTCCTAAACTCAGTAAGAAACGAGGGAGGCCCATGCTGTAGAAGGGCAGATCTGGGCAGACAGATCAGGGTGACCAGACCCTTCCTCCTCCAGGGCACTGGGGTTCTGGACCCTTCTCTGATGCACGGGCTTGAGGTGCCTGGCCCTGTGGCCCTGCTGTGCTCTGTCTGAGCCAGCAAGAGGCCTTGGGGTATGCGCTGGAGGTAGGTGTGGAGGTAGGGGACAGCCTGGGAAGGTGAGACCAAACTCAGGGGCCTGACAGAAGCCACTGCCCCCAGCTCACCAAGAGCTTCACAGGGAGATGCCCCTGGCCAGGACAAGATCCAGCCCTGGTCGGAGCCCAAGGAGGACAGGCAGAACCTGCTAGCCAGGACCATGGGCATAGATGCCCACTTCAATGCCAGCATCTCCCTGGGGGGACCTCAGGCAGCTTCCCCCTCAGTGAGATAATCATGGAATCAGAGATCTCAGGAGGAAATAGACCTGGAGAAGGGCCTCATCCAGAGGGTCTGTGGCAGAGTCAGGACCAGAGCCAGGTCTAATTCTAGCCTGGCACATGCGGGAGCAGGGGAGAAAGCTTTCAAGTCAGGCACAGACTTCATGCAAAACTGTGCCCAGCAACCTCTTCCATGTCCCCCCAGTGCTGGAAGGCACCTGGGGCATGAAGAGCTCCCAAGTTCTCTCTCAGAGGGACACAGGACCCCCGTGGACAAGTCTGGCTCCCCTGAAGGTCCATGGAGACTTTGTGCCTTATTTCTCAGGCTGGTAAACAGAGGCCTTCCTCCCAAGGCTGCCAAGCCAGCTCCAGGGTTTGAATCCCTGGGGCCTCCCTGGCACCTCCTGGGCCAGCAGAAGGGGCCAAAAGCTTGGTCTGGGCCACCCCTAGGCCCATCCCAGGCATTGTGCTGGCCAAGGTGAAGTGTTCTTTACCTAAAGTGGCTCTGCCAGCCTCTGCTCCCTCCCCCTCAGAAAGCCTGGTGAAGAAGCCAGGTATTCTGAGGAGGCGGCTGTGCCTGGGTAGAAGCCAGGACCCATTAACTGCTGAGTCACCGGGACCAATCTGGAGCTCTGATCTAATTGCCTCAGCCTGAGTTGGTGCCCAGGAAGCACCAGGTGTTTGGGAATCCTGGAAGGCAGCCTGGGAAGGCCCCTGCTTTTTCTGCTTCCCTCCTCTGCCCCTGTCAGGTCCCTGGGCTGGCTGGGGCTCCCCAAGCCGAGACAGAGAGCTCAGCCCCCCAGCCCAGAGGCACCTACTCTGAGACCCTGGCAACCCAACAGCTAAGCCAGCTGCTCCCCAAGTCCTCCGAGCCTGGCCTGGCCTGACTAGCAAGTTGCCACAGGTTTGCCCTGGACCAGGAATCCCCCCTACCCCCAAAATGAAGCTTGGAGTCAGATTTCAACCAGGCCTGCTGGGACCTGCCCCCTTCACTACCCTACCAGCAGGTGCAAACTTCTTTACTTGATCCCAGTGACCCAGCTAACCTGCCCATCTCTCCAGCTCCCTCTGGGGAAATGCCCAGCCTAAGCAAGTGGGCACTGGGACCAGAGAGCTAGCCTAGAGCTCCCCCAAGCCCACTGAACCACCCCTAGGACTCAGCTGGCCCTTACCGTCTGCCTGAGATGGGTGCCTGGCAGCTGGGGGGTCTGGGACAGCCCCCCTTCCTGGCTTCAGTGGTGAGGACCGGGCCCCTGGGGCCAGCCCCCCTGGCTGGAGCTGTGTGGAAGGAGTCTGATGTTGGGGGACCCACATCCCGCCTGGGCCCTGGCCTCTGAGAGGCAGGTTAGGGATAAGTACAGTCCCCAGGTGCCGGGTCACGCCTGTAATGAGGCAGCAGATGGAAAAACTGGCTGGGCCACAAGAGTCTGGCAAGAGTGACATGGCCATGGGCCCCCCCACTTCAGAGGCAGGTCTGGCGTGTGAGGCTCTGAGTCACGGGATGAGCCTCGGCTGAAGCATCAGCACTCCACCACCCACATGGGTAGGCGGCACTCATCCGGCCCCATGGCCACCACACCCACCAGCTGCCAGGACCTGGAGCATTGGTACCTCCACACCCATACGGGCATCTGTCCCTATGGCCGCCTCCCTCGCTTCTGGGGCCAGGTTTGGGGGCGCCCCTAAGGGCCATGCTGGACAGCAACAGGGCACCCATAACACCCCTACTCAGGAGCAGCAAAGATGCATGGGGGCACCCCTTTATAGACCTGTTTAGTTATCTTTATGTTGCAAGAGGTCTTGCTTATCAGCCTCGGCTTCCTGCCCCTCCAAGGGCCTGGCATTTTGTGTATCTGCTTTCCCTGGAAGGGTAGGCAGGCCCCCCCTGTGGGCTCCATTCAGCTTTCATGGCCCCGGCCCCGGCCCTGGCCCCGTCACCCCCCACCCAACAACCACACTGGCTCCCTATGGCCCCCAGGAGCAAACACAAAACCGTCTGTCTGGCATCAGACTTTTGGCACCTGCCCCTCCTCCCTGCCCAGGCTTCTTACACTGCCCTCTCCAACACATTCTCTGTTACCTTGGGACCATGGCCACAGCCCTTTTCCCCTCCTCATCTTCCCCAGGAAGCTTTGTCCATACCCCTGTTTTCCCAATTTATTTTCTGTCTAGCTGGTTTATGGGGGAGGTCACTTGTCTCTCTCAGCTCCCTTAGGGAGACCCCGAGCTGTTAGCAAAAGGCAAAGCTTTCAATTAGGGATGTCTAGGGAAGCCCTGGGCAAGTCGGCTTGCTTATGGGATGTGGGATCAATCCTGGTCCATTTTACAGATGAGGTTGCTGAGGCTTAAGGAGAGAGGGTTCAAGAGGTATCCAAGTAAAACAATTTATGAGTTGAAATGTCAGAACTCAAATCCAGGCCTCCGGACTTGGACTCTTGACTCACAATTGTGCCCTGCTTTACACACACAGCCCCCTCTGTATAAAAAGGACCCTCCCTGTCTCCAGCAGCGTCTCTCACCATGGGGGGTCCTCCAGGCCACTCATAATGGGCTCAGGAACCGCCATCTGTTCCCAAGGTGCTGACCAGCTACCCGGTCCCTGCTGTTGACCAGGGCCTGAGCCCTGTCATTCGAGGAACAGGGCTGTTCTCACCCATTTTCAAGACAAGCAAACTGAGCTCCAGGCCCCACTTTTGAGGGGCTCACAATGGTGTTACAGAGATGAGAAACACACTTGGGAAATGCCTGGAAACAATCCCAAGGAGACCTGACTGGGTGGATCCTTCAAAGCCTCAGGCGTAGCCTTCCCCCTCAAGGGGAGGTCTGCTATCTGTGCCAGGCCCTGAGGGGGGACAAAGAGAAGGCAGAAATGGGGCCACAGGCCATGGGCTTCCTTCTGCAGAGCCCACACGTGGCCCCTGGGGGTGGGGGGAGGCAGCTCTGGCCTTGCCCCTTTCCTAGAAGGCCCTGCTCCTTCCCCATGCCCACCTCAACAGTGCTAAGAATGCCCCACCCTGCTAGAGGGGGCCGCCACCATCATTCTTTACATGACATAGATGGAGAAACAAAGGCTGGGAAGGAAGTTTAAAGGCCCGAGGCAGGGGCCCTGGACCTCTGGTTTCAGGGAGCAGGGAAGCACCCTCCAGGCACCAAGACAGAGGCTAAGGCTGGAATGGGGGAGAGTAATTTTCTCAAGGTCACACAGCAATCTCATGGGGGCTAGGACCAGAGTGAAGGCCCCATCCTTGGTGTGGCAGCCCTTCCCTCTACCAAACCCCTGCTGTCACTGGCTGGGTGACCCAAGGCCAAGCCCTCCACCCCAGGGACCTCATGGAGCTGCAGGGAGGCTCCATTGTTTTTCCTCTGATCTCATGAGAGCCTGAAGGAGTTGGTCAGTCTGAGACCCAGAAAGGGCAGTGCCTCTCCTGTGCCCTTCGGGGTTGGGCAGTGTCCTGTTAGTAGGGAAGGGAGGTGGGTTCACTGCCATACATAGACTCTCAGCAGCTGAGCTCTGCCCCAGGAAACCCATGGACACAGCGATGCCCCTGCCCAGCAGCACCTGCTGGGGCCCATCAGCCCTGACCTTCTGCACCCCAGGAGTCCTGGCCTGGACCTGTGTGCCAGAGCCCCTGACATGGCCTGCCAGCTATGGGTGCCTCCCTCCACAAGCACTCCCTTGTGCCATAAGCACAAGTGGTTTTCTGAGGTGGAAGGTGGCTGCCACTCCTGAGGCCAGGTCCCAGCCCTCCTCTGAGTCACCCCAGGCTAGGGAAGTCCCCTGGGTGCTGCTGCCCACACCACCCCTTCTCCAGGCAGCTCAGAGGGGACAGCATCTAGGAGCTCCGATGGTTCAGCAGGGGCCTGGAGGGCAGAGGAGGGCAGAGCCCTCCTCATTCCCTCACCCAGGACTCCTCCCCATCTCCCTCCCACAAACAAACATCTGTGAGACCACAGAAATGGGGGCAGTCTGTGGCCACAGAGAGAGGTCAGTCTGTGGTTATGACCAGGGTTGGGGGTGAGTCAGGGGTCAGCTCATGGCCAGGGTCAGAGCTTGGTTGGTGTCAGGGTCAGAGAGTGTCTGTGGCCTGAGAGCCATTAAGTGGCAGGGGGCAGTCTGGTGGCTGTGTGTGGCTGTCCTGAGGGACACAGGAAGTAGCTTCAGTAAAGGGTCAGCATGTGACTGGAGTTGGGTGGCATTCTTTAACCAGGGAAAAGAGGGATTTTGCTTGTTTTCACATTTTTGCAGACACAAACTGGCCCCAGCAGGGCCAGGGCATGGCTTGCTGCCCACTGAGCCATAACCACTGAGCAGACAGGCCTTCAGGAGCAGAGAATGGGCCCAGGACCAGCCCTGAACACTGGAGCTGCAGGTGAAGCCCCCTCTCTCCTCAAGCTCCATCATTGGTGACAAACTTTCCTGAGTGTGTAAATAAGGGACTGGAATTTCTGGCCTGGCTCACTGGATGTGGGCAGGAGCCCCAGTGGCTCCCAGGAACACTGAGTGGGGGGGGGGGGTCTTCCAGGCTAGAATCCCTAAGTCAGGAGCCCCAGCACCCCCAGGGGTCCCCATGTTGGGCTCCCCGGAGCCCAACTCTGCCCCAGGAAGCTTCAGGAGGAGCCCGGGTCCAAGCCTCATCTTATTGGGCAACTGAGAGGCTGTGTGGGGTGAAGGACCGGGAGGCCACCCACCTGGGGCGGGGAAACTGGAAGGACACCAGTGCCCTGGACAGAAAGAGGGAAGTTTGGGGGTGGCCCTCTGGGCTGCTTTGGTCTCCTTCTCTTTGAAATGAGCTATGAATACTAGAGATCCCCCAGGCGCCTTAAGCTCTCTGCCAGGGCCCTTTGAGGCCCCTCAGGGCACCCCCAAGCCTCACCAGCTTCCATGAAATGAGGGCAGCGAGGCTTGTAGGGCATCTCACAGGCTAGGACATGGGGCCTGAGGAGGTGGTTGGGTGGCCCTCAGACCCTCCTGACCTCACCTCTACCCCCATCAGGTGGGGCTTGGCCCCAACACTCTGCTCAAGGAGTCCACAAGCACTTAGTAAGCACCACCTGTGTGCCCGGCACTGTGCTAAGCACTGGGCCGCCCACAAAGGCAAAGGTCAGTCCAGCTGCTGAGGAGCTCTCTCCTCCTCCCTTGGGGAGGCCCAAGGGCCGCCAGGACCACTCTCGCCAAAGCTCCATCTCCCCTGGGGACAGCCAGCAGAGGGAGGTGATCAGAGAATCCAAAAGAGAATCACCTCTGCAAGAGTGAGGCATCGCAGAGGAGGAGGAGGAAGAGGAAGGTCTTGGGGGTCATCAGTGCAGACATCGTGGGAGGCTTTGCGGAGGGTGGCTTTGTGGAGGGACGAGGCAGGGGCCTGTGGAGAGTGGAGGCCCCCCATTGTGGAGGCCCCCCATTGTGGAGGCCACAACTGTGGAGGCCCCCCGTTGTGGAGGCCTCACCCAGGAGTCGGGCCACCAAAAGCAGGTGAGAAAAGGGACCATAGCCACTGCAACGGATGGACCCAGGGAGGCAGGGGCGGGAGAGGCCAGCCTGCCCCTCCTGGGACTCCACCAAGAGAGCTCTTGCAGGTTGGAGGTGATCAACCCTGACACCGTCCCTCCCTCAAACGGGGGCAATCCTGGTGCCCCCCCTGGCAGAGAAGGACCCTCCAAAGCCCCGGCTCAAGGCTGCTCGACAGCTGGAGCCGAGGTGACACCTAGCGGTCATGACCTCTCATGACAGGCCCCCAGAGCAGTCCCCACACAGAGAAATCTGCCCAGAACTTGTGGCTGTTCCCAGAGGCCCATGGCTGGCCAGGAACCCCCCTGCGTCCTCCTGCCTGCTGCAGGCGGCCCACTGGGGGACAGCTGTCATGGGAGGCCCCCAGCCTCAGGCTGTCCCTCTGCCCTTCACCATGGATGTCCTTGGGGCCAGACAGAATGGCTTAGCACCCCCATCCGGCCTCTGCAGAGGGGCCTTTTTAGTGCTGGACAGCAGCTCTCACATTGCCCTGCCCCCAGACTTCTCCAGGCTAAGCGGGCACAAACCCTCTGACTGGCCCTTCTGTGGATGGCAGGCCCTTCAGCCTCCCAGCTCCCTGGACCGTGGGTCTGCACTCAGTCCTCTAGCCACAGCCAGACCAGCACCAAGGGCAGAGGCTCTGGACACACCAGGGACAGTTGTTTCCTCCTGGCCTGCCTGTCCTGTGTGACACTTCCCTGCCCTCCCATCCCAGGGCACCCCAGGGAGCCCCCGGTCTCCCCTCTCTGGGCAGGCCCCTAACCTCCACTAGCCCCAAGCCTTCCCTGTCTGGGGGAGCCCCATCCATGGGACAAACCACCTCCGTTCTCCAATAGGCTTTGCCTTCTCTCTGGGAGAGCCTGCCTGCTCCTACGTATGGAGCTTACAGCCCACCCATAGAGGCTGGGCCTGGGGTCAGGAAAGCCTGAGTTCAAATCCAGCTTCAGACCCTTCCTGGCTGTGTGCCCCTGGGCAGGTCACCAAACCTCATTCTGCCTCAGTTTCCTCAGCTGTAAGGTGGGGATTATCTAAGCCCCTGCCTCTGGGGGTGGCTACTAGGACCGAATGAGATTGTATTTGTAGAAGTGCCTAGCCTAGTGCCTGGCCAGGAGATGCTGTGGAAATGCTGGCTTCCTGCCCCCACCAAGGGGCCCCAGCTTCTGCCTGGGTGGAAGTGTGAGACCTGACATTTGTCCTCATTAAAGTCCAGCCCCATGAGACCTTTTTATACCCAGTGACCACACAATCCCCCTATTAGGGGGCAGAGTGTATTATCAGATCAGGAAAGGGCTTCAAATTCACCTAAGCCCATTAAGGGGCAGGGAAGATCTTCAAGTTCCTGTTACCATTACACCGTCTTGGGGTCATCTCCAGATGGAGTGAGCCTCCTAACTCTGCCTCAATCTAAATCATCGGCAGAAAAGGTGTTGTTGGGGGGTGCAAACACAGACCCCTGGGGCACTCCACTAGAGAGTTCTGCCCCTCGACATTGAACCATCAGTGACCCATTTTTGCACCCAGGTGTTCACCTACCCTGCTCCATCCCATCCGGGGGACAATGGGAAGGCCATGCACAGGTTTTGTGGGAGACAAAGACAGACCCAAGAAATGAGGCCAGGGACCTGCAGCTGGAGAGGGAGGATCCAGACACTGGAAGACCAGGAAATGGACACTGGGAGGTCAAAGGGCAGCGTCCACACCTGAGCAGGTGCCATTGGCTATCCTGTGCGCCTGTGGGTGGGGGATAGAGGCAGGGAGGAGGGTCTAGAGTGCCTTCACGAGTGGACTCAGGTGACCAATACAAGCTCTGAGAAATAAGCAGGCCCAGGTGGGCTGGAGGGCCAGCCCATGCTCCTGACAAGGCTCATTTGTCCCAGACCTGGGCCAGGGAGGAGAGAGCTCCTTATTGGATCAGGTGAAAGTGCAAAGTCCTTGGCCCGCCTTGAGAGCCCTGCCAACTGGGCTCCAGATGGAGACCTTTCCAGGCAGATTCTATTATCTCTGTCTCTGTCTGTCTGTCTGTCTGTCTCTCTCTCTCTCTCTCTCTCTCTCTCACACACACACACACACACACACACACACACACACACACACATACATTTTCCAGCCAGACTGACTACTTATTGTTCCTTGAACTCTGAATTCTATTTCCCACCTCCAAGTCTTTACAGGCCTGGAATGCCCTTCCTCCTCACTCTGCCTCTTGGAACCCTAGGCTTCCTCAGAGGCCTCTGAAGCCAGAGTTTTCCTAATCCTCCCTGGTGTCAGTGTCGTTTTCCATCACTTGCAGGCTGGATCCCCCAGGGGAATGAAAGAAAGGATTATTTCTCTCTTGTATCTAATAACTCATTATTGAATTAGGACCAAGGTTTCCCCCCTTTTGTACTTCCTCATCCAAAAATTAACCCGTGTAGGAAATCTTGGGCAAAGGCTTACCAGACTAAGATCTAATCACACACAGCACAGGAACTAAGTTTAGGCAGATGGATGGGTTGGTGCTCTGGCAGGGCTGGGAAAATGTGGATCCCCGGTGTGCAGGGGTGATATGGAAATTGGGAGATCAGTGTCTGTACCTGAGACCCACTTGGGAACAAGTCTGCTTCTCCAAATATCCATTCTTGTCAACTAATCAGGAGCTTTGTATCCCGGTGCACCCACTTTTTGAAGACTGTAAATATCTAAGGTCCCACAGACTCCTTCTCTTGACCACCGAGGGGACTGTGAGCCTATTTCGTTGACTGATTTTTAGATGTAGTCAATACAAGTGATTTTCATTTACTCAGAAATTCTGTCTCTTGGAATGTTCAGTCATCATGCCTCCTTTGTGCCCCAATTCATGCCAAAAGCACCTTCTTCACTGCAGGTGCCTGTGGGATTAAATTTCTATGAGGGTGAGGGGGCAGCCTGCTGTCCTGTCTGTCAGGGAGCCAAGTTAGTGCAAAGACATCCACAAGCCAGAGGTCAGGAGAGCCCATGGGCATGGAGAGGAGGGCCAGGGTGGGGGCTCAATGAATGCCCAGGGGGTCTTTTAAACTAACTTCTTGAAGGGCTCAGTCACTCTCTGCAGGGCTGGTAGGACTCCAGGGAACCACTAGCCTGAGGGGGAAGGTTCCCCTCGGCCCCTGAAAAGGGCAGGAAAGAGACAACTGCAGGGTCACTCCAGTGTCCTGGCAGTCTTTCGCCAGAGGAGGATCACATGAACTTCAAAGGACCAGAAGACTTTGGGGGCAACCCCAGACAGCAGTAGCTGTGGGCAGTGTCTGCACCGAGAATGAACCCAGGACCCCAGGGCCCAATGAGGAAAAGCAGATTTAAAGGCCCTGTTGAGGTTTAGGGGGGATGGGGATGGGATCTGAACCCTCAAAAGGAAAAGCCCGTGTCTTTGGGATCTGGACCCCAAAAAGGAAAAGCCCCTGGACTTTAACTGGTGTCTTCCCAGCTGATAAGCTGCCATTTCATAGTCTGCACCTGGTCCCACCCTAGCCCACCACTCCCTTAATTCTGCCTAGATCCCTTCTCTGTTCCTATAGTCTTCTGTATAAGATCCATCTTGCCACCATTAAAGTACTCAGATTCAATCTGATCCACTTGCGTTAGTGATACAGATGCTGAGATTTGAGCCATATGTCACTATTTTGGGGTCCCAGCACCCCTAAACCTCCACACTGGGACCCCAAAATAGCAACACACAGGTCCTGCCCAAATGAATTTGACCCAAGCCTTCTTCCAGTTAAAAAAATTAGATTTATTAAAACACTGTCCAAGGTTGGCAGGATTCTAAAAATGCACCATATTGGTCAGACTCTTAAGGTGTCAGAGCATTT
The DNA here is from genome assembly GCA_028627135.1 of Pseudochirops cupreus. Taxonomy (NCBI): domain Eukaryota; kingdom Metazoa; phylum Chordata; class Mammalia; order Diprotodontia; family Pseudocheiridae; genus Pseudochirops; species Pseudochirops cupreus. The sequence goes on along the minus strand of CM053580.1, from coordinate 1,003,821 downwards.
GTGACTCTGGCATTTGGCAAGTGGGTCAGATTGAATGTGAGCACTTTCAGGGAGGCAAGATGGATCTTTTATATAGAAGGACTGTGGGAGGGATCTAGGAGTTGCCAAGTGTCAGGGGTGTCTAGGGAAGATCTGAATGGGAGTCGCCAATAGGCTGGGGTCAACAGAGAAGGGCTGGGAACGCCAGTGTCCTGGACCACAGGGCCAAGAGAGAATGAGGCCTAGATGGGATCAAGGGAGGGAAGTAGCCAAGAGTGATCTGGGGAGAATGGAGGGCTGGAAACAGAACTGGGAGACTGGGCATAGGCCCCAGTGAAAGGCCAGTTGAGAGGATTACTGAGATGGGCAGATGCCTCAAGTAAACAAGGCCAGAGACTTGACCGTGTGGCAAAGTTCAAGGAGAGTTGGTGGGTGGGGAGGGGAGGGGTGAGATTTCCAGAGCCTGTAGCCCACCAGCTCTACAGGGAGTCCAGCAGAAAGTCTGGCCAAAGATTGGGAAGCTGTCCTCAGAAATGGTACCCAAGAGCAGCCTCTGGTTACAGCAAGAAAGTGGGGAGGCATTGAAATAGATAAGCAGCAGATAAGGAAACTTCACTTTCATGCCAGACAGGAAACAATTCATTACAGCAGAGTAAATGGTCCTCAGTCTTCCAGACCCCATAGAGCTGTCTGTGTGAGGTCAAAGCCAGGAGGGCACAAGAGAGATTAAAGATAAAAAGGCACTGGTGTGTGTATGTGAGTGTGAGTGTATGAGTGTGTGTGAGTGTGTGAGAGTGTGGGTGTGTGGATGTGTTGTGTGAGTGTGTAAGTGTGTGTGTGAGTGTGTAAGTGTGTGAGAGAGTAAGTGTGTGTGTGAGCATTGTGAGTGGGTTTCAGTGTGTGAGTGTGTCTGAGTAAGTTTGAGTGTGTGAGTATATGTCTGTGTGTATGTGAGCATGAGTGTATGAGTGTGTGTCAGTGTGTGAGAGTGTGTGAGTGTGAGGTGTGTGTGACAGTGTGTAAGTGAGAGTGTGGGTGTGAGTGTGTGAGCATGTGTGAGTGGGTTTGTGTGTAAGTGTGAGTATCTGAGTGTGTCTGAGTGAGTTTGAGTGTTTGTGTGTGTGAGTGTGAGTGCCTGTGAGAGTGTGTGTGTGAGTGTGTATTTGACTGTGTGTGCGAGTGTGTGTGTGAGAGTACATGTGAGTATGTATTTGAGCGTGTGTGTCTCTGTGTATGTGACTGAGTGTGTGTGAGTGTGAGAGTGTGTGTGTGTGTGTGAGTCTGTGTGAGTGTGAGAGTGTGCGAGTGTGAGTGTGTGTGGGTCTGTGCATGTGAGTGTAAGTGTGAGTGAGTGTGGTGGGTGGGGGGCTGTCTCCTCTCCCTGGACCTGTGATTTACCCCTCAGCTTCGCTGTCCCCAGGACTGACTCAGTCTCTGTCCCAGGATTTGCCTCCTGGTTTGGCCTGGGGTCTCAGCCCCAGCGCCTTCAGTTTGAAGCAGACCTCGGCGCGGCCAGCAGCTCCTCTGACCGTGGTCTGAGGCCTCCCAGATTGCACCCTGCTGTCTCCAGCCACTTCCTTCCTTCCTTGGGCCCAGGATTGCCTCTGAGGCTGCCTCAGGCTCAGATCCCCCTCCAGGGGCCGCGAAGATGAACTTTCTCTTCGAACTTCATCTCTCTTACAATGTGGTTTGGGTTTTCTTGTGTGTTTGCTTCCTCTGCTACCATTATTATGACTCCCAATTTTAAACAAGTTATCAGACACACACTTAATTTTGTTCTAACCTCTCATTTTCGTTCCATACATTTCTTACATACAACAGATTGTTATTGTTTTGAGAGTGTTCAAAGTTGAGAAGTTATTGCTCAGTCATTTTTCAGTCTGGTCTAACTCTGTGGCCCTTTTTGGGGTCTTCTTGGCAAAGATACTGCAGTGCTTCGCCATTTCTTTTTCCAGCTCATTTTACAGATGAAGAAACTGAGGCAAACAGGGTGAAGTGACTTGCCCAGGGTCACACAGCTAGTAAGTGTCTGAGGCTGGATTTGAACTCAGAAAGCAAAGTCTTCCAGCTCCCAGGCCCAGTGCTCTGTGCCACTATGGCGCCACCTGGCTGCCCATACAGCAGATTGCGGGCTGTATCACCAATTCCGTTACTCTCTTTCATTTTATTGGATTGATAAATCCATTTATGCTTACAGTTATAGTTGCTAAGCTTGTGTTTTCCTCCATTTATTCCTTTAATATCACTTTCATTTTCTTCATCGTTGACAGCAGAACGTGGTCCCTGCCCTTAATTTGGTTTAAACTACTCTGATGTTAGTCTCTCCCTTCCCCCTACTCCTGTTGTCTCCCCTTTATGAAGTTCTTTGACTTTACTCTTTCATTTATTCATTAACTAGATTTCTTGTCTTCATTCGGCCTGGAGGCCACAGGTTCCCCATCCCGGACTTAAACAATTCATTTAAAACCCTCCCTCTTCTTCCTTCCTTTTATTTTTAAATTTTACTTTTTACTTCCTCTGAATTTAGCAGCTCACCAAATCCCCCACAACCTTTCCACTAATAAAGTAAAAGAGAGAAAACTCCACCTTCTCCTTTGTAGTAAACTTCTCTTTCCGGGTCCTTTCTTAAGAAAAGCCCAGGCTGCCAAGCCCTGGGGGCTCCCCTGCTGGGAGGGGCTCTTCGAAATGCTGGTGTCATTAGTGGTGAGATGAAACAATGAGGGTCATCGAGTCCCTGGGGCAGTGAGAGACCTCAAAGCTGGGTGGGGCCCTCCCTCTGACCCTATCCGGATGTTGCCTCCACCCACCTTAGGGCCTCAGGCAAACCTCCAGGGCTAGAAGTTGGGAGAAGGGGTCAACCAGCCTTGGGAGAAGGCCTTCCTCCGCTGGGAGGCCCCTATTTGGATCCGAGCCCTGGTCCAGCCCTGCCCCACCCTAACAAAATCCCTATTTTGGTAGAGCTGCTGCCCTGTCTTTGCAGGGGATTTTGCTGATTTTCCCAGGCATCAGAGCTCCCACCATCCTGCACTTACTTTCTAATCATACGTACATACCTGTCCTGCTCCCCAGACTGTGAACTCCCTATCATTAGTGAGCAAGCGCCGTCATTAGTGGGAGGGACGTCCACCAGGTTCCATCTGTGGGTGAGAGGCAGAGACGGTAGAAGGAAAAGGGCTCCTGGGCGAGGCCTGGGCACACATCCACCAGCCGGGGCAGCTTAGATGAAGCACCAGGCAAACAGCAGAGAGGCGGCTTCTGACCAGTGGAGGCAGGAGGAGCTGGCCCTCGCCCAGGCTCTCCTCTCCCCGATCTGAGGTCGGGGTCTGCAGGGCACCACTGGTGAGACATTGGTATGAGGATTTAGAGGCTGAAGCTGAGCCTCCCGGCACAACCCCAAGGTCCACAACCTTCCCCATCAGGGGAGCATTGGGACTGCCCTGACCACGGGCTGGGGTAGTTTAGAACTTCCTGCCCTACAAACTCCAGGGGGGAGTCACCTGGGAAGGCTTTAATGACATGATTGTAATCGCTGGCGCCTATGCAGCACATTAAGGTTTACAGAGGGCTATGCACATCTCTTTAGAGCCTCACAAGCCCCTGGCAGGTAGGTACTGTCATTTTCCCTAGTGTCCCATTTCACAGATCCGGAACTGAGGTGGAGAGGCTAAGCAGTTTGCCCACAGCAAGTAAGCACCTGAGACAAGATCAGTAGGGCAGCACTGGCATATAGAACAGACACTGACAGGGTGGGCACATAGCAGAGCAGGGCAGGCACAGTAGAGTGGTCACAGAGTAGGACAGCACAGGCACATGAGGCAGACACTATCAGAGTGGGCACATAGCAGAGCAGAGCAGGCACAGCAGGGTGGGCACATAGCAGTGTGGGCACATAGTGCAGCATGGGCATATAGAGCAGACACTGACAGGGTAGGCACATAGCAGAGCAGGGCAGGCATAGTAGGGTGGGCACATAGTAGGGCAGCATGGGCACAGAGCAGACACTGACAGGGTGGGCACATGGCAGGATAAATACAACAGAAGTCAAGTGTCTTGCCAGGGTCACACAGCCAGGACATGTCCGAGGCAGGGCTTGGGCCCAGGTCTTCCTGGCTCTAAGGCCAGCTCTCTGCTATTACCGGACGACGCCTGCCCAGTTGGAGGACCAACCATAGCCAGGAGAAGACGAGCAGCCATTGGCTGGCACCCCAGTCCCCCAGATCAGTTCAGGTCCCCTGGCTGAGCATCCTAGAAGGGGAGCTCTTGTCACCACAAGGCAGAGCAGGCCAGACTCCGACTCCCTTGCTGGACACGGTTACTAAACTAGTGAGTGGCATCAGGGAAAGCCAGAGACAGCGACCGAGCTTTCTGCAAAGTGTCCAAGGAAGCGTAGTGCACTATTCTTGTGGAAGAGATGGAGAGACGTGGGCTAGAAAACATTAGAGCTCAATGGCTCAGGACCTGGTGGGAAGTCTGGAAGCTCCCTGGGGGACCTCTCTGTGCTGGGTCCAGCCTGAGATCTGGACCGAGGTGTGGACAGTGAACTGGCCAGAGGGAGCACACTCACTCATCCCGGGGTCAGGACCCAAAAGACTGCCAGTTTAGAAGCCGGGACCAACTTTAGTCCAATGAAGTTTAATAGGGATGGCTTTGGAAGCCTTAAGCGGGGGTTCCTCACATGCACTTCACAAGGCTCAGAGCAGGGAGGCGGGGCAAGGCCCTGTTTGTTTGTCTGGGTGATCACGGGGATTTTTGCTGATTGTAAACTTGGAATGAGTCAGCCATGTAGGAGGCAGCCAGAAAATGAGTATGTGCAGAGACAGATTCCAGGGTGAGGGGGAGGATAGTTCACTGGTCTCAGCCCTCTGCACCACTGGGAGAAGCCAAAAGAGCACAGAGGAGGACCCAGGGGTCCCAAGTCTGTGACTAACACAGCAGTACCTGGGGAGATTTAGCCTGGAAAGGTTAAACTCAGGGGGAGCACCTGCAAGGCCATCACACGCAGCAGGATTTACAGCCAGAGGACAGATCCAGGGCCAAAGGTGGGAAATGGCAGGCCTTGGGGCAGCCAGCTGCCAGGCTGCAGAGCAGGAAGAACTCTCCCACTGAGTGCAGACAGTGTGCTCCTGTCCCTGGGGGCCCCCAAGCAGAGGGGCTTGGACTGGGCCTGCTTGGACAGGTCCAGGTGCAACTCCATGGCAACTAAGGCAGTTCTCGGGGTCCAGGAAGCAGCAGTGATTCTGCCCTGGTGCTGTTGTCTGCCCAGAGAACTCGGTGGTCCTAGGGGGAGGAGATGGGGGAGCCATGACCTGGAACCCAGAGGATCCTGAGGTCCTTGGGGTGTGATGAGCTCTGTGGAATCAGGAATTCTCTGGCAGGAGGGGGTGGCTCATCTCTGTTGACCATCAGCTACCACCTAGACCCCAAATCCAGGCCCTTGGGTGCTTGGGCTCCATCATAGGGCCAACCTGCAATCAGGGCCTCCTCAGAGATCCCCCACCCTCAGCCCTCTGATGGTTTTATGGCCTCTGTTGCCTCTGGGTCTGTGACTTTACAGCCTCTGGGATTTTCCTTTGCTTACTTAGGGCCCCTATCCAGACTCCATGGCTCCTGCTAGCTCTCTATCCCCACTTCCCGTTCTAAAGATCACTTTCTAGGACTAAGAGACAGAAAGGGGGGAGAGAGAGATGGGGAGGGAGGAGACAGAGAGAGAGAGACAGAGACAGGGACAGAGAGACAGAGAGATAGAGACAGAGACAGACAGACAGACAGAGATAGAGAGACAGACAGAGACAGAGACAGGGACAGAGAGATAGAAAGACAGACAGACAAAGAGACAGATGGAGAGACACAGACAGACAGACAGAGAGAAAGAGAAAGACAGAGAGACAGAGACAGAGACAGAGACAGACAGACAGAGAGAGGAAAGGAAAGGAAGGAGAGAAGAGAAGAAAGGAGAAAGTTAAACTGATCGTGTATGCCTGGCACACAGTAGGCACTCAATAAACGCATGCTGATTTGACTTGACTAGACAGCTGGATGGAGCATTCATTAAGCCTCTACTGCATGCCAGACCCTGTGCACCAGGTAACCTAGCCAGAGAAAGGTAAAAGCCTGGACCCTGCCCTCGTGGAGCAGGAAGGGGCCAGGTACTGCATCAATGCCTGGGCACATTCAAGCTACTTTGATGCAGAGGGATGCCCCCTGAGCCTGGGAGTACCAGGGGGCCAGAAGCCACTTGTCTCTCTGACCCTGAGGAAAGCACGTCCCTCCTGGTCCTGTTTGGTCATCGGACCACAAGGAGGCTACTCGAGGACCTCCCTGCCCACTGAATCTCTGTTCCTGACCCCAACAAAACCAGTCATGTGCCCTGAAGCACCAGAAACCAAAGCATAGTCCAGGGAGGGTCAGCCCCACTTATCTTGGTCAGATGGACCCTCCTGCCCGCCCCCCCATCCCAGCACCCCTACTGTAGACTAATGTGGGCTTGGTTATATACCCCCTGATGAGACAAGCTGCCCGCAGGACTGCCCCTACTCATCTCATGGGAAATAGCTCCTGCCCGGACGCTGTGGGGTGGGGTGGGGAAGTCTGTGGAGGGCTGCGGGTGGTGGAGGGTGTGGATATAGGAGGTGTGGGGAGTGAGCGGGAGTGGGGGGGATGCTCCTTGAATTCCAAGAGACTCTTAGGACCTCTTACGGTCAGAAGTGCCAATTGCCCAATTGGTTGGCAAAGGCAGGGCTCTCGTCGTGGCACCACAGTGGGCTGTCTCACTAGCCCCTCCTGGGCCTTCAGGGCTGCATTCATGGATCCAGTGTTGGAGGTAAGGGTTACCTCTAGCTGTCCACCTTGAGCTGTCCCAGGCAGAGGGAGGGACCCACCATGGCCTTCCCCCTTGCCTGGGTTTATTCAGTATTGCACGCACATCAGATCCCATACTTGGGTGCTGCTGAGACTAGGGGCTATCCCCAGCAAAACTTTGGAATGTATGGTTTTTGTTTTATTTTTTCTCAATTAAATGTAAAAAATCTTTAGCATTCCTTTTTCGTAATTTTTGAACTCCAAATCCTCTTCTTCCCTACCTTTCCTTCCCCCTCTGTGAGCAGTTGGGTACTTTGATATCGATTATGCTTGTGCAGTCATACAAAACACATTTCCATGTAGCTATGCTGCAAAAGAGAGCAGAGGTTAAAACACACACACACAAGAAAAATAAAGAATTTTTTTAAAAATTGCTTCAATCTACATCCGAGGCGGAGAGCATTTATCATCACAAGTCCTTGGGATCATCTTAGATTATTGCGTTCCTGAGAAGAGCTAAGTCATTCACAGCTGATCATTGTTGCAATGTTGCTGTTACTGTGTACAATGTTCTCCTGGTTCTGCTCACTGCATCAGTTTGCACAAGTCTTTCCAGGTTTTTCTGAGAACATCCTGCTTGTTATTTCTTACAGCACAAGAGTCTTCCATTACAATCATATGCCACAGCTTGTTCAGCTATGCCCCAGTGAATGGGCATCCCCTCACTTTCTAATTCTTGGCTATCACAAACAGAGCTGCTATCAACATTTTTGTCCATGTGGGTCCTTTTCCTTTTTCTTTGATCTTTTTGGGAAACAAACCTAGCAGTGGAATTGCTGGGTCAAAGGTGATGCACAGTTTGCTAGGCCTTTGGGAAGAGTTGGTTGGATCAGTTCACAACTCCACCAACAGTGCATTAACGTCCCAGATTTTCCACATCCCCTCCAACATTTACCATTTTCCTTTTCTGTAATATTAGCAACTCTCACAGTTGTGAGTAGTCCTTAAGAGCTGTTTTAATTTGCATTTTCCTAATTAATACTGATTTAGAGACTAAATAGTTTGATCTTAAAGAATGAGTGAATCAGGTGTGGCTAGGTGGCGCAGTGAATAGAGCACTGGCCCTGAAGTCAGGAGGACCTGAGTTCAAATTTGGCCTCAGACATTTAACACAACTAGCTGTGTGACCTTGGGCAAGTCACTTAATCCCAACTGCCCTCCAAAAAAAAAAGAATGAGTGAATTAAAGAACGTCATATAAACAGTAAACGAAACAACAAACCAAAACTCTGGGATGCAGCAAAAGCAGTAATCAGAGGCAATTTTATATTTCTAAACAATTACATCAATAAAATAGAGGAAAAAAATCAATGAAGTGAGTGTGAATTTAAAAAAAACTATAAAAAGAACAAATTAAGAATCCCCAATTAAATACCAAATTGGAGATTCTAAAAATTAAAGATGAGAATAATAAGACTAAATGCAGAAAAACATTGAATAAATGGTTTATTCATACTCAATAAATGATTTAACTTATTGTTAAAATAAAGCTGGGAGTTGGTTTTATGGAGAAAAATCAACAAAATGGATAAACCGTTGGTTAACAGGATTTTTAAAAAGAGAGAAAAAAATCAAATCACTATGATCAAAAATAAAAAGGGTGAATATATGTGGGGAGCCAAACAGGCCTGATCCAGGACTCAGATAAGAGACCTTCATTATGTACCCTAATTGCTCTCGAGGTGACGCAGCTCGCAAAGGCTGGCTCCCCCGAAAGAACCTCAGGGGTACACTTAAAAGGACTTTTGTTTGATATCCTGAGATCAAAACCTTTGCCCCCAAACTTCAGAACCAGGTTCCTTATCATAGTATGCTGAAGACTATTGTAAATCAAAGTACTTGATAGAAGCAGGATCCGGCATCCTCCGGCTTCAGTGCAGATGTCTCTGAGACTGCGGCCTGCTCTCAGGGAGCAGCCTTTGTCCTGTAAGATACATTTTGATAAGAGACAACTGACCTTCCCCATGACTTCCTGGGTCCTTGATAACAAGCCTTGTCTTAGCCAAGCTATTTCCCAGGTATGGCAGACTGTTCTATTAGCAATAATATTCCAGGATATGATTGAGATAAGGATACTTGAATCTTTGGCATTTGGATCTTTAAAAACTTTGTTCTGAGCATCAATAAATGGAGTTTGTGCTTCTTCCCTGAACTACCCACATGGCCTGGTCACTTTTCTTATTCCCATCTCCGGTCATGCTCAGTGCTGGACACTAAGCACCCCAACAAATACACCTAAAGAAGATGAAATCAAAGCGATTATTAGGACTTGTTTTGCCCAATTACTCCAACGGAGTTAATCATTTAAGAGAAACAGAAGAAAATTTACAAAAACATAGACTGCCCAGATTAACAGAAGAGGAAAGAGAATATCCAAATAAGCCCATTTTAGAAAAAGAAATTGAGCAGGCCATGAATGAGCTCCCTAATAAAAAAAAGCTTCAGAGGCAGATGGTTTTCCAAGTGAATTCTACCAAACATTCAAAGATTAATTAATTCCAATACTAAAGTATTTAGAATAATAGGCAAAGGAGTCCCACCAAACTCCTTTTATGAATCAAATATGGCACTGACACCTAGACCAGGAGGGGCAAAAACAGAGAAAAAAATTACAGACCAATGTCCCTAATGAATATGGATGGAAAAGTCCTAAATAAAACACTAGCCAGGGGACCACAGCAATATATTACAAAGATTAGACACTGGGACCAAGTGGGATTTATACCAGGAATGCAGGGATGGTTTAATTTAAGGAAAACTATTAGCATAATTGATTATATGAATATCAAAAGGAACAAAAATCTTATGATTATGTCAATAGATGCAAAAAAAGTCCTTCCTATCGAAAACTTTGAAAGCGTAGACTAAGCCATCAGCAGACATTGTCTGCAATGGGGAACAAGCTAGGAGCCTTCCCAGCAAGATCAGGAGGGAAACAAGGATGCCCTTATCACCAGTATTCCTCAGTATCATGTTAGAAATCCTAGCCATGGCAACAAGAGAAGGAAAGGAAATCAAAGAAATCAGAACGGCCGTGAGACAATAAAACTATTTCTCTTTGCAAACCGTGTAATGACGTACTTGGAGCATCTTAGAGAGTCACCTGAAAAGTCAGTCGAAACAATTACTTTAGGAAAGTAGCAGGATGTAACATAAACCTACATAAATGATCAGTATTTCTATAGATCACCAGCAAAAACCTGCAAAAAAAGATAGTAAGAGTCCAAAACAATCGCATACAGCGTAAAACACCTGGGAATACACCTGTCGAGACAAAGCCAGGCACTACATGAACATAAGTATAAAATGCTATTTATACAAATAAAGTCAGATTCGAGTAACTGGAGAAATATTGACTGTTCGTGCATGGGCGGAGTCAAAGTGATAAAAATGACAATTCTACCTAATCTGCTTATTCCACGCCGTCGTAATAAAGTTACCAAAAATATTTTACTGAACTAGAAAAAATAATAATATGATTCACTTGGAAGAAGCAAAGGTCAAGAGTATCAAAGGAGTTAATGGAAAAGCTGTGAAGGAAGGAAGTTTAGCAGCACCCGGTCTCGGACTTTGTTAGAACGCAGCGGCTGCCCGAAGTGTCTGCTGCGGGCTAGGAGGCAGAAAGGCGAGGGGCCGCGAGGTGGCGCAGCGAGCGGAGCACGGGCCCCGGAATCAGGAGGAGACACGAAACACTTACTAGCAGTGTAACCTCAGGCGAGTCACCGAACCCCGAACGCCCCGCCTTGCCCCCTCCAGAAAGAAGGAAGGAAGGAAGGAAGAAGGAAGGCGGGTCAGTGGGAAAGAGCAGACGCACAATTCACAGTAGAAAACCATGATTGTGTGCCCGCCGTCTTGGGTGGGGGGAGGGGAGACATGGGGAGAAAATCTGGAACTCAAAATCTTGTGGAAATGAATATTTAAAACTAAAAATAAATCCTAAGAACTCAAGGTGGAAAAGGAGACTTCATACATAATAAATGTCTAGACGGACACTGAAAAAAAGAAGATGAGGACAGTGACCTTGTGTTTGACAAACGGAGACTTAAGCTTGCGGAGCGAGAGGGGGTGGTACCGGCATTAGTGGAGGGAGTTTTCTGGAGCTCTCTACAAATGAATGCACAGTCTAGATCCTGTCCTCTCCTCAGGCCCAAAGGGAGGCAGCGTCCATCCATGGCCGAGAGTGCCTTCATCAAAGACAGGCTGCCCCGTTAACCTCATCTCCAGTTGAGATAGGACAACTCTTGCCTAGAAGATCAGGGGAGTCTTGGGTCTTCTGGATGGTCATTGAAATAACAACCACTTTGGCATGGACCAGGGTGGGGAGCCTGCAGGCTTGATGCCACATGTGGCCTTCTAGGTCCTCAGGTGTGGCCTTTTGCTGAGTCCAAGTTTTACAGAACAAATCTTTCTATGAGGCAGATTGGTTCTGTGAGGTGTGGGTTCAGTCAAAGGGCTGCCCTTGAGGACCTAGAGGGCCATATGTGGCCCTGAGGCCAGAGGTTCCCCACCCATGGCCTGGACCTTGACCAAGTCCTACCAGCCTTGGTGGGAGCCACTGGGCACTCTCCAGCCTGCCCAGAATCCACCCCCTCTTCCTTGAGGGGCTTTGAATGTGTGGGGAGAAAGCCCAGGTCCTACAGAGGGGAGGCTGGGAACTGGCCGTGCCCAGGCTGCAGCAATGACCCAACCTCAGGTGCTTCATGGGGAAAGGCTGGGGAGGGAGCAGTTGTGCCAGTGGTTCAAGGAGCCAGCAGGCGCCAGAGTTCAGAGGACTCTGGGCAGGTTTTATTGCAGGCTAATTGAACTTATCAGCATCAGTGACCTCACCCTTCCTGACTGAGGAATAAAGGCACCTGGGGAAGGTCCTGCTCTTGTGGCCTGCTTGGGTGCACACAGCACCTCCTGCAAATGGACCGGGTGCAGCGATTGGGATCAGTGCCTGGGGACCACTCCTCATCCCCAGACCTTCTCCTGCTACCACCAGCCGCAGAGCCCAGCCTAGAACCGTAAGCGTCTCTATCCACCAGCCCATCCCCAGGGCTCTCCCCAGGAAGGGTCCACAGGCTAAGCTCCATGACTTCCTCTGGGGTATCCCTGTTTCCCACACCCAAACAAGGCCCTTCCTGAGCAGAGGAAGCCTGCCGCAGCCTGGCAGTGAGGCTTGACGCCCATGGGATGAACAGAGAAGAAGGCATGGAAGGGTGGAGTATGGGTCGTCCAGGCTGGTTGCTGCAGTATAATCGGCTCCTATGTAGACACTGGGGTGATTCCCAGGCTCAGGCCCAGGCCCAGGCCTGGGCCCAGGAGGATGCATCCCTAGAGAGTAAGATGGACAGTGCTGACCTCCACAGGTTAGGTGGATAAGCAGACACTGCCACCTCTGCACCCGGGAGCCAAATGGGCAAAGATGGGGCCAGCAGCCCCAGAAGACCTAATGCAGCACATTGATTGACTGAAGGAGTGAAGTCCCACTCTCTTCAGCCCCAGTCACACCCTCTGGAGCAGGGGTGGGGAGCCTGCAGCCTCGAAGCCACATGTGGCCTTCTAGGTCCTCAAGGGTAGCCCTTTGACTGAACCCACACCTCACAGAAAAAATCCCCTTCGTGAAAGGATCTGTCCTGTAAAACTTGGACTCAGTCAAAGGGCCGCACCCAAGGATCTAGAAGGCCACGTGTGGCCTTGAGGCTGCAGGCTCCTCCCACTCCCTCCATCCCGCCCAGAGAGTGTTCTGTTGAATTCTGGGAGTGAACAGCAATTAGCAGCCCTGAAACAAAAGGAATTTAAAGATGCCATGAATAGTCTCGTGTTGAGTTTTCCCCAAGTAGGGCGGTGGGGGCTGCCTCAGGAGGAGGGGGTGCCCCTCCTTGTCAGTTAGCACTTGAAAGTTAGATGGTGGAATGACCACAGGCAGGGATGTGATGGAGGAAATCCTGGGCCAGGTACAGGTTGGATCAGGTGGCTTCTGAGGTCGGTCCTAGCTCAGAGATCCTGGGGTCTGCCGGGGATGAAGACTGGGCAGCACTCGACAGGTAAGGCCCTTCTTGGGGTCCCACACTCAGGGCTGGCCTCTCCTCACTGTGGTGCTATGTCTTGCCACACAAAGCTGAGGCCGGCCTCATTTAGGGTCTGACCAGGGCGACTGGTGTGGTATGGGGGGCAAGAGAGGTAAGTATGGCCACTAACCAGCTGCAGCAGGAGCAGGTGTTGGCCAGGAGGAGGATTTAGGGTAACTCCATATGTCTAGGTGGGCGTGTATGTCTGTATGTTGGCCAGGGTGTACATGGTTCTGCAGGTCCCTCAGTCTGCTGGCCCCCTCCCAACCTTCCCAAGCTTGGATCTCTCAGGGCATGTACATGGGGTGTGTATGTGTGGTGTGTGTATGTGATGTGTGTATGTGTGTGTGGTATGTGTGATGTGTGTAGTGTGTATGTGTGTGGTATGTGTGCGCATACATGCGTGTGTGTGGTGTGTGTATAATGTGTGTGTGCACGCACATGCGTGCAAGTTAAGGAGCAATTATTAGGATGCAGGCACAGGAATAAAGGACTCGAGTGGCCGCTCCACCCCACCCTTCTCGTAAAACCAGGGTAATCTGCAGGGTCTAGTGGCTAGGGAAGCCTGGAAGTGAGGGGTTGGGGAGGGTCCTAGGCAGCTCTCTGGCCTAGGGGAATTCCCGCTGAAAGAGAAGCACAGCAGGTCTTGAGGCCAGTGGTGACCTGAGGACACACCAAGCCGCAGACCGGCTGAGTCTCACAGCCGGAGTGATGGAGTGCTTAGTAAGCAGTCCTGTGTGTCAGAGGGGCAGCTAGGTGGTGCAGTGAATGGGGCGCTAGGCTTGGAGTCAAGAAGACCTGAATTCAAATCTGGCCTCAGACACTTCCTAGCCAAGTGACCCTGGGCAAGTCTCTTCATCCTGTTTGCCTCGGTTTCCTTATCTGTAAAATGGGCTGGAGAAGGAGATGGCAAGCCGCTGCAGTGGTGCCTATTATGTGCCAAGAGCTCGACAACCATTATCTAATTTAAATCCTCCCAACGACCCTGGGAGGGAGGTGCTGTTATTGCTCCCGTCTTACAGATGAGGCAACCAAGGCAGAGAGCAGCTAAATGTGACTTGCCTAGGACCACACAGCTAGCAATTGTGCTGAATGCAAACTTGCTGCCTCCAGGCCCCAGGCTTCTGGCACGGTAGTGTGCCCTCGCCACCTAGAGCTGAACGAGACCAAGCAGTGGCTCCCTTTTCTGACATTGCAGCTGCAGGCGTCCCATGCTGGACTTCCCTCTCTGCAGAGGAGGGCTGTGAGTGGCTGCTTCTCCATTGTCTTCGCACTGCTGATTGCTCCTGGTGATTATCAGCCTCGAGCCGTAGTGCTATCTCAGCTCCTCTGTGAGTCAGACCCCCAGGGCCAGCACAGTGGCTTTTAACTCACTTTGCTGTGCCCCGGGGGGGGGGGGGGTGTTCCAGCAAGCCTGAATGATTCTTGAGTCAAGGTGATTGCCTTCCTATCAGCTCTCATCCTGCCCCCTGGCAGCTCCCACCAACAGGGACTAGCTTCGATTATTTTACAATCCTGCAGAGATGAGGAGACATCTGTCCATCCTCCTTGCAGCCACACTCACATTGCTTCCTACATTCCTGGAGGAGCCTTCACAGTACTCTTGGACATGTCCAGACACAAGTCACGGAGTCAGGCAACTGCTGAGTTCACAGAGAATTGAGGGGTGTTAAACTTACCTCTTCTTTCCAGCCAAGGAAATGGTGATGACAGCGTGGATGACAGGGGAGACAGCAATAGCCCCACACTGCTGGGTGCTGCGCCTTCGAGATCTGGTGAAGCTGCACTCCTGACACACAGGTGACCCTTCCACTCAGTGCCCCCGCCACTCTAGTTCTGTGTGCAGGTGTGCCAATGGGATTATGGGGGTGCCAGGGGCTCCTCCACAGAGGCACAGGGCTTGCTTCCCCATAAAAAATCTGCTCCCTGGCACTGGAACGGGAGAAAATGGCCATGGCGTGTCCTCCTCTCCGTCTCTGTCCTTGTCCCTGTCTCCAGTTTTCTATCAGTTTTCAAAGCACACAATCCAGAGGATTCTTGCCTAAGGCCAGTAAAGTTCCCCTTCCTTTGATACCGCGTCCTTGGTACAAGCCGGCAGCAACCATCCTGCCTTCATCTTCTTCATTCCCAGCAGCACCAGCTCTTCTCCTCATCACTCTGCCTTCTTTACTGTCTCCCCACATTAACAGCCACACCCAGGACTCTGTGCACCCCTGGAGTGGCACTTCCTTTTCCCCGTTCATTCATCAAGGAAAGGGTGGGGGCAAAGTTCCTGAAGCTCAATGCACTTCTGTCATCAAAAAAATGGGCTGTCTGGAACCTGTTCCTAATTCGGGTGAGCCAGCCTATAGGCCTGAACCATGAAACATCGGGTTCAATGCTTTTACAGCCAGGTGAACTCTATCCACTGCCTGATGTGTGTATGTTTGTGGGGGGGGGAGTGTCTTGTGCCAGGGACTCCCCCCAAGCTAGGTGAGTAGCTTCCTCACTTTTGACCCCCAGGAATTACCCTGGCCTCTCAGACTCAGAAGACTCCCCTTCCCACTGCACCCCACCCCCCAAATGCAGCCCAAGATTCCATTGGGTTTTTGGCTTCCCCATCCAGAGCTTGAGGGCCACTAAAGCCCCAGGCCCTTCTCAGAATAGCTGCTGCCTCATCCTGCCTCCCCCATCTTCTCTTGGGGAAACTGATTTAGCTCATTTTAAGGGTAAGATTATTTCTCACCATCAAATTCCATTTCCTTAGATTCAGCCTAACGCCATCAACCTTGTGTGTTAACTCGCCAATCTGATGAGCAGGTCAGCTGTGCTTTCATCCAAGTCACTGATGGAGATGCTAAACAGTCTGGGCTTAGCCCAGATCCCTGGGGCACCCCCTCAGAGGCCTCCTTGGCGACATGGAAGAACTACTCTTTGGGGAACCAGCCCACATCCCTCCCTCCCCTCCCCAGGAATACCAACACCTTTACTCAAATCAAAGTGAAACCTCTCTGGGGCATTGCCCTCATCCCCTGACAGCAATCCTTTCAGGAAAGGGAACCAGGCTGAGTTGGCCCAACCCATCCTGGACGAGGCTGTCCTGACTCTGGGTAATCCCTACCTCCCTTTCTAGACACTTGCTAACCACCTCCTGAACGGTCCATGACAGAATACCTCGCTGGTACCTGTCACTGGCAGACTCTTCTCTTCCCCTTTTGGAAAATTGGGACAGTTTGCCCTTTTCTGGTCTTGGGGACCTCTCCCATTTTCCATGATCTTGCATCTCCCATCTGCCCATTCTCTCAGGACCTGAGGGTCTGGGCACCTGGAATAACCCAAGACAACAGTTGCTCCTGCTCCCAGATCTCCCTCCACTCCCTGGCGTCAGCTTGGTTCTGCTCTTGCCTGGGCAGAGGTCATTCTTCCTGGCAGAGAAAACAAAAAGAAGCTAAAAGGGGAATGGGCGAAGCTTTGGGCAGGTGTGGCCAGAAGCATTCCTGGTGCCTGGCCCTTCCCAGCTCCCCTTCCTTTCCCAGATCCTGGCAATCAGGCTTCCCACTAAACCCGCCCCTGGAACTGCTCCTGCCAAGAAGTGCCTTCGCTGACCTCTGGAACACATATCAGGGTTCCTTCTGGCTTCCACTGGGGCTCAGAATCGATCTTCTCCTCACTGGCCATTCCCCAACGCTCTGTCCTCTTGGCCTTTCCTCATCACTCCACACATGCAGATTCCCTCCACCCCCTGGCTCAAGGGTTGTTTCCATGCAGATGGTGGCTCCCAGACCTTTGTAATCAGCCCAAATCTCTCTGCTGGGCTCCAGTCACACATCCCCAGCTGTGTATTGGCTCTCGGTGCCAAGAGGCATCTCAAGGCCAACATGCCAAAAGAGAACTCCCTATTTCTGATGAGGGCACCCACGCCACCCCTCACCCAACTGCTTTCCATGTACCCTGGAGAGCTATCTCCTCCGTGCCTGCTTCTCCGCATGCTGTCTCCCCCACAGACTGGGAGCTCAAGGTCAGGGGCTGTCTGTCGCCTTTCTTTGGATCCCCCCTGCTTGACACAGTGCTGGGCATGGTGCTTGGCATATGGGCCACATTCAACCAATCGATGCTTGTGGACTGGGATCAGCCTGGCTCCCTCCCTCTTTCTCTCCCTGTTGCCCTTTCCCCATCCAATCAGTTCAGTCTTGATTCTTGCTCCATTCCCCGCTGTGGCCACCAGCCTGAAGCTGGTCTTCATGCCTTTCACCTGGCCTCCTGCACTAACCTCCTAAGTGGTCTCCTGTCTCTTGGCTCTTTTCTGCTCAGCTGCCAAACTAACCAACCTCCTCTGTGGAAAAGCCTTCACTGGCTCTCCATTGCCCTGAGATGTGATTCAAATTGCATAGCCAAGGGCTTCAAGTGTCCCACAGTCTGCCTCCCCTCTCCCTCTCCAGCCCTGGCTCTATAGACCTGGTGGTCCAAGCAGCTGTGCCATGAGACCCTCCCTGCCAGAAACACTATTCCCTGCTCATCTCCCTGCCTGCCTTTGGGGGAGGACACTTTCTTTTCCCCAATTGTACCAAAATAAAGGTGGAGGGAGCAGCCAGGACGGAGGGCTCATACCCCAGCAGTCCTGCCCTCATTTTTCCATGTTTTGGCACCCTAACAGTTTACTAGGGCCCCCTGAGACAGACCACTCCCAACCTGGCCTGGTAGGGTCCAGGGTGGTGGGTGAGGGGAGGGGAGAGCAGCCTGCCCTCCCACCCTTAGGAGCCTCAGAGATCAAGGTTTCTCTCCAGCCAGGATGACTGCCTTGGGTCTCGCTTTTGCCTCCGAAGTTTGGTTCTGCAGATGGACACTGTCTTCCCAGAGACCAGGTAACATTGTCTCATGGCTCCTGGCCCCACTGGGGCAGTGACAGAGTCATGGGACCCCCGTGGAGCATGGCCCGGGGTCTCGTCTATGCTCCCTTCCTCCCTCGAAGGCTTCTCTGACACCTACCTTGGGTGAAAGGTGGCCTTGCCTGAGCAGACCTTGGTCCTGCTTCCCTGGGCCCCAGATTGACCCCTCTTTAGTCAGGGTTCCTGGGGAAGGCCATTGTATATCCAGTGGCCCCCTTAGCAATGGACACACACTGACCCTGGACTTGACATGGAATTGGGAGGAGAGTGGGAGTCTCCCAGGTTGGGAGCTGGGGAACACTGGCCTCCTTTGCAGACCTGGAACTCAATGCCAGGCCCCAGCCCAGGAGGAAGCCCTGCTGGACAGCAAGGTCGATGACCCAGACCTGCAGAGGACAGACAGGTAAGCAGAGCTCCTTCCTCAGCCATCTGCAGAGCAGCCAGCCCAGGCCAGCATACCAGAAACAGCTGGGAACTCCATCAGTCAGGGCGCCTGGGGACCTCACCCTGCCAGCCCGGTCCCTCTTAGGGCCCCTTCCCCAGGCTTAATAACCACCAGGAGGGTCTCCCACAGCCAGGTAGGCCTTTCATGGAGAGGCTGAGAGGAGGCAGGGCAGGACTGAAGCCAAAGGCTAGCATGGTCGAATCCCAGGAATTCCTCCTGGAAGGTCAGAAGGAGAGATCACTGTGCCTTTCAGGGCCCCCCCCCTCCCATCTGCCCCTGGGCTCTAGGCCCTTTGGTAGCCAAAGGCTGCAAAGCCCTCCTCTTCCCTCCCCCTCCTCTTCCCTCCTTCTTCTCTTCCTTCCCCCTTCCACTTCCCTCCCTACTCCTTTCCTCCTTCCCTCCCCCTCCTCTTCCTTCCCTCTTCTCTTCCCTCACCTCTCCTCTCCCCTCCCCTCTCCTCTCCCCTCCCCCCTACTTTCCCCCTTCTCTCCCCCTCCTCTTCCCCACCTCCTTTCCACCCCCTCCTCCTCTTTCCTCCCCCCTTCCCTGTGTGCATGTTCACCCACATGTACATACACACATGTGTTGGTGGTGTGCCTGGTTCCAGGAGCACTGTGTGCACATAGGTATGTGAAGACATGTACACACACACGCAAGAGGTTGTCAGCATCATGGTAGCCATGTTGTTGGGGAAAAGCTGGGTCACAGCAGATGTTCTGAACCCAGGGTTGTCCCTGAAGCTGGACCCTGAAGGAGGATGGGTCTGGAGTGAACTCTAGGCAGGGCAGAAGATGTGTCAATTTGTGGGATGTGAACAGGGCAATATGACCAGGATGTACGGCACAAGCCTTGACCCTCAACCTGGGGGAAAGAAGAGTGAGCATGGAGTAAGACCACCGAGCCCCTCTTCACAGCCTGGCAGGGTGTGGCCAGGACAGAGCCCAACTGGGGTCAGGTTTGCCATGAGAGAGTGACCACGGGATAGAAGGAAGACAGCAGGAGACATGCCTAGGGTGGGAGGGGTCAGGGGGCCAGGCCACACAGTGGGGGGGCCAGGCTGCAGAGGGCACTGGGGGGCACTCATTGGATGATCTCTGGCCCAAGGTTGGTGCTCCTGGTGGCCCCAGGATGAGTGCCTCCTGCCTCAGACAGTTGGGTCAGCAGGAGCTGGTCTGAGGAACAAGGCTGAAGGAACCCTGTGTGTGTGGGTCAGCCAAGAGCTGGAGTCTGGGGGCCAGGATAGCTCACAGACCCAGCACGAGACTTAGAAGCCAGGTTCCGGCCTTGAGTCCCAGGGCCCCACACAGCTGTGCACCACCTGGTCAACCCTGCAGGGTCCCTCCCCAGCTGATCCAGCCCCTCCAAAGTAGGGGTGGATGACCCAGATGGCGCAGAATGGGGGAGGGGAGAATGGAGCGGTTAAGGTCACCAGTGCACGGTCCACAGGTTCAAGGCCTGCTTCTTCAGCTCCATTGCTCTGGGAGATCTGGAAGCCGTGGGGGAGCAGCTGAAGGAGATTCACCAAAGGGGCCTGGAGCTCACAGACCCCCTTCTCCGAGGTGAGATCTTCTGGTGGGAAGAGGACTTGGGGACTGGAGACCTGGCTTCAGGCAGGAGTAGAAGGCCCAGGGTGATGTTTTTTCTGGGCTCAGCCTCTCTTCCTCATTCCCTGGGGCTTACAGACAGACAAGAATCCTGGCAGGCCCTAGGGGCCTGGGCACAGGGGGCCTGGGCACAGGGGAACCTGGGCAGAGGTCTGGGCCAGCAGCTGGCTGGAGCTGAGCCCATTGAGGAACCTGGGTTCTCCCACCTCCCCTTACCCCGATTGCAAAGGCTAGCCCAGTCCCAGCCCCTCAGAGCCCACTTTCACTATCCTCCCAACAGAGCCAACCACAGGGAAGACCTGCCTGATGAAGGCACTGCTGAGGTCTCAGGACAAGAGCGAGCAACAGGTCTTGGCCATGGTGAGGGTTCTGCTTCAGCACGCCGAGGAGCATGGGGAGCTGCCCACGCTGCTGAACGCCTGCTACACGGACAAGGTGTACTGTGGTGAGCACACGTGGGTGGCCACCAGAGGGGCCCAGATGCAGCTCAGCCCCTCCTTGCCCAAGGGTTCCTCCAGCTTCACTTTCCCCCTCTGTCAAATGGGGAGAATGGACTGGCCATCAGTCTCAGAGAGACACAATCAGTGTGCAAATGGGGTTTGTGAGCCCTTGGATGGGATACTCAGGGCCTCTGGTGTCCCATCTATGAAATGGGGAGATTATGACAGGGCTTTGTGGAAAAGAAAAAACCAGAATAGCAACGGTGAAAAGTGATTTTAGAGGGTTCAGAAACTGGGTCAGGCTGGGACAAAATGCTGAACCCAGAGGAGGAGAGGGGGCTGCCCTCCTGCTGAGCCTGGGGAGGGGAGGAGGGGGCTGCCCTCCTGCTGAGCCTGGGGGGAAGGGAAGCCACCCTCCTGCTGAGCCTGGGGAGGAGGGCTGTCCCCCTGCTGGGGGGGATGCCCTCCTGCTGGAAGGTGGGGGCTGCCCTCCTGCTGAGCCTAGGGAGGGGGGAAGGGACTGCCCTCCTGCTGGAGGGTGGGGGCTGCCCTCCAGTTGAGCATGGTGAAGTGGGACAGGAAAGACAGGAGCAGGCTAGGCCCTGGGCCTCTGAAAGTGGCCCTTCTGGTCCCTTCCCTGTGTCCTCAGGACAGACGGCTTTGCACATCGCTATAGAGAGGGGCCTGCAGGCCACTGTCCACCTGTTGGTGGAGAAGGGAGCCAACCTCCGAGCCAGGGCCACAGGCTTGTTCTTTCAGCTGAACCCCACCAAAGAACAGTGCTTCTATTTTGGTAAAATGTGCCACAAGACCAAGCTTGGGACCCTGCCTCCATTGCCCCTCACAGCTAGGGCCTGGCCAGGGACAGTACAAGGTCTCTAAGAGTTTGGGGTGGGAAGAGAGTGGGCACAGATGACCAGGACTCCCCCAGAGGCCTCCTCTATGGCTCACGTTTCACCTTGATTGTTCCTCGAGAGGGGAGCCAGTATGGGCCCTCTGGGGCCCAGGGGATCCTGGGGCAGACCCCTCACAGGATGCTGGGGTCCTCTTCCAGGTGAGTACCCACTGTCTCTGGCAGCCTGCACTCATCAGCCAGATGTGGTCAAGTTCCTCTTGAGCCAGCCCGACCCCTGTCTGGCGGAGGCTCGAGACTCCCTAAAGAACACAGTGCTGCATGCTCTGGTGCTGGGGGCCAGTGACCACCCCGGAGTGGCTGACATGTATGAGCTGGTGCTGGAGCTCAGTGAGGCCAGGCGGCTCAGGGACAGCCTAGCCTCCCGGACCCACCTGGAGAAACTCCGCAACCAGCAAGGCCTGACCCCACTGCAGCTGGCTGCCAAGGAGGGCCAGCTCGAGGTACCAGGGCCAGCTAGACCAATGGAAGGATGGCCAAGGGAGGCCGCTGCTGATCTAGGGGAGAGCTGGCTGCCACCCCCACCCCTCCAGCCCTGTGTGCTTCCTGCCACCCCAAACCATTCTAGGGAAGGAGGGAGACACACCAGCCCTGGGCAGAGGGATGAGGCTAGGACAGGGGAGGGGGCAGAGGGATGAGGCTAGGATGGGGGAGGGGGAGCAAGAGGGGCCCCAGGTTAGTCAAGGCAGAACCGACTTGTGGGGTAGGGCTTGTTTCTTGTGTCCAGGCTGCCTTAATGTGGAGTCTTGGGAGCCTGCTTAATGTCCAGCATTAAGCATGATCAGAGATGTGGATAAAATGAAGAGACCAGGCCATGTGGGTAGTTCAGGGAAGAACCATGAACTCTGTTTAATGATTTTTTGAGTCAGAATTGTAAAAGTTTATTGTTACACCTTGCAGCAGGCAGGGGAGTCTTAGGAAGCCTGTGAAAATGCAGGAGTCGGGGGCACCGATTATAAAGCCATAAAATCATAAATCAGATATCAATGATGCTAACTAGGTGAGTAAGGGTGGGATTAGGGAGGAGTTAGGGAGTGATCAGTGCTTAAAGGGATATGCACTATTCATATCTACTGCACAGTCGTATTGTCCATAATTCACTGGGAAAAAGCCCTGGGGGGGGGAGCTGCATGGAGGTGTGGGTTGTGGCTTGAAACATCACTTGGTCAGCTAATGGTCAATTCTGAGTGAGAGGTGTCCCGTCTGTTACCCATCAACGTACTGTTTGACAAGATGAATGTTGGAAGCTGGACTAACTGGGGATCCAGGATGTGCCTAACTGGAGAGGAGTTAGCTCGCTGATAGTGCATTGAAGGATTCATAGGTGCAGCTGGCCACTAGAACAAGGGGGCTTTACATTTCTCTAACCAGTGGTTCTGAACCCTCCTAATGCCGGAGACTCTTTAATATTCGTATGTGGGCGTATCTGCATGTGGGCGAACTTGCCTGGAGACAGAGGAGCGGTGTCTCAGTTCCTAAGACCATCAGAAATATGTGTTTTCTGATGGTCTTAGGCGACCCCTGTGAAAGAGTCATTCCATCCCCAAAGGGGTTGCAACCCACAGGTTGAGAACCACTGCTCTAAGCTAAAGTGATTGCTTAGATGGTTTAGTGAAAGATTTATTGGTATAGCTTGTTATTGTACCAAGCAGGGATAAAGCAGTCCATGAATTGTAGCTGGGCAGAGTGCTGGCCTAGGGAAGAGGCAGAGTTAATGCATTTAGGCTGAGGAAAGTGTGATTTTACAACTTGATTACACAAGCTGATATTACAAACATAGGTATCCAAACACAAGTGTGATTTTACACACTGAAGTTACAACTGGATGTCACAAACATAGGCACCTCAACACCCCATCAACAGGATTGATAATTTAATAAGAGACTTGTCTTTTTTAGGTATCTGAAGTTTGGGGGTAAAAGGCCTGGTTGGAGTCAGAATCTCAGACAAGAGTCTCTTAAAGTGTATTCCCCAGGGCGCCAGCTTTTTCAGGCCACAGACACCTGGGGGGGCACATTAAAATCTTTATCTGAGTCCTGACCTCGACTTCTGAGGCTCGGCTCAGTGGAGGGTAGCTCATCCACATGTGTTTAGGAAATGCCTTTTTAGACCCTGAGTCTACCAGTCTCTGTCTGGGCCGTCCCTGTCAGTAGGAGGAGGGGGCACAGGTAGTGTCCCAGCCTCCACCCCTGCCCTGTGGGCTCCACAGCCCCAGGCTCACCCTGTCTTTGGCCTGGACTGGTGCCCTGTACCCTGTGAAATGGTCATAGTAGCACCTACTGTGTGCCAGCACTATGCTGAGCACTTCACAAAGTTCAGCTCCTTTGATCCTCACAACCACCCTGGGAGGGAGGTGCTATAATGACCCTCACTTTACAGATGGGGAAACTGAGGCCGGCAGAGATGAAAAGTGACTTGCCCAGGGTTCCCCATCAAGGAAATGTTTGAGATTGGATTTGAACTCAGGTCTTTCCTGACTCCAGGCCCAGGGCTCTATCTGCTACAGTGCCCCCTAGCTGCCATAGAGAGAGCAAAAGACCACAGGATCCCGACCCCAGTGTCAGTCGACCTCCAAATCCCACCCTTAGAGCTAAGGAGGCCCCCCAGAAAAAGATGTCCCATTAAGGCACTCTTCTCCCATTAAGACCTTAGGCAGGACCCTGAGGAGGAAATGACGAGGAAGAGATCCGCAGGTCCTAGTGGCCTGAAAGAATCCACTTGCACGGTCTCCAGGCTAAAGAAAAGCATTCCTTGGGACACCGCCCGCAGCCGGGCTTGCTCCCCCGGAAGAGAAACAGAGCGAGTCGTAGGGTGGGGGGGTCTTGATTTAAGTACAGTTCGGGGGGATAGAGAATGCCTGGGAGACCAGGTAACCGGGGGTGCCTCATCACACCAATGAGCAATAGAGAGGGAGACCGCCCCGGGGGGCCCGCGCTCGGTACAGACCAGCAGAGAGAACAGCAAAGCGGAGGGGACTCGTTGGGGGAATCGGTGGTGAAAGCAGGAGGCTAGGTCCTCGGTTGGGGCTCCTTTGCCTCGCCTTCTCTGATCGCGTTTCTGGCGGGTCTTCCCCTGCATCATCTCACAGCCTGCATCCTTCCGCTCCATCTGCTCCAATCACTCTTGTCTTCTTCACCTCCGCGGAGGGGGTGGGGGTAGTCTGTCGGGAGTGGGGATAGGGTGGAGCTCCAAGCCTTGGCACTGACCCCCTGCCTCTCTGTCCCCTCCTCCCTCCCCTTCTGTCCTCTTTGCCCCCCCTCCCCTTCCCCCCACTTCCCTGCCCCACTGCACCTTCCCCTCCACCGGGTCTCCCAATCTTCTGCTTCTTGCCCCTCTCCTCCCTCTCCTCCCCTTCTGTGCTCTTTACAACCACCCCCTCTGCCCCTCCCCCTCTATACCCCCCTGCCCCCTCTGCCCCTCCTCTCTGGGCCAGTTGTTCCAACGCATTCTGAGCAGAGAGTTCCCAGTGGGTGACCCCCTGCGCCACCTCTCCAGAAGGTTCCTTGAGTGGACCTACGGGCCGGTGAGCTGTTCTCTGTATGACCTGAGTGAGGTGGACACCACAGAGACTCATTCTGCCCTCAAGATGGTTGTGTCCAACCCGGACATGGAGGTGAGGACCACTGCCTGCCTGGGGCTGCTGCCCTGCTGGGGCCAAGAGAAAGGTCCCAAGGGTGACTTTGTGGAAGCATCTTCACCAGAGAGGGGAGAAGCAGGAGCCTTGGGGAATACAAAGGGAGGCCAGCCTGAGTAGAGGTCACCTTCAAGGCCTTTCTCTCCCCCTCAGAAAGCCTATGAACTGCTGGAGGTGGAGCCCCTGAGAAGTCTGCTACAATCCAAGTGGGCCTCCTTTGCTGCTCCTATGTTTGCCATCAGCACTGCCTGGTATCTTGTTTACATGGGGCTTTTCACAGCAATCACAGTCCAGCAACCAGGGACCCTGGGGAACCAGGTGATCCTCCCCATCCTAGGGCCCCAGATCCCTCACACCGCCTCCTCAAGGCCCACTGGCCCAAGGGTCCTTGCCCTCCCTCCCCCAGGCCTGCTGGTCCAGGGGTCCTAGCCCCCCCTCCTCCAAGCCCACTGGCCCTGGGGTCCTTGCCCCCCCTAGGCCTGCTGGCCCAAGGGTTCTTGCCCCCTTCAGTGGGTGTCCCTCCCGGGGCCTTGTTCTGGGGGTCTGGAGATCTCCTAGAGACCCTCAGAGTGACCAAAGCAGGATGGTAGCCACATTTTAGGTTACAGTGTTGGGGAGATACAGCCCTGGTTTTGGAGATTCAAAGCTGGCCCTGTCCCTAAGCCCCTGGATAGCACTGAGCAGGTGGCTGATGATGTGGGATGAGAACTCAAGAGAGGTTACGGTGGGATCCTGGGCCTAGAGACCATCTGTTGCCCCTGCCCCAAGGGACAGAAGGAGCAGCCTGGGACCAAGGCTGGACATGTACCCACAGTGAGGGGATGGAGGCTGAGCCAGCCAAAGAGATGGAGAAGGGGCAGGGAGATGGGCAGGCTAGGGAAGAGCAGGTCCAGAAAATGCGCCAGGCTTTGTCTGGGTTGGGGTGTTCAAGGATCAGAACCAAGAAGAGGCCACCGTGACCTTGCAAAGAGCAGGTAGAGATGCCACACTACATGGGGATGATCAGGGTCTGGAGGAATGTGCAGGAGGGGAGAAGGGACAGTAAGCCTGAGACTGGGCAAGCAAACCAAGGCAAGGAGACCCTCCTGGGAGTCCAGCACGCTCTGCTCCTGGCCAGCAGCCAGCTTGGGGCACCCCCCCCCAGGCCTCTGTGGTGACCACATCAAGTGAAAGGGAAAGATTCAGAGAGGGGGGAAGAGTCCCATTGACCCTGCTGATCACAGGGCCAAGACTCTGAAGGGACAAAGCAGGACCATGGCCAGGGTGGTGGGAGAAAACACTGAGGGAATGAAGTCCCAGCAGAGGAGAAGCCATAAATGGTGGCTGAGGCCTGGAGGTGTGCAGGACCTGGATCCTGAAGAGGCCTGAGGCTCTGGGAGGCCAGGCAGGGAGCCAGGGGCCTGGTGTGAGGTCTGCCCCACACTCATCCTATCCTTCCCTCCAAGTATGCCAGCTCTCCTGTCTGCCATCCCCCAGGAGTCCACTGGACCCCCCCAGAAAACACTCTGGAGGACCACCGGGCAGGTGTACATCTTCCTGTCGGCCACCGGGATGCTAGTGAAGACGGTTAGTCTGACTCTGGTGGGGACCGTGGCACTGGCACCTCAGGTAGCTGGCTTTGCCAGAGGCCCATCAGCCCCAAGACCAGGCCCCACCTGTCTGACTCAGCCCTTTGACTCTGCCCATCCCTCCCTCGCCCCACTCCTGCCACAGTTCCTGGTCCTCACCCTGCAGGGAGACCAGAAGTCAGTGGCCTTCAGTGGGCTCTTGTTAAGTAGATACTCTGTGCTAGAAACTGCTGGCCAAGAAGAATGGTGTCCTGTCCTCGAGGAGCTTCTGTTCTCTAGCCAGCCAGTGCCAAGGGAGGGGTTGGGCCAACTTAGTGGTGGGAAGTGGGCACATGCCAAGAGGAGCTGGTGCTGCTTGTGTCTGAAAAACTGGGACCACGGGCATGGGGGAAGGGGGCTGATGGGCACTGGGCCATCTGCTTTCCTGCAGGGACTAGACATCATCTGGATGTGGCCCTTCCAACTTCTGCCATTCCTTCTGAAAAGCTATTTCCATGTCCTTGGGTAGGTAAGGCAGTGACAGTGCCACACATTGGCAGAGGAGGAGGCAGCCTGGAGACCAGGTGCCAAGGGGGAAAATTCTCTGAGAACAGACAGGCAGATGGGCAGACAGGCAGATGGGCAGACAGGTAGGTGAGGAGACAGATGGGCAGGTGTAATGTTAATTGGATATAAGATCTTCCCTGCCCATTAATAGGCCTCAGGTGGAGCCCATTAAGGGAAATTTGCTTGGGGGAGGTTTGCTTGTAGGAAGGCTCTCACACCTTTTGTTAATTTCTAATTAGGCCTGCTGAGTCCAAGGGTTGTGATGCCCTCTGTCTCTGAAAAGAGTATATATACTCTGAGGTTGGCATTTTGCTTTGGGGATCACTTATTAGAAGAGTATTCTTGTGATCTGACCAGATGAGACTCTGGGTAGTTGTTAAAGGGCCACCAGCTTTGGAAAACACAGATGTGGGTGCTCCTCTGTCTGGTACCTATGTATATATTGCCTTGGTCAGAGGGTTGGATCTGTCTTTTCTTCTGAGCTACTATCTCAGATATTTAGAAGCCCTGTCTGTGGGTCTTTATTTCTGTGCTTGTATTTTCTCTGAAGTTTGGAGTGCTGACTTTTCCCCTGAACTAGTGAATGTAATTAAGAAAAAGATCGTTGACCCTTTAAACAACTATCTTCCCTAGTAAAGCAGCTCTAAGAATTTGTGCTAGCAGCCATCCTGGGGATGCCAGCGTGGTTGCCGCTGCAGCAGGCAGGCTAGTGAGCAGATGGGTGGGTGGGCCACCAGCTTCAGGGCTGCCTCTAAGTTGTTCTTAACCTTTTAACAGTTACCAGTTGGGCCCCATTTATGCAGCCAGTTCCAAAGGTGCTTGACTGCTCTCTCACTGATTCTTTCATTCTTGAAAACAAAGCTAACTTGAGTGACCATCAAACTACCTACACACATCTTGGCAACCACGTCTACAATCTGAGGTTGGGGGGAGGTTAAATTGGACTCACAACTTCACTGGGGAGAGAATTCACAGAGAAGAAGCTCCTTCCACCAGTAAAAGTCACTGCCTTCCCTGCAACTTGACAGCAACCCAGGCTCACCAGGCTGGTCAGCTTCTCTCTCTCTTTCTCTCCGTCTCTCTGTCTCTCCTTCTCCTTCCTCTCTCCCTCTTTCTTTCTCTTCCTCCTCTCCTTCCCTCCTCTGTGTATGTATGTCTGTCTCTCTGTCCCTCTCTGTCCCTTTCCCTCTCTCTCTCCCTTCCCCTCTCCCTCTCTCCCTCTCTCTCCTTTTCTCTCTCTTTCTCTCTCTCTCTCTCTCATTTTCTCTCCCTCCCCCTCTCCCTCTCCCTCTCCTTCTCCCTCTTCTCTTCCCTCCCTCCCTCTTTCTCATCTTTCCTTGGAGCCAAAGAAGCCTCAATCTGCTCCTGATGAGATGGTCCAGCTCCCTCCGCCTAGTACTGGAGGTCCTGCTTCCTGTCCCACCTCCCTACCCAGTGTCACAATCTGCCATGGCCTCCTCCACCTCTCCCTTTTCTGCTGCTTCTTCCTTAAAATTTTTCTTAGAGAGGCATCTCTGGTCTCAGGGACCTTCCTATTTCTCCTCTGGCTCACGAGGGCAGGAGGAACTGTTCCCTGTTACTGACACAGACACAAGTGTGGCCTGCTCACCATCTGCAGGGAACAGAGAGACTCCCACCCTCCATGGGCTGGAAGTCAGGCCCCTGGTCCTCTCCTTGGCTTCTCTGTAGCACCTGGTGATTGTGCTGAAGGCTCAGCCACGAGAGACCCTGAATAAAGCTTCTCCTCTTGGGGTTGGTCTGCCCAGAGACCTCTCTGAGAGAGTTAGCCCATCCCTACCATGCCATGGCCCAAGGGAAAGTGAAGCAACCCTTGGATAAGGAGCAGGGGAGGAAGAGAGGGGAGAGTAGCAGTAGGACAAGCTCCCTGGGCCCTGGCACCTATGCCTCTGGACTGGGGCTGGGGCTCAGGCAGGCCAGGAATGGCCTCGTCTTCAGTCTCTTCCAGGCAGGTCTGGTGCTTTGCTCGCTGGGGCTGTCCTGGCTCCAGGCAGAGAACGTGGTGGTGGTGCAGGGTGTGGCCCTGGTGCTTGGGTGGTTCGGTCTGCTGTATTACTCCCGGGGTTTCCAATTCACCGGCATTTATGCAGTAGTCCTGCAGAAGGTGAGCCAGGAATCCCACTGGGCTGCATCAGGTACCTCCGTGGGCCCCAGAGTGGCCCCAGCTCAAGGTCTCTGCTATCCCATCTGCCTGGCCTGCCCTCCCAAGGACCCAGGGGTGGGAGGCCAGGGCGGGTGGTTGGCTCGCCAAGCCCACCCTGCAGGCCGAGAGAGAACAACAGGAACCCGAGATGGGTTTCACCGGTGCTTCACCTTGACAGTGACTGGAGACTTTGGTCCTATTCCACCTCTTGCTGCCCCCCCTCGGCTCACTGATTTCCCAGGGTATTGGGCTGGGCAGAGCTGAGATCCCCTGTCAGTCAGTCAGTCAGTCACTCAGTTGACAAGCATCTACTGGGTGCCTTCTGTCCAAACTTCAGCCACCCCTCACATTAATGGACTGTCCCTTGGCTTCCTCAGATGATTCTCCAGGACATGGTCAGGTTCCTGTTGGTGTATGTGGTTTTCCTCCTGGGTTTTGCATCTGGTGAGTACAGGCCAGCCCTTCCCAGGGAGAACATGGGTCTTCTGCCTCTCCCCCCAGCCCCAGCCCCACACACACCCAAAAGGGTCCCCACAGTGCCCCCACAAGGATGGGACGCTAGTAAGTTGGCTGATGGGGCCAGGGCCGACTAACTGGGCCCTGATGTCTGGGGGATATTTCTGCGTCTATCTGTCAGTCATTAAGTACCTACTGTGTGCCACTATGCTAAGTGCTGGGAATGCCAAAAGAGACAGAACACAGTCCCTGCCCTCCAGGAGCTCACAATCTAATGGGGAAACAACATTCAAGCAGATATGCACAAAGCAAGCTCTACACCCAGTGTAAATAAGGAGTGATTCACAGAGGAAAGGCACTGGAATTAAGCCGACAACAACAGTAAACAGTGGTAACCATAGCACTCCCTGCTGTGTGCCCAGCACGTGCTGAGCACTTTACAATGATTAACACATTTGGTCCTCACAACAGTCCTGGGAGGCAGGAGGAAACTGAGGCAGGCAGAGGTGCCATGACTTGCCCAGGACCACATGGGCCCAGGGCTCTGTGTACTGCACCAGGGGAAGGCTCCCTCTAGAAGGGAGGACTTTAGTGGGGTCTTGAAGGAAGGTCAGGGAGGTCAGCAGTCAGACAGGAGGAGGAAGAGCCTTCCAGGCATGGAGGACAGCCAGCCAGAGAGAATGCTGAGGACCAAAAGAGAGATGCTCAAGGGACAGCCAGAGGGCCGAGGTTTACTGCATCCAAGATGCTGGGGAGTCAACTGTAAAAAGAATGGAAGGGTAGGAGGGGGTCAGGTTATGAAGGGCTTTGAATGCCACACAGAAGGTTTTGCATTTGCTTTTGGAGGTGATAGGGAGTCACTGAAGTGTGTGTGTGTGTGTGTGTGTGTGTGTGTGTGTGTGTGTGTGTGTGTGTGTGAGAGAGAGAGAGAGAGAGAGAGAGAAACATGGTCAGATCTGTGTTTCGGGAGTGGCTGAGTGGAGGATGGACTGAAATGGGGAGAGACTTCAGGCAGCAGGACCTCCCCCCCCCCCCAGCAGCTGTTGCAGTGGTCCAGGTGGGAGGTGATGAGGATCTGCCGCATGCATGTGGGGGCAGTGTCCAAGGAGAGAAGGGAGGGTATTGTAGAGATGCTGCCATGGGGCAGGGAGAGGAGTCCAAGATGATTCCTAGGGTTGTAAGCCTGAGGGACTGTGAGGGTGAGGGTGCCCTGGACAGTAACAGGGAAGGCAGGAAAGGAGAGGGTTTAGGGGGAAAGAGGATGGGTTCTGGTTTGGATGTCTTGAGTTTATTATATGTCTACTAGACATCTGGTTCAAGATATCTGAAGGGCAGTTGGAGATGCAGAGCTTTAGGTCAGCAGAGAGTCTGAGGCAGGACAGGGAGATTTGAGAATCATCAGCACAGAGATGGTCATTAAATCCATGGGAGGTGAGAAGATCACCAAGTGAAATAAGACAGAGGGAGAAGACAAGGGGGCCCAGGACAGGGCCTGAGGAACACCCACGGTCAGAGAAGGAAGAAGAGGAGCAGGAGGAGGAGTGAGGGCTGGGTAGGAGGAGGTGTCCTGAAAACCCAGAGAGAAGAGCCTCTCCAGAAGGAAAGAGTGACCAACAGTGTCCCAGGCTGCAGAGAGGCTGAGGAGAATGAGGACTGAGAAAAGTTCATTGTTTTCATGATTAAGAGATTGTTGGTGACTTTGGAGAGAGTGGCTTTGGTGGAATAATGGGGTGAGAAGCCAGAATATAAGGAATTAAGAAGAGAGATTGTGGAGGCACCTAGTGTAGACGCCTTTTCAAGGAGTTTGACCACAAAGGCCAGACAAGCTATCAAATGATAGCAGGGATGGAAGGGCCATGGAAGTGGGTTTTCTCAGGAGAGGGAGAGTTGGCTGTGTTTGTGGGCAGGAAGGAAGGAGCCAGTGGCCAGTGTGTGGCCTTTCTCTCCTCCCTCACCCCACTGCTCACCCAGCCTGACCCCCAGGCCCATGGTGTTCTCCCTCTCAGCCCTCTCAGCCCTGACCAGCCAGTGTGTGGGGCCCAGCCACTGTCCCTACCGCAGCATGAGGAATGCATCAGTGGTTCTCTTCAAGCTTACCCTCGGCCTCGGGAGCCTGTCGGGCCCTGAGCACTCCAAGTTTCCAGTCTTCTTCTTCCTCCTCCTCCTCATTTATGTGATTCTCACCTCCGTGCTGCTTCTCAATATGCTGATTGCTCTCATGACAGAGACTGTCAATATGGCATCCTCCAGGACTGAGAAAATCTGGTGTGTGCAGGTACGGAGCATCCAGTGATTGGGAAATTGACCCAGGACCTCATCCCCAGCAGCTCAGCAGGCAGAGGGTCATTTTGGGTACTTTGTCCTTGCCGGGCCCAAGATCTGTGAGTGGGCGTGACTGTTAGAACCTGGAGGGGTTTCCTTTACTCTCCAAAGCTCCAGAGTTCTGTGGGTGAGCCACCTGCCAGGATCACAGCAGGCCCTGCTGCTCCTGGGCTCCCAGCCTGGGCTCTGACAATGGGCTAAGTGGCCTCTCATTGTTGACCTTAGAGAGCCATCACTATCTTGGACCTGGAGAGGTGTCTGCCAGAGGCCTGGCGGTGGTGGCTTCAGGAGGGCAAGATTCACTTTAATCTGAAGGTGGGGCTGACCCCGAACCAAGAAAGAGACCTGAGGACGTGCTTAAGGTAAGAGCAGGAGGCCTCCTCCAGGCTGGGCCAGGCTTAGCCCTCATCAGAGGAGCTAAGTCCAGGCCTCACCTTCATCAGAGACAGGTCACCCGAGGTGGGGGGGGGGTCATGTCTGGCAGGGGAGGCCTCCCGTCAATCAGTCAGTCAGCAAGCATTGCAGTGCCAGGCCAGAGGTGGGCTAGAGGGGCTCCCCTGCACAACCAGAGCACAGCACCCTTCTGACGCCTGCTAGACTTAGACTGGGTGCCTCCCCCACCCACTGCCAGGCCAGGGAGGGTGTGGGATGTTAGACAAGTCACTTCATTTGGGAGCTTTGTTTTTCCCATCTGTAAAATGGTTGTGATCCTTGCTTGGCCTTGAATGAGGTACTAAGGAAAATGAAGGAGCCTGGAGAGGGAGCCAGGGACCATGCAGGACTCAGGACAGGGTGGGCTGCCCTGCTCACACCCCCTGAAGGCAGGCCCCACAGCTGGGCATACCCCATCTTTAACTCCCTCTCCTGCAGAGTGAATGAAAGGAGGAAGCAGACAAGGGCTCCTGGGAGGAACCAAGTCATGGGCATCAATGAAGACCCCACTGTCTCCCCAGGTACTGAGGCCAAAGTGGGTGGTGCCGGCCTGAACTGACGATGGAGGTTGGGGAGAGAGTGCTGGAGGCTCCCTCCTGTGGAAGCTTCTTTTGGCCATGGCCCCAGGCCTGCCAGGGAAGTCATGGGGGGCCTGGCACCCCCTAGGAAAGGCCAAGGCCCAGTACTAGAACAGATAAGAACCCTCTTGGCACTGCTGTGGCCTTGCTGGCAGCCAAGGGCTCTGGAGCAGATGGAAGAGGAGCCCCAGCTTGGCTTGAGGGGATGAAACCTGGGACCTATCATATTTGTGGACCCAAGGATGGGGGGCCTCCCATAGGAGATGCTCCTGCTGGGGTCCCCAAGTGGCCAGCAGCTTCTGCCCTCCCCACACCCAACCCAGGCTTACCCGTGCTCGGTATGTGTGGATAAAGATCCATTTCCTGACATCCCAGCAGCACACATTTTCATAAATGGCTGTGGTCCCTCAGGATCACCCAGAGAAGGGGTGGGGTCAAGGTGAGGGCAGGTTAAAGCCAGGTGAACCACCAGGGATTGCTTTCTGTTTCTGAATGATCTGTGTACCCTGAGCCGGAATGGCCCTACACCTGGTACACTGTGGGGGGCATCTCTGGTACCACCCATACCTGGTACACCATGGGGGGCATCTCTGGTACCACCCATACCTGGTACACCATAGGGGGGCATCTCTGGTACCTCCCACACCTGGTATACCATGGGGGGCATCTCTGTTACTATCCACACCTGGTACACCATGGGGGGCACCTCTGGTACCACCCACACCTGGTACACTGTGGGGGGCATCTCTGGTACCTCCCACACCTGGTACACTGTGGGGGGCATCTCTGGTACCTCCCACACCTGGTACACCATGGAGGCATCTCTGGTACTACCCACACCTGGTACACCATGAGGGGCATCTCTGGTACCTCCCACACCTGGTATACTGTGGGGGGCATCTCTGGTACCACCCACACCTGGTACACTGTGGGGGGCATCTCTGATACCTCCCACACCTGGTACACTGTGGGGGGCATCTCTGGTACCTCCCATACCTGGTACACCATGGAGGCATCTCTGGTACCACCCACACCTGGTACACCATGGGGGCATCTCTGGTACCACCCACACCTGGTACATCACTAGGGGCTCTGCTCAGGCAGACAGACTCAAGCTACTGAGTGGTGACCCCCCACTTCATGTCTAGCTCCCCATTTATGGACCCCTTCTTTCTGCTGTCCCATAAACACACTTGCTAAGTCTGCCACTCTGAGAGAATGAGACCAGCAGGAGGGAGCACAGGTACCCAGAGGCCCCATCAAGAGATGCCAGCACAGGCATCCTGTGGGCAGTGGCACCACCTCCCACCCCAAACCTTCCTGGCACAAAAGCGCATGGTCCTTGTGGTCCCCAGGCCCTTCAAGCCAGCAGGGTGGAGCTGTGGCTAGCACAGGGGCCTGGAGACAGGTTTGAACCTGCCTCAGGTGATAGGCAACACCTGTCTCCCTCCCAGGGTTTGGAGGAAGGTGGCATGAGATGGCGTTTGTGGGTCCCTCTGGGATACTAGCTAACAGGCAGAGCTGGGCTCAGGCTGAATGGTCTAGACACAGGCTGGGATGTGGTGCCAGAGCCGGCACCTAGCTCCCTCCTGCCCGGCGGTGTAGACACAGCTGGGGGAGGAGAGGGGGCCAAGAGTGGCTCCTAGGATTCTTCATAAGGCAGAGACTGTTATTGGGGGAGGGTGAAGGCAGAAGGTCCTTAAAGGAATGGATTTTATTTTTAAGAATACTGATACACTAGGGCTTTGCTGGGAGACCCTGGCAAATACAGCCTCTCTTCTCTTTTCTTTTCTTTTCTTTCTTTCTTTTTAAAGATTCCTAAGACATGGAAGCACAAGTGTGGGCTCAGTGGCTAGAACACTGGTCCAGAAGTCAGGAAGACTTGAGTTCATATCTGGCCTCAAACCTGGCTGTGTGACCCTGGGAAAGTCACTTCATTGCTGCCTGCCTCAGTTTCCCCTTCTGTAAAATGGGGCACAACAGTAACCCCTACCTCCCAAGGCTGCTGGGAGGATCAAATGAGATAACAATTGTAAAGTGCTTAGCACAGGGCTTGGCGCACAGTAGTGCTTAATAAATGGTAGCAGGCATTACTGTTGTTGTCATGGGAACCTGAGACAAGCACCTCCTTGGCCCAGAGGTCAGTCCTGGCCCCTCACTCACCTGCTGCTCTTGCTGCTGGGAAGCTCTTGAGGTCCCGGCTACTCAGCAGCCCCTCTGCAGGCCAGCCCTGGGGATGGCCAGGCTGCCCACACTGCATGGTTCCAGGCTGTCCTGGCTGCCTAGTGAAGGGACTCTACCTTCCCCTTCTTGCTCCATCCCATGCCTGGCTCTGGGCAGGACTCCCAGCAGGGCCTAGGGGCTGGACCCTTGGCATGGTGATGAAGACAGAGCTTAGCAGGTGGATGGACTGACTATGTAGAGAGAAGAGCTTGGGCAGATGGTGGGGCTCTGAGGCATCATGGGAGTGGGGGCACCCAGCAGCAAAACCTGCTCTGATCTTCCCCCTGGAGAATTTACCGTCTCCCCAGGGAGCCCCAAACCAACCTCCCCCTCAGCTGCTCTGTCCTGGCTCCCCAGGAGTCCCCAATACAGGGAGCCCCCCTCAGCCTCTGAGTCACTCTGGTGATGCCCTTACCCAGCCCAAAATTCAGCCTCATCTCCTACAAACGTTCAGAGGTTGATTCCTCCTGGCCCTGGTCCCCCCAGGCCTGATCCCTGGCTAGCTGGTTTAGATCCTGCCGCCGCTCCCCTTGAACAGTGGACTTCTGCTGTGCTTATAGGAGGCCCCCTCTACCTGGCTGTGCAGTGAAGTGGGCCACGTGTTGGCCCCTGTCCTCATCTTATACAGCCAGGAAACACCTGCTGCAGGCAGTGTTCTGCCACACCCAGACTGCCCCTGACTGGGCTGGCTCACAGTCAGGGGAGGGACCAGTCAGGGGAGGAACTAGTCAGGGGTCCCACCAGGGTCCTTACCTGCTCAGGAGAAGGACGGGAGCCAGCTCCACCCAGGCTCTATAGCTCCTGGGACAAAGGCTGGGTGCTGCAGGGGTGGATGGGAGAAAGGGCCAGCCCCCAGCTCCACCTCAGTGCCCCCCAAACGACACCATTCCCACTGGGGCAGTTAAAGATCCTGGGGGAGGGTGTATGAGGAGGGTGATGCTGAGTCAGCCACCAGACCCCCAAGCCCCCACTGGGCTTTCCCTAGCCCACACAGGTAGAAAAGACACCAATTCTATTTAAGGGTGCCTGGGGTGGGGGGGAACCTTCTACTGTCTTCAAGTTCAGCCTTTGACCAAATCCAAACTTTGCAGAACAAATCTCCTTTCTTCAAAAGATTCTGAAATGCTGTGCTTTGGGGGCTTGATGGGTTTGCCTTCCCTCTCCCCTAACCTTGCCACAGCCACATGTAAGGGGCTAGAGGGGACAGGAATGAGGAGTGAGATGTGTGGACCTCCCCTCCCTGCCTTTCTTGGGCTCTGGCCTTCAAAGGCCCTCCATGGGTCCCATCCAGAGGCTGCCTGGGCCAGCTTTCTTGGGGGCATGGGTCCTGGACTCTGCTTTAGGAGGTTGGGGGCTGGCCCCGTTCAGGTACTCAGACACCATCCATACTGTCACGCGAGGCACCTGGTGGGCCAAAAAGGACACCACCTCGCTATCATGGTGTTTGCCACTTTAAGAATGAACAGTGATTTCTATGAAACAGATGGGCTCCGATGGCCTCCCCCCAGCCGCAGGACAGACACAGAACAGGATGTGGCCGGATTGTGGCCGGATTAGCCCTGGATTTGGGTTGGAAGTAATGCAGTGTTCCCCAAGGTCCTTTTATACACAGCGTTTTGTCCAGGAACACTCAGCTGGGGGAAGAGGTGAACCATTGGGTGACACCCACAGGATCCCACTGGGTGCCTGTGAGGGTGTCTGCCCCACAGACCAGCCCTGAGGCTCAGCTGCAGTCACACAGACTTTCCCCCCAGGCCTGCGGCTTGTCTCTGGGCCTTCGTGGACTCTGGCCTGCCTGGCCTGCTGGGGCTCTCGAGCACATTTCAGGTTGTCTGAGAATGTGTCTTTTTTTAATGTATTTCGATAATAACATTCCAACATCACTGATTTCTTTTGCAATCCTATGTATTTATTTCATGCATTTAACATTATTTTGAGAAGGGGGCCATGAAAGAAAGAAGGGCGAGAATTACTGTTCTGGGCCAAGCTCAGGGTCACAGGAACCTTGGGGACAAAGGCCGGGATAACATGCACATATGAACTCACACACACACACACACACACACACACACACACACACACACACACCCCCCAAAATTTCAAATATAACTCATCATGATTAGCTAAAGGATCCGAGGTTCAGCCAGCTAACGGCCGCGTGGGGAATGTCAATATAATGGGCTTAACATGCGGAATGAATCTCTTCCTGTCACCCTTGGACTTCCCAGGGGTCCATGTGGGCCAGTTCCAGGCTTCCCTGTTGGGGGGATGGGGTTGTGCATGTACCATGAAGAAGGCTGTCAAGGTTACAGGCAAGGGAGGAGATGGGGGAGGCAGGACTGGGGTGCCCAGAAAGTGCTTTTAGGACCAGAGAAGCAGGGCAGCCAGAAGACCCGTCATCTCTGCTCAACCCCCAGGAAGCAAGGACTTCACAGTACAGCACAGGCACCTGATACCTCCAAGTGATCATATAGATAGAGGCATAGCAGTAGCAGCAGCAGCAGCAGCAGCAGTAGCAGCAGCAGCCCCAGCAGCAGCAGCATCACCAGCAGCAGCACCAGCATTGTGGGGAGTGGAGGAAGGGGTGAGTTGGGAGTCACCAGGACTCAATGGGCAGGACTCAGGGACACCCAGAGGACTGGAAGATCCTTGGCTGTCCCAGGCAGGGAAGGCCCGGGCCACGGCCATCACTCAAAGCCCAAAGCCTGGGGGTCTTTAAACACGTCAGCATCTTCAGGCCGGAGAGACCCTGAGAAGGGCCTCATGCGCACTTCTTCAGGGGCATTGGAACGCCTGTCTCGGCTTGTCCCATCTCTCAAAAGTGGAACCAGAGGAAAATTCTTCCAATGTTTCCCTGAAACTGAGGCAGGGAGGGGGAAAGGTCATTCAAAGAATCTGGTGCAGTGGCCTTGAAATGGGGGATGGGGCACCCTCTCCTCCACCAATCCCTGACGCTTCTCCCCTTGTTGCTTGGGAGAGAACCCTCAGTTCCCTCTACCCCCTGGCGATGTCCTCGGCATCCCTGACTCACTGGCCCCACCCAGCAAGTCAACTTTTGGCACCATTAAAGTGGGATGGTAATTCCTGTCCCCCTCTGAACCTGTGAAGAAGGAAAACATGGGAAATGCCAACCAGGAAGGCAGCTGGGACTTTCTTTTCCTAAGAAACTCCAGGGAGAAGAAAAAGCCCACCCCGAGGGAGGGTGGGGTGGCCTCTCCTCTGACTTTAGAGCTTCACAGAGGGATCTAGACCAGGGCACTCAGGCAGGGAGTTGCCCAGCCCCCACAGGGCAGAGGAGGCACTTGGACCAGGTCTTCCTGGGCCCAAAGCCAGCTACCCATCCACTAAACTACACAGCTTTTCGTTGGGATTAAACTAGGAGAGTGACCACAGCACTCGGACTTGACCCAAGAGCCCCCAGAGACCAAAGCCAGATAGGAAGCCCCCTACGACCCACACACTCCAAGTGGTTTCTTTGTGGGAGCAAAGGACCACCAGCAGAAAAGCTGTCTGTCCGTCTGTGGAAGCTCAGGCCGGGAATGGGCTAGAATCTTACTGGACTGAACAGGAATGAATGTGAAGAGTACAGAGCAGCACCAAGGCAGGTGGGGAGAGGGGAGCCAGCTGACTGGGGGGAGGAAGGGGAGGGGAGCCAGTTGACTGGGGGGAGGAAGGAGAGGAGAGCTAGCTGACTGGGGGGAGGACCTTAATCCAGGGAAGCTGCTGCTGGACAGATCTGAGCAGCCCATGACCAGAGGCCCAGCCCCCACAAGGAGAGAAGGTCCCAAGTGTCCATGAACCTTGATTGTGACAGCTTGGGATGAGCTGTTTTCCTTCTTACCATCATAGCTGGCCAGCCCCTCCCCAAGTGAGGTGACTACTTCAGGGAGCAGACGAGCTTCGATCTCTCCCTTCCCTTCCCCTCCCACTCCCAGCCCCAGGGCATGGAGACCAAGGAACCCCCACCCCAGTCTGATTCCCCTCCCTTGCCACAGGCTGTGGGGCACGGCTCTCAGGCCCCAGAGCAGCTTGCACCTGCCTGAGGAGCTCACCTCGACTGGACCGCAAATTAAAACTCAGGGTGCGCTTGATCCCCTCACAGTTCCCAGGGTCTTCGTTGATGATGCCCAGGTTGGTGTTCCAAGTGGTCCAGTTAATTTCATCAACTCTGCAGAAAAACCATCCAAGTGAGAAGCTCCCCTTACAGCCAGTGTCCCCACCCCTGGGTCTCTATCTCTCTGTTTGTAAAAGAAGGGACTGGAAACTGGAGAATCCCTGCCTGCCCTGGGGGCCTGAGGAGGGCTCTTGTGGCCAGGAGCCACCAGGTAGCTCCTGGGGGGCCCCCCCACCATGAGGGCCAGCCTCCTAGGGTCCCTGGGCCCCTTCAGTTCTAATAGCCACTATTAGTCTGCTCAGCTGCTCACATTCAAGGTTTGGCAAAGAGGGAGTCCTGTCCTCAGTCACCAAGGGATGGGGCATGATTGGCACAGTGCCTGGAGCATAGGAGGGTACTTAATAAATGCCAGGAGATTATTATTGATTGAAGTTGATGCAGCAACACAGGGCCAGGTTTGTAAGCTGGTAGAGCTGGGAGCTTCTGGTCATGGGGGGCAGGAAGGGCCCCCAGATCTCTGACCTCTCACAGTGTCTGCTGTTCTCTCATCAAAGATTCACTTCTGTGGGTGGTGACAGTTATGAGGGACCATAGAGGTCCCAAAGGCCCAAATCCTCATGTTGTGGCAGAGTCCAATTGAGATCTCCTGACCCACCACAAAGCTGGGTGCCAAAAGGGATATGGATGGATGGCTCACAGGCTCTTTCTGGGGAAACCAATGAAGGGTGCTTTTATATAATTTATATAATCACTTTCATAGGAAGGGTCCAGAAGAAACACCATGTGTTAAGAAGGTACACTCATGGGAGGAAGCTCAGAGAGCAGGAGCAGAAAACAATGTGGAGAGCATTTGGATGAAGGTCAAAGGAAGGAGGGACAAACTACAGAATGCCTAGACACAGAAAGGAAAGAGATGAGGAGCTTGGTAAAAGATGATAAACTGGGCCCAGAGGTATGACGGAGGAGTGATGTCCTGGCATCAGATGGATCAGAGTGTGTGTGTGTGTGTGTGTGTGTGTGTGTGTGTGTGTGTGTGTGTGTGTGTGTGTGTCCATCTTTGTCTCTTTCACTTTCTGTCTCTGCCTCTCAAAAAACAGCAGCTCAGAACTTTTTGGCTTGCCCTAGTAACCATTTCATCCTTCTCCTCATTGGGGATCCAAGAAGGGGAAATTACATTCTGGATCTGGTCTTCCCTTCACAGGAATGTCAAAGATGGGAACCTTCCAAGACAAAGATTCCACCTCCCCCTTATAGAGTTGGTGAGAGAGAAGGAGAGGCCTTCCAACCCCAAGAAGTGGGTTAACCGTGATAACTGAAAAAAAACCACGGCGACTCTTCTCAGGTCCTTTGTGGCTAAGAGAGCCCCCTTTGCACTGGAAAGGTCACCAGGATCTGAGAGGTGCCCAAGCTGCCTTGGAGGGGCCCATGGGCCTTGGGCCAGATGAACTTGTTCTGGCAGAGACATCAGAGACAAGCCCCTGTCTGTAGAGACAGGTTAAAGAGCGTGGAAGACAGGAGTGTATCACAAGCTGGAGAAGGGAACATACAGATCCCATTCTTTACAAAGGGAAGAGAGCGGAGTCCACAAACAACAAGCCAGGGAACTGGACCTCCTTGCCTGGAAAAGTCTTGAAGGGGTTGTTGTTGTAGACATACATGGTGAGCACCTGGATGGGGAGCAATGATTTCAAGGAATCAGCTGGGCTTAATTAAGAACACATCTTGCCAGACTAACCTGATTTCCTTGTGTGATAGGGTTACTATGCTGGTAGATTAGGCAAATGCCGTTAATAATTTACCCAGATTTTAGCAAAATATTTGATAAATTGTCTTGTTCTATTCTTGTGCAGAAGATGGAGGTGGTCATTTGTCCTTCATTCTCAAAGAGGACCATGACATCAGGTGAGTTGGATTACAGTGAGGGAAGGCTGTACAAGGTCACTGGCCTCACTTTCTTCTCAGAGCCATCTGGGTCCAGTGACCAGATAGAGATCAGGACAACAGGAGATGGCCCCAGAAGATGGAGACGTGTGGATCAGATAATAATACAATTAGATGGATTCAATACTGGTTGCATGACTCCACTCCAAGAGTAGTTGCTAATAGTTCTGGAATTTGGAAGGTCTCCAGTGGAGGGCCCCATGGATCTACACTTGGAATTGGCTGTTTAATATTTTTATCATTCACTTGGATAAAGGCATACTCACCTTTTCCAACGGTGAGTAGGAATCCTGGCAGTCAGACTGGATCTAATAAGACTTAGCCCAGTTTAACATGAATCAGTGTAAAGGCTTATACTTGGATACAAAGAATCAACTTCACATAGACAGTGTGTAGAGAAGACAGGGTTAGGGATCAGATTGTCTGAAAAAGATCTGGGGGTCCTAGTGGGACCACAAGTTCAGTATGAACCAGGCATGGGACATGGCAATGAAAAAAGGCTAACGTAACCTTGAGCTGTGTTAAGAGGCAAAGCATCCAAGAATAAGGATGTGTTGTTGAGTTGTCTCAGTTGTGTCTGACTGTGACCCCATTTAGGCAGAGATACTGGAGTGGTTTGCCTTTTCCTCCTGCAGCTTGTTTTACAAATGAGGGACTGAGGGAAAAGAGTGAAGTGACTCATCCAAGGTCACACAGCTCGTCAGTGCCTGAGGCCACATTTGAACTCAAGTCTTCCTGACTCCAGGCTGAGCATTCTCTCCACTGTGAGGTACCCTGGGAGGTAATGATGCTGGAAGGCCCCTGATGAACTGGGGAGAGGCAGAGAAGTCTAGGCTGGAGCTGTCCACAAGTGGCACAGACTATCCAGGGAGGTGAGCACTGCAAGCAGAGGCTTGGCAATCCCTCCTCACTAGGCTCAGGTGGGGATTCCATTCCAGAACTGGGTGGACTAGTGGCCCCTCTGAGAGCTCAGCAGCCCGTGCCATCTTTGCAGGGACACTAGGTCATCTCTCTCCAGCACTCATGATAAATAACAAAAAAGACACATACCCACACACACACACACACACACACACAAACACACACACTTTGCAGCTGATGGAGCTGGTGTTCTAATACATGTGGCCAATAATGGTCCATGAAGAACCTCCTGAGCCAGAACATCCCTTGACTGATGCAAAGGCACCCCAGGAAGATGGGGAAGAGAATCCTGGAGGACGAAGCCCCCCAGGCTACCTCCACAGCAGCCCCCTAGAGCCTTCTGACTGTCCACAGCCAGCCTAGCTGGCTTGCCCTCCTGGAGTCAGGCCCCACTGACTTCCGCCCCCCAAACTCAGCACCAAGCAGACCTGGGGACCCCCTTCTCTCTGTGTGTGCAGCCCTGGGCCTGCTCAAACTCTCGGCTCATAGGGTAACTTATTCCCTTCTCTGTATAACAGGAATCCGCCAGTGGGGCCTGGCTGTTGAGCATGTGCACATGTGGATGTGGGAGCACCTGCTTCCAGGAAAACAGAATTGGGGACTCTACCCTCTCTCCACCTCAGAGTATTCTGCAAACAGCCAGGGGCTGCCTTCAGTTGGCTGCCAAGTCAGAGATGAGGGTTCATACAGAAAGTCCAAAGAGGCCCAAACTCCCACATCCCTCCCTGAGGGGCCTAGGCTAAGGATAAACTCCAGTGAGAGGAGGGAATGCCCCTCCTCCCCCCACTGAGCCTCAGGGCAAGCCTCTGGCCTGGGTCTCCTTCTCTCTGAGTCTTCTTCCCTTTTCAGTTTTCCAATTAGACTTCCCATCATCAAGCTGGAAGCCTATGGGGACACATCTCAGAATACTACATGTGCTCTGAAGGGGAGACCAGAGGTCTCAGGTCCACATTTCAGAGGCAGGCTCCCCAAATATCCAGTCTAACTGGTGGCCAGCCCCTGTTCTATTGGCCATGACCTTCCAGGCCTCCCTCCTCACAGGTGACTGCAGGACTATGCTCTCCCCACCTCCCCCTCCTCCTTTCCCCCTCTCTTTTCTTCTGTCCTCCCCTCACTCCTCTCTCTTCCTCTCTCCTCCTCCTCTTTCCCTCCCCCCTCTCCCTCCCTGCCACTTTCCCTCTCTCTCTCTTTCTCCCTCCTCCTCCCTCCCTCCTCCTTTTCCTCTCCCCCTCTTCCTGTCCCCTCTCCCTCCCTCCCCTTTTCCCTCTCTCCCTCTTCCTCCCCCCTCTCCCTCCTTCCCTTCCCCTTTCCCTTCCTCCCCCTTTCCCTCTCTCCCTCCTCCTTCCCCCCTCTCCCTTCTCTCCCTCCCATTCCCTCCCCTCTCTGCCCCTCCCTCTCTCCCCTCCTCCCCTTTCCCTCAGAGATGCCTGGGCCACTCCCTCATCCCAGGCTCACCGAAAGCACCACCTGTAGTCTTCCCTGCCATCAGGCGTGTAGCCCACCTGCACAAGCTTCCCTGACCGGAAGGCCTTCCTCATGCAGTTCAGAAAGCTCTTCTCAGTGTCCAGGATAGTGATAGCTCTCTGCAAAGAGATGCAGACAAGAGGGAGGGGGCTCTAGTTGCTTAGCCCGATGCTGGCCTGGAGCAGCCCAGGATCTCCTTGCAGCTTTGCCTCCTTCCCAGCCTGGCCTGACATAGGCAGCAGGACCCATGGCTAGAACTGTCTAGCTCATGCCCCATGCAATGAGAGGCAGC
This sequence comes from Pseudochirops cupreus, assembly GCA_028627135.1. Lineage (NCBI taxonomy): Eukaryota > Metazoa > Chordata > Mammalia > Diprotodontia > Pseudocheiridae > Pseudochirops > Pseudochirops cupreus. Next base: position 960,013 of record CM053580.1, on the reverse strand, counting down.
CCTGGGTCTGAGGAGTCAGTGGCCAGGGTGCTAGAGGTGGGCATGGGGGTGGGCCTGGTGGGTTTGGGGCGGCAAGAGAAACCAGAAGGGGCGGCAGGAGGGTAATCAAGCTTTATGCTTGATGAGGAAAAAGAAGGGCATGACCTCTCAAGGGCTGCACTCCAACTGCTGCCAGGACCTTGAGCCTTGGCCTCTGCCCAGCTGAGCAGGAGCTCCAGGTTGTGGGCATCACTGAACCTTCCTCTCAAGCTGCTCAGTTCCTGGGCCAAGCTCTTCCACATCACCTCCTCAAAGGTACCTGCCCAGGTCTGGTCCTGGCACTCTCCATGCTGGCCCCCAGGTTCTCACATCTGCTTTTCTGAGGCCACACGTGTGGGCATTGTGCCCTTAACCTGTCTCCCATCCCAGCAACACAGCCCTGCCCACCTCTGGCTGGGCACACAAAGTAGACCTTTAGTTTCCATGTACTGCATAGAACTAGCCTGACCAGGGACCCAAGGGGACATAGAGAGGGGGGACACACCTTTATTCTGGCTAGACAGCTTTGCCATGGCCCCTCCTTCCAATTTAAATCCCTGCAGACAGACAGTCTTCCAGACCTTGCTGGCTACTGGCCTGGGGCTCATCTGCCTTTACCTGCTCTAAAGGTCAGTGTGCCGACGCGCGTGCATGTGCACCTACACACACACACACACACACACACACACACACACACCCTCTCTCATCACACTCACATACACACTCATACACTCACTCACACACATGTTCACACACAAACACATATGCTCACATGCACACTCATACCCATCTCCACACTCACACACACACTCACTTGCACATCACACCTATGTTCACACTCACATGTTTGCACACTTACACATGTGCCCACATGTGCTTACACTCATGTTCACGCACAATGTACTCACTCATACATGTGCATACTCACACCCATGTGCTTACACCCATACACTCACACGTGTGCTCATACCCATGTTCACACAAACATACACACTCACATGCACTTTCCCACATATACATTTACATGCTGGCACACACTTGCACACACATTCACAAGTGCTCACACCCATGTTCACACGCACACACACACAGAGGACCTGGAGCTTCCAGATATTCTTGCTCTCCTGGGCAATCTTGTTGACCGTCTCCCCCATCAGGGCTATGAGCATGTTGAGCAGCAGAATGTAGGTCAGGATGACGTAGCACAGCAGCAGGAGGATGAAAACAGCCTTGAAGTCATAGTTCTCAGTGAACTCCAGGTCCCCCATGCCGATAGTGAACTTGAAGAGCTCCAGGCACGTGGAGTACAGGCTGTTGTAGGAGCTGGTGCATGGCTTGCAGCCAGAGGAGCGACGGCTCCCAAGGCAGGCAGTGTCTGTGCTGTTCTGTCCATCCTCAATCAGTGTCACCACCGCTGAAAGGGCCCAAAGGAGTCAGGGGGGCTGTGACTGAACACCACCCACCCACCACCACCTCCACTACTGCTGAAGCCAGCCTCCTCCCGATGCCCAGGGATGGCCCTCGTAGACCTAGCATTCCTGTCCTGCCTTGCCTCCCTCAGGGAGGGACCCCCTGTGCCCACCCCTCATTGCCCTCTGGAGATCCGCTTACCTGTGGAAAATCCAAACAGGAAGACCATGTAGACAAACATAAAGCGACACAGATCTCTCAAGATCATCTGCAAGGAAAGGAGAGTCTGGTCAGAGTGGCCTCCTGGCCTGGGAGGCTTCCTGCTCAGGCTCCCACCTGTCTCTGTCCTGTCTGGCCTCTTCCTTAGCTGAGACTCATTCCCCAGATGTGCTGCTGATGGCCAGCTTTCTACACCCACTCCCTTTGGGGAGACACCACAGCACCTGAAAGATGTCTGGTCAGGGTCAGGGGTCATCCTTGGGACCCCCTAGCAGCTGGCTCCCACCCCACAGGGGAGAGCTCTTCTCTGCCTCAGGGCAGAAGAAACAATATCCAGCATGTTCCCAAAGCCCCACCCCCCAACTTCATGTCTGCGATACATTGTATCCAGTGTGTTCTTAGATCCTTTTCTTGGCCTATGACATTGAACCCCCTGCTGTGCCAGCTTGTGTTTGTGGTACATTGTATCCAGCTTGTTCCTATATCCTATACCATGTTATAATGATGGCATTGTTTTAATGGAGGCTCCTTCTAAGCTCCAAGGCAATAGAACGGCCCTTCAGCCCTTCAGGTGCAGAGAGAGCCCCTCTGCTGATCTGGGAAATCGAAATGAAAGAAAAAAGGAGGAGCCACGTCCCAACAGCTCTGAGCCCCAGTTCGGAAAATTCCTCCCATCTAAGTGGCCGGGCTCTTTGCCTTACTTTACAGTCTAGTTGTCTTTAGCTAACCCCAACGCTTCGTAGCTGGGAGCACATTTGGGTTACTGGAACTTTGGGGGAAAGAAGCAGGCGGAATGTGAAGGGTCTGTGGAGAGGCAGGCCATGGGAGGGGATTTCCCTGGGGCGACTGAGCTGGCAGGGCTGTCTGAGGCCATGGAGCCGCCTTCTCCTTCCTCTCCTCTCTTCTCACAAACAGACCAATTCTACTTTCTCTTCTCACCGGCTGCCGCTCGCTGGCAGATTCTTTCCTACCCAGCTTAGGATGCGAGCAGTCCTCTCTTTGTCCCTTCTCAGACTCCATCCCAAACTAGCTCCTAGGTGCTGTGTAACTTCCTCAGGCTGTGAGCATGATCCTTAACAGCCCCCACCCACCACCACAGTCAATGAGAACAGACTTCCTGGCCCACCTGTCTTTGGCTGATTCAAGATGCTCCCACGCCCCATTCACTGCCCATTCTGATTGGCCAACACCACCCAGAGCGGTCCTTCCCTAGCAAAGGCAACGACTTTTAAGGAGGAAGCATCCACCCCCACCCTTACTCATGCTGAGCGGGCTCTCGACCTTCTCATTCACCTCTCATCTCCAATCCTAACTCTGATCCTTTCTCTCCACTCACTAATTAATAATAATAATAATGGTGAACAGCTACCATCTGCATAGCCCCTACTGTGTGCCAGGCACTTAGCGATCCTGACAATGACTCAGGCAGGCCGGTGCTATTATTACCTTCATTTTACAGATTAGGAAACAGAGGCAGGCAGAGGTCACATGACTTACCTGGGGGCCCACAGCTAGGAAGTGTCTGAGGCTGGATTTGAACTCACATCTTCCTGATTCCAGGCTCACTTCTGTGTACTGCGGTGCCCTGTCATGGCCTCACATCTACCACCCTAGTCCAGCCCTTATCATTTCTCACCCAGAAGGGGATTGGCTCTCAAGACTGGTCTCACCCCTCTGATCCATCTTCAGCTGCCAAGGCGATTTTCCTTCAGCTCAGATCTTGCCCCTCATCTGATCTTGCTCTGCCAAGCCTCAGTCCTAAATGACTCCCACCTTCTTCTGTTTTTGTTCCTTCTCACAAAATGGACCTGACTGGAATTGCTACAAGATTGTGTTACGTTATCTTACCAGGGCCGTCATTGCAGCAAGGCAATGCTTACACTTACACACGCACACACACACACACACACACACACACACCCCATTCACTAAGAGCTCCCCCTTCTCCACCCTCTCCTCCTCCTCCTCTCCTGTCTCACAGGATGAAGCAGCCTCACTCCTGACCAAGGCCAACTTCCACCCTCACCAGCGATCCCCTTCCAACCCATCTCCTCCAACAGATTGCCCCTCTGTCATCCCCCAATCTCTACTCCTCTGCTGGCTCCTTCCCTACACCCCACAAACATACCCAAGTCTCCCCCATCCTGATTAAATTCTCTCTTGGATCTTTCCATCCCTATTAACTATCATCCTTTGTCTTATCTTTAGCCCTTTGTGGCTAAACTCTACAACAGGCCCTTCCACTGTCTCTACTCTCCCTCTGCTTGAACCCCCTACGGTCTGACTTCTGACCTCCTCATTCCACTGAAACTTCTCTCTAGAGTTACCAGTGTTCTCTTAATCACCAAACCCAATGACTCTTTCTTATCCCTCATTCTGCAACCTTGGACACTCTCTCCTCCTGGAGACTCTCTTCTCTCTGGGCCTTCAGGACAACCCCCCCTCCCTTCCTGATTCTCCTCCTCCCTCTCTGACTGCTCCTTTGTCTCCTCAGCTGGGGCCTCCTCCAGATCCCTCCCTCACCATGGGTCAGACCTCAGGTTCTGTCCTGGGACCCCCACTCTTCCGCCTCTATTGTAATTCACTCAGGGATCTCACCAGCTTCTGTGGATTATCTCTGTGCTGATGATTCTCAAGTCTGCTTTTCTTGCCTCACTCCAATCTCTCATCTCCAACTTATTTTCAGACATCCCAAACTGGATGTCAGCAGACATCTTAAACTCAACATTTCTCATACTAAACACATTATTTTTTTTTTAACGTTTCCTCTTCCTGAGTTCCCTGTTTCTGTAAAGGCCAAACACTGAAGATGCCACAGTCGCCCACTGCAGCCCGAGCTATCATCAGTTGTCCTGGCTTGTGTTTGGCCACTGGACTTGGATGACTGGAGGAGAGAGTGGGGCTGACAACTTTGGGTAGGTCAACCTCACTCCAATCCAATTCGCTCATGATGTCATTGGTTCTCTTTGAAAATGAAGGCTGAACAAAAAGATTTCTGCCAAGAATAGTGTCATCCCCCTAGTCATCCAGACTCACAACCATGAGGCAAAGGGTCATCTTTGACTCCTCTCCTATGCCCCCCAACCTACTGCCAATCCTGTCATGTCTACTTTCCCAACATTCCTTCTCTCTGCTCCCATTTTGGGACCTGGGCGCAAGCCTGCATCTCCTCACACCTGGACTCACTCCTGCCATAGCTGCTGGGGGTTCTGTCTGTCTCAGTCTCTCCCGCTCCAGTCTATCCTCCACTTGGCTACCACAGTAAGAGGAAAGGTCTGACAATGCTGGGGGTCCCCCTCAATCAACTCCAGGAGTGCCCTCTTGCTTTCACGATCAAATGCAAAACCCTCTGTTTAGTATTCAAAGTTCCCCCCCTTTTGAGGGTTCTCACCCCCCCTTCCCACTTACTCTGATCCAGTGACACTGGACCCAGAAGAGAGAGTGAGACTGGTGACTGCACATCCTCCCTCTCTTAAGTCCAACTCACTTACAAGTCATGGCATCACCTCCCTGAGGTCATGGTCTTCTGGGAGAATGAAGAACACATCACAGCTTGACACAGTGTCAGGGTTTAGGAGGTGCTTAAATAAATGCTTCTTAACTGACTGAAAGTCTCAGAACATAGATGTTATCACTGGAATGGCATCAGCACTGTTCCCACACCTGTGGGAGGAGTCACAAGAAGGTTCCCTCTGGAAACTCTGAGATAACCTTTATTTGCTCGGATCAGAAGGTAGTGGACCAACCATGGCCTGTGACAACACACCAAAGTACCACTGAGGCTCCAAGAATGGTTGCTCTCATCCTTGTAGCCATTCTCCCAGAGATTTTTTTTAAAGACCAAGTTAACTTCTCCTAACTACAGGGCAGTGGCAGTCAGAGGTCATAGAACCCTGGCAATGTGAGTTTTATAAGGAATGGGGTAGAGTAGAAGGACAGAAGGACTCCTGACCCCTCCTTTGCCTCTGGAGACCTATCATGTCTGATGTTTCTGTCCCCTTCCTCAGACCCTCTGCAGGGATCAATCACAAGGTAGCCAGCCATATGAGACTCTTGATCAAGATCCTTATGCCATCTGGACTAGGCAGACCCAGAGCCTTAGTGCTCTTGAGAGGGACCAACCTTCTCAATCATGACTGAGTAGATCCCCATCTGCTGAAAGCCTCGTGTATAGTACAGCATGTTGGTCCAGCCCATCGCCAGAGAGAAAACCATGGAGGCCACGTATTCCTTACAATGGCTGAAGTACAACGCAACGGAGATCAGGAGAAACATGGATTGGACAAAACTGAGAGGCAGAAGACAGAGGACAGTAAAGCCTTCAGAGGGAGCAAGGACACAGGCCCCTGGCTAGATGCCCCCAGCAGCAGAGTGACTTCTACTGTGGGGTCTGAATCACAGAACTGGCCTGAATACACCATGCAGGACCCTCGGGGACAGCCTTGCCCTGGTCTTGGGGGATCTGCTGGCCCTTCCCCCACCCCAGACCCAGACCTTCCCCCCCACATCCTCTAGAGTGAGCCCAGGAACCTCACACAGACACAATGTAAACATGGACCATTTGCACATTGCCTTCTCCATGGGCCTTCACAATGGCTGGAGGTGATGAAGACAAAGCAGTGCCATGAAAAAAAAACTGTGCAGACAAAAGGCCCAAGTTCAAATCCAGGCCCAGCCACCAACTAGCCTATAACCTTGGGGGAATCACTACCCTGATCTGTGCCTCAGTTTCCTCATTGGTAAAAAGAAGAGCTCAGATACTATACCATGAATGCAGACAGAAAGTAGAACAACCTGAAGGGCAGCAAGATTCTGATGAAATACAATGGGCTGGCTCAGAGGTTAAAGGTCTTGGCCTTTTTGTCAAGCAGAAAGCTACTTGTGCCTTCAGTCAAAAATGCACCTGTTTAAATTGGCTCCATGCAGGGTTGGCCGTGATCATGGGGGACGCGGGCAGGGGTTGGGGTCCCCAAACCAAATGCCTCCACATCTAACATCTTTATCCCAAGGCCATGGCATCCTTCCAGCTCCAGCCAGGTTCTGTATCCAGCAGGCAGCAGCTCCCCAAGGATGGGGACCATGGAGAGTATTGTTTCCACCCCAGCTCATCACAGACCCAGAGAATGCCAGAGTTGAAAGACCCTCATGTGCATCTTGGCCTGGACCCTTGCCCCCAGCCTTGGTCAGGACTACTGATGCCTGGGCCACTTCCTGAGGCCCCTGAGAATAGACATGGTCTGCTTGCCCTCCCACTTGGGCGATCTCAGCCTGGGAGCCCCCCACAAGCAGGTGACCACAATGCCTGCTCCTCACTCTGGAAGCTGCCAGTGAAGGGGCTTAGCCCATGGTCTGTGAGTGGCTTCTCTTGCCCCTGTGAGCACAGCAATGAAGATGCCCCTCCATCATCTTAACGAGTGCATCCTGGGGGACAGGCAGGATGAATGTCAGCTTCTGCCCCCCACTTACCCCTGCCTCCAGCCTCTGGGAGAAGCAAAGTCTCAGGACAGAGGCTGTAACCCCAGGGGTCAGCCCAAGGGGCCCAGAGAGGAAAATCACCCAGGTCAGAAGAAGCAGAGCTTGAAGTGCTTGAACTTGGGTCATCTGGCCAGGCCAGGTCACCTCCCCCCCCACACCACTGTGCTTGAAAGATGCCAGTGGGATGGGGCAGCTAGGTGGCACAGTGAATAGAGCACTGGCCCTGGAGTCAGAAAGACCTGAGTTCAAATCCAGCCTCAGACACTTAACCCTTACTAGCTGTGTGACTTTGGGCAAGTCACTTAACCCCAATTGCCCCGCCCTCCCCCCTCCAAAAAAGAAAAAGAAAAGACAGATGCCAGTGGGGGTAGCGGCCAGTCAGGGCCTTGAGCCCCAGTAGCCACTCCCAGTCCCACCCCAGCACAAGCCAGGACTCACAAGAGCACCTCGCTGTAACTGTCCACAAAGAGAGTCTTGAGGGAAGGCCTCCGGTGTAGGAAGTACTGAATCTACAGGGCACAGAAATGGGCCAGTCACCCTCTGCTGGTATCCCCACCTCCATTCTAGCCACCTCTGAAGCACACAGTGCCAGATACCTTCCTCAGCACAGGAAAGCCCAAGCCACCTGGCCAGGTGGAGCAGCATGGGCAGGGAGGGGAGATACTCCCAGAGCCCCAGAACACTGCCCCCTACCATCCCCCATATCTGAGACTCAGGACTTGGGTGCTCTCCCTCCCTCTTCAACCTCCTGCCTTCCCAACTCAGCTTAAATCACATCTTCTGCCAGAGCCCTAACTCTTCCTTCTCCCTGTCCCCACCCACCATGGCCAGCACCTTCCCCCTGAGATTTCCTTTACATGTGGTCACCCCCATTGGACTGGAAGCTCCCTTGGGGCAGGGTCTGCCTTTGACCTTTCTCTGCATCTGAAGCACTTGGCACAGTGCCTGGCTCTCAGGAGATGCCTGTTTGCTGACTGACTCAGCGAGCACCCACCCCATGTCCAGCCCCCTCACTTCCCAGCTGAAGGGCCTGAGGCCGAGAAGAAGAATGCCAATGTCCGATGACACCCAGGTGGCCTGACCCTACCACAGGGCAGCTGTGGGCACAAGGCTTTTGACTTTCAGATATGCTTAGTGGGCAGGAAATAATGCTCACCCCTCGGAAAAAGAAATAGACGCCCCCTAGAACTGACAGCAGCTCTCCTGTGACTCGGAAATAGGCACCAGTAGTGTAGTCAAATGTAAAGGGAGGCTGTAAGACAAGAGGGGGAAGGAGAATCAGTGAGGCTGGCAGGGGTGGGCAGTGGGGGAGGGCTGGGTCAGGGCCCTCTTCATGGACAAGCCCCCCCCACAAAGTAGCAGGAACAATGAGTGCTAGCATCGAAGACCAGGACCCCTTGGGGAGCAGCCTGACTAATGCCCACCCAGACCCCCATCCCAGGTGGACCCAGAAGGCCAGGACCCCCTGGGGAGCTGCCTGGCTGATGCCCACCTGGATCCCCACTCCCCAGATAGACCCAGACATACCCGGCCACCCACAGGCCGATGGTAGGCAGCACATGTGAAGATGACCATGTACACGGAATAGACAAAGAAATTGAAGTAGAAGATGCGTTTCACAAATCGGTCCCATTTGTCCTGCAGCAGACGGTTCAGGGGCTCTACCAGCAGCATGTCATGGCGGTTCTGAGAGAGCAGGGAAGTGGGGGGTGCTGTCATCCTGGCCACCCCTTCTCCATCTTCCCCTGGTTCCAGCGGCCATCACCATCATGGAGTCAGGCCCAAGGCAGAGAATTGGGGACCAAAGAGAGCTTAGAGACCACCTGGGCCAACCTCTCCCTCAACACCTGAGGAAATTGAGGCCTAAGGCATGGAGGGGAGATGCTCAAGGTCACACAGGTAGCCAAATTGGGATTGGAATGGAGGCCTCAAAGGCCACACTCAGCTCTTCTTCCTCCTCCCCATAGATAGAACAGGCACCAGATGGACCCCTGATTCATCTCTAGTGATTCCCTGGGGGTCATCAAGTGAGTGGGGTGCCGGGGGACAGATCAGAGATGGGTCTCAATTTGAGCACATAGGTACACACACACACACACATACACACATACACACACACACACGTGTATGCCCATGCAAACACCCTACTCTGTCTCTGAGCCTCAGTTTCCTCCTCTGTAAAATAGAGCTGAACAAGATTCAGTACATTTTAAAGGATGTTGAGTAAGTGCCTACTGTGTCTATGTCTGTGTCTATACCTTGATAATCATTTAATATAATTTTTGGACCTTAATAAGAGCCAAAGCCTGAACTAATCATACTGCTTTGCTTTGCTCTAAAAATGCCCTTTCCTGTGTCAGTAACTTTAAAGACCAGATAAGGTCAACAATGAGTATTCTCCCTGTTTGTGACAGGATGACTGCAATCAGAATACTGAGATTTCTCTTGTCTTGGGGGCATTCTCCATATGGGGGGAAAGTTCAGGTATCCTGGGATCCAGCTGACACTGCCTTGTTAATTGTCTAATTGTATTTAGAAATTTATTCAACTAAGAAACTTCCTGTATAAAAACATATGGAGATCATAAGTCTGAGGGACATAGACATCCTGAGATTATTTTAAAACATATAAAAGAACTTTGTCATTCTTGTATCAGGCAGTCAGAACTTAGATTCTGGCTCCATATATATTATATCTGCTAGCTTTAAGGGAATAAATGATATAAATGTATATCACTTAGCCTGTTTGTCTCATTTAACCAGGTTGACAACCTATACCCATTACCTATGCCTGTAGCTATACCTTTATCTGTATCTGTGTCTGTCTGTGTCTATTTCTATGTCTGTGTCTGTGTCTAGGTCTGTAGCTGTGACTGTGTCTGCATATGTGTCTGTGTCTGCATTTGTGTCTGTGTCTATTTCTATGTCTGTATCTGTGTCTGTTTTTATGTCTGTGCTGTGTCTATTTCTATGTCTATGTCTGTGTCTGTCTGTGTCTATTTCTGTGTCTGTGTCTATGTCTATGTCTTTGTCTATGTCTATGGCTGTGTCTATTTCTATGTCTGTGTCTGTGTCTGTGTCTAGGTCTGTAGCTGTGACTGTGTCTGTGTTTGTGTCTGTGTCTATGTCTATGTCTATGTCTGTGTCTATGTCTATGTCTGTGTCTATTTCTACGTCTGTGTCTATGTCTGTGTCTGTGTCTATTTCTATGTCTGTGTCTGTGTCTATGTCTATGTCTGTGTTTGTGTCTATGTCTATGTCTGTGTCTATTTCTATGTCCGTGTCTGTCTGTGTCTATTTCTATATCTGTATCTGTGTCTATTTCTATGTCTGTGCCTATTTCTATGTCTATGTCTGTGTCTATTTCTATGTCTGTGTCTGTCTGTGTCTATTTCTATGTCTGTGTCTGTGTATGTGTCTATGTCTATTTCTATGTCTGTGTCTATGTCTGTGTCTGTGTCTGTGTCTATGTCTGTGTCTATTTCTATGTCTGTGCCTATTTCTATATCTATGTCTGTGTCTATTTCTATGTCTGTGTCTGTCTGTGTCTATGTCTATCTCTATGTCTGTGTCTATTTCTATGTCTATGTCTGTGTATGTGTCTATGTCTATTTCTATGTGTCTGTGTCTATGTCTATATCTGTGTCTATGTCTATGTCTGTGTCTGTGTCTATATCTGTATCTGTGTCTAGGTCTGTAGCTGTGACTGTGTCTGCATATGTGGCTGTGTCTGCATTTGTGTCTGTGTCTATTTCTATGTCTGTGTCTATTTCTATGTCTGTGCCTATTTCTATGTCTGTATCTGTGTCTGTTTTTATGTCTGTGTCTGTGTCTATTTCTATGTCTATGTCTGTCTATTTCTATTTCTGTGTCTGTCTGTGTCTATTTCTATGTCTGTGTCTGTGTCTATGTCTATGTCTGTGTCTATGTCTATGTCTGTGTCTATGTCTATTTCTATGTCTGTGTCTGTGTCTATTTCTATGTCTATGTCTGTGTCTAGGTCTGTAGCTGTGACTGTGTCTGTGTCTGTGTCTATGTCTATGTCTATGTCTCTGTCTATTTCTATGTCTGTGTCTGTGTCTATTTCTATGTCTGTGTCTATGTCTATACCTATGCCTATACCTGTACCTGTATCTGTGTCTATGTCTATGTCTATGTCTGTGTCTATTTCTATGTCTGTGTCTATTTCTATGTCCGTGTCTGTCTGTGTCTATTTCTATGTCTGTGTCTGTCTGTGTCTATTTCTATATCTGTGTCTGTGTCTATTTCTATGTCTGTGCCTATTTCTATGTCTTTGTCTGTGTCTATTTCTATGTCTGTGTCTATTTCTATGTCTGTGTCTATTTCTATGTCCGTGTCTGTCTGTGTCTATTTCTATGTCTGTGTCTGTCTGTGTCTATTTCTATATCTGTGTCTGTCTGTGTCTATTTCTATGTCTGTGTCTGTGTCTGTGTCTATGTCTATATCTGTATCTATTTCTATGTCTGTGTCCATTTCTATGTCTGTGCCTATTTCTATGTCTTTGTCTGTGTCTATTTCTATGTCTGTGTCTGTCTGTGTCTATTTCTATGTCTGTGTCTGTGTCTGTGTCTATGTCTATATCTGTATCTATTTCTATGTCTGTGTCCATTTCTATGTCTGT
>CM053580.1:932661-948150 GCA_028627135.1 Pseudochirops cupreus | reverse complement strand
CTAGGTCTGTTGCTGTGACTGTGTCTGCGTTTGTGTCTGTGTCTATGTCTATACTTATGCCTGTACCTGTACCTGTATCTGTGTCTATGTCTATGTCTGTGTCTGTGTCTATTTCTATGTCTGTGTCTATGTCTGTGTCTATTCCTATGTCTGTGTCTGTGTCTATTTCTATGTCTGTGTCTATGTCTGTGTCTGTGTCTATTTCTATGTCTGTGTCTGTGTCTATATCTGTGTCTGCATTTGTGTCTGTGTCTATGTCTATACCTATACCTATACCTTTTATTCCAGGTCTATTTCTAGACCTATTCCAATATTGGCATGATGCCAAGCACTTTACTAGACACTGGGCACACAATGACAAAAGCAAGGCCACCTCTGGCCATCGCTTCTGTTTAAGTCACTAAACCTGTCCATGGGCAAGGAAATACAAAGCAGCTGCCAAAGAAAAGCAAGTCATTCCAAGACAGAGTGCATATCTCCAAGTGGGGAAGGGAAGTCAGGAGAGGCCTCCTGGAGGACAGGGCCCTGAAGCTGGCAGCAGGTTAGCATTTCCAAGAGGTGGTAAATAGGAAGGCAGACGATCATGTCTGGTGAACCAGAACAAAGAGTACATGTGTTCCTTATTATCTGTGTGACCCTGGGTGAGTCACTTACCCTGTCTGCCTCAGTTCCCCCATCTGTAAAATGAGGATAAATATAACTCTCACCCCCCCCCATCCCAGAGTTGTTGTGAGGATCCAGTGAGAAAGAATGTAAAGCACTTAGCAAACCCTGAAGTGCTAGATCAGAGTGAGCTATTTAGTCAACAAGCATTGATTAAGGACCTACAGTGTGCCAGGTACCGAGATAAGCGTAGGGACTCTTAACAGAGGCAAAAGACAGTCCTTGCTCACAAGGAGCTTACAGTCTAATGGGGGAGACAGTATGAGAGGTGTTGCAAAGGTGAAATCACAAGCCTTGGCCACAGGTTGGACATGTGGGACAAGAGGTTGTGAGACCACTCCAGGTCCTGGTTCTCTGCTCCCCTAGCCCCATCCCCTCCCAACCCCTCCCCCCACCTCTTCCCCTCCCCTTCCCAGCCCTTTCCCCCAGGCCCTGCTCCCTCAGCCCTTCCCCCCACCTCTTCCCCAGCCCCTTCCCCCCTAGCCCTGCACTCACTGGGGTCTCACTGCTGCTGTAGGCAATCACCTCCAGCACGGAGTTCTTCTCGCAAGTGTCGATGCAGGACAGATCATAGAGGGAAGAATGCACCGGCCCATAGGCCCACTCGGTAAACTTCCTGGAGAGGTGTCTGCACTCGGGTTCCTTGATTTCTCTGCGGAGAATATAGGCCAGGACCTAGGGCGAAGAAGCTGGCAGGTCAGCCCTGGATGCTGCTGCTGGTCAGCGGGGAGGCCCAGCTCTTACCAAAGCCTGATCTCAGTGGCAGCCAGACTGCCTTCTAACCCTGGCCACAGACGAAGGCCTGAGGCCAGCCCTAGCTGCCCCTGAGCCCCCAGCACACAGAGCAGGTGATCTGCCCCCTGCAGCCCTGGCCAGAGCTCCCTGGCCCAGGGGCAGAGGTTGGCCTGGAGGAGAGGACAGCTGCCACACCTTGGCCTGCCCAACCCTGGCCACTGGGGCACATTGACCCTTCTGACCCCACAGACCCAGGGCGCTCCACTGGCCACATACCCCAATCTTCCCACTCTTGGCCGCCAGCGCCAGAGGCGTGAGCCCCTTCTTGTTGGTGATCTCTTCCAGCTTCAGGGTGGGGCGACTCTTAGTGCCAAGAATCAGGAGATCATTGTACATGCTCGTCACAAACTTGGTATTCTCGGCCGTGTTGTCAGCCACCTCCACCAGGGCGTGGAGCACAGTGTTGCCCGCAGAATCTTTGGCCTCAATGTCCGCTGTCTGGTGGGGATTCTGGAGCAGGTACTGCACGATGCCCAGCTGGTTGGTACAGGCCGCCAGTGAGAGGGGCAGCTCGCCTGGGGACCGAACACACAGTAAACCCCAGATGGGCCCAGGGCAGGAGGGAGCCCCAGGGCTCTCTCCATCCCACCACACTCCCCCAAAGGACCACATATCCAAAGGTTCAGGGCACTCAGCTCTGAGACCGACAATGCCCCTGGAGCTCCCCCATCCCCCATGCCTGGCAGTGGTCCAGAGGCAAAGGCTTTGGCCCCTGGCACCAGAAAGCCAGGCTGACAAAGGCTGAAGGGCTCCTGGGCAGAAGGCCAGCTCTAGGGGAACTTGTGTTTGTAGCCACAGCTAATCCACCTGTCAACTAAACAGCTGGGATAGATTGTGTCTGGGGAGAGAGGGCCCACCTGAACTGAGGACCTCCCAGGACTGGGAGGACTGGGGGTATGGGAGGCTCAAGGTAGGGGACTGGGTCCTGGAGATGGAGACGAACTGAGACACAGTCCCTACTCTCGTGAGCTTACAATCTAATATGGACCATAGACACAAATGACAGCAATGCAAGAGGGAAGGGAAAAAGAACACACATTTATTAAGTGCCTACCATGGACCCCCCCCCACCCCCACCCCATCCCGCTGTGCTAATCTCTTTACAAACTGATCTCTATGCAAGACAAAATGAGTCAGATACAACAGGACAGCTGGGAGGACCAAGAAGAGTCTCTTCGAGGAGATGACACCTGAGGGGAGGGGAGAAGATGGGCTGTGTGAGTAAAGGCCTGGGGAATCAGAAAAGGTAAGACCAGGACAGACGACAGATAGGAGGACAAAGTAGCTGGAACTTACTCTGCATGATGGGAGAAATGTGAAATATGACAAGAAAGACAGGCTAAAGTCAGACCATGGAGGGCTTTGAATGCTCAAATAAAACAGAGATGAGAGAGAGAGAAAGGAAGAGAGAGAAGGAGAGAGAGAGAGAGGGAGGGAGGGAGACAGGGAGGGAGAGAGAGGGAGGGGGAGAGAGGGAGGGAGGGAAAGAGAGGGAGAGAGAGAGAGAGGGAGGGAGGGAGGGGGAGAAAGGGAGGGAGGGAAGGAGGGAGAGACAGAGAGAGGGAGAGACCTGGATAGATGATAGAGAGATGGATAGATAGGCAGGTTGTTAGGTGGGTGGGTGGGTAGATAGAATATTTATTAAATACTTAGTACATTCCAGGTGCTGCACTGAACACGAGGGATACAAGTACAAACCAGCCAGACAGTCCTTGACCTCTCAATAAGATGATTTCTTACTATATAAAAAATAATGAAGTCACTGCAGGGGACCAGATGAGATGTACAACATGCAGGAGGGGATAAACACAGTAGATTAGTGTTCAATAGACAGCAGACCCCCAACGACCTATGTCAGGAGTCACCATTTGGTAAAAACTGCTAAGAAACCTTGACCGTATTCTGGCAGAAACAAAGTCTAGACCAACATCTTACACCCTCTACCTACACCAAGATAAACTCTTGCTGGATACCTGATTAAGGCATAGAAAGTGATGTCATAAGCAAATTAAAAGAGCAAAGAAGAAATTCACTTTGAGATCTATGGAACCAGAAAAGTTGGTGACTAAGTCAGCAAGAGAGAGGAACAGGATACAAAATGGACAGTTTGGATCCTATCAAATGGGTGCATTTGCACAAACAAGTCTAATGAAGTAAAAAACCACTGGTCTAGAAACCTGACAAGAGACGGAGAACTGAAAATGCAGGAGACAAACGTTTCTGGCCACGGCCCACGCGGGAGTCTCTTCGGCTGGACTCTATACTTTGTTATGTTTTCTATCTCATTTTTTTTCTATTCTTCATGGGTTGGGAGGGCAGTAGAAAGGAAAGAGAATAAATGCTTGTGAAAATCAATTAACCAATATTTTTAAAAGAAAAACATACACAAAAAAGATGGTTATTGTCCCAAAGGAGCTTATATTCTAATGAGAAAGAGACCAGATTAAGGGGGCCTGGAGACTAAAAAGGGCCATGCTTTGGAGCCTGCAGCCAAGCAAGATAAAGCAAAAGGTCACCCATCAAAGCCAGACCAAAATCAAGCTCCCAGGACAAGGGGAAGGAGAAAGAACAAGTGTCTACTAGGTGCTCAGCACTGTCCTCACAACAGCCCTTGGAGGGAGGTGCTGTTATCTCCTTTTTACAGATGAGGACACTGAGGCAAATAGGTTAAATGACTTGCCCAGGGTCACCCAGCTAACATAAGTGAAGCCAGATTTGAACTCAGGTCTTCCTGACCTGGACCCAGTGCTCTGGGCACTGCTCCATCTAACTGGGGGTGGGCAGGGGCTGAGGTTGATGGCCACAGGGGAGGCAGCATGATACGAAGATCATGGTTGGGAAGAAAGAGAGGCTTCTTCCTCAGCTGGCAATGGGAAACCACTATTGGGCAGTACAAGGACATGTTCAGAGCTGTCCATTAGGGAGAGGGCAGACATGTACTCTAGTGTGAAAGACAGACCAGACAAGGGAAAAATGACACAGGAAAACCATTTTTCAGGTGTGGATGAAAATAGTTCTTGGGAGAGGCACCATGGCCCAGCGTGAGGGGGGCAGCAGGGTAAGTGGAGAGCAGAGATGACCAAGGTGGAACAGCAGGATTTGGTGACTGGCTAAATGGAGGTAAGGGATAAGGGGAAGGGGGAGGGAGAACAAAGAGTTAGAAACGACCCTGAGGTTTAAACCCAGGGGACTGGAAGGATGGGGGTGCTATCAATCTACCAGTAACACAGAAGTTAAGGGGAGAGACATGTTCTAGGGAGAGATGAGGAGCTGTAAAGAGAGAGAAGCAAGCCAAAGGCTGAGCTTTGGGAGGGCACCCACATTTAAGGGGCAGAAGGGGGATAAGAAGATGCCAAAGGAGTAGCTGGAAAGCAGATCAGGAAGTGTGAGAGCAGAAGAGTAGGTGCCAGGGCAGGAAGTACTCAGCAAGAGGCAGATACTGCAGGAGTCAGGAAGGATGAGGACCAGGAAGTGACCCCCAAATCTAGTTTCCTGACATTTGCCCCAGGTCTCAACATCTTGCCCTCCTGACTCACCAAGTTAAGAGATGTGAGGAGCGAGGAAGCTAGAACCACTGGAGGAGAATAAGGTGAAGAAGACCAGAAAGGTGGGGGCAGTCTTGGGGAGCCCTGAAAGCCAAACCAAGGATCCTCACATCTCCCCACTCCTGTTTTCACTGGGCAGCCTGAGCACTCTCCCTCCTCCCCTGCACCTCCCTTCCTTCCTGGCTCAAATCCCATCTTCTACGAGAAGCCTTCCCTGAGATCAGCTCTGCTTCATCCTGTCTACACTTCTTTATGGAGCTGTCTACACATTGCCTCCCCCATTAGGGAGCTGGGAACTCCTTGATGGCAGGCATTGTCTCCCCAGGGGCTTAAGTGAGTTGATTGAGTGACTGGAGACCCTGGGAAGTCACTTCAGTCTACTGATAGGCACAGAAACCAAACAGCTTAGGGGGAGGGCAGGAAGTGGAGGATCCATCCTAGTCCTCAGAGCCTGGAGAGGAATTGGGTCAAGTGTGGCTGCTTGTACTGTACCTTTCCTGTCCTTAGTCTCACTCTCTTCCTTCTAATAATGGGCTCTCAGTGAGAATACAGTCTCCTGGCATGAGCCTCGGGCAACAGCGCTAGCAGTGAAGGGTAATGGGAAGGCACTGGGTCCATGGAGGGCACCTGTGCCCTGCCACCTTCAAAGAGACAAGAGGGATGAAGAATGGAAACTCAGCCCCCAGGAAGTCTCCCACCTGCCTTCAACTACTCTACAGGGCTGACCAACACCAGTCAGAGACAAACAAAAGGAAGGCTTGGAATTCCCAAGATGTGTCCAAGAGCCCAAGGGGAGGGCTGTGGGATTCTCAGGGACCTTGTTCCTCCTCAGTGGCCCAGCATCAGAGAACCAAGTGTCCCCAAAGCGCATGGAACACTCATGTGGGGCTGCCCCATGCTCTAGAACAAATGGGGTAAGACCCCTGGAAAATGAGTGCAAGAGGGGGTAGTAACAAGGAAAGATCCAGGTCACCCCTTGAGGAACAAGGAGTCCACCAGCCTTCTCTAGGTACTGAGTAGCTGAACACACCATACATATTCCAACCCAATGCCTCCTTAACTGCTAATTGGATCAAGAATGATCTGCCCCTTTTGAATGATAGCAAAGAATCAGAATCCAAGGGGATCCCCATCGAGTGAGGAGTGGCCCAACAAGTCCAGGTATGTGAATGTAACAGGATGTTATGGAGCTGTAGGAAATGACAACCAGGAGGGACACCAAGAAGCATGAACTTATGTAAAGGGATGTGAGCAGAGCCAGAAAAGCAGCTTGCCAGACGAGGGGGGCAAAAGCCACAGAAGGACCCAGATAGGAGCCCTTGGCCGTTCTTGCCAAATCTTTGTTATAATGGATCTTTTCCTGGGAGGAGGCGGCATGCAGGGAAAATGGATCTGCTGTGAAAACAAAAGGTATCAACAGAAATTAAAGAAAAGAGTCCGTGGCCACCACGCATTCTGCCTACCAAAATAAAAGCCAGGTCTCCCTTTGGTTTTCTTAAAGAAGTCTCCATGGGCTGCAGCATGGACATCGGCACCATTTTCCACCAGGAGGGTCACCAGGGCCATGTTCCGTCTCTCAATGGCAATGTGGAGAGCTGTCTGGCCTGGGGCAAGGGCCACAAGGATAATGTCAGCCACTCCACTGAGTCTGTGACTCCACTGTGCTAAGCACTAGCACCAGCCCCCACTCTCAGAGCCTCCTGGCACAATGCCCAGCACATTGGGGGCCCTTATTAAAAGCTGGTCTGACTGAGGCCAGAGCCCCCACGTCTATCAGGCACAAAGGGCCCCTCTGTTCCTGCCTCTCACCCTTGTAGTAGCTGTCTGTGTAGCTGGCATTCACAAACTCCCCCAGGTTGCCTGTCTGCCTGGCGATCTCCAGAAGCAGGGGGATGGTGTCATTCTTGCCATCCTGAAGGTTCAGCATGGCTTTGAGCAGGCAGGTCTTCCCCGTTTCTGGGTCTAGGACACAAGATAAGGGTCAGTGGCATGTGGTCCCCGGGGGGCCCTTCCTTTCCTGAGGGTGGCCAGTGGGGAGCGAGCACTACCTTTGAACTCAGTGTCTGTGAGCTTCTTCAGGTGCCGATGGAGATAGACCAGCAGGCCACTGAGTTCCTCACAGCTGCCCTGGGCCACAGCTTCAAAGATCTTCTTGCGGTCATAGAGCTTAAGGGATTTTTCAGAGGCTGCAGGAATGGAATCCTGAGAGAGCTGCCTGTGAGGACCCCGTGGAGTCGGGTCAAGAGAGAATGAGCAGAAGGGGCCAGAACCCACTGACCCCTCCACAGGCTCCATCCCTCCACCCCTACCCCAGGGCAGCAAGCTGGAGGCTCCTGCTTAGCTGGCCCAGCAACCAAGACTGCCCCCTCTGGAATAGAAAAAAGATCACTATTTTGTTAAGTCCAATTTAAATTCAGAGACCAGTGAGCTCAGAATGGCAGTGCTCTGCTTTTCTCCATTCCGTGCTCTGTGCCTTGGGGATGTGAGCCTGCCTGGAGGCAGGAGGCTGGACCTGATGACCCCCTGAAGATCTAGTTGGCATTTTTAGCTCAGGTGTGTGAGCTCAAAGCCCAGGTGAGACTGCTGACCCGAGGTCAAGGTTAGCTGAACGCCCTGCGGCCAGCATCTGGGTCATCTTGGGAGGAGGACTATGGGGGATGGACTTCGGCTAGTCTTTGGGGACCCCAGGGCCAGGATGAAAACTTACCGGCCAAACTGTTCATTACACCCAGGCCTTTCCAGCATGGGGCTGAACTTAATGAGGGGGCATGGAGCCAGCTCCCCTTCCTGATAGGAGGAGTCCATTACAGATTCCTCCTCCGAATTACACCTGCCCAAGAGACGACTCCTGCTCCGGGGCTTCCAGCCTGGGGCACTGTCTGGGGTGCCTGGGCAAGGCTCACCAGGACTTTCTGCCTCCTCTGGGCCTGACTTCTTCATCTCTGCCAGGGGTGACAAGTTAGGCTGCAGGAAAACCAAGAAGAAACTCCATTCCCATACCCTGTTCTGCAGCCCCAGCCCCAGCCCCACCCCCACCATCATGGCTGGCATTGGGATCATGTATGGGGACTCCAGGAAATATTATCCCCATTTTACGGAGAGGACGTGACTTGTGGTCAAGCCTGAGGCGGGGTCCAACCAGTCCCTCCTGACTGAGTCCCCCTTCTTTGTTCTCCCCACCCTCGGGCACCTTCTGAACAGCTCAGAAGATTAAAGGCTGCCCTGCAACATGCAGGACCCCTCCTGGCCCAGACCTTGAGCCAGGGGGCTGGGGGCTGCCGGCCAGGTCACCAGGGTCATCCAAAAACACTCTCAGTGGACCTCAGGAGACCCCAGCCAGGAACGATTCATGGTCGCCTTGGGCAGCTGGCCAGGGAGCAAGGGCAGCTCCTGTGCGGGTTCTGTGGGTCCCTGAAGCACTTACTGCTCCTTTTCCACCTTCACTGACTCCTCTCTTGTAGAAGGGAGAGAGAGACTGCCCATCCCTTGCTTCCTGGCTACCCTCCAGAAGGCAGAAGGAGGAAAGGGGCCAGACAGCCCAGCTTCCATTGCCCACAGAGCCAGGCTCCTAAGCACCCTCTCCCTCTGATTGTCCTTAGGATGAGCTTACAATGTGTCAAGACAACCAGAGTTAACACCAAGACATGCACAATCTTTGTTATCTTGGGCAAGCCCTGGCCTTTCTTCACCTATGGAATGGATCCAGTGCCTGCTAATAGGAGCTTTTTCAAGCTTGATTGATTTCTAGCAATATGCTGGAGTCACCAGAAGAATTTTGCCTAATTTCACTGTTTCTTTTGTATCTCAATCCACGAACAAACATTTATTAAGGACTCCCCAGTGTCTGGCACAGTGCTAGGCACAAGGGAGACAATCTGCACTCTCAAGGAACTGACATTCTCTCAGAGGAAATGATGTATTCGCAGACAAGTGTAACCGTGGGGCACTGGTTAGGGAAATCCAGTCACTTGGCCTGCCTTCCACTGAGTGACTTCAGACTGTGAACACTCAACAAGTCCCTGTATCTGGACCTGCAGACTGGCTTGTCAGATTGGTGTCTTCCAGACTACAAGACATTCACCTGGAGTTGGTAGCAAACAGTGGGTACCAGTCAATGTCTCCCCATTGTCCCCTGGATGCAGCCTGTGCTCAGCTCCAGTCAACCTCCCCTTTGGGACTTTCTTGAGACAGGGAGAGCTCCATGCCCCTTGCCAGCAGGAAGCAGTTTCAGGAGCTGAGGCCTTTGCTCTTACCCCAAAAGAGTTTGGGTCCCATTTATTTGAGGGGGAGGAACAATGCAGATGGGATCTGAGCCCCCAAAATGAAAAGACCATGTCTTTGGGATCTGGACCCCAAAAAGGAAAAGCCCCTGGATGTTCCCACCAGGCCCAGGTCCCTGGTTTTCACCTGGAGCAATCAGCTTTTCCCAGTTAATTAAGCATACTTTCATTGTCCTACCCTAGCCTGCCACTCCCTGAATTCCATCTAGCCCCCTTCTCTGTTCCCACAGTCTTCTGCATATAAGATCCATCTTGACTCCATTAAGGTGCTCAGATCTAGCCAATTCCCTAAGAATCTGGCGGATTTTTAGAATCATGTCCACCCTCTATTGGTGTTTTAATAAACCTTGCCTTTGATTGAAAGAAGTCTTGAGTCAAATCCATTTGGGCAGGACCCCACATTTTGGGGTCCCAGCACCCCTAATCCTCAACAATACACTTAAGTAAATACTTCTCTCTAAAAACAAATTATGTCTGATTTACTACCTAAAAATCAACTAATAATCGTTGTGGGGAAACGCTGATGGGGGCTCATGCACTGTAGCAACATGGAAAAGACACCCCTCTTACTACGGAGACAAATGGTAGAGAGACTTTTCTGTCAAGCAGAAATACAAACCTGGAGGGGGGTGGGGGGGGGGACTCCAGGCCTTCTCAAGTACCTTCCAGCCTCGGAGCTAGTATCCTGTGAATTATGATCCCATGGGGCTTTTCTGTACATTAATTCATTCATTCATTCCATAAGCATTCATTATGTATCTACAGTAAGAAAGTCTCTGTACTAGGTGTAGGAATGCAAAGAAATAAAACTGCCTCTGCCCTCAAGCAGTTTATGTTCTATGGAGAGGAAGTCACATAATTTGTTTAAAAAAAACAAAGTAAATGACAAATAATTTGAGTGGGAGTGGGGTGGGAGTGGGAGAGGGAGTGGGAGTGGGAGTGGGAGTGGGAGTGGGGGGGGTGGGGTAGAGAAGAAAAGGTGAGACATCAATCCTTTAGGGAAATAGGGAAAGGCCTCTGGGAGGAGGCTGCACAAGCTATGCCTTGAGGGGTTCCTAGGGGCACAGAAGAGTGTTTAGGGACTGAGTTCCAAACCTGGGGGCCAGCCAATACAAAGGTGTAGAGGTGGGAAATGAATTTCCTGTTTGGGGAAGCCATTCTCGGACACACCCAGATAATACCTGTAGTCCTTGGTAGGTGCTGGCTGCCAGCAGAGAGGAGGCGATCCTTCATTCAAACTAATCACTAGCTGTGGCTTAGGCTGAGAACAGGGATATAGGCAAAGGGGCAGTGGGAGCAGTTGGTCAGAGCCTGACTAGGAATAAGTACTGCCCTTCCAGGTCTGCCCGTAACGAGCCCTTTGGACTCAGGTAGGCACTCTGCTGCTCAGAGAAAGCATCACCAAGTCTCACAGTCTGAAGGGGCTGCCTTGGGTACCACCCCCAACCCAGAGGCTGGGAGGAAGTGGGGCCTTGGATCACACTGTGGTGGGGAGGTTTGGGGTTTGGAATTTTTTCCATCCTCTGCTTCCCCTGAGGCACAAAAACCTTCCCCAGAGGCTCGGGAGCTGTAAGAGCAGGCCCTTCCCCACTCTGGCAGCCCTCCTCTGGGTGCTCTCCAGCAGCTGACCCAATCCTGGCTGAAATGTGGCCTTGAAATTGAGCGAGGCCAGCCGCAGGCACTAATGGTGCGGTCAGAACCCAATTGGGACTGTGCCTTTCCACCCAGACATCATGAGCACATGCGCTTTTTCATCGCTGGGCAGGATGTTTGTGAGCTGTTTCAATCATAAACCCTCCATGGCCAGCAATGACCAAACCTGGCCAGACCAAGTCTATTCCTGGGACCCT
This sequence comes from Pseudochirops cupreus, assembly GCA_028627135.1. Classification (NCBI taxonomy): domain Eukaryota; kingdom Metazoa; phylum Chordata; class Mammalia; order Diprotodontia; family Pseudocheiridae; genus Pseudochirops; species Pseudochirops cupreus. The sequence goes on along the minus strand of CM053580.1, from coordinate 937,017 downwards.
CTGTGAGGGTCTGCACATAAAAGAGAGGAGAGGGGAGCAGCACACACCAGAACCGCCTTTAGATTTTGTCCCCATGGCAGCCAATTTTGAGACTCAGGTGTGGTTATCCTGGAAACAAAATCCTAGTGCTGTGAGGGAGGCTCTTAGGGCAGTGCAGGGTCCAGCGGACCTGGGTTCAAGTGTCCCCTACCTCCCCCCCCCCACACACACACACTTGCTGCCTTGTCTTGCCAGACCAAATCACAAAGCCCCAGGCAAGGGGTTCCAACAGGTTTTGGCGATTCCTCACTGGGAGTTCCCTAAATCAATGAAATCACAGTCATACCCAAACCAACCCAACACTAGAAGCGTCATGGTAGGACCTAAGCCTAGGGCTGGAAGGGGCTTTAGAAGTCATCTGACTCAATGCCCTCAGAGAAACTGAGGCTCAAGGAGGTTGAGTGGCTTGTACACTCATGGGCACCTGACCCTAGAAAAGCCTCCCCATAATGAGTTCTACCCCTCCCAAGCAGCCCTGACCTTCCCACCCAAAGACGTTAGAGCACTAAACTAGTGTCAGTGGGAGCAGGGTCTCTGGCCTGCACTTAGAGGTGGAGCCTCCTGTCCCAGACTTAGTTGCCTGATCTGACACCTTCTTCTTAGGGAAGAGTTAACTGAGACCCAGACCTGGCAGGGAAGGGAGTCACAGAACTTGCACCCTACAGGGCTGGGATTCAAAGACAGATCCTCTGACTCCAACCCAGTGCCCTTGCCCCTACCTGCTGGCTATCCCCAGCCTCAAACTGGGCCTCCTGTGAGACATCCTTCCTCCCCACAATCACCATGCCTCTGACCTGTCTCCACCTCCTCAAAGGGGCTCCAGTGCTCAAACATCTCTAGTCCTCCTCCATCTGGCTTTTCAAGTCACACTCAGTGGAGACGGCCTCGGAGTATCTGTGGGCACTGTCTGGCACAGCCTAGGTCCTTGAGACCCAACCAGGCTGCCCTCGAAGCCAGGGCAGGAGCTGGCTTCCAGGTGAGGAACACCTGCTGCTGTCATGGCCACCCTGGGCCCCCTAGGGCTTAGATCTCCTTCAAAGGGTCACAGTATTTCTGGTTCAAGGCACAGCAGAGGGGCCCTGAATGCCGGTGTGCAGTCCAAGGAGCCCCGGGCCCCCAGGCCAGAGCATCCCTGGTAGGAGGGGATGCTTCTGAAGGTGCTGCCTGGGGATGTCCCCTTAGGTGGGGCACAAGAGCATGAAAGCAGCTGGGGAGGAAGAGGGGCCTGCCCAAGACAGGGGAGGGAGGGATGGTGGTTGAGCAGGGCCCACAGTCCTCAGATGGGGGCACCGCCCTCCAAGCCCCATCCTTACCCCATCTCCTTTGGGGGCTGCCTCCTTGGAACTCTGTCTAAAGCAGGACTGCTCACTCCCACCCTCTCCTCTCCTCCCACCCTTTTAGGAGCAGCAAACATCCCACCTTCCAAGGAGATGAGACCGAGGGGGAGATGAGCCCAGAGGAGGAGGTGACCCCCCCCAGCCTCCTGCTGGGTCGACAGCACATCCCTCCGAAGCCCTGAATACCCCTCTGTCACTCCAGATGACAAGATAGGGCCGGACTCACCTTGGCGGCCACCTGCCAGAATGCCGGTGTCTCCCAGGAACTCTGGGCCCTCTCTGCCCGGCTTGCCCAGGCCAGAGAGAGCCCCCCTTGCTTTCCTTGGCCAAGCTGGGGCCGCAGCTGATGGAGCCGGGGCTTAAGTACTGCCTTAAGGAGGGGGGCGGCGGGATGCTGGGGGACGGCCGCAGTAGCTGCGGCTCCAGTAGCGCTTTGCCAGCTCTTAGTCCCAGGAGGCCCCAAAGCTCTTTCCCATCATTTTCGCCCTTTTCAGTAGCTTCATTTAGCTGGGGCCCCTCCCAGAAAGCTTTCAGGGCTGCGAAGCATTTAGATACATCACACATCTGGGGCCCTGGGCCTGAGCTCGCCAGAGGAAGCAGCCACCAGCCAGTTACTCAAACAGCACCCATCACAGGCCCCTAGTCCTAAGTGCTGGGCCCTTCACCAAGCGCCAGGCATGTGAGGAAAGGCAGAAGATAGGCCTGTCCTCAAGGAGCTGCCAGCCTTCCAGGGAAGATGATCCAAGGAGCTCACCCAGTGGAGGATTCACCAAGGAGACCCAGGGAGGCAGGAGACGTGTTGGCTGCGGACCCTCGCCCACTGGGTCAGAAGGGGACAGATGCAGCCACTGTCCCCAGGACTATACTGGGATGAAGTCAGGAAGCTGGAGGCGTGCTCAGCAGCCCCTGAGCTGAAAGAGGGATAAACTGAGGCATGGGAAGAAACAGCTGAGGGGGCCATGAGCTGGCTGCTGGGCAGCCCTCCATCTTGGAGAGTTAGGGTCAAACATTTAGGCCTGCCCTGCCCCTGCCTCCTTAGCCAGCCCGAGGTTACACTTCTGGCCCTCCCCGTAGGAAGGCACACCTGGGTGGAGGAGGTAATGGCCCAGCCCAGGAAGCCATTATATTTATTAATCCAACAGAAGGAAGCCATTCTGGCATCTCAATGAAAACCTGAGTGAGAAGTGCCTCCAACTCCCGCTTAGGGCAGATGCTCCCCCTCCCTCCAACACACTCAGCCAGCTTTTCATTTCCCAAGCTCAGAGAAGAAGTGGGGTGGGAGCGTGGCTGGGGACCTTCCTCGGTCCCTGAGCAAGCATCTCAGTACTGCCTCTAACTCTGGGGCAACCCTGTGTGCCACACACCCGCCATCCATATGCCAGCAAAAACCCCAGGCCCTGCCCTCCAGGAGCTGAGTCTCACCCAATAAACGTGTGTTTTCTTTCAGCTTTCTTCCAACAACAAATCACTTGATTAATTAATTAAGGAAAGAAGGTAGAGAAGACTGGTCTGGGGCACAGCATTGTCAGAAGGAGGGCTGGGAGGGGAAGGAAGAGGGGCCAGCCTAGGCCTGTTTCCCAAACAGAGGCAAGGGGAGGGGCCCGACATGGGGGAGATCCAGGCAGCTCCAGACGGTTTAGGGCCACAGCCCCTCCAATGTCCAGGCCTCTCCAACTCCCCAGTGATACCGGACAAGAGAGATCAGAATTTACCACTGATATTCCTACTGGCATATAAAATGGCACGTATGGAGAGACACAGGAACACACCACACATCTCACATACACACACATACCACACACCATACACCACACACACACACATACCACACACACACACACACACACATCACACATCACACACACACCACACATCTCACACACACACACACACCACACATCTCACACACACACACACACACACCACACATCTCACACACACACACACACACCACACACATCTCACACACACACACACACACACACCACACACATCTCACACACACACACACACACACACACACCACACCACACATCTCACACACACACATACCACACACTCACAGACACATGCTCACACAAACCACACACACACACACACACACATACATATACATCACACATCACACACACACCATACATCACACACACACATACCACACACACCACACACCATACACCACACACACACAGAGACACACACACACCACACACCATACACTACACACACACACACACACAGACACTCACACACACAGACACATACTCACACACACATACACACACACACACACCACACCATACTCCACACACACACACTCACACACACAAACGCATGCTCACATACGCACACACCACACACACATACATACACCACACGTCACACACACACCATACATCACACACACACACACACACACACCACACACCATACACCACACACAGACACACACACTCACACACAGACACATGCTCACATACACACACCACACACCATACACTACACACACACAGACACTCACACACACAGACACATACTCACACACACACATACACACACACCACACACCATACATCACACACACACACACCACACCATACTCCACACACACACACTCACACACACAAACGCATGCTCACATACGCACACACCACACACACATACATACACCACACGTCACACACACACCATACATCACACACACACACACACACACACACACACCACACCATACACCACACACAGACACACACAGACACACACACTCACACACAGACACATGCTCACATACACACACCACACACACACACCACACACCATACATCACACACACCCACCATACATCACACACACACCCCACACACACACAGACACACACACATACAAATGCATGGTCACATACACACACACCACACACACACAGACACACACACACAAATACATGCTCACATACACACACACCACACATCACACACACACA
>CM053580.1:905096-932161 GCA_028627135.1 Pseudochirops cupreus | reverse complement strand
GAGGGGAGAGGAAGGAAGGGGGAGGGAGAGAGGGGGGAGGGGGGACAGAGAGGGGAGAGAGCAAGACAGTGGGGAGAAGAAGAGGCAGTGGGTGAAAGAGTGGGGGGAGAGGGAGAATGGGGAAGACGGAGAGGGAGAAGAGAAGAGAGAAGGGGAAGGAGAGGGGAGAGAGATAAAGAGAGAGAGAAAGGGAGGAGGAGGAGGTAAGGGGACGGAGGGGAACAGAGAGAGGTGGGGGGGAGTAAAAGCCCAAGCAGGCTGGGGTGCTGAGTCTCCAGGACACCCCAGCTCCAGGCAGCCACTCCCTGGCATTTACAGAGGGGCAGGCACTGACATGCCACAGCTTTAAAAGTCTGTAAAGCTAATTTCATATTGGATCCCCCTGGATCCTCTCCAGAGCCCCAGGAGCCGGGTACTGGCCCTTTCACAGATGAGGTTGTGAGAGGTTGTGCTGCCAGCCAGCCATCTGCAGCAGGGTCTGCCACACCATGTCACAGAAGGGTTTCTGCCCCAGGTGGAGGCCGGTGAACAGTGGCCATGATGGGTTTCTGGTCTGAGCTATGAACTACCCCCTCCTCCCCTGCGGCCAGACAGCCGGCTTAGAAACAGTAGTCACTATGAGCATTGGCAAGGAATGTGTAACTATCTCCACATCTGAGACTCAGACAGCCAACCAACAGGCAGGCATTTATCAAGCACCTAGTTTATGTCACACTGTGGGGTTCTAGGTTTTAGGGAGTGAATCTGTGAGTCTGTGAGGTGGCTTGTACACAGAATAAAGCCCTCTGAGTAAGCACCAGCTGGGTAGAGGAGGCACAAGCCAGGAGGGCCCTGGGAGCAGCTTCGTGGACAACAGGCAGCCCAGCTCCAGCCTAAAGGGGGACGGGGCTCTCTGAGCTGGGATAAGGAGGCTGTGCTTTCCAGAGGCTGGAGATGGGGTGTCCTGTGTGGGATGGGGAGTATAGGCCAATAAAGCTGGAAAGTGGCTTGGGGCCAGGACCCTCCAAACAGAGGAGTCCATCCTCCACCCCCAGGGTCTACCCCGCTTCAATCCTGCACCAAACTGGATGGCCCAGAGACAGCTTCAACTCCCTGTTTTCGCAGAATCTTCCCCTCTTGCAAACTCATCTGTCAAAGGCCCCACCAACTCCTGAAACTTCAGGGTCCCCCTCAATTCCTGTCTCTCCCTCAACCCCCAGATCCTCCAGAGCATCTCGGCATCCAAACCCTTCCCTCAGCTCCCATAGCTAACGCTTTCATCCCTTCAACAGCTAATGGATCCCTGCCTCTGGTGGGCTTCTTGTGGCTGCCCAAGTGATTCTGCTCAAGCCCAGATCTGATCAGGTCAAGCCCCTCCTCAGTCAGTGCCAGGGCCACCCACTCCCTTCTCAGATCTAGAAGAAGCTCTTCTAGTGGCCTTGCGTTCCTCACACAGAACATCTCCCGTGTATGGGCCTTTGTCCTGGGCCCATCCTCCCGGAGTGCCAAGCCCTTCCTCTTCCTCCCCTCCTTTGAAATGCAGTTCGAGTGTGCATTTAGGTTAAGGTTAGAAATGACCAACCCTAACCCCAACCCGCCTTGTGTTGGGAAGCCTTCCTGGATTACCCCCTGATGCCAACCACTGGTGCCCACCCTCCCACAGGATCTTGTCTTTGCACGTCTTTGATTTCATCTCCTTCTCCTGATGCTGCCCTGTTTTGATATATCTTTATCTGACCATGAGAATGTGAGCTCTTAGGGGGCAGAGGGGTGTGTCATTCTTTGTCCTTGCACCCCCAGTGCCAACACATGCCAGGGATACGGGACTGTTGGTCTGACTGATCCCAGAAACAAGAGGAAGATACTGGAATTCATTATGGGGAGAGGTGTGTGCAACCTGGTCGAGCCTACACTTTAGGAAAATACCTTTGGCACTGCTTGGAGGATGGAATGGAGTGGGGAGGGACTGAGGCTGCCTTGGGAATAGTCCTGGTGAGAGGTGATGGTTGTGGGGATGGATGTGGGGGACTGTGGAGAACAGCATGGGAAAGAGCTCACAATGAGCTTCCTTCTGAGGGTGGCAAGTAGGGGCCTGTCCAGGTCAGAAGTCAGAGAGCCTCAGACTCAGCTCTTCCCCTCCTCCCCATGAGACTCATCTCCACCAAGAAGGGGAGTCCGGCCCCTGTGGGCTTTGGGACAGAGGTGACATTTTCAAAGCTGCTTCATCTCTCTGGTCCTCTGGCAAAGACCTCTAGCCCTCATGCTTTGGTGTCTTGACAATGTCCCTCCCAGGGTCTTCTTGCCACTACCCTAGTGTCCACCACTCCTTCTCTGTTGCTGTAGAGATCTACAGATCTCATGCAGATGCAGAACGGTCTTCTGGAGACCTCCCTGTAGCTCTGCTCAGTTCCTGGGCTTTCAGCAATGACCTGGCCAGTCTTCTTTGCAAACAGACAGGTCAGACAAGTGTCCACCTGCAGAGTCTGCGTCCCGCCCCACCACTCCCACTGCTGGCCCTGGGCATGGCCAACAGTAAGAGGGTTCTTAGCCTGGCAGTCTGAGAAAAGGGCAGAGGGGTGGGGTGGGCAGTGCTCTAGTGCCCACAGAACAGGGCAATGTTTTAAGGGGCACAGATTGTTTTAACTTATCTGCAAAGACCTCTCTAGGTTGAAGCTATTTGTGGAACTCCAAGGAATTTCAACCAACTCTCTCACCTTTGGCCCAATCAACTCGAAACCAGAGGATTCTTCATAATGCTTAGAGGAGGAGGCAAAGGTCTGTCTGTGGGATTCATTAAGACGCCATCAGCCACAGCAGGAGCTGATTCTCCTCCATGGCACAAGCGTCTATAAGCAACGCCACCTCAGGAAGCCTTGGTGGGGAGCAGTCATTGTCATAGACAGACATTGTCAAGGACATCATTTCTGAGCGTCTCAGAAGTGCCACTTTGCAGGAGGGCAAAGGAAGGGGGTTGGGTGGGCAGGGCCCTACCCCCCAAGGCTTATAGTCTAGCAGGAAGAGAAGGGGGAAGGGGATCGAACCAGGCTTCTAGCCTGGCCCAGCCAGGCCACAGCAGTCAGAAGCAGGAGGGAGCCCCCCCGGAGCCCCCCCCCAACTCCCTCCCCCTCACCCCAACAAGATAGCAGAGGCCCAAAGCCCATCATGGCCGAGCCTCCTGCTTGGCACTGGGCCTCTCAACCTCGAAGCTGGGCAGGACCTCAGGCCTCACAGCATGACCAAGCCTGTTCTTGAACCTGCCTTCCCAGCACGGCAGGATTCCTGGTGCTGGGCTTCTAAGGACCAGACGCGCAGACATCCAATAATCGTTTCAGGGTCAGCTGCCTGGCCAGAGGTAGGGCTCAGGTGAAGACTTCTTGCCTTCCTCTACAGGCCTGGCCCCAAGGGCTCAGGGGGCTCCAAAGGAGGTTCCTCAGAGGCTGTGCAGTCTGGCAGCCCCAGCCCCCACTGCCCAAAGCAGGAATCCCCACCTACAGCATTCCTAGGAGGCCAGACTGCTGCTCCCTGCCCACCTCCCCCAGTGACTAAGGCTGGCCCTTCTCCTGCCTCAAGCCTCCTTTCAGGCCCGGAACATGTCTACCAACTTACTTCTCCACCGTCCCTGGCTCTCACAGATGTCCAGACAAGGAAACCGAACTGTCTTTTGGCGTCTTGTCATTGTCCCCAGCCCTAAAGTTCGGCCCTGCCTTGCAGAGTCCAGCATCCTAGGGCCCTTCCCACCACCACGTGGGAGTCACTTAAGCTATGTCCGAATCTTTGTGATCTCTCTTGGGGTTTTCTCAGCAAAGATACTGGAGGGGTTTGCCATTTCCTTCTCCGCTTGTTTCACAGACGAGAAACTGAGGTAAATAGGGTGAAGGGCTTGCCAGGGTCACGCAGCTAGTAAGTGTCTGAGGCCAGTGTTGTCCACACTGTGCCACCTCAATGCCCCCTTTCACCTCCATGCCCTCACCTCAAACGTCCCCTGAATCCCACCGCCCTGCTCCTTCCAGATGGCTCCACCTCCTCCCACGAGACAGAAGTACTTCCCCTCTCAGTCTGGATAACTGTCTCCTCCTTGAGGAAAGGGATGGTCTTTCTTTTCCTGCCCTCGGAATGACACAAGTCAGCACAACTCAAATCCTGACCACAACTCTCCCTCTCTGTGTGATTCCAGGCAAATTCCCTAGACTCTGTGCGACCTACTTACCCTTTATGTAAAAAGATGTTAGATGAATGAGGGGATGCCCACGTACACGTCAGCTATTATAACGCGTCACCCCGAGCATGAATTTCCAACCCCAGCCTCTCTCCTGAGCCAGCTCTCCATCCCACCCCTTCTGCCAACCATTGAGCATTTATCAAAAGCTTACTGCGTGCCAGCCCCTGTGATATAAAGACAGAAGGGAGACCGTCCCCGCCCCCAAAGGGCAGCACGACGGATCTCTGCCAGAAGACACAAAATACCGTTAAGAGAAACAAAAGTCAGTATGAGGCGTACTTTGGGGGGAGGTGGGGAGTCAAGGAAAGCTGCCTCGGGTGGCACCTGGACCGAGCTTGGGAGGAAGGAAAGGCTTCTCAAAGGTAGAATCCAGGAGACCAAGACAGAAGGAATCGTCTCTAAGGGCAATGGCGAGGGAACCCCTTTGTCTCGACGGGAGAGTGCTTGACAGGGAGTAATGAGTAACTAGTCTGGAAAAACAGGCTATAAAGGGGCTTGTAAAGGGCTTAACTGCCAAACAGAGAATCTCCCCTTGATCCTAGGGGAGACAAGGAGGCGATGGAGATCCTGGAGCGGCCGGGGGGCCGGTCAGGTCTGTGCATGAGGGGGAGGGGCGACAGGCCAGGGAGCTGCTGGCGGTGCGGGGCTGGAGCTTGGGATGACCCATGACCTCATGTTCTAAGACCAGCTGGGACATGAAGCTGCCTTACTGGAGAAGCCACAAACTGGGCCTTTAAATGACAAGACCCACACACACTTGATGAGTTTCTGGAGCCTTGTCCTTTAATCAACAACACATCATGACAATTATTCCACAGGGGTCACAGGCGTTTCATAAAAAGGACATCTGTAAAACAACCAATATGCATTTACAGTCTGCCAGGCCCTGCCCGTGCCTGGAGGAGAAGCATGATCACTCTCTTCACACTCAAATTCCCACGCACTCGCACCGAAAGCGCTGTCCTGACCTGGCCTGACTGTGAGCTGCAGGGCCCCCAAGGGCAGCCAGTCTGCTCCCACCCTTGAACCTGTGCACCCTGTGCTCCACGCGTGTGCAGACGGCCGTCACGTCCAAACGGCCCCATTGCTGCAGCTCCTCCTTGCCCCCTGGGCCTTCCAGCCTTACGGCATTCTGGCTGCCCCCTGCTGACCAGCGCATCTTGTGGAAGTGGGCATCCAAGACTTCAGGCAGGGTCTGAGCAGTGCTTCAGGAAGCCCTTCCTGCGGCTTCTCTATCAATTAGCTGAAGATTAAAAATATTTGGGGATCCAGATCGTCATGGCTGATTTCATCAAGTTGTTCTGCAAAGGAGAGCAACAGGAGTCTGTACAAAGCTGCCGCCCCAAAGAGGGGCTGAGGGCCATCCCTGGATTCCACTGAGCTATATGAGGGAGGGGCCTGGGGCTCCTCGAGGACTGGTGGCTGCCCCCCAAGACCCCCAGAATGACAGTGGTATGACTGTGGCCGGCCACCCGACAGTACCCACTGAGAACCCCAGAGCCAGTAAGGATGCCGCCACCAACACGACGTCAAGCAATCACTTGGATTCAATAACTTAGCTCTTCGTGCCCATCATCCTGGACGGCCCGTCAAAATCTTGGTCCTGCAGCTAGAGGGTCAGACCTGCTATAGTACACAGCTTAGCTAGCTGACTGGGTCTGGGTATGGAGACCCACATGCCCTCCTGAACCCTGGCTGGCTCTATGCTAAATGGCTCACACTCATCAGTGCTCCTGGAGAGTCACCTGGTCTAGCTACACCGCCATGCAGATGGTGGGAGACCAGCCAGCTGGGTCTGGGACTGTTCCAAGATGGCAGTTAAAGCTTGAGATCATGAGGGAAGCCAGGTCCTAATTCTTGCTACCAACACACTTCCCTGGCTACTAAAGAATGATCTATTAGCTTCTAAGTCATTAAAAGGGGGCTCCCAAGGAGTGGTCAGGACAACAGGGCAGTGATTGTGCTCAGCTTTCTTTCCTGAAGGACAGCTCTGGACCAAGAGCCACTTGCAGACTGTGTGCTGAGGCGGACTACTTCAAGGGGGCTTGGGGTTCCCCAGGGGCCCGCCTGGAGATCAGTCCACTCCTATGGATAGAGGAACAGAGCATATAACTAAGTGAAGAAGTCAAGATACCATCCGGAATGATTCGGAAAAGCGAGGCCTCCGGGCCATCAGCTGCTCCCCCTGGTGCTTCCCTGCAGCATCACCAGGGCAGCACCAGCGGCGGCATCCACGTCCTGGCCGTAGGAGATGGGGAGGGGGAAGGCCTTCTCCACTTCCTGCCTTAGCACCTCGTTCCTGGACAGGGCGCTGCCGCTGCCAATCAGCCTCTCTATACCCCACGCTTTCAGCTGCTCAGACGGGAGCATGGCGTGGACATTCTGAATGATGCCACGGCATAAAGCTCTGGTCACGTGCCCGAGAGACAGGGCGGAAGGAGAGATGCCGCTCACAGATGCCAGCTCTTCCGGAAGGTGTCTCTCTCCCAGAAGAGTCGGGTTAATGACGAGCTGGGTGTCTGTCTGGGTCAGGGCTGTCTGGATCATCTGTGAATAAATAAACGTCTCCACAACGTCGAGTCCTACCAAAAAAGGAAATGTGAACGCATCTGGTCAGCCCTCGGGTGTTCTCCTCAATGCAGTAAGAGCGTGCTCCCTCTGCCCCAGCCCCAAACCCAGCGAAGCATTCTCAGACATGAACTAAAAACCTACTGTGTGCCAGGATACGAAGCCTCAGCTCTCTGCCTCCCTGCCCAGCAAAGCCCCTGACTGAGGGGGTGCCCCAGGGTGGTGGGGGCCTTGCGGCTGCGTCCTCGACAGCTGGGATGCGCAGGGCATGGTGCTCTCCTCTCTGCCACCACCGGTCTTACGGCAGACGGCAGGACTCTGCCCACTTTGCTAGAGGGATGCCCCCTCCCACCCTTGGTCCCCTGTGTCCTCTGTGACCCCCCATTTCCTCGTCCTTCACTCAGGCATTCTCATCCCCAGCCTCTGCTGAGGACTCCAGCCCCTGGCTGGCCAGAGGCCTTCCCACCTGCCCTCCTCAGGCTTCCCCCGGCTCCCAAGGGTCCATCTGTCTTCTAGCCCTCCCTGAGATGTCCCAGAGCTCTAGGCCTTGGTCTTCCCCCCAGCTCTGCTGTGGCACCTGAGGACTCTGGGTCTCGCCCCCAGGACACTCGCAGTCCCCTCCCCTCCATCAGTCTGCCCTTTCTGCACACTCCACTTGACCCCTCTCGTTACCATCTTAAACCACCTTCTGAATAACACCTGCTGCTAAGGTCCATCCCAACCACTCTGCCTGACATCTGAGGTCCTCTCGAGGTAAGCGTACCACCCCCCATAGATGGTCACTTCCACTTATGTCCATCCTCAAAAGCCCAGCGGGTCTTGGAGCAGACAGCAGCAGAGACTAAGGCCCAGGTTTCCCTCCAGTGTGACCAGCCTTAGCCTCAGTTTCCCCATCTTTTGGAATCTCTATCATACTCCCCTGAACTGCGTATCCCTACCAGCACCTACCACAGTACTTCTTGCATACAGCAGGTGATTAATAGGTTTTGGCAAACATCGAGTGAAGGAGTCATGCACGGCTATAAACAGACGCTGACCCCCCCCAGTTATATCCTTCCCCCGTGTACTCTGGGAGCCAGGGCCGGACTCCTGGTAGCTCCCTGCATGAGACCCTGCATCTCCAGACTCTGAGTGCTTGTACCAGCTGTGCCCTCTGCCTAGAACACTCTCTCCTCCATCTGTCTCTAGGTCTCCCTGGCTTCTGCTGAGTCTCACTCAAGTCTCACCTTCTACAAGAAGCCTTTCCCAGACCTCCCGAGCAAAGCCTTCCTTCACTGCTGCTCTCCAATCTGTCCTGTCCGAGGGCAGGAACTGTCCTTGGCCTTCCTTGCATCCTGAGCCCAAGCCCAGAGCCTGGCACACATCTGTCTCTGGGGGCTGATTTACCTAGATCCGCCATCCACTGAGCCAGCATGGTGACAAACGTGGCCAACACGTTGCCGCCATTGAGGGATGCAGCCACTCCGAGGTAGGTCCGGTTGAAATAAGGAAAGTAAGCCACAGGGGCTGAAGGATCTGGGCACTGGGCAGGCTGGAAGCCTGGAGGCATGGAAGCTGCCAGCTGGACGGAGGTGCTGATGTTGAGAACTGAGTCCCAGAGAAGATGATGTGAGGCCCGGGCCACGGCTTGAGCAACCCGGGCAGGGCAGAAAGGGGCTGTGGGGCTGGCCTAAGTCACGTGCTCTGTGCCAGTAGGGGCACGGGCAGGATCAGCATCCTCTGGGAGGATGCTGGGAGAATCCAGCTGGTGAGCAGCAGCTCACACATGAGGCTGGGCAGTGAGCCCACTCCAATGCCCGTAAGCAGGCTGACTCAGAACCTCCACCTCCCCCCGCCAGCACCGCCTAAATCATACAGAGCAGGCCCAGGGCCCTCGGGATCTTCTTGGAACTGCCTGATTCTGAATGGATGAGGACAGGCTGCTCTAGTCTGGCTGATGGACACACCGCAGGACGGTGGACTTGCTGCCAAACTCAGCCAGCATTGCTAGGGTGCCCGAGCTGCCACCCACTCTCACCTGCATCTGTACGCTGTGACATGCAAGAATACACAGAACACTGAAGGTCCCCCAGGGCCACGCCAACCCTGGTCCCCTGGGGAATGCCAAACCACTGGCGGGTGGTCTGCCCTGCGACGGTACCAGCCTCAGCCACATCTGGGAGCAGGTGGGTGGGAAAGCCAGACTCTTCCAAACTGTGAGAGGAGGCAGTGTCCCCGCTGCTGCCCAGGTCACTGCCTTCTCTGCAGCACAACGGGCTTAGGGGATGGTGAGCCCAACCCAGAGGAAGCTGTGCCCGCACCTCCCGCACAACGGGCCCCCAGCCCCATGGGGAGTTTCTGCTGGGACGAGGAGCTGGGGGGGTCTCTGGGACTAGTGGGTCAGGGACCCGTTAAGGGGGACCCGCAAGAACAAAGCCATGATGGTGTCAAGGGCACTGGAGACCAGAAGCCTGCCACTGGGGTCAGAAGGTCAGCCTGGATCTTGCCCCGTCCGCCTTCCCACCCTCAAGAGCCAACTCAACTCCCAGCACTGGCGCACTGGCAGAGACTCACATGTGGGAATTCCAGCTTCGGCTTTGAGCATTGAAGTAGCCCCAGCTGGCGGCGTTGTGGTCGGACATGAGGGGTTTCTGGAGGCCACACAGCATGGCCACCACGTAGTCCTGGATGGTGCCCGCCGCACTATATGGCTTCAGAAACTCAGGGCTGTCAGCAAAAACCAACACCCTGTGGCTTGCCCCACAGTGGTCTGAATGGGAGCACGCAGCTCCGATCACTGCCCTTTTCTATGGGGCCAGCCACCAGATACTACTGCCAGAGCTGATGCCAGGGCAGAGGAGCCTGGGAACCCAGGGCAAGGCCATGGCAGTGGAGGACAGGCCCTGCCTCCCCAGGGGTTTGCAGAGATGAAGTGAGAGAAAAGTAAGAAAACCCTTGCAAGAACAAACACCCAGGCATGAAGCAGGCCTGCTGGGCATGGCTGCCGAGGAGAAGGAGGCACCACACCAGGGCTTTGGTAGCCTACCTGTGGTGCAAAAGCCAGAAGATGGTGGCAGAGCCGAATCCCGTTGCCACGCTCAGGTGGGACTCGGGCTGCGGGAGGGACGCCAGGAAGCTATTGGTGCAGCGGCCATCCTGCCAGGTAATGAGGCGGCTGACCTGCCGCGGCTCAAAGGCGCCAACACCATGGGGGCCGCTCTCCGTCCAAGAGCAGGCTGAAATGAGCCACGTCCTGGGAAGGTCAAGGCCTGGCAGGGACAGCCCCAGCCCTGCCCTCCCCTCATAAAGCCACTTTCAGTGTGTTATTCGGGGTTAGGGTGGCCCCCGCTGGGGGGGAGGGGGGCCAGAGGCAGCTGTGTGACAGGCTGCCCAGGACGAGCGAGGGTGAGGACGGCCCCCTGAGCACAGGCAGCCATGGGTCCTAGAGGCCCAGGCCTAAGATTCAGGAGGGCAGCATGGGGATGGAACCAGGCCCAAAGGCCCCAATCCAGCACGCCCCAGCTCTGCCCAAGAGCCCTGACACAGGACAGGCCCCGCGTGAACCCCCAGATCCCTGGCCCAGAGGTCCTCATGGAGGTGAGGTCCCCAAGGTCCTTGGTGACCGGGCCTGCTCACGACTCAGTCACCACGTCAGAGCTCATGTGGCGGGAGGAGTGACTAAGACCCTGATGGAAGAAGGGGACACTGAGGCAAAGAGGGACCATGACGCGCAGTTACTGGGTTCAAAGGCCTGGACCTAATCCCCTGTTTCCTCCCCTCTCCCCAGCAGTAATCCAGCCCTGAGCTAGATGCCTGTGGGGGGGCCCCCCTCAGAGGCTCCTAGCTGATGTGACCCCTGCCCCTTCGGGAGGTCCATGGCTCCCCATGAATCCTCGATCCTTCCCCCGGGGTGACAGATCAATTACCTTGGCGGCCTTTCCAAAACACGACCCCGTGCATTTGCCCCGAAACGCCAATACCACAGACCCTCTGCAGCTGCCAAGTGGGGAGAGCCCCGAGACATTCACTCAGAGCCTGCAGGATCCTGCCCACGTCCTGTTCCCGGCCCTGGGGACACCGGGACCAAGCCACAAGTCATGCCGGGGCCCTGCATGCGGGGCTCAGCACGTGGTCCTCAGACCAACAAAGAGCAGCAGTGCCCGGGTCGAGCATGGTACCCACGGGCACCACATGAGCACAGACACACGCACAGAGGTGCATACACGAGCACATATGCACACCCATGTGAGCACAAACACACACAGACACTCTCTTTCGCTCCCCCTCTAGCACAATGGCACCTCCTAAACAGAGGGCCCAAGACGGGCAGGGGGCCCAGCTTCTCTGACTCTCAGGCCACTCACACTCGGCCTGGATGTGTGAGCGTGGGTGGAAGGCAGGGTCTCGGGTTCCAGAAAACAAGGAAGAAGGAGCAGCAGGTGCTGAGAGCCAAGTGGCCCTGAGGCAGTCTCTCCCCTCCTCCACCCTCAGCCCCTTTCTCGGGCTCACCTCTAAGGGGGAGCCCCAGAGACCTCAGAGAGCCAATAAGCATTCACAGAGCCCCTCCCATGCTCTAGCCCTATGCCAAGGGCTGGGCAGGCAGAAACAGAGGGCCCTGCCCGCCGAGCACACGCTAACGACCACGTAGCCCCCAGAGCCTCCAGGGGAAAGGGGGCAACCTCGGGGGTGGGGGTGGGGGAGGCTCCTTGTAGAAACTATGCCTGCAGTAAGTGCCTACTAAATGCTTCCTGCCTTCACTTGGGGCAGGGGGCCACACTAGGGGTCAGTGAGGGGCAGACGCAGTAACCCCAGGAGCCAAAGAGCTCGTTGGTGGAAGTTGAGACTTCTCGGGCTTTTGGATCTGGACTGGCCAGCTGTCGACAGAGCCCGGGCGCACAGCCCCCTGCTGGGAATGTGCCCCACATGGGGTGAAATGCTGAGATCAGTTGCCATCTCCACTGCTGTCCTTGTGGGCCTGGCAGCACCTGCCGCCACATCTTCCTTTCTCAGCCTCTAGCTTTCCCTTCTGTTTCCCATCTGCTCCAGGCTCTCCTCGGCACCAATTAAGCACCTACGCTGGGCCCAGGGCGCAGACGGCTCAGCCGCTGCAGTCTTCTCGTTCTGGCCCAGGGGGATCTGATCTCTCAGCGTCTCTCCCGGTGAACCTCTCAGAGAGGAGACTCTGTCTCCAGCTCACATGCGATGGACGTCGAGCTTGCCTGACTCCAAAACGAGGGTCACAGTCCCCGGGCACCCTCACTGGCTAGTGTGGTCCTCTCCAAACTCCGACTCGTCATCTGTAAAGGCCCCTTGCCCTCTTGGTCCAGGACAGCAACGTGTTATCCAACTCAGATGCTCTGGGACAGCCACCCCCTCAGGCCACCTCAAACAAGGGGGTAAACTACATCATGGCCAGGAATCCCGACCTGGGGGTCTTTGGCTGACCGAGGAGTTGAGAGATCTCTGGCATTGGGGAGGACTGTGCTTGGAACTCTGTGCCTCAGTTTACCTCAGTTTCAATGGCATGCCCACACCTGTGCTTCCAAGTACCTAACGAGAGCTACTTTCCAAATGAGAAACCACAACCATAAATCGGGGACCAGCAAAGCCCTGGAGATTTGGGCCGGCTGTCAGGCAGACCAGAGGGGTGGGGTGGGAAGACCAGGGAGGCTCCGGCTGCATCCAGGCCAGGGGCCACCACACTCCCATTTCCTCTGCACCCCAACACAAGCCCATGCTGGGGACAGCGGGCATGCGGTCCAGCCATAAGTGCTTCCTTCTAGAGCATCTGGCAGGGTCCCTGAGCCTCACCCAGTGGGGAGCAGCTGGCAGATCGAGGTCTGGGCCATCTGCCTGGGAGCTCCTCTGGGACCTCTCCTCGCCCTGGGTACAACACCACTGGGCACAGCACTGCACTGCCAGACACAGCACTGCCAGGCACAGCACTGCATTGCCGGGCAAAGCACCGCCGGGCACAGCACTGCATTGCCGGGCAAAGCACCACCGGGCACAGCACCGCCGGGCACAGCACCACCAGGCACAGCACTGCCGGGCACAGCACCACTGGGCACAGCACCGCCGGGCACAGCACCACTGGGCACAACACCAGGCACTGCACTGCCGGCCACAGCACCACCAGGCATAGCACCAGGCACAGCACTGCACTGCCGGGCACAGTACCGCCAGGCACAGCAGCAACAGGCATAGCACCAGGCACAGCACTGCACCACCGGGCACAGCACTGCCGGGCACAGCACCACCAGGCATAGCACCAGGCACAGCACTGCACTGCCGGGCACAGCACTACCGGGCATAACACCAGGCACAGCACAGCACCACCAGGCACAGCACTGCACTTCCGGGCACAACACCACCAGGCACAGCACTGCACTGCCAGGCACAGCACTACCAGGCACAGCACTACCGGGCACAACACCAGGCACAGCATAGC
Organism: Pseudochirops cupreus; assembly: GCA_028627135.1. Classification (NCBI taxonomy): domain Eukaryota; kingdom Metazoa; phylum Chordata; class Mammalia; order Diprotodontia; family Pseudocheiridae; genus Pseudochirops; species Pseudochirops cupreus. The sequence goes on along the minus strand of CM053580.1, from coordinate 918,965 downwards.
ACCACCGGGCACAGCACCACCAGGCACAGCACTGCACTGCCGGGCACAGCACCACCAGGCACAGCACTGCATTGCCAGGCAAAGCACCACCGGGCACAGCACCGCCAGGCACAGCACCACTGGGCACAACACCAGGCACTGCACTGCACTGCCAGGCACAGCACCGCCAGGAACAGCACCAACAGGCATAGCACCAGGCACAGCACCGCCGGGCACAGCACCACCAGGCATAGCACCAGGCACAGCACTGCACTGCCGGGCACAGCACTACCGGGCACAACACCAGGCACAGCACCACCAGGCACAGCACTGAACTGCCGGGCACAGCACTACCGGGCACAGCACCACCAGGCACAGCACTACCGGGCACAACACCAGGCACAGCACTACCGGGCACAACACCAGGCACAGCACTACCGGGCACAGCACCGCCGGGCACAGCACCACTAGGCACAGTACTGCACTGCCAGGCAAAGCACTGCCGGGCACAGCACCACCAGGCACAGCACTGCACTGCCGGGCACAGCACCGCTGGGCACACCTCTGGGCGCTGCACGCCGAGCACTGCACTGCCGGGAACATTTCTGGGCACTGAACCGCTGGGCAGGCTGTGATCACGTCCGCATCGGCTTCAGCGCCACCCCCTCGCGGGCAGCAGCGCCTTCCTGAGGCCGGGCAAGGGTTCACTCTGTCAGGTTCCCCAGCAGCTCCCCCTGCAGAGCTGCGAGCCCCCAGAGGAGGTGGCACCAGTGCACCTGTCAGGTGCAGTAGCTGCCACGCACCTGGGAGAACAAGGCAGAGAAAAACTCACCTTCCCCTCCCCCCCCTCCCCCGCCTGCAGCTGGGGCCCAGCAGAGCTGCAGGAGACGAGGGCCTGAATGACACTCCATCTCCCACCTCTGGGCCTTTGCCCAGGCTGTGCCCAATGCCTAGCCTACCCTTCCTGCCACCCCCACGACCCCGAGCCTCTGAGCTCCAACGTGGCCTGCGAGGCAGCCCCCCACACACGCCAAGGAGCCCCCAGACGGGGAGCTGGGCTCAGAGAGCCACCCCAGGGAAGCCAGAGAGCCTGGCTCCCCAGGCCCTGCCCCCACCAGGGACCCGCCCCCAGGGGCCCAAAGGGGGGCCAGGCAGCCAGGCCCCGCCCCCAGCTCCAGCCGAGGGGGTGGGGGAAGCCGCTTACCCGCGGCCCGGCCTCCCTGCTCGGGGTCACATCGGCTCGAGTGGCCCGGCTGGCGCTGGCCGTGGGCACCGCGGGCCCGCCATGAGGTCCGGCCTCCAGCAGCACCGCCTTCACGGACGAGGTGCCCAGGTCGAGGCCCAACACGAAGCCACCCCGGCCGTCACCACCCGCAGCCGCCATGGTATCAATAGAAGGAGAAGCCCGCGCAGGCGCAGGCGCAGGCGCAGACAGGCAAGCCAGGGGTGCGCAGGCGCAGACTGCCGGAGGGGGGGGCACTCGGAGCCCGGCACTTCCGGCTGCTACTGCGCAGGGGCGGGGCGTGGGCGAAGGGGCGGGGCGCTGCGGAGGGGGGGGTTCTGTCCTCCCATTGGCCGGGACGGTGGAGGGGTGGGGCTTTGACGTCACACCCGGGCGGCCCCAAGTATCTACGGGGCGGCTAAGCTAGACCTTGCTGTGCTGGTCACGGGCTGCTCTTTCCTCTCCTTAACGCTGCTGGTGAGTGGGTGCAGGCGGCGGCTCCGGCCGCTCCTGGGGGCCCCGCGAGGCCCCTCTGGAGGGCCAGGATGGCCCGGGAGGAGGGGCAGGGACCCGGGGACCGGGCGGGGAGTGCGCCCGTGTGCGGGACGGAGGGGGCGGGCGGCCGGGCTCCCTCTCCAGCCTCCACATGTTTGCTCCTCACCGGCCGGAGTGGGAACCTGTAGGCGGCCGGACCGAGCCCCGCCCAGTGCTTGTAGGGTAGGGGCTGGGGGGCGCCCCCCCTTACAGGAGCGGACAGGGAGGGGCAGCCATGCACCCCCCTCACAGGGGCCGGGGCTGGGGGGGCCTGGATCCCTCCTCACCGGGCGGGGCGGCCCCCCCTTCCAGGGGAGGGGGAGGGAGCGGCCCCCCCTTCCAGGGAAGGGGGAGGAGGCGGCCCCTCTTACAGGAAAAGGGGAGGGGGCGGTCCCTCTTACGGGGCCCTGCCCCCCCTTACAGGAGCAGGCAGGGAGGGGCGGCTATGCACTCCCCTCACAGGTGCGCGGGGCACCCTGGAAGCTCTGTGCCCCTCCCCTCTGGCCCCCTGACCCCTCCCTCCTCTGCTCTAGGCCAGAAGATGCCCGGGGGGCGGTGCTCAAAGCCGTGCTGGTGGCTCCTCTTGCTGTCCGGGCTCACGGGAGCCTGCGGTGAGTGGCCCGGCCGACTGGTGAGGGGCCCTCCCTGCGGGGGTCAGCCCGTCCCCTGCCCTGTGGCCTCAGCAGCCCCTCACTGACCCCGTGCTTGCTGACCCTCTTATCTGAGGCTGGACCCCGAGGGAGCAGGAAGTAGGAAGCCGATCTGCCCGTACAGCCGGCAGCCTGGGGGTGGGCCGGCAGTCCACCACGTCCAGGGGGAAGGAGGGGGGGTCTGGGAAGGTGATAAAGGCTGCTCAGGTTGAGCTTGTGTCTGTGAAGGGGCACGGCCACTCAGGCCACACGGGAACACCCAGGGTCGCCCACCGAGGACACCCAGCTTTCTCCCAGGGTGCTGACCAAGAGTGATGTAGCCACTTGGGAGGAGGGCAGGTCTTAGTGCCCATGGGGTGGCCTTGGCCCCAAGCCAGAGGCATTTTGGGGGGAGGCTCCGCAGGTGGCCAGCCTCCTCCACAGCAGCCCCGAACCCCTGGTGTCCATGTGGATCCCGTAGTGGGCAGAATTTAACTGAGGGGCCCCGGCTCAGCTGGGCTCTTCCCGACCCCCTTGATGCCACAGCCTGACCGTCAGCTCATGAGCCTATCTGCTGGGTCAGAAAGCAGGCTGGTCAGCAGCCCTGGTACCCCTAGCAGCCTGGTCATGTGGGCAGCATGATTACAGCCCCGGATGGTAGACCCTGGGCGGCCCGGAACAGAGTGCCCCTTCTTAGGCCCCCTCCCTCATATGCACTCTGAACCTGGCATGGAGTTGTAAGCACTGTTTGTCTGCTGCCTTCAGGCGCCACTGAGAGCCTTGCTGCCCCACGGGTTGTGAAGCTGGAGAACGGAGATTCCAGAAACATCACCGTCCTTCTGGGGTGAGTGTGGCAGCCCCTGGCTGGACCTTCCTCCTGGAGGGCCGGGGGAAGGGGCAGGTGTATGGAGGCGGTGTGAGTGTGTAGGGGAACGTGGGCCCTGCTCCTTGCACCACCCCCCCCAGATGGCTCTTCCCTGGCCCCCGTTTGTGGCCTGTCTCCCCCCAGGGATGGGATTGAAGCCATCTCAAAAAAAACAGGCTAAAACAGGACTGAGCTAGGAGGGGTGGGGGGGGAGGGGCGGGGCTGGCTGGGGAGACTTCTCCCCCCCCCAACACCTCAGGCTTGGCCCATCTCCTATCTTGGAGCCTCCTGTCCCACCCTCTCTCCTCCCACCCAGAGCTCCTCCCTCAGGGCCTCTGAACCTGGCCCTGGGTGGGGGCTCCTTCCTCCTCCTGCCTGCCTCCTCTTTGCCTGACCTGACCCACCCTCACCTTCCTTCCCTCCCTCTGCTTCCCTCTGATACGAGTCAGTGTAGTGCAGTGTAGACACTGGACAGGGTAGGCGCCAGTCTGGTGGGTCCCTTGCAGTGGAGCCTGTGGGTGCTGGGAACGGGTCGGTCCTCCCAGCCGGTCCTCCCGTGGTTCCGGAGGTGACCTGGTTCTTGTCCTTCCCAGGGCCCCTCTGGACGTAGCCTCGGTGCTGACGCTGGATATCCTCTATGTTTCCAAAAACAAAACCATCCTTGAGTTTCCTCCAGAAGTAAGCGTCTGGTCTGCTGTGGAGGGAGGATTCCCCCCAGGAGCCCCTCCCTCAGGGCCAGGGATGGGGGCTTCCTGGTGTCTGGCCACAGCCACACGGGCAGGGGTCTCTGCCACCTCCCACAGGTCGAGGTGCCTGCGAGGCAGAAGGTTTGCCTGTTCTCTGTGACCGGGAGAGACGTGGGCCAGGTGACTCTGCTCCTGCGCCTGGACCACGCCAACCAGACCAGGTGAGTGCCCCCCCTTAGCCCTCCTCCCCCCACCCTCCCCATCATCTGTCCTCCCCCATCATCCTCCTAGCCCCTTTCCCACCATGGCCCCATCATCCTTCCACAGGACCCTGGTGCATTTCCTGGTGTTCCGCAGCCGTGCCCTGGACTGGCTGAGCCAGGTAATTGGCTGGATCTACTTTGTGGCCTGGTCCGTGTCCTTCTACCCACAGGTGTTTGAAAATTGGAGGCGCAAAAGGTAAAGGCCCCGGGGGGGGGGTGCTGGACCATGAGTTCGGCTCTGGGACAGCTGGGACTCTGCCCATGGCATCCTTTAGAGACACACACGCACAGATTTGCTGCTGTGTTGGGAGGAGGGATCTCTGAGCCTGGCTGAGGGGGTGGCCTAGAGAGGGTCGCCACACCTCGGGGCCTAAGGGTCCCGGCACGTCGGGGGGCCTTGAGAAGGTGGTTGACCTTCCTGCCTGCCCCTGTATCAGGGCAGTGGGCAGGGGCTGCCTCTCAGCAGTGATGGCTGGCTCCGTGGCTCATGCAGCTTGTGATGGGTGTTGGGCGGGGAGGCCACAGGTCAGGCTGTCCGCAGACGGGGCCGGCCCGGGGAGTGCACTGTCTGGTGGCTGGGGTGGGGGAGGCTGACGCCAGGCAGCCCCAGGCTCCGAGTATAAGGCTCTCTCTTGTCATTTTAGCGTGGTAGGCCTGAGCTTTGACTTCATCGCCCTGAACCTTACTGGCTTCGTAGCATATGCTGTGTTCAACATCGGCCTCTTCTGGGTGCCCTCCATCAAGGTGAGGTCTAGGGTCGTCCCTCCTTGGGGGTCCCTGCCACTCAGGACCGCCCCGTGGCTCACGCGCCCTCTGCTCTGGCCCCCCAGGAGCAGTTTCTACATGAACACCCTGCTGGTGTGAACCCCGTGGACAGCAACGATGTCTTCTTCAGCCTTCATGCTGTCGTCCTCACCCTGGTGGTCATTGGGCAGTGTTGTCTGTATGAGGTGGGTGGGGGTGCCACTGTTGGGGGAGGGTCTGCCTAGTATGGCCTGAAGCCAGAGTCTGGCCTGCCCCCAGAGGCGGCTGCCTCAGGAACACAACTCTCAGCGTGGGGACAGGAGAGGTAGGGTCAGCCCTGGCTAGGCACAGGCTCGGGCTGGCACGCTTCCCCAGGAGATGCCCATCTTGAGATCCACGAAGACCAGGCCCACGTTGTGCTCTAAGGAGCTCCCTGGGGGACTGGTGGGTGTCACATCTGACTGGGTGGCAGATTGGCAGGGGACTCCTGCCCAAGCCCAGGTAGGAGGTGACAACTCCCTGAGGGGCCGCCCGATCTGTGGGGATTTCCAAGGACCAAGCTGCAGAAGTTGGCATGTCGGGGCATTACATTGGCCTCCCCAGGCGTGTCTGGTACTGGTCAGGGCTTAGAAGCTCTCCTGTAGATGTAGACCTGCTGCTTCTCAATGAGGCCTGGCCTGGGCAGGCTGCCCTGCCTCTGTCCCTCTGTCCATCACTCCACGTCTCCATCTGTCCCTCCATGCGTCCATCCCTCTGTTCCTCTTTCCTCCCTCCATCCTTCCATCCATCCCTCCCTCCCTCTGGTCTCACTCCCCTGGGCTTTCCCTGCTCAGCAGCGCCCCCGTCTGTCCCTTCAGAGAGGCAACCAGAAGGTGTCCCGGGCCTCGGTGGCCTTCCTGGTGCTGTCCTGGCTCTTTGCCCTGGTCATGGTGTTTGTGGCCCTCGCGGGGGCCGTCAGCTGGCTGCAGTTTCTCTTCTGCTTCTCTTACATCAAGCTTGCCATCACGCTTATCAAGTACTTTCCACAGGTAGAGCCTGCTCCTCCACTGTTGGGTGGGGTGGATGTGATTGGCCAGCTGGCCGGGAGGCCTGCTGGTGGGGAGCAAGAGGAGCCTCTGAGGGCGGGGATCAGGCCTGGAGAGGGAGGAGTCAACAGGATGAGGGTCTTTAAGACCCCCCCCAGCAGAGGTCATGGGAAGTCAGAAAGCACGTGCAGGTGTTGGGAGAGGGGCCTTTGGACATGTGCCAAGGGGCAAGGCCCTCCCCCATCCCTGTGGACCCAGGGGCTGCTGGCTCAGGGTGTCCTCACCCCCTCGGGGCGTGTGTCTGTCTGTCTGTGTCTCAGGCGTGCCTGAACTTTCGGCGGAAGAGCACCGAGGGTTGGAGCATTGGCAATGTGCTCCTGGATTTCACAGGAGGCTCCTTTAGCCTCCTCCAGATGTTTGTACAGTCCTACAACAATGGTGAGTGGCTGGGCCAGCCCGCAGCTCCAGGGTGGGGGTGGTTGGAGGTCTGAAGCTGCCTCAGACCCGCTGAGCAGGCTGTGCCCCAGTAGCTGAACAAGATTTTAAAAAATGTTGGGTTCTCGATTTCTCCCTTCCCACCTCGAGAAGACGGGCAGCACATCAGTCATGTGAATCTATGTAGCTCCACATTAGCCACGTTGGAGAGCAGAGGAAAAGAAATCCTGAGATTCAATGCAGTGGATGCTCAGCTGCCTTTGGGCTGTCACCGAGGGGCACAATGGCTAGGCATTTCCAGAGGGGCGGAGGGGAGGGGGCAGAGGCGGCCAAGGTGCCAGCTGCCTGAGGAGGGCAGTACCTGCAGCTAAGGGCCCTGGGCTGCCCTTCATGGCCTAGGTGGGCAAAGAGGGACAGAAGAAGGGGTGGGCACAGGTGTCGGGGGCCAGGCCCTGGACACACATGCTCCACATCTCCTCTGGAGGAGGCCGGGTGCCAGGTGCCCCTGTGTAGAGCAGGGGCAGCTGCTCCAGGCAGACAGGGGCTGTCTGGCTCCCTCGTGCCTTGTCCCTTGAGAGCTGCCTGGTGGGTGGCCATAATGGAGACCCTTGCTGCATCTCTTAGGCACCCCATGTGCCAGACCCTGGGCTAAATGCTTAGATCCTCACAGCACCCCGGGAGGGGGGCATGGTTTTTCTATCTTAGTTTTACAGATGAGGAGACTGAGGGAGACAGAGTTCTTGCCTAGGGTTACTCAGCTACAAGTGTCAGGGGTTGCATTTGAAGTTGGGTCTTCCCGCCTCTGGGTGTAGCACTCTGGGCACGGTGGCAGGGCCTCTTGGCAGCTTCTAACAGACAATGCACAGAGGAGTCTGAATGGCCATGCCCCTTTCCTGTTTACACATGATGAGGTCCTTGGGGCACCCATGTCAGGCTCTTCCTGGGGAGGCCCCAAGGCTGTGCTCCCTCCGCTTCACAGCAGGCACTCCCTGTGAGCACCAGATGGCAGCCCAGATGCGGGCGCCCAACTCTAGGTAGCCGTAGAGTGAAGGGGGCCCTGGCGGGGCACAAGAGAGGAGCCAGGAGCGCCCTGCCCCGCCCCCACTCCACAGTGGGCTGTGGCCCACCCCATCCCCAGCAGTGACTGGCCCTGGCACTGCGCTCCCTAGCGCTGCTTAGTTACTTGGCCTGGTCCCTGTCAAGAGCCTTGGCCAAGCCCCTGTGGGGAGGATCCCCAGGCTAGTGGGGACTTAGGAACAGAGAAGGGTGGCCAGAGACCCTGGCACAAGGTGTCCACAGTGGTCCCCTGCTCAGACTAGGTCTCAGTCACAGTAAGGGAGGGGCCAGCTCCATCCTTCCCCCCAGCTCCCTCCTGTGACTTCCTTTTCTCTTTATCAGACCCTGGGGGTCTGGCCTCCTGATTCTGACCTTGTCATGCCTGGGGGGGCAGGGCTACCCTGGCATCGAAGGCCGTGCATTGCATTCCCCCTTGGTCATGCCAGCTGGACCCAAGTCTCCAGGCTTTCTGTCCCTTGTGTCCAGGATCTCCCCCCCTTCTCTTTTCTAGGTCCAACTCCCCCCTCCCCGGCCCTGACCTCAGCCCAGAACCCTGCTCCTGATGTGCCCCTACATCATGTGGCCTGAGGACAGGCTCCCCTCCAGCGTGGCGTCCCCAGTGGCCAAGCCACGTGCTGGGCCACGTGCCCAATGGCTCTTCTAGCTTCTTCCAGCCTCCCCATGAAAAGGAAGGCTCCTCTTAGGCTCCCGTGTCTTCTCTTTCCTGTTCACAGATGAGTGGACCCTGATCTTTGGAGACCCCACCAAGTTTGGCCTCGGCATGTTCTCCATCCTCTTTGACATAATTTTCATCGTCCAGCACTACTGCTTGTATAGAGAGTCAGGGTACGAGCAGCTCACCTAGCTCTCTGGACAGCCCCAGCAGGCCTGTAGGCTGAGGAGCCATGCCAGTCACGCGCTGGCTCTGGTGTGCGGACAGCAGGAGCCTCAGCACCCAAGCCGACAGCCTTGACGGATGGCGAGCCTACCTCTGCCCGCTGGACGTCCTGCCGCGCTGGCTCCCTCTGGCATCATAAGCCAGTTGCCTGCTGAGATCAAAGCCCACCGCTCCTGGCTCGAGAGACGTGTTTGCCCAGGACGATGGGACTGGTATCCGGCTCCTTGAGCTGGCCTGACCTCTTCCCAGTGGCTGCCCCGTGTCCCCGGGACAGAGGCTGCTTTCTCCAAGGACGCCACCCCTTCCCCGGTGCTCAGCAAGGTCTTTCTCTTGTTTTATGTTTTCAAGGCTCCCGTCAGCCTTCACAGGTTCTGAGGTGCATCCATCGTAGCATCGTGCCCGAGGAGGGAGCAGAGAGCACAGCCCTCCTGGAGCCCACTGTCTGTCTGCTGCTGCTCTCTGTCCAAGCAGCCCACCTGGGGACTTCACCCCTCCCTTGTCTCCATTCTGGGGCTATTTCCCTAAGGTCCCCTGGCTCAGGAACCTGCAGATCCCTGCCTGTGGGGCCCCAGGGCGGGGGCCAGTAAAGTCTTCCTGCGGCTCACCCACCAGCCAGGCTGCTCCTCACATGGGGCCGGGCTGCAGGCAGTCCCGCATGTGCAGGCACACACACACACACACACCCCCCCCCTCCATCCTTCCTGCTCCAGTGCCTTGGGGGCTCCCTGGCCAACATGGCCCCCAGCCCTCAGCTGCCACCAGCTACCAGCAGGATTTCTGCAATTCTGGCCTCTTGGGCTGCCTCTGGCCCCCCTCCCTACTCCCCAGCTACTGCGCTTCTGCTCCAGGAAGCTTTGCAATGATGGTGGCAGTTTGTGGACGTGATTTTTTTCTACTTCCCATATGTTATGTTTTCAAAAGATGAATGTAAGCAACAATTTTAAATTAAAACTAACAGTTAATTTTCCATACTACTGCCGATGGGCTCATGTCTCTGTCACCAGCAGCTGGACCCCTTTTAACAGGCGAAGGAAGTCCCCAAGGCCCAGGAGCCCCCTGCAGAGATCCGCACTCTGGCCACTCCACTAAAAAGAAAACAAACCATTACCAAACTCTGCCCATCAGAACTGGGCTCTCAGTCTGCGGCCACCTGCCTTGGAACGAAGGTTTCTGATGATTTCCAATTTTAAGGTTTTGATTTCACGCCCACACAGGGCAGGAAGGGCAAGCACCCAGGGCTTGGGAAGGAGGTTGTGACCATTCCTTTCCCAGCCCCATCCAACTGAACCAGGGCAGTCAGGGTGAATGCCCCTGCCCCATCCCCCAGCTCAGGCATCCCACGGCCCCACACCCTGACGCAAGTAAGGGAAAATATGGGAATTCCAGCTTCATTTATTGAGTACAAGCAGCTACTGATCCTGGAGACAGATAGTAACAAAAATAAGGCCTGTGGGCTTAAGACTCATTCCTACCTGGTTAGCATTTGTGATATAAATTGCTATGTATAAAATTTTGAGAAAAAAATACAAAAGGGACCATCATCCCAGGGGTGGGGTGGACTTGGAACCAGCCCCCGGTGGCCACTTCACAGGCTGGGGGGGCCAGGGGCGCTGCCTGGAGACTCCTGAAATCTCTCAGAAAGGGGTTAAAGGCTGGTGCTGGCCCCCTCTCCAGTTTAGGGGCCTAGACTGGAAGGAAAACTTGGGCAAGAATCCCGCTGTGTCCTTTGGGTATCCCAGCTCAAGGACAGGCACTGGGACAGGGTCCTGGAGGTGAGCCTGGACAGGCGTGGGGGAGGAGGGAGCCACGCCCAGAAGCTACAGGGAGGCCTTGGAGAGCCTGGCCACCAGCCCCTCTCCCCACTGCTCATCCATAGAGCACAGCCTCAGCAAGGTCCATGTCAGACCATATGTGGTCACTCCAGCTACCCCAGGTAAAAAGGGATAAAGACTGGCCCCCAGGCCCCACCCCCAAGTCACCCCAACTCTTTGGCTGACTGCGTCAATGGTGGGACTCCCCAAAATACAGGCTTCACTGGGCACCAAGCCTTCCCCCATGAAGCTCCAGGGCTGGTAGCTCCAGCCTCTGCCCAGGTCTCCCCAGGGGACCTTAGGAGTGCTGTCCTCACCCCACCTGGGCGGAGGGAGGCCCTATGCCAGCATGGACTGCTGCACCGCCTTCTGCAGGCCCTGCCTTGTCACCAGCAGCCGCACCACCTCCTCATTCCTCTTGGTGAGTCTCTTCCTAGCTTGGTCATGGGTCACCATGGTCATGTCCCAACCATTCACCTGTGAATACAGACTTGTTTCTCAAGACCCACGCTGCTCACCTGGGGCACCCTGAGCCCCTGGCCCGGCCCACAGCATCCAGGGCATCCCCTGCTGAATTCGACCCCTTTTCTGGCAAAAATTTCAGGACCACCCCCTCCCTCTCCACCTCCAGGCCCAAGAAGACCCATTCCCACCACCGTAGCCTTCAACAAACAGAGCAGGCAGGAGACCTTTGGGCCTAATGTGGCCCCTACCTCCACCACCAGGGGAAGCCCCGTGGCCTGAGAAGGGCTTCCCCCAGGGGCCTGTAGGCTAACTCTGGGAGGCTTCTGGGAAACAGTGTGGCCAGATGGCTGAACCAGCAATGGCCTCCTCAGAGGCCAAAGGTGCAGCCAGCCTGCCAAGCTCAGTCCCCAGGTGACATTTCCCACCCTACCAGGCCCAAGAGGTGCCACATGCCGGGGAACAAAGTTTTCAGTTCAGTTTGGCTTAATCCCTCTTCCCTGGAGGCCCAGGGTCTACAGTGTCCCAGGCCTGCGGTCAGCCCACCCACCTAGCACGGAGTGCCACGCAGCTTCAGAGGAAGGAGGATCAAACTATTTGGAAAGGAAAATCCAAGCCTGCTTTTTCACCAAGAGGCAGCAAGGGGCCACAGAAGCCAGGGACAGGCTTACAGTTTAACCATTTTGATCTGGTGGGTGAACGGCGCTTGAAAGCCCTCAGTAAGGGTGGCAGGGTTGCAAGCGGCATAATCTGGGGGAGGGGAGCCGTTGGCAGAGCTGAGCCCCCTGGGGTGCTGGGGGTGGGCCTGTGCTCTGTGCCCAGCAGGACTGCAGAGATGAGTTGGGGAGAAGGAGGTCAGCCCAGGCGGGCCCCCCCGCCAGGGCCCCTCTGGGAGAGGCACAGAAGGGGTCTGAGGGGTAGCTAAGCCATCCTGGGGGAAAGGAGCCAGGGAAGCAGGGGACACTCGCTGGCCTGAAGACGAGGCTCCACACCCTGGAACGGCACAGGCCCTTAAGAAGTGGCAGTGCACAGAGAGCTGGGCCTGGGGTCCAGAAAACCCCAGTTCGAAATCAGCTGAGTGTCCCTGGGCAAGTCACTTCAGCGCTTTAAACTGCCTAGAACAACAGGACTGCCCTCCCAAGGCTGCTGCAAGGCCCCTGAGATCCAAGTCAGGGCCACCAGCCAGGGCTCCTGTGCCCTCCTCACCTGCATGATCTTGTCTCCAATCTGAAGGCCGGCCACCTCGGCGGGACCCCCTTCCGACACCCTGGTGACGTAGATGCCCTGCCGGGAGACAGGGTCATTGCAGAGGCATCCTGAGGCAGACCCCCCCTCCCCCGCCCACGCACACACCCCCACCCCCGCAGCAGCCCCTCCCTCACCTTGTCCGTTTTGTCCTCGGAGAAGGGGTTCTGGGCCGGATCCTGGTCGATGCCCCCGCCGATGCTGAAGCCCAGAATCAGGTTCTCCCCTTGGCGCAGCTTGTGGATCTCAACCCTTTGCTGGCCGGGAGAGAGGGAAGTGGTCACCGGGAGGGTCACCTCGGTGGGAGGGCGGGCGGAGAGTCCGGGGCACGCCCCTCCCCCAGGAATGTGGGCCACTGGGGGGCTCTGCTCGCTGGGCCCCCGGAGCGTGCCCTGCCCCCTGCTGCTCCCCCCCCTTTTCTGTGTCCCCCCAGAGAGTTCTCCCTCTGAGCCCCTCCACCTCCGCTTCTTACCCGGGAAGTGGGGAGGTGCGTCGGGACCCGTCTTGCAGACGGGGAAACTGAGGCAGGCACCTGCACCGCCCCCAGGCCTCTTCCCCACCAAAGGCCGGCAGGGGCCGCTCTCCCCCCCTGAGGCCCGGCCGAGGGGCGTGGAGGGAGCCCTGCCGTGGCTGTCTTAGCGGTGACTCAGGGGCCCTTTGCCCCGGCCCTGCCCGAGAGCGCCCCGCTGCCCCTCCTCCGTTACTGTGCGGGCGGGGGGGAGGGGCGCGCAGCCCAGAGCGAATTCCCTTCTCCCTCCTGGGCGGCCCCCCCCCACCGGAGAGCGGGGGAGGGGCCCGGAAGAGCCCGGGCTCGCCAGGAGCCGGTGGGTGTCCTCTGCTGCGTCCCGCCCCGGTTGCCCGGGCTCCCCACAAAGGCGAAGAGGGAGCCCCGGGCCGGGGAAGGTCGTGCCCCGACCCCCGGGCTCGGGGACCCCTTTCCTGATGTGTCTGAGGGAGGAGCGTGCCCTCCGATGCACCCCCCCCCCCTCGGGATCGGGATTGCGCTCGAGCCCGCCCCGCCCCCATCTCGGCCCCGCCCCCCCCCCCCGCCTCGTCTCCACCGCCTCGTCTCCACCCTCTGACCCCGCGCCCGCTTCACCGGGGGGATCCCTCGGACCCCCGCACTCACCACCACCGCCGTGACCGGCTGCCCAGGCACGTAGGACATCTTGGCTGCGGCTTCGGCCCCACCCTCAGAACAAAAGGGCTCGGCCGGCCCCGCCCCTCATGAATCATGCATGAGCGCCGCGACCAATCACCGAGCGGGCCTCCCTGTCCGGGCTCCGCCTCTCGGCGAGCTCCAACAGAACATGCGCAGCAGCGCCCCATGCGGGGCAGGAGCAGGTGGGGGCGATGTGCGCGACTCTCCGCATGCGCCCTGGCCCGGCTCTGCCCTCCCAGCAGCGTCAGGGCTAAGGTGGCGCCCCTGTACTCACCGTCCTCTCCGTCACCGCTGCCGCCACCCGGCTCAGGTATAACGGCCCCCTCGTCCCCCTTCCTTCCCGGGACTGGTGCCTCCCCAGGAGCAGCGAGGAGGTGGGGAGGGGGGAGGTGAGAGGGAGGAGAGGTTAGAACGTAGGACCCGTGACCCAGCCCTGCTGGGGTCAGAGGTCAGGGGCTGGACCTCCCTCCCGAGCCAGGCCCCCGGCCCGCCCATCCCCCCTCGCGGGTTCTGGGGTTTTGCGTGGGCCGCGTCCACACTCAGCGGCTGCGGGAGGCCTAGGGCCCGCCACATTGGGGGGGGGGGGCATAACTGGGACGCCCTCTCCCCGCCCTGCGGAATCAGAGACAGGAGACCCCCCCCCCCAAGGCGCGCTGGGCCTGGGAGTCAAGCTCGACATTAAAGGGAGAAGAGACTTTGGGGAAGCACCCCCCTTCTCCCGTCCCCCTCCCTTTCTCCCCCTCCCTCCTCTCTTCTCCCTTCCCCCTCTTCTCGTCTCCCTGTCCTTCCTCTCCCCCCTCCCCCCTCCCGTCTCCCTTCTTTTCCCCCTTTCCTCCTCCTGTCCCCCTTCCCT
>CM053580.1:879874-897620 GCA_028627135.1 Pseudochirops cupreus | reverse complement strand
ATTCACTGATGCCATGCTCCCTGGGCACCCAAGCACACTCACTGATGGCACACTCACTGGGCACCCTGGCACATTCATTGATGCCATGCTCCTAGGGCACCCTGGCACACTTGCTGATGCCATGCTCCCTGGGCACCCAAGCACACTCACTGATGGCACACTCACTGGATACCCTGGCGCGTTCATTGTTGTCATGCTTACCAGGCACCCTGGTACTCTCGCTGTCATTCACACACACACACACACACACACGGATAGGCATCCTTGCTCATTTCTGTCAGCTCTTCATAGCACATCCCTATGAGAAGGGCAGAGGGGAGCCTCCCACTCCCCTTCATTTGTGAACTAGGGACCAGGTCTTCCTAGAGCAGCCACCCACCTACTTACTTGGAAAAGTTGAATTTGGGGAAGCAGATGGTATTCTTTATGTAGACGGTAAAGTCTTCAGCCTTTCCCAGAAGTGGCTTCCTGAAAATCCCAGCAAGTCAGGTTAGCCCAGGCAGCCTGCCCCACCCTCGATAAGCCAGTCATCCCCATTCTGAGCTGAGCTCCTCAGGCAGGTTGGGGCTGCCCTGGGCCAGTGGCCAGAAAGCATGAGGAGACCCCAGCTACGGCACTGCAGGGCGCTCGAGGCCCCGCATCCAGGACATCTGGGCTTTACCCAGGTCCAGCTTGGCCAGCTGTGGTCCCACCATGCCCCTCTCCCTTGCCTCCTAGCCCAGGCAGGGAGAATGACTTGCTCCAGCCTATGGCCCCTGCCTGGATGGAGGCACAGACGCCAGGAAGAAGGTTCTGCCTCAGGCATCTCTTCCAGGTGGCGCCCCTGGGCCAAGGCTTTCCTAGAGGGCAGGTGGATTTCTGCCATGTGCCTCCCTCTAATGCCCTCTCCTCAGACCAGAAACACTTACTCGGACTTGGACGTGTTCTCCACCGGGCACCAGGCAAAGACCTCACATGTGCCACTGCTATTGCTGCCCCCCATCAGACAGGTGCCAGTCTTTACTCCTGGGCAGGAAGGGAGCAATGGATCATGTAGGGGAGGGGCTGGTGCCCTGAGCCCCTACCCCCCTCCCCCTGCATGGCTTACCATTCCCAGAAATGACAGCTTCTCCTTTGGGGCAGTCACTGTCCTGGGAGCAGGCAGCGTCAGGGATTCTGGAGCTCTGCTGGGCAGAGGAGACCAGAAATGGCAAAGTGCTGGGCTAGGAGCCAGGCAGACCCTGGACAGGTCACTTTTCTTCTGTCTGGCCCTGTTTCCTCATCTCCCCCATCCCGGCGTGAATGCTTAGTGCCCCCTCCAAAGTGTTTTAGGGGAGCATCAAGTGCCTTGGTTTTATTTTCACATTACCATCAGGGCAGCATTGTGGTGCCCAGCGCTGTTCAGCAGAGGCAGCCGCAGTCCAGGAACTAGCCCACCTTGACCACCAAGTTGGTCCTGGAGTCAGGACTCAGGTTCAAATTCGACCTCAAACGCTTACAGTTGTGTCACTTAGCCTCTGTCTGCCTCAGTTTCTTCAACTGTAATATGGGGGTAACAAGGGCACTGCTCTCCCAGGGTTATTACAAGGATCCAATGGGCTAATGACCACTATTGGCCACCAGGGAGCGCCACAGTGCACAGAGCGCCACTGTGTGACCCTGGCCAAGTCACTTAGCCTACTTGCTTCAGTTTCCTTACCCCTCCAGCATCTCTGCCAAGAAAACCCCAATGGGGCCATGGAGAGTCTGGCCTGGCCTGGCACCTGAGCAGGCGTTACAGAGACCCTCACTCCCTTCTTCCTCACACAACGACAGCCCTGGAGACCTGGCCCCCTCACCTCCCATCGTCCATCTGTGCCCCTGCACCAGACTCAGCTTCCTAATGCTGGGCCTCCATCTGTTCATCCAGCCCAGAAGTCCTCAATGGCCCCTCACTGCCCAAAGGCAGCCTTCAAACAAGGCCCTTTGCAAACTGCCCTCAATCCACCCCTCCCATCATTCTCCTCCAGACCAACTGGACCTTCAGCTATCCCTCAACATAGCTCACACTTTCCTGCCTCCAGACCCCTTGCTGCCACCCTCTCCCATGCCAGCTTCACCTGTCCAAGTCCTTCAAGGCCCATCTCAGAAGCCACTTCCTCCAGGGAGCCCTGTCCTGCTGGCTCTAGTGCAGGCAGGGTAAACTCCCCCTACGGGTCCTGAGCCTGGGCCGGCCCTTGGCACCGTTCTCCCCTCCCTTCTCCCTCTCTTCTGTCTAACCACAGCTGGCATCTGGGCCCAGCCCCTTGGGCAACAACCCTGTCTACTCCTTCCTCTAGGCACTGCCCCTGCTGCCCCTCAGCCTGCCCCACCAAGGCCCACAGGACTGTCCAGTTCCCATTCCATCCTCAACCGTGGACCTCTTCCTCCTCCCCTCAGCCCTTGTTGCATGAACCTCTGAGAACTCAGTGCCCACACTCTCAGAGCCTCGAACTCATCAGCTCACAAGCCTTCATCTCAGCCTGCCAGAGAAAGGCCAGGGCAAACCAGGAGGTACAGGTCTAGAAGCAGCAGCAGGGATGGGGGAAGCAGGTGTCTACCAGAGGGGGCTGTCTCTTGTCCTGCCTGGGGTGCTGAGCAGAGCAGCGGGGGGAAACAATCCCTTTAGGGGTGGGATGGGTAGGGGGTGGGCAGAGATGGGAGGAATCCCATTTATTCTGCGGTCTCCCCAACACCAAGAGGCAGTGTCCTGTGCAGAGCAGGCGCTCCAGAAATATGGGATCAATTCAATTTGTGGAATAGAATAAGGACTAGTTTACAAAGAAAAACTCTGCTCCCTGTCCAAAACCTGACCCCTAACTCTTCCCCCCACCCCCACTTCTGTTCTCTTTACAGGTGCCCTGCTCGTTGTAAAAGGGACTATGTGAGAAGGGGTGGGCATGATGCATGGCATAGGGAATGTGGCTTGGCTTGGCTCAGTGTTGGAGACAGCTCTGGGGCTAGATGGGGATGACGGGAGGGGTGATGGGAATGGAGGATGGGAAGGGGTAATGGGAAGGGATGCCCACTGAGGCTTACAGCTAAGAAGCCTCCCCTGGAGAAGGGTGACATTATTTTTCACTGTACCCCCCCCTTCCTACCCCAGTTCCCAGTCAGTCCCTTCCATGCCCCATGGGCACTTACCTCAGCACAGTGGGACTGCCGCTGGTTTGGGGTCACAATCAGGTTGGTGACAACAAAGAAGACATTTTCTCCCTGAAAAGTCAAGGACAGGACACCATGAGCCACCACCCAGGCCAGGCCCACACAGATCCCCCAGTTATGGAGGCTGTTTCCTCCCTGTCTGCCTCCCATCTGAGTCTAGGGCTGGTCCCAGACCCAGGCTGTGGACAGAGAAGGTAAAGAAACCCATTCCTACCCAAAGTCTCTATGCCTTTAATCTCAGGTCCTTCTACCTCTGAGCTTTACCTCAATCCCATGTTTCTTCTGTGCCCATGTTCCTGGCCTGGAGCCCCCTGCCCTTACCCCACCATAGGAACTCTCGCCACCCCACCACAGTTGCTACTGCCTGAATCTAGGCAGGGAAAGGGGAGTCAGGGAGGCGAGGGGAAGGGAGGGGGGAGGAGAGTAGAGGGGAGGGAGGAGGAGAGGGGAGGAGAGAGGGGGAAAGGAGAAAGGGGGAGAAGAGAGGTGAGGACAAGAGGGAGGGGGGAAAGGGGAGGGGAGAGAGAAGAAGAGAGAGGCGAGGGAAGGATTTTCTGCCTTCCCTCCCCAGCCCAGAGCCGTAGCACTTGCTAAGGACTCAGGATTCCTCAGGCTCTGGGCTGTTGCTACTGAGACAGACCAAGAGGGTAGCATTTGCCGCAGACAGCTGAAGCCAGGCCATCACCCCTGCTGCCAAGGGCAGCAGCTAAGGACTAGGGTCTCTTGGAAGTTGGAAGATCAGAAGCCCAGAGTCAGCAGGCACCTGAAGTTGAAGTGGGGCCACCTACTGTCATCCCAGACCTGAATATGAGCCCAATTTAAAATGTCCTTGATAATAGGGATGGTCCAGGCTCTGCCTGAAGTGGGATAGTGCCTTTCCTGGACAGCTACTGCCTTTGGGGCTAGCCCTAAATGTTAGGAAATGTTTCACTGAGGCAAAAACTGCCTGGGTAACTTCCCACTCCAACTGTCCCCAATTCTGCCTTCTGGGGCCAAGCAGAACAGGTCAGTCATTCTTTCTTAGGACGGCCCCCTCAGTCCCCTCTGAGTCCCAGGGTCCTAGATGTAGAGGTGGAAGGACCCCTAGAGAGCAGCTCCCTCCCTTGACTGATGGGCAACCTGAAGCTACTAGGGGCTCAGTGATCTGCCCAAAGGCACAAAGGGAGCAGAGCCAGCATTTGAACCTGAGTCCTCTGGCCCCATTCATGCCTCCCTCCTTCTCCAATTTCTTGAGCTGCCTGATGCACCAGGTAGGAGGCCAGAGGCAACACTGGCTCAGACCTGGGAAGGGATGACATAGTCAGCCACATCCCAGATTCGCTCCCTCAGCTCTGAAGTGTTGGTGAAGGCCACGCCTTTGACCTTGGTGATGACCGAGCTCTGGATGGCTGTGTCCACTTCCTGGTAGCCTTTCTTCACCAGGAACACCCACCTGCAGCAGGGGGAGGAAAAGGGCCTGAGGGCCAGGGCCAGGTGCTCAGCTGGTCCCCTGGACAACATTGTAGCAATAACCACAACAATGAGTAACTGACTAGTCTTGGTGGCCAAAGCCCAAGAGATAGGTGGCCCTTCACAGTCTCATCTGAAGTTCAAAGGATCTGCAAGGCCAACCAGCACTGCTGGGCCAAGGTGGATGAATTAAGCAACTGATCCCAGGCCTGGCGGAGAACCTCTCCTGGAGCCCAGCAGCCTGCGACCTTTGGCCTCTGCCGGAAGACAGGACTTTGGCCACCATGCTACCCAAAGTCTGTCTTCTGACCAAAGAACCCAGAGAAGGACCAACACCCAGTGCCCTGGGGATACTGAGAGCTGTACTCTGAAAGCACATCCTACAGCATCTCCCTCCCATTCTTCTTGTTGGATGGGTAGATGCTGGAGCTCTGCCCTGAATGGCTGGAGGAGGAAAAGGGATGAGGAAAACATTGGCCTATACAAAGGACTTCCTGCTACTCTGGTGGAACATCTTGGGTTGTCTGGAAATGCCTCTCATCCTCCGGCTTCCAGCAGCCTCTCTGCAGTGGGGTCAAGCAGAAGTTGGCTTGTTCCTTTTCCATCCGGTGGCCCTTCACAGGCTTAACAGCCAGCTATCCTGCTGGCCTGCCCAACCTGCCCCCTCTAGGCTTATCTTCTTCACAGTGAATACCCCCAAAGATGCTCAGGCTTTGCCTTCTGACTGCCCCCTCATGTCCTCTCTGTACTCACCTGGAGCCTTGCAGAGATGTATCAACCAAGCTGAGCCCATAGCAGAGGGCAGAGGGACAGAGGAGCCCCAGCAATGCCCTGGGCCTGGACCTTGGGGCTCTCTCAAGGCAGCCTGAGTCTAATCTTAATGCACAGCCCCTCCATTATTCTGTCACACTGTGGAGTCCCATTGGGCTTGGAGGCAGAGAGGTGGCATCACAGTGCACAGCACTGGGCTAAGAGTCAGGAAGACCTGAGTTCAAATCTTGCCTCGGACACCTGCTAGCTGCATGTCCCTGGTCAAGTCACTTCACCTCTGTCGGTCTCAGCTTCCTCGTCTGTAAAATGGGGACATTAATAGCACCCCATTGAGGACAAAATGCCATCCTATTTGTGAAGTGCTCTGCCAGCTAGCTCTGGCACCAACCCTCCCCCTCCTCAGATCTTTTTAGAGAAATTCCACTCTTGTTTAGCCTCATCAGCTAATGGGGTCTCAGGCAGGTGAAGAGCTGGGATGAGGCGTGGCTTGGGGATCCCTTTTCTGTTGGGCTCTTTATGGAGACTTGGATTTACTCAATGAGGAGGCTGGGAGCCTCTGAAACTGAAAGGGTTAAACCATGGCTGAGGCATGGGGGGAGGGGAAGAGGCTGTGGGTCCTGTCTTCCTTCCCCATCAACTTCTTCTCCCACTGGGAACACATATGTCCTCCCTTCCCTTCCCTTCTCTCCTCCTCTTCCTCCTCACCCTCCCCTCCCTTTTCCTCTTCTCTTCCTCTTCCCTCCTCCCTTTTCCTCTCCTCCCCCAATCTATTTCTCCCCACAGGCTCAATGGGAGACTCCTTCCTCTCCTCCAGTTTTACACTGTGACTCTCCTTAGATGATCTGACCACTCATGTGCAAGGTCACTCCTGTTGACAAAGGATGTTTTCTGCTCTTAGCACAGTGCCTCGAACACAGCAGATGCTTAATGAATGCTTGTTGGCTCTAAAGCCTGTGACTGATTGATGGCACCTGTTCCAACCTGACTGAGGAATCACAGCAGAGAATTTAATCACTCCAGATTCATTCCCTGAGGCCCGCCCATCACACTCCTTTCTCCCAAGACACTTTGCAGGACCCCTCACCTCCACCTTCCTTCCTAGAAAGAATCAATGCCAACCTTCTATCCCAAATGGGCAAGTTGTCACCATTGTCTCGGCAAGTAATAAGTTCCCTGCCTCTGAAAGCTGTGAGCTAGAAAGGGCATTTCTACTTTGGACAGACTGGAGTCCAAGATCGTCCTGACTCTTGGGTGAGTGCAAGTTTCTGATGAGCAGCATGAAGGGGGATCTGAAGCCAGGCTGGACCAGCCAGAGTGGGGAGGGGGCGTGACAGCCACCTCCAAGGCCTCCAGGATGCTGGGGCCGGCTCTTCTGCTCTGTCCCTACTGCCAGATGTCTGTCAGCGCTACAGATGGAGAATCTGCAGAGGACAGAGCAGCCCGTGGTGTGGGGGAGGCTGGGGGGGGAAAGAGGGGGTGGGATGGTGGGGGGGGTAGGGGACAGGCTGTGCATTTCTATAGTGCCATGAGTGCTCCGTTGTATTTGGTCCTCATAACCCTGCAAATGGAGGGGCTCTTAATGGCTCCATTTTACAGATAAGAAAACTGAGGCAGACAGAGGTGAAGTGACATGTCTGAGGCAGGATTCGAACTCTGGTCTTCCTGTTCCCAGGTTCAGCTCTCTTCCTACTGCACTGCCAACTGCCACCTGGCTGAGGTGGGTGAGTTCCTCCTCACTGTAAACCTTAGGGGAGACGGACTGATACCAGTTCAGGAGTATGCCAGAGATGTGATTCCTACTCCAGTAAGAGCAAGGCCCCTTCCAGCCACAGGACAGAGGCCAAGGACAGCCATTGGGCCCAGCAGGCTCAGCGCCTTCCAGCCACTCCCCAAGACAGGAGGGCACTGTCGTTCAGTGAGCAGCACCCTGGAGCTGGGACCCCAAGGAGGAGCTCTACCCCTAGAAGACTCTGCAAGTGTGTGCCAACATCGCCTGTTCCTGTTGGCTGTGCCACCCATGACTCTAGTCTTGACACACCTCCTCAAGGGAGTGCCGATGCCCCCTCTTCCCAATCATCCCAGCCATCCAGGATTCTCTAAATCTGCCCCCTCCACCAGAGCTTGATTAGAGAGGTGTGTTGGGCATTTCTGACAGACTGAAGTTAAACTGCCTGGAATGGCCTGGGTCCTGGAAGTAATCATTGGATGTTAATTGAGTAGGTGCTGAATCCCTGGAGGAAGGAAGGAAGGAAGGGAGGGAGGGAGGAGGGAAAGGAAGGAAAGAGAGAAAGGAAGGAAGGAGAGAAGGAAGGAAGGAAGAGAGGAAGGAAGGAAAGGAAAGGAAGGAGAGGAAGGAAGGAAGGAAGGAAGGAAGGAAGGAGAGAAGGGAGGGAGGGAGGAAGGGAAGGAAGGAAGGAGGGAAGGAAGGAAGAAAGGAAGGAAAGGAGGGAGGGAGAAAAAGATGGAAGAAAGGAGGGAATGGAGGAAGGGAAGGAGAGCCCATTGGATCCCAAGGACACTTCTGGGGCCCAGGGACCCAGCACCTCCCCAGGCCTGGAGGAGAGGGCAGTAGAGAGCTCAGCCAACAGGCTGTCCCTGTCAGTCAGCCTGGCCAGAACCTGGCTATAAATAATCCTGGGCTGGGGGATGACGCTGCCATCTTCCTGCCATGGGCACCTGAAGGACGATGGAGGATGGGGGTGGGGAGGGGAGGGCGGGGGAAGGTGGAAGCCAAGAGACCGCCCCGCCCCGGCTTCCCCTAGTGAGGGTCTGTAAGCATTGGGGAAGAAAGAGGGGAGAGCCTCCTCTGTCTCTCCCTCTTGCCGGTTGGACACCAAGAGCTCCAGTTCCACTAAGCCCCCAGCAACCTCGAAAGCAGAGCCTCCTCGGAAGGCTAGGGGAGGAGGAGGAACGGGCAGATCCCCCAAATGTCCCTGGGACGCAGGGTCCTCAGACACAGACCTTCAGGATCCTCTTGTCCAAGCCCTTTGATTTACAGATGGGGAAACAGAGGCCCAGACAGACCTGGCTGAGGTTGTACAGGGAGGCAGAGTGAGGCTAGGACCAGAGGCCAGGTCCACACACACACACACACACACACACACACACACACAGACATACACACACAATCTGTCTCACACACACAATCCCTCTCTCACACACGTACACCCACTCACACACACACATATACCCCCCCCACACACACACACAATCCCCCTCTCACGCGCGCACACACACACACTCAGACACACTCTCTCTCTCTGTCTCTCTCACACACACACACATTCACACACAGCTGCTCACTCACCCCAGCAGGTACCCCAGGATGGACAGTTGCATCAGCCGGTAGAGGAGCCCAACCTTCTTGTTCTTGGCGATCACATACTTTTCGGTTTTGTAGTCGAAGAGGCTGAGGCACAGAGCCCTGCAGCCCATCGCCCGGCAGCTTGGCGCTCACTCAGGAGCCCCAGCAGCTGGCGGGGGGCGGGGCTCATTCTCAGTCACTCCTCCCCGCCCCTGCCCGCACTGCGGCCCCAGGCCGGCCTCGGAGGCAGCCTGGGAGCCCAGCTCTCCTGGGCATAATCCGCTGTGTGGTTCCCCGTGCTGGGCTGATTTCGGACAAGGGACAGCATGAGCGGGGGCGGGGCGTCCTCAGTATGCTGGGGGAGGGAAGGCAGAGCAGAGTCTCCCCCCACGACCTCTGTCCTCTTCTTCCGACCACCCCTTCATTTGTTCCTCCTGTATCAGGAGAGCAGTCCCTGGGAGGGGTGGGGGTGGGGGTATGGGGGTGGAAGAACAAGGGGGAAGAGAGGAGAAGCGAGAGGGGAGAGGCAAAGGGGGAGGAGAAGGGAGCAGGAGGTGGTGGCACATGAGGGGAGGAGGAGGAAGAAGGGGATGGTGGCACTCCTGGTGGCTTTCCAGAGGAGGCTCCAAGGAAGGGGAAGCTTCAGAGAGACCCAGTTAAATTAGGGGGGAAACCCTCTAGCCTAGAGCTCTGGGAACCACCTCAGTGGACCATTTGGGCCATGAAGAGCTTAGGTAGAGGGAACATGGGCTGGGGGATGATTTTGATTCCAGCTCCAAGATCAGAGGGCCTGTGACTTTTCCAAACTCCCCTTCCCCAACAGTAACCAGAAAAGACTGAGTCTGGAAAGTTGGCCTAGCTTGGCCCATCCCCGGGCAGCTGCAGGGACCACTGCAGCCCAGTGAGGGTCTGACCTTTGTTCTGTCAGACTGCAGGCAGGCCCCAGGGTGGAGGCCCTGGGCTCTCCCTGGACTCCCCACCCCCAGAACCAGGGGATGCTCCCTGAGGAGCTGGCCCCTCAGCAGCAGCTGCTAGCAGGAGGAGCCCTCACACCTGGCAGCTGGCTGGGGCAAGGCAGACTTCTCCAAGCCCACCCCAAACCAGTGGGATCTGTTTTATGTAGAGAGGTTCTTCCCAGGAGGCTGCTGTAGCCTTTACAACCCTTGAGCCTAGCAGTGACAGAGTACCTGCAGTGGACAGAGTGTGTTCCCTGGCTGGTGGGCTGGAGGGCCCATGGAAGGGAAGGAAGAGAAGCTCACCCTGAGTACCTACAGCCTTGGGGCTGGAAGGAACCTTCGAAGCAGGGCAGAAAAGAGCCCTGAGAGGTGACCTGATCTGGGCCAGACAGGTATCAATGGGTAAGCATGTGACTCCTCATTACTTTTTGTTAGTAGAACACAGGCCTCCTGATTGTTCCATAAACAACTCGATCTGTCCCCAGCCTTCACGCCTTTGCACTGGCTGTGCCCCATGCCTGGGATGCCCTCCTTCCTCATCTCTCTTCCTTTAAAACTCAACTCACATGTCACAGCTCCAGGAGGCCTTTGCCATTCCCCTGGGGTGTATGGGGTATTCAGGGGGACTAGGACACTGGTGGGAGGGCTGCAATCCACCTTTGGGGTCCACCTGTCCCCCAGGTCTCACCTGGAGGCTGAAGAATGTGCAGTGGCCACACCCCAGGGAAACTGTCTCAGCAGCTATCTAAACCAGGCTGAGGGTAACTGAGGGGCCTCAAACCCATCAATGAGTTGGAGTGTCTACCCCAAGCAGATGAAGACTTTCCCAAGCGGAATGAGAGCATGAGAACACTTGCTCCAAGGGCCATGAAAGCAGCTGAAGCAGGCGCTGCAGGGGCACTTGGAGCTTGGTCAAACACTGAAGAAGCCAAAGTCATCTGCTGCATCCTGGGTCATTGACAGTCAGTCTGACTCATCTGGCCACTGGACATGATGAATCTGGAGGAGAGAGTGAGGCTGATGCTTTTGGACAGTTCTGCCCCGCTTTTACCTAATTCATGGCTGAGTCAGGACATGACTCTGGGCTAGTATTGGTCCTCTTGGAGAGCGAAGGCCCCTGGGCTTCTGGAGACCCTCTTGGAGACCTTCCATCCACTTGGTGCGGGTCTCTTCCCCCACTAGTTGGTGAGCCCCTCAGGGGCAAACACTGTGTTCTTGTCCTCTTGGCCTGGAGTCAGCTAGCTTAGTAAAAGCTGATTGCTAGTTGGATGGTCCCTTTCTTGCTTCCTGAGGGTCAGGCACAAGGTACAAGGGCAAAAATTAAGCCTCCCTGCCTCCTAAAGAGTGAGCACAGGGCATGGTCAGCCAGAGAGAACCTGGAGCTGAGAGAAGAGGGTTCCTGGAGCGGAACACCCCACGGACCCTTTGGCTCAGGCTCCCTTTTCAGACACATTGCCTCAGGAAAAGAAAGGAGAAAAGGCTGCCAGGTCTGAGGGTGGGACTGAGGCTTCCTGAGGGGTCTTAGGGGCAGCTGCTTCTATCACCCTGACTCCGCCCAGGAAATCCCAGAGGGGGAGAGTCCCCAAGGTACCCAGTGAGAAGGAGGAAGAGAGGGAAAGAAGGGGTATCCTACCCACCCCTGCCCTCAGCTTCCTCACAGCGCTCCCCGCTTCCCATGAAAGTCCTGTTTCCGAGTCTTACAAGAGAGGGTTCCAAGAAGGTTCCTTGAGTCTCCTCACTCCTGGAGGGTGCCAGATGCCCTTTCCAAATATGGCCTCCCCTGATCCTCACAAAGCCCTGTGAGGAAGTTCAATTATAACCCCCCTTTTACAGAAGAGGCAGAGGGATTTGCCAGGGTCACACAGGTACTGCTCTCCATTTAGCTGGTGATGGTGTGGGTCATGGCTCTGTCCATGGGGCCCCTGGCTGTAACACAGGATGTCATCCCAGACTTGAGTGTGTGGATGTGGGATCGTGTGGGGAGACAGAAGCAACCTCCATGGAAGAGAGCTTACAGAGAGGGACCCAGGACCAGCAGCCCCTATTTGGGGGTGGAAACCAGTGAAAGGAGGGGGTCAGGTTCCCGAACAGGCCTCAGGCCTCAACTCCCCAGTGGACATGTGATCACATAGGATCCCAGTGACTGCTGGGAGACTGCTCTCCATGGCCTGGGCTCGTCCAGCTCCGACGCCTCTAAGGGACTCGAGTCCTCATTTAGAAAGTGACCACTGCCTTTCTGCCCTCAGTCAGTCCTGTGACCTTCCATCTGGTCCTCCCAAGAAATACACACACACACACACACACACACACACACACACACACACACACACACACACACACACACACAGAGTCACACACACACACTCATACACTCTCTCTCTCTCATATACACACACATGCACACAGAGTCACACACACAGACACACACACAGAGTCACACACAGACACACACACTCATACACAGACACACAGAGTCACACACACACATACAGAGTCACACACACAGACACAGAGTCACACACACAGACACACACACATACACAGACACACACAGAGTCACACACACAGACACACACACACTCATACACAGACACACACACAGAATCACACACACACAAACACACACTCATACACAGACACACACAGTCACACATAGACACACACTCATACACAGACACACACACACAGAGTCACACACACAGACACACACAGAGTCACATACACAGACACACACACTCATACACTCTCTCTCTCTCTCACACACACACACACACACACACACACACACACACACACACACACACACACACTGGGTGATCCATCCCATGGGACAGAGGCCTTGGTTGTTCTTGTCATCTGAGTCACCCAAGGAGACCTCAGCAGGGTAGAGACATCATGAGAAATCAGATGAGTCACCATGAATAATGGTGGGAGCAGTGGGCGGTGGGCCTCCAGAGCCAGAGGAGGACAGGGGGCCTAGCCCAGGGAGCCTCCCTGCTCTCACAGGCTGACTCTGCAGCTTCCTGATGCATCAGCTCCTGGGAAGCAAAGTGAGGCTCAGGACCTTCTCCCATGCCCTGGCTCTCTCCTTCACTTCTTAGCACTGGCTTACAGCCCCCAGGCCCCTGGACTTCTTGGGCCCCATGCTGGCTTACCTCCTATCATATCCCTGTCCTTCTCTCCATCCTTCTCTTTTGTTATCTCATCTCAGAAGTCACAGAATCTCCAAAGCTGAACTACCTCCTAGGGCAGTGGGGAGCCCTGGACCACTTCTACTTTCTTTGTCTCTCTGGGGACAGGCAGCACAAGCCTAACTCCTGAGGGACCCACCGAGTCACTCCCGGCTCAACCTTCTCTTCTCCAGACTCTACAGGCCCAGGCCTTCCCATAACGTGGACCCGGGATGTTCCCCAGCTGGGTGCCCTCTTCTGCACTTTCTCCAGCTCATCTGAGTCCCTCCTGGCCTGGGATGCCCAGATGGGTGTGAGCAGGCCAGGGCACAGCAGGCCCTCACCAGCCTGCTCTTGGGTACTGTGTCTCATTTCAGCTAAGTCTGGAGGAACTTTCTAGGCAGTGGCATCACAGTGTTCCACTGATTGGTCCCCACTGAACTCGAAGGCTGCTGAAGCCTCCAGATCGTTTCAAACAGACTCCTCTGCCTTGACCTCTTGTCCTTGTGGAGCTGATTTTTGGCAGACAAGCATGCTCTAATACAATTGACAAGACTTGACCTTATTTCATCTTGATTTGCCCCCCACCCTCCCCAGCCTAGTTCAGCCCCAGCGAGACCTTCCTGAAAGCCTAGCTCTGTCGCTGTCCCATATGTTAGCTAGCTGTCCGGCCCAGCCTGGGGGCCGTGGGCTTGATAAAACCTGACCTGGCAGAGGTCTCCACACTGACCCCTAGGACACTCTCATGGAGACCTCCTTCCATGCTGACATGAAACCAGTGATGATGATTTGGGGTTCTAACTTTCAACCAGTCTAAATCCCCCTCGTTACACCTGGAGCTAGCCCACATCATTCCATCTCCTGGGAAAGATTGTTCTCTGGCTTTGCCAAAATCTAGGTTAGTGATCTTCATGGCATTCCCGCCATTTACCAATTGGGCCGTCCTGTCCACAAAAAGATGTCAGCCTGGCTTGACCTGTTCTGGGTGAAACCTACCTGGCTCACTAATCGCAGCTTTCTTCTCCAGATGGTCATTAGCCATGGCTTTAATAAGGTGTTCTCAAATCTTGCCCAGAAACCAAGCCACGCTCCCTGACTTGGAGTCTGCAAACTGTTTTCTTCCCTTTTGGAACAATGGCATGTTTCCCTCCTCTGGCCCTGTGGCATCTCTTCCACCCCATCTCTCCCCAGTCCTTTCAGTGCCGGAGGGTGGCACTTGTCGGGGCTCAGCAGGGGGTGAGCTAGACCTGATTAGCCAGAGAGTCCCCTTCATGTGTCCTGGCTGTCAGTCAACTTTGGTTTGTCCTTCCCAGGCTGTAGATCATCTACTGGAAGGAAGAAACAGCGAGCAGCTCTGCTCCCTCCTGCTCCGTTTGCATCATCCCACCCTCTGCATGTGTGCAGCTCTGCTCCTCTCCCTGGTCATGACGAGCCACCTCTCTTCCCCAAAATAGCTCTACACACACTCACACTTACACATACTCTCACACACACTCAAACACAATACTCACACTCACACACATACACACACACACTCATTCATACTCACACCCATTCATATACTTATACACACTCGGACATGTTTTCACACACTCACTCGTACATACTCTAACATGCTCATACTGACATATAACTCTCAGTTACACTCACACTCACATACTCTCAGTCACACACACACACACACACACACACATACACTCACATTCACTCACACACGCACACACAAAATCTCAAGCCCGCTTTTGTTGTTCTTAGCCTTTTTCTCCAGGTTCCTGTCATTCACTGGGTCAGTAATGCTGACACTGTCATTATGGGCTGATGCCAAGCATTCTGTTCCCTTGGATTCCTGTTCCTCACCCTTCCTTCTATCTCCCACATGTGTATTTTAAAGTCATGGTTGATTACAAGGTCTCGGTGCACCCATGTTGATCTCTACAGATGGTTCCCCTTCTTCCTTCTCTCTGTGCCTTCAGAATTTCATCTTGCCTCTATGATAAAGCAGGTATCCAAAATCTTCAGAGGATTTGCAAAAAATAAATAAGCCTGAAGCCATTGGGTTTTCATTTGGAAAAGTTACTGAGCTTTATCTACAACCTTTGTCCCAACATTCTGTTAGCTGGACATACACTGAAGGAGGCCCCAACAACCGACAGAAAGACCCACGTGTACAAAACATTCACAGTAGCAATTCTCATGGTGATCCAAAGTTGGGAACAAAGGAAGCCTCCACTGAATGAGGCTTGGACAGAGGCACCACCCCAGGAGGACTCTGGGATGGGCAGAGACACCTTGCCTGTGACCTTGGATACCTTCCTGAGACTCAGTTTTCTCCTCTATAAATGATTGGGCTAGGACCCTGTGGAGAGGATGAGAAAAGTCCCCCACCAGATGGTGTGAGGCATCTATTCCCGCTTGGTAGAGGGGCTGTAGATTCTGGCTGTCAAGTGTTACCTACCAGTCCCTTAGTTCAGCAGAGCTACTACGCCAGGTCATTGCCAACTGTTCTCTTATTGGAAAGGAAAGGTCCTATTTGGTGCTGTGGAGGATGCTCTTGGGAAATGAATGTGGCCGAAGAACCAATATGTATCAATAAAATACTCAGAGGGACACACACACACACACACACACACACACACACACACCATCTCATTCTTGTTCCTTTCCCAACACCCTGGGCTAAATCCCCAAAGACCTTTGGCTCCGGGGATGCTACTTACCCTGACTGTTCCTTGTCTGTATCGCAATAGAAGGGTCACTTCCCCCCATTGTTCCCATGACTTCTATCCCAGAAACCTCTTTCATCCTGTTGGTGAAAATCCCATTCAGAACAGAATGTCCTCATGTTGATTCCTCCACATTTTGAAGGATAAAGCCTCACTAAGACTAGTCAGATAGGAAGAGTGGCTGTGCCTTTGTCACAGGGCACCAACAGACCACATATTCTGGTGCCCACACTAGAACCCAGGGTCCTCTTTGCCCTATTTTCACATGTACCACGCTATCCAGGCCAGAAAAGTGGATGTCTAGGGTTTATTCATGGAGAAATGAAGAACATTCCCTCTGCCTCTGCTCTCCTTCAGTCAGCATTGGACGAAAAACAGAGACATTAGAGAGAGGTGTGATGGGGGCGGGGGAGGGGGGATAATAAGTTTCAGCTTAGACATGTTGAGTTTGAGATACCCATGGACTATCCCTTTGGAAATGTCCAATAGACCACTGGTGATGTGGGACTGGAGTTCGGGACAGAGTTGAGGACTAACATCTGAAAGTCATCTTGCATAGATGTCATTGAACTCATAGGAGCTGGTGAGATCACCAGGTGAGATGGAAGAAGAGAGGGCCCAGGACAGAGCCTTCAGGGACACCCACGGTTAGCAAGCAAGATTGGATGATGATCCAGCAAAGGGGCCTGAGAAGCAGTGACCAGACAGGTCAGGGAAATAGAGAAATGTGAGGGGAGAGAGAATTTAGGAAAAGAGGGCATCTGACCATGTCCCAGACTTTGGTGAGGCCAGGAGAGATGAGGACTGAGCCAAGGCCTCCAGATTACACGATTCAAAGGTCCTGGGAAGCTTAGGACAGTTTCAATTGAGTGATAGGGCAAGAAGCCAGGTTACAAGTTATGGAAAAGGGAGTGGAGAGAATGAAGTAACAAAATGAGGAAGACCGTGGATATCTATGGGGCACCCCTTAGTGTCTCTGCTCAGGCTCCCCATGTCCTGTTGTTGTTGGTAGTGTGGGGGATGTCACTCCCTCCCCCACACTCACTAACCTCCAGTGGCTCCCTATAGCCTCCAAGAGCAAACACAAAATCCTGTTTGGCCTTCAATGCCCTTCCTCAGCTGCCCCCTCCTCTCCCCACCACATCCTCTTGATCCAGTGACCCCAGCCTCCTGACTATTCCATGAACTGGTCCCTCCTTCTCTTGCTCTGGGCACTCTCAGGCTAGGGATACTCTTCCTTCTCTGCTCTTACCACTGACCTTCCTGGCTTCCTGTAAATCCCAACTAACATCTTGTCTCCTACAGGACACCTCCCCCAGCCTCTCTTTACTTGAGTACCTTCCTTTGACGACTTCCTCTTCATCCTGTATAGAGTACGCCAGTACATGACTATCTGTTTACTTGTCTCTCTCATTAGATTGTGAGCCCTTTGAGGGCAGGGACTGTCTTTGGCTCTTTTTGTATCTCCAGTGCTTGGCAATGGCACATAGTAGGCATTTACTGAATGCTTATTGACTTAGTGGTGTGATCAGACCTGTGCTTTAGGAAATCACTTTCAGAACTGAGTGGAGAATGGGCTCAAGTGGAGAAAGCCTGGAGTCAGGCAGACTCACCCCCTCCCCCCCCCTGCCCCAGCAGTTATTGCAATAGTCCAGGTGTCAGGTAATGAAAACCTGCATCAGGGTGGGAGGAGTGTCCAGGGTAAGAAAGGGGCACGTTCAAGAGATGTAGCAGAGTTTAGATGAACAAGAGAAAGATACAGAGGTGAAATTAACAAGAGATGCTGCAGAGGTGAGATGGACCAGAGATGCTGCAGAGGTGAAATGGACCAGAGGTGCAGCAGAGGTGAAATGGACCAGAGATGCTGCAGAGGTGAAATGGACCAGAGGTGCAGCAGAGGTGAAATGGACCAGAGGTGCAGCAGAGGTGAAATGGACCAGAGGTGCAGCAGAGGTGAAATGGACCAGAGGTGCAGCAGAGGTGAAATGGACCAGAGATGCTGCAGAGGTGAGATGGACCAGGGATGCTGCAGAGGTGAGATGGACCGGAGATGCTGCAGAGGTGAGATGGACCGGAGGTGCAGCAGAGGTGAGATGGACCGGAGATGCTGCAGAGGTGAGATGGACCGGAGGTGCAGCAGAGGTGAGATGGACCGGAGGTGCAGCAGAGGTGAGATGAACCGGGGATGCTGCAGAGGTGAGATGGACCGGA
>CM053580.1:855060-879374 GCA_028627135.1 Pseudochirops cupreus | reverse complement strand
GATGCTGCAGAGGTGAGATGGACCGGAGATGCTGCAGAGGTGAGATGGACCGGAGATGCTGCAGAGGTGAGATGGACCGGAGATGCTGCAGAGGTGAGATGGACCGGAGATGCTGCAGAGGTGAGATGGACCGGAGATGCTGCAGAGGTGAGATGGACCAAGGACGGCCAGGGGCCCCATGGCCCTGGGTTAGGACACTTCTTATTTATGGTGACATCCAGCCTGGAGAAGCTGCTGACCAAAGACCAAGGAGGAAGTTCCCCAGCCCTGCCCCCCCAGCTCCCAACATAAGAGTTCCCCTTTGGGGTGCCATTTACACTGCTTGATAGGTCTGCAGTTTTCCCTCTTTCCCTTCCTCTCCCCCTCTCCTCTTCTCCTCTTCCTTTCTAATTGCTCAACTTGATTTTAAAAAAGAAAGCAAGCTGGGCCCTTTTTGTTTCATTCAAAACCAGTTGTTTTTAATGGATCCAAATACATCTGTGTATATCCGAAGCATGAGGTTTGGAACCTCGGGGTCCCCTAGCAGGCTGAGAATCCTGGGGGCAAGGGCCCCCTATCTGGCCCTTCAGAAGCCATCTGGCTCTTCTCTCTACTGGCTCTAGCAGAAACCCTAGAGTGTCTCCATACCCTGCCCTCAGGTGGGAGGGACTCTGAGGTCTTGCTCCCAGCTCTGGTTTTCAGGGACAGCACCCACACAATAGCCCAACACATCTAACCGCCTCGTTGTCTTGGCCAGAGAGGCCCAGCCTGGGGGCGGTTCTGCTCAGCAATCATGACTTTCTCCCTCCTCTGTGCCCCCCACACAACCAGAGCACCCCATTTCATGATTCTCTTTACAATAATGGGGATCCCTTTGGCCCTTACAAATGCCAGGCTAGACCTCCCTGGGGAAGGTTAAATCTTTTGCTTTTTAATTCGTTTTTGTTTGTCTTCTTTTACTTTTATATTTTTCTTACATGTAAAAATGTAACATTCATTTAAAAAACATTTTTGAGTTCCAAATTCTTTCCTTCCTCCTTCCCCTCCCTCTTCCTTGGGATTCAGACGTAGCAGTGCTATTGCAGGGTCAAAGGTTATGCAGTTTTCTAGCCCTTTGGTCACAGTTTTAAATTGTTCTCCAGAATGGTTGGAGCAGCTCACAGCTCCACCAACAACGCATCAGTGGCCCTATTTTCCCCCATCCCCTCCAGCATTGGTCATTTTTTGTTTCTGTCATATTAGCCAATCTGATAGATGTGATGGTACTTCAGCACTGTTTTAATGTGCGTTTCTCTAATCAATAATGACTTAGAGCATTTTTTCATATGACTATAGATGGCTTTGATTTCTTCTGAAAACTACCTGTTCACATCCTTTGACCATCTATCAACTGGGGAATGACTTGTATTCTTATAAATTTGACTCAGTTCCCTATATATTTGAAATATGAGGCTTTTATCAGAGAAACTTGCTATAAAATTTCCTCCCCAGTTTCCTGCTCTCCTTCTAATCTTGGCTGCATTGGGGTTTTTGGTACAAAAACTTTAATGTAACCAAAATTTCCCACTTTACGCTTTGTAATGCTCTCTCTTGTTTGGTCCTAAAGTCTTCCCCTACCCAGAGATCTATTTCATGATCCCCTAATTTGCTTATGGTATCACCTTTTTATGTCTAAATCATGTGCCCACTGGGATCTTGTCCTGGTATATGCTGTGACATGTTGGTCTGCCCAACTGCTTCCCAGTTTTCCCAGCAGTTTTGTGCAATGGTGAGTTCTCATCCCCAAAGTGCCGCTCATCGGGCTTATCAGACGCCGGGTTACTGTGGTCTTGTATGCCTAACCTACTCCGCTGACGCGCCACTCTGTTCCTCAGCCACTTTTAGTGGCTGCAGCTTGGTAACAAGACAGTGAGAGATCAGGCGCCCCTGGGCCACCTTCTTTTGCTTTTTTGGATATTCTTGACCTTTTCGTCTTCCAGATGAATTTTGTTACATATTTTTTTCTAGCTCCATAAAATAATTATCTGGTAGTTTGGTGGGTATGGAACTGAATAAGAAAATTGTCATTCTTATTATATTGGTTTGACCCACCCACGAGCAGTTAATACTTCTCCAATTGTTTAGATCTGTCTTTATTTGTGTGAAAAGTGTTATGTAATTGTGTTTCTATAGTTCCTGGGTTTGTCTTGGCAGGCTGAATCCCAAGTATTTCATGGAAAATTAAATCGTTTTTAAGAATTGTATTTGGTATTTTATTTTCTCCAATTACATGTAAAAACAATTTTCAATATTAGTTTT
Organism: Pseudochirops cupreus; assembly: GCA_028627135.1. Lineage (NCBI taxonomy): Eukaryota > Metazoa > Chordata > Mammalia > Diprotodontia > Pseudocheiridae > Pseudochirops > Pseudochirops cupreus. The sequence goes on along the minus strand of CM053580.1, from coordinate 877,097 downwards.
TAAAATTCTGAGTTCCAAATTTTCTCCCTCTCCACTCCCCTCATTAAGAAGGCAATTTGATATAGGTTATACGTGTGTAGTTATGCAAAACATATTTCCATATTAGTCATGTCGCAAAAGAAAACATAGATTAAAAAACTAAAGAAAATTAAAAAGTCTGCTTCGATCTTTATTGAGGTGATATCAGCTCTTTCTCAGGAGCAGGACAGCATTTTTCATCATGAGCCCTTGGGGATTGTCTTGGATCATTGCATTGCTGGGAGCTGAGTCATTCACAGTAGATCATCATCGCTGTTTACAATGTTGCCCTTCCTGTGGACAGTGGTTTCCTGGTCCTGCTTACTTCACTTTGCATCAGCTCATGTGAGTCTTCCCAGGTTTCTCTGAGAGCATCCTGCTTGTCATTTCTTATAGTACAATAGTATTCCATCATAATCACACACCACAACTTATTCAGTCAGTCCCTAATTGATGGACATCCCTTCAGTTTCCAATTCTTTGTCACCAGAAAAGAGCTCACATTGATATTTTGTACATGTAGGTTCTTTTCCTTTTTTAAAAAATATCTCTTTGGGTGTACAGCGCCAGTGGTGGCGTAGCCTGGTCAAAGGGTATGCATGGTTGATATGAAGGTTAAATCTTAAGGATGACACCAAACAACAGGGAGCTCCTGATGGGCCGGGCCCTAGTTCTCTGCCTGGGGCAGGTTTTCTGATCTCTGTGATTTCCTTGAGCCGGAGGTAGGCCCTTGGTATTTCCTCTTAAAAAAGCCACACTGCAATGTCCACCACCACAAGAAGGAGAGAAAGTGTAGTCAGAGACACCAGGCACCCGACAGCAAAGGGGATCCTGGCATTGGGGGAGGCCCTTCAAGAGAACACTGGGGCCTCATAGGAAAAACAAACACGTGATGGAGAAACCAGACTGCTCACGTGCATCTGGCCCACAGTGGGTGAGGACACCATGCTCCAAACCTCTCAGGCTGGGCACGCTCCACCAGGGGGCCACTCATGGGGACCTCCAGGTGGTCTGAGGGGACTCACCTCAGCACTCCCTCCCAGAGGAGGTACTCAGCAAAGAGGGGGACAACAAAAGACAGTGGAGCTCTCAGGGAGCAGGGCCTGTGGGCTCTGAGGATTTCTGAGAAGCTTGGGGGCTCACAGGTTGGAGCCTGCTTTCTCACTAGGGGCGGGAGATGGGGGAGGGAAGTGTCTGGGTCAGGCCAAAAAAAAACCATTTGGCATCTACACAAGGCCATTAGTCTGTAGCCCTGGTTTGTGAATTGACTTCTAGGTTGGTACAGGGTCAAGGTGGAGCCTAAGCAAACTTATTCTGACCCTTTACTGTCCTGTCTCGCCACCCCCCTCCCTGCCCAGCACCCCTCTCCCAGCCAAGGCTTCCTGCACCCACTGAGGACCCGCCTGTTTGTTGTCCCCTCCCTGGCATCCTATAGCTTCCAGAATGATGTGGAACACCCAGTATGAAAGGCATTTATTTCTTTACTGTCCAAAGTGGACAGTGGTTTGGTTCCCAGGCAGACTTACAACATCTTCTTTGCCACCATGAAAAGAACTCTCTCTTGGTTTTTATGCCTGCCTGGCTGCCCACCCTCCCATCAAAAAGTCACCAGTCCCACAGGACCACCATTCTGCCAATCCTGACTGGCTTAAATGAATTCCCAATAATGTGAGAATGACCCATTCAGAACTACAGCAGACCCTTCTGAGCCCCTTGAAGGCAGGGCTGTTCTCTGCCCAAGCTAAGCCTAGCGCCTGGCACTTCTCAGTACCCGACAAATGTTTAATGATTGGGCCCTTCTTGTTCTTGGGTCCCAGCCCCTAGCACCTCTCCTGCCCAACAGCCAGTCTGCCCCCTCCCAACAGGACACACCTTCCAAAGCATGGCGATGATGCCAGCCAGCAGCAGAACTCCACCAGCGCTGCTTCCTAGAATGACGGGCAAGGTGTGGAACCTGGAGGCCTTCAGCAGGATGATGGTGATCTGGAAGGAGAGAGCCAACTAGCTGGAGGGGAAGGATACCACACCCTTCTCCAGAAGCCCCAGGTCACTAGGGGGTGCTGCAGCAGAGAGGGCAGAGGTCCTGTGGGACCCTGGGCAAGTCACTGAACCCGTCTGCCTCAGTGTCCTCATCTGTGAAATGGGGATAATAATAGCCCCTCCCTCCCTCCTTCCCAGGATTGTTGTGAGGATTCGATAATACTTGTAAAGGGAACATTTGCAGTCCTTATGTTGCTATATCAATGCTATATAAAAACTAATATAGAACAGGGACTTACAGACACTTGACTGAATGCTCCCCTACTCCCCCTTGCAGGAGTTGGCACCAGTTCTTAACAAACCCACAGTCCCCATGTTTCTGGTCAGTTACCGTCCAAACGGCAGTGAGCCACCTGTCTAGGGAGGTTTCCAAGCAGGGTCTACAGCATCCTTTCCTGCTCTGAGTTCAGTTAAATATGGTATGCATTTCCCTTGCATTTGAAGGATTCTGGCTTGGTGTTTTTGCATGGAAACGATGCTTTGAGAAATTCTGGGCAGGCTCCTAGGCGGGTCCACAAATTGTCTGGTGCTACGTTCTAAGGACCTCTCTCACCTTCAGCAGTGGCCACCTGCTTTCAGGACTGGCTTTTCCCAGCAAACACAGCCATGCCCGAGAGGAGGCCTCAAGTGACCCATGGGATTTAACGGAGGCCTTCCAACACCCAGAGCCCCACGCTTCTACAGCCCTATGGGCCAGAGAAAGCCCTTGGACAGCAGGCTTCCCAAACTTTCCAAACCTATTTCTGTTTCATTTTCGTGGGCTCCGGGCTAAGCCAGCCACTGTCCACCTCCCAGCCCTCGAGGCATCATCAGTGACCTCGAAAGGGGTGAGAGGGACATTCTGTAGCAAGGTCAAGACCAGGTGCCTGTGCCGTGGAGAAGTCTCTCCCTTCACCCTGTGTTCTGTCACGGTAGGAGGGGACCTTGTGAAAGGTGACCAAGGGGCGGGGGAGACTCCGGTGGCCGTTCTACTCTACCCAGCGCTTTCGTTAGGAATCTCAGGGGAAGGCGCAGGAGCCCAAATGCCGAGCCCGTTTGCTCTCGGAGGAGGCTTCGGCCCACTCAGCCCCCTCCAGCCCCTCAAGCTCCCTCCCTTACCGAGCTCCTGAGGCTGCCCGGGCCCTGGCTCTCGTACATCGCTTCGTGGAAGGAGATCTCAGCGGGGATGCACAGCTTCGACAGGACCTCGGGCAGCTGCAGCGGGGAAAAGGGGATCAGGCAGGTGGGGGGCCGCGTCGCTCCGCTCCCCTCCCGAAGCGTCCTCCCCACCCTACCTGCGGGCTCAGCTCGGCCTCCAGCCACACTTTGGAGGGGGCGGAGGACAGGACGCAGCGCAGCTGCAGCCACTGCAGGTCCTGGCCAGGGAGACGACAGACTGGCGGTCAGAGGAGCGATGGCCAAGGGGGATTCCCTCCAACCCCCAGAAGGCAGGGGATTGCCATGGCTGGAGGCCACGCCTCCGGGGAGGGGTTCTGGAAGGCAGGGGGAGGGAGGGGTCCTCGGACTGGAGATCACGCCTCCTGGGCAGGGCTTTGAAAGGCAAGGCCGGAGAGTCCCTAGACTGGAGGCCACGCCCCCGGGGCGGGGCTCTGGAAGGCGGAGCTGCGGAGCCCTCCTAGATGCGGGGCGGGCATCTCGGGCCCACGTTCACTCACCGCAGGCTCAGTGGGCGCTTCTGGGCAGCGGGCCTTGCAACCTAGTTCCCTGCTGCACTTCGAACCGGCCTGGAGAACGGAAAAGACCGGGAGGTGCCTCAGGCAATCCTTCCTCTGGCTCCGCCCTTAGACTGCTAGCCTATCAGGGTTGTGAGGAGGGGCGGCCGCTTTCCCTACGCACGCAAACAGGCGTGCAGCTGAGGGCCCCGCCTGTCGGCGCCTGCCAATCCAGGGCCTCCGCTGCGGAGAGGGGGCGGGCACAACTGTCTCGGTTAGAGCCTATCCCACAAACCGGAGCGGCTTTCGGCGCAGGCGCAGTGAAGGGCCTTTGGGGCGGACACCCCCCCCCCCCTCTCCCAGGAATACGCATGCGCGCAAGGAGCGGGGCGGGACAGGCGGGAGATTCGAAGCCAGAAGCAGAGGTCTTGCGGCGGGAGTGGGCGCTCCCTGCGTCTGCGGCCGTTGCGCTTGCGCTGCGCACCCGCCAGGCACGATGGCGGCGTCCCGGGGCCCACGGGCTCAGGCCCGGCTGCTCCTGACCTACGGTGGCCTGGGCCGCGGGCGGCGGCGGGGCCCCGGGCGCGGGGCGCACGCGCGGGTGGCGGCCGCGCCCTGGTTCTCCCCGGCCCGCGAACGCCGGCGCCTCTTTTCCAGCAGCAGCAGCGGCCTGAGCGCCGGCAGCCCCGGCGTCGGGCCCGGCAGCGGCAGCAGCAGCAGCAGCCCCGCCTCTGCCGCAGACTCGGACCCCGACTTCGAGCCGGGGCTTGCGTGTGGCTCCCCGGGGGCGGCCAGGCAGCCGTGGCAGCGGCGCCTGCGGGCGCGGGCCCCAGAAGAGGAGGCGGAGGAGGAGGACGAAGAGGAGGAGGAGGAGGAGGCCAGGGCCAAGGAGAACCAGCCGCACTGCCACGTGACCGAGCGCTCCTGGAGGCTCCGGACACAGGGCCAGAGGCCGGGCCCCCCCCTCTGCAGCACCCCAGGCCCGCCCGCAGCCCCCACCCCCCGCAGCATCCTGGCTGGCCTCAGCCCGGTCTGCAACTTTAGCCCTGCAGAGTCCCGGCCCAGCCTGGCCACCAGCGCATCCCTCTTCAGCCCGGAGCCCCCCGAGGGCCTCCATGCAGAGCCCCCCCAGAAGATGGCCACGCTGGCCCGGGCTCCCCAGAGCACGGCCCGCAAGGCCTGCATCAGCGGCCTCAGCTCAGCCCGCTGGAGGCGGGGCCGGCCCCCCCAGGCCAGGCACCCCCCGGGCCCCTCGGCTGCACAGGGAACACGGGGGGCGTCGGCCTGGCGCGCCTCGCTCTCCTTCCACCAGAAGAAGAAGGTGGTGGCCGAGCCGCAGCCCGGCACCAGGCCCCGCAGCCCGCCAGCCCTGGACGCGTCCTGGCAGGCCTCCTCCATGTACGCGCTGACCCCCGACACGTCCCTGTTGGGTGAGGAAGCACTGCTGTCCGACGCCCAGAAGGTGTACCGTGAGTGCCAGCAGGACGGGCCGCTGGCCTTTGGCCACTACCTGGCTCCCAGCCGCCTCCAGAGCTGCGAGAAGATCGGGGAGGGCGTGTTCGGGGAGGTGTTCCGCACCGTAGTGGACGGGCGCACTGCGGCTTTCAAGGTCATCGCCATCGAAGGCAAGGCGCTGGTGAACGGGAGCCCGCAGAAGACCTTCGCGGAGATTCTGCCTGAGATCATCATCTCCAAGGAGCTGAGCCTCTTGTCCGAGGAGGCCCCCAACCGCACAGATGGCTTCATTGGCCTGTTCGCGGTGCACTGCGTGCAGGGTGCCTACCCCGAGGTGCTGCTGCGTGCTTGGGATGCCTTCCGCAGCAGCCGGGGCTCAGAGAACGAGCGGCCGGACTTCTTTGGCCCGGAGCAGCTCTACGTGGTGCTGGAGTTTGAGTTTGGGGGCTTGGACCTGGAGCACATGCGCAAGCAGCTGTCCTCTGTGGCCATGGCCAAGAGCCTGCTGCACCAGGTGACGGCTGCGCTGGCTGTGGCCGAGGCTGCCCTGCGCTTCGAGCATCGGGACCTGCACTGGGGCAACGTGCTGGTGAAGAGGACTAGTGCCAAAGAGCTGGGCTACACGCTCAACGGGCAGCCGGGCACCATCGCCACCCACGGCATCCACATCAACATCATCGATTACACGCTCTCCCGGCTGGAGAAGGATGGCCTGGTGGTCTTCTGTGACATTTCCCAGGAACCTGAGCTCTTCCAGGGCCAAGGGGACTACCAGTTTGAAATCTACAGGCTCATGAAAAAGAGGACCCGAAATCGCTGGGCCCACTACCACCCCTACAGCAACGTGCTGTGGCTCCACTACCTAGCCGACAAGGTCCTTAAGGAGATGGCCTTTAAGAAGAAGGCCGCCACAGCGCCCATGCGCCGCATGAGACAGCAGATCCAGGCCTTCCACAAGTCTGTGCTGGGCTTTGACTCGGCCACAGAGCTGCTGCAGGGCCACAGCCTTTTCCAGTGACTGGCCCTGCCCTGGCTGGTGGCTTAGCAGGACTGCTGGGGAGTTTTCTAAGCTAGAAGAGTGTAATTATAATTTTGTCTTTGAAAAGCACTTGCTATCTACAGTTTTCAGGTCACCCCAAAATGAAAACTGAACTCTTGGAGGGATCAGTTCTATAAATGAGTATTTCCTGTGTTTTTGGTCTTGGTTTTTGGAGGGCCTAAACCCAGAGGAGCAGATTGGCATGAGTAGGTGAGGAACAAGGGTAGCCTGGGGTTCCAGGCAGGCGGGAGGGGTGCTGTCATGCCAGTGACTTCAGCTCCAAACTGGGGAACGCTGCATGCTAAAGGACTGGAAAGGAGGGAGGGATAGGAGGGGGCCAAAGAAAGAACTTGGGAGGGAGAGAGTCCTGTAGGGCCAGGAAATGGATGGAGGAGAAGGGGAGCAGGGGCAAGAGATGCTGGGGTCACTTCCACAGCTAGCCACCCTGGAAAGCCCAGAGGGGAACGAAAGTTCCCCCTCCAAAAGTCCGACCCCTTGATTTCCTCCATGTCTGGGGGGGGGAAACGACAAAATGGGAGTGGTTCCCAGGGCACAGTGGATGATGCTGGGCATCCTGTGCACTTTTTCCTTGGTTTTCCTGAGTCTCTTGCTCCTTTTCTAGCTTAAGGAAGATCCCAAATTAAGAGCACCTGTACAGAGGACCTGTTGAGAAAAGTTTCTAGGTACCTGTGTGGTGGTTACATTCTTCAGTTTTATGATGTCATGGCCTTGCCTTCTGGCAGGAACACAGACTTCTAATACCAACTTGGCTCCAAAGGGATTTTCCCCATGGATCTACAAAGGGAACAGAAGAGAAAGTCAGCCCCTTGTGATTAAGCATGAGGCAGGCAAATTTGATCCTGGGATACCTACATTAAACTGGAATTCTTTGTGCTCTGAGAGGCCTTGGCTGGTGGTCATGTACGTCACTAGGGGTCTGTGGGTGAGATGCCACAGATGAGCTGAGCTGGCTCCTGGGACCCTCAAGGAGAGGAGGGGGCAGGCTTGACCAGGTCAGGACATGGGGTCCAAAGTGAGTATGAATTAGAGCGGCATTGCAAATTAGCCACAATGGGAGGCAGGAGAGGAAACTTTGGACAGTCCTGGAGACCAGCTAGAATGTTGGCCCTTGGGGAGACTCAGTTGTAGCAGCTTCAGATTGCCCCCAGCCCCTAGGGGAGCCACAGCCCCACTTACTTATGGAGAGCTACAGCAAGGCGGTACTTGATCTGAAGCTCCTGTTTCTCTTCCACCGGGAGCTGACCATTGGCACTGAGGGAGGAAAGGAGAGGCGGTCTGCCTCTTGGCCATGGCTTCCTGTTGGGACCTTCCCACAGAGTCCAAGGGGAGGGCATGGCTGAGTGCACTGCCCATTAAGTGTACCAGGTAACAATGGATGCCCCCTTCTCCTGACTAATACTGTATTTTAGGCAGGCCCACCCACCTTTGGGAGCAGATCCCAAGGGTAGGGCTTCCTAAGGAGGGGGAGAAGGGGCACCAGAAGCAGCAGCCTTGTCTTTTAAGTCAAACACTTTTAAAGGAGTTTCTAAAAAGCCTGGAGAGCCCTTGGGGGCCAAAGGGGTCTTTAGAAAGACCTGCCAGCTGCACGCTGCCCCTTGAGGCCCAATGTTGTAACTACTCGATTGAGGGCAATCAGGGCCTGCCTGCTTCTTCTCTCGAGCTGACCAAAGTCCCTGGAGTTAGGAAAAAGAAAACCAGCTTCTGAGCTCACCATAGGAAAGCCCTACGACATAATTAGCACTTGCTTGTTGAGTCAATTCAGTGTGGACCTTACTCTTAGTGACACCTCTCACCCCTGAGGGTTGTGTCAGCAGGGACACTGGAGGGGTTTGCCATGTCCTTCAGCTCATTTTGCAGATGAGGGAACTGAGGCAGACAGGGTGAAGTGACTTGCCCAGGGTAACACAGCTAGTGAGAACCTGAGGCTGGATTTGAAGTCAGGTCCCCCTGGCTCCAGGCTCTGCGCTCTAACCACCTCGCCCCCCCCTCCAGCTGCCCACTTCATACTTACTTGGTGACATTAACGGTAATTTCTGCTGTTTCACTGGGAAATGTTTTTTCGTCCAGTTGCCAGGTTATTGAAAAGTTGACCTGTTTTAGAGGAGAGATAACACGCGAATACCCCTCTAAATCAACAAAAAGCATTGGCCCCCCAAGGGATGTTGGCTTGTGCCCTGGAAAAGGGTGTGGCTCTTTGGGGCCTGCCTGCTCCAGACGGTGGTAGACATGGGTTAGGACAAGATCGAGGTATAGGTCCTGAGCAGGCCCCGGGCAACCTTGGGATACTGAAGGTGGAAATGGCAAACCTGGGCAGGGGGCCGGCCTCCAGCAGGGAACTTACATGGGACTTCCTGAACACGGAGTGGCCGATCTTACAGATGATGGCTAGGACAGACGTGGCAGGCCTGGGGTCCATGCACTGGATGGGGTGTGAGGAGGGCTGTGGACACAAGGCAGCACCATCATCAGAAGGGGAGGAAGAGAGAGGGTTCCCTTTCTGAGCGCTGGGGCTCCGGGGAAACCAGTGGTGTTCCCATTTACATGTAATGCAGCCTCTTCCAAACCACCTGACATCCAGCCCACATCCCTCTGTGTTCCCCACAAGATCAGCTCTTGGCCTGATCTCCCTGCTCTGGCTCATGGCAATCGCTGCTTCCTCTTCTAGGGGTCACTAACCACCCCTCTAAGAACCTTCTAAAACATTGTCAGAAATGGAAGTTAAGGTCCTTGGCCTCTGGTTTACAGGCTCCTTCTCTTTGGAGAGGAAAGGTGGTGACACCTTAATGTTAGACACAGGGCTCACCTTTTGGATTCTCTTCAGCTGCAGGTTTGGAGGGTGTGTCAGAATCATTCTGGTCATGTAGGAATCTTCCCCAGTGTTGGCAAGATGAACGTTCATTGTCACCTCCTTTGTGACCCCCACCACTACTCTCTTCCTGCACAAGGCATTGGGGTGGGTATATACAGTGGGTCAGACTCTGGCACCTGCTGAGCCCCTTGTCTACTCAGACAAACACCTCCCTACTTGGGATCTGAGTATGAGACTACATTCATCCCTGTTTGAATTTCATTTTTCTGGATATGGCCCAAGGCAAGAATCCCATCTGGCTTTGTGTCATTGCCCTTAGCCCGCCAGAGACTGGCGTCAGTTCCTTTGCATGGCTCCGCCCTTGCCCAGACCTTCATCACCTAGACCGCTGCAGCGAATGTTCCTGACACACAGTTTGGACCAAACCATTCCCCTGCTCAGTAAAGGTCAGTGGCTCCTTAGTGATTGCCACTGGGGCAACCACAAGCTCCTCTGTCTGCCCTTATATCTCTTCGCCACCAGACTCTCAAGGAGCCTCTTAGCCACGTGACACGTTCTGCCCCTTCTGACACTAGTCCAGACTGACCTGGCTGTTTCCCACATAATGCTTGGTCTCCTGTCCCCGTGGCTCTGTACAGGCATTGCCATGGCCCTGGCGTGCATGCCCTCCTCCCCCTGCTGCTTAGAATCTGTTCTGTTTCTGCCTCCTCGGGGCCTGCAGCACCTGGCCCAGCTGAGCTCCAGAATCTCCTCAGAGATTTCTGAGGAGGGCATGAGCGGTCATACCCACCTGTTCTTTGGGCACCTGGGCTGTATCTCACTAGTGCAGGGCCTCTGACCCAGTCCAGTCCAAGAAACATTTACTCAGCATGTCATTGTGCTAGGTACTGGGGGTGGGGGGAGGACCCAGACTGAATCCATAGCACCCCCCGCCCTCACCCAGCTGGCAGTCTGTTGTGGTGACACAGCATGTCAGCAGACACGTATGTCCATGATGGTTTGAGAAGGAAAAGGAACATTGTCCTCAGGAAGTGGTATTGAGGGTTTTTGAGAGAGGCGAAGAGAATTGGAGACCACCTTTGCAGAGATGTGGAGGGAGGAGACAAGACGGGAGACCGCTTTTAGGAAACAGCAAGGAAGCCCATTGGACCACATCTATGAGAAACCTGGCCAGCCTTGGATGTGGATGTTCTGGCTCCAATGACAAGTCAGCAAAGGGTCTGCAGCAGGCCAGTAGCTGGCCAGACTTGGGCCTTAGGCTCCACACACTGCTGTCACACACCTGCCCCCTGGACACCACTGGTGTAGAGGACGGGCGAAGAGCAGTTCTGGGAGCAGAAACTGGGAGTCCAATGAGGCAAGTCCTGGCAAGAAGCGCTGAGAGCCTGAAGGAGCCCACAATATTTGGCAGCCAATTGGAGGGAGGGAGGGCTGAGGGGGGAAATCTAGACTGCTGGGAACAGGTGGTGGCAATAGAAATAGAAAGTTTAGGCAAGGGTTTCACAGGTTTCCTTTTTGGACAGGTTAAATCCCAGTGGAGATGCCCAAAAGATAGCTGTCGATGTGGGTCTGGAGCAGGGGAGGGAGGTGAAGGTTGGATGTGAATCAACTGCATTGACGTGAGAGCTGGTGAGATCATGGAGAAGAGAGTCTAGAAGAAGTCTTGAGGGCCCTCATGGTTACAGAACAGGGCATGGGGATGAGCCTGCCAAATCGCCTGAGCTAGGAGGACAACCAAGGGAGATCAGAGCCTGAAAGTCCAGGGAGGAGAGAGCTGGTCCAGTGGTCACAGTGCAGAGAGCTCCAGAAGGTAGACACCAAGTCAAGCGGAGGGGTGAGGGCTGGGGGCCTGGCTGCAGGAAGAGGGTGAGCAGAGGCTTTTAAGGAACTCATCTATGGAAAGGAGGTGGTAAGAGAAGACTGGAGGCGCCTGAGGAATGGTGTGGGTGGATCTTGGTGACTTTGAGGACTGAGAAGAGCCAGGTGCCTGGATAGGGAAAGTTGGCGACAGAATAGTGCAGAAGGGATGAGCTGGTCTTGCCCAGGAGAAGAGGCTCCCTCTCCTGGAGAGCGAGCTCGGTGCCTACTGGGCAGCGGCTCTCTTGGTGTACGGGACAGACAACATGCTAATCACCATGGACAGGCAAGATGTCGGCAGACAAGATGAAGGGAGAGGGAAGGCACAGAGATTACCAAAGTGGGTGATACCATACCCTGGGGAACACTGGAACGATCGGAGGGGGGGCTGGATAAAAAGAAGGGGGTGGTGGAAGCATAACGAAAGGAGAAGAAAATTTTGAAAAAGATGTTTCATCTGTAGTGTAACGGTTAAAATCATTGTGATTTCATTCTCTTCCAAATAAACACAAAATGCAAGTTCTAGCCCCTCAGTGGTCAAGTCCACTTGGGGCTTAACAAGCAACGTTGGCAGGCGAGTGCTGCGCGCATCCGCAGGGATATGTGCCTGTAATGAGTTGTTTACAGTATGACACTATGTGGTTACATGATGCAATATTGCCTCATTAAAATTGCAATGCAGGAAAACCCACAAATTTATAATAAATTATTAGATTTAAGATGCATCTTCTAAAAAAAATTTTAAATGATGCAAATTTTAAAAACCAGACTGTTAAAGGGTTAAAGAAAGTGGATTTCCAGGGGGATGTGGTGTATTTTTTTAAGGAGGTAACAGGCCAAATGAGTTTGGGAACCTCGAGGAGGGGGATGAGAAACACCCACTGCAGGAGGCGGAACCAGGAGTTGGAGGGGAGCGGTTCAGGCGGCGGGCCACGCACAGTGGAGGAAGAGGGGCGATGGGAGGGCGAAGTGCCACAGGAATCAGACTAGAAAGGTGAGAGGGCCAGGCGTGAAGGGCCTTAAAACCCAAACAGATGACTAGGGAGTGACGTGGTCAGTGGAAGCCCTGTCGGACAGAGGTGGTTTTAAGGGAGATGGATACCTGGCTGCGCCCCGGCATCCAGTGGGTGAAGGCTAGAAGGAAAGAGCCCATTTTTAGCTCCACACCAGACAATTTCCAAGCATTTAAAGGTAGGGCGGGTTGCCTGACGAGGTAGCGAGTTCTGGGTCATGGGAGGGAGGTGTGCCGGCAGAGTCCTATGTGCTCCGCTCTTTCTCTGGCCCCAGCCTGGACGCGATCAAGGACTACAGCGCAGTCGCTTCCGTGAAGGGGATTGACACTTACGGGAAGAGTTCAGTCTTCAGCTTTAGTTCCGCCACACACACCGACTGGTTCTTGCAGTCTTTTTCGTAGGGCAGCTGAAGACAGATTGGGAGACATGGCATTAGACCATGGGGGCGGGGGGGAGGGGGGGGGCGGCGGCGGCGTGATTGTGATAGCCCCAGGCGGCCAGGGCACGAGAGAAGTTAAAGGTGACTGGGTTCCTCCGGGGGAAGCTCGGCCCCCGCGCAAAGCAGAAATCATCCGCCCTCACCCACCCTCAACAGTTGAGCAGAAAAACCATCTGAATTTGGGAAAGTCCTAATACTCATCTGTAAAATGGGTGCACGGAAGGGGAAGGTTGGTCAAGGCGACTTTTAGGGTCCCTCCGGGCCTGTGGTCTCTGATCTTGTATAGGTATTATTGGACATTTTAAGAGGAAAGCTGCTGGCGTGTCTGAGCACGTGTTAGATGTGTGGGCTCCTTTGAGGACGTGGGCGAGGGAACAGAGATGGGAGAGTCTGCTAGCTGCGGCCTTGGGCATCCAGCTCCGCAAAGGGCAAGAACCCTCCAGACCATCCCCACGCCCCCTGCGGCCCCCGTAGCTCAGGCAGGGGGAGCTCCAGCCGCACATGTGGAAGGAGGCCCACCATCCCTTGTGGAGAGGAATTTAAACCAGCCCCTCGGTGGCCTTCACTACCTCAGCTGGGGACCTGGAGGCAACAAGCCCTGCGTTCCAGTCCAGCCTCAGACGCTTACTAACTGTGTGAGCTGGCCAGGTCAGGACAATGACTGCCAGCACCTGTCGCTGTTGTTGTGGGGATCAAATGAAACAACCTTTGTTAGCTATTATTATTCGTTATTGTCATTAAGAAGGGGAGGCAGCAGGAGCATTTTTCAGAAATCCAAGGTGTGAGCCCCTGACTTGTCAGGTTTTAAAGAGACCTCCACATAGCCCCAAGCCAGGGACATGTGCGTGCCCACACTGGGAACAGTGACTTCAGCTCTGGTGTCTTTGATTTCCTGGCCTGAGAGATCTTTTAATCTGCTTCCCTGATTCTGAATAAATATAACACCCAGTAGCTTTGCTTTCAGACTCCATTCTCCCATCACCTGCTTTCTTCCTCAGGCTTCAGAAACCCAGTCCCTCCTCCCCACCCTTTCCATTCCTTTGATGGACCCCAGAGTGCTTGGGGACTGACCCCAAGGACCCACCCACCGGGGCTCTCCCAGAGGAGCCCTGGGCAGGCCCTGGCATGAGGGAGTTGGGCTGAGTTAACCCCTGAGGTGGTTACCTCAAAGTGGGCGGTGGGCTTGCTGAGCTGATCCAGGATGGATTGGGGGTGCTCTTGATGGCCCTCCACCTTACTTAGCTGGTAACTGACCTTGATTGTGATGTTGGAAAAGCAGTCATAGGCACACACCTGCCATGGAAGATGGAGGGGGCCTTGATCAGCAGGTGGGAACCTGAGTTGCCCGGCCAGCCTCTGCCCCAGCCACCCTGGAGCAGCTACGCTCCCAGGCTTTCCCTGCACCAGTTGGGGTGGCCCCGCAGACACCTGGGGCTTTGGGAGCCATGGGGCAGGTGCCTAGCAGAAGGGATTTGGGGCAGACCTAGGGTCCCCAGGAAGTCTTTCTTGGTTATCCCACCAAGAGGGCTCTTTTCTGGGTCCCCCAGAATGTGATTTCACTGGAGCAGGAAGCACCTCCTCCCAAGAGCTTGGCACCTTGCTGGGAAGGGCCTCAGAGAGGTCGAGCCACATGCCCAGGGTCACAAAGTCGGTCTTCCTGGCCTCAAGCTGGCTTTCTTTTATACAGCAATTCTACTAGGGCCAGTCTCCCCCTTTACCGATGAGACTGAGCTCACACAACTGGTGTCAGTCTTGCTGACTCCAGGCCCAGGGCTCTGTCCACAGAGTCCACACTGGGATAAAGAATATGATGGAGCAGCTCAGGCTGCCCCCACATCTGCCCAGAAGGTCTTCCCTACTTATCTGGTGAAGCCTGATGCCAAGGCTGCCTCCACCAGGAAGCCTTCTCTGATTCCCCTTGTTGGTAATGGCCACCCTTCCCTTTGGACCTAGCCTTCCATTAGACTGTAAGCTCCATGAGGGCAGGCACTGTGTCTTCCCTAAACTCTGTATCTCCCCCAATGCTGAGCTCAGTGCCCTACAAACAGCAAGGATTTCTTGAATGTTTGTGGAACCTGATGAATGGGGGAGGGAGGCCCCACTTCCTGTGAGCCCCACCCCCAGCAAACTAGCCTACAGCCTCCTGTTGTCCCCAGGGTGCCAGTGGGGGCTGGCACTTTCCCCTTCCCCACCCTCCTGTGCTGGAATAACTAAGGAGAAACAGAAAGATCCAGAGGAGGTGGGAGGACCCCCAGGGGCCTTTCTCCATGGTCTGCATCTGGCCAGCTCCTCGGAAACAGGCCCCATGCTGTCCCATGGCCTGGCCTCTACCTCTCCCTCCACTGGGATGAGCCAGAAGTCGGCACAGCCAGGGCCCAGCCTCTCCTGCTGGCTCCGAGAGCTCTGATCTTCAAACAGAACTCGCTTCTGCTGCTTCTTCACGTCCAGCTCGATGGTCACATTCAGAAACGGCCCCCTGGCCCCTGAAGCAAAGATGAGAACATCCTGCTGGGCCCTCCCAGGAAGAACATCCAGACGAGGCTGCTTAGGGCCCTGCCTGCTCTGCCCTGCCCCTCCAGGGAGTGCTGAGCACCCCAAGGGGCCCTGGCCAGGGACCGGAGGAGAGGCTGAAGGGAAGGATGCCCAAGCAGGGCCAGCCTGGACCAAATGAAGGACTTAGAGAAGCTGGGCCAGTCACTTGACCTGGGTCTGCTCAGTGTCCTATCTGTCAAATGGGGGCCATAACAGCCTCCTACCCAGGGTTGTTGAGAGGGTCAAATGAGAGAATGATTATACTGCGCTTAGGCCAGGACCTGGCAGGCAAGTAGGAGCCTAATAGGTCCTTCCTTCCTCCCTCCTTCCTCCCTCCCCCCTTCCTCCCTCCCCCCTTCCTCCCGCTCTCCTTTTTCTTTTCCTTCCTCCCTCCTTCCTCTGTCTCTTCCTCCCATAGATTTATAATCCTCAGTGTTTCCTTCCTGCTCTGTCTTCTTCCCTCCTTCAGGCACATAGGGCACAGACAAGTAGGGATCTAGTGTGGTCATTCGCACTAAGGTCTAAATAGGGCTCACTCATTCATGCCTCTGCAGGCTGCATCACGGACTCCCCCAGGCCCTCTTCCCTGGCAGCTGCAGCCTCCAGCTCTGCCTGGGGTCCCTCCCAGAAGCTCCTTTGTAAGGAGGATGACTGAGCCCACCTGCCTTGGTTCTGTCCCAGCCGCCCTCTCCTCCATTTACTGTGGTCTGGCCCCACTAGACTGCCCGCTCCTTGCAGGCGCAGAGTCTTTCTGATTGCACTGGAATTGCTAGCACTTGGCACAATGTGGCACATTATGATTGGCGGAATGAGGGCAGCTGGGGTGGGCTGGTCCTGGCACAGGAAAGACCAGCAGAGGGGCCCCAGGACCCCAGGAAAAGGAGGCACCAGAGTTGGAGTCTGCAGGGGCCTAGCCCAGAAGGTTAGAAGGGAGGTGGCCAGATAGCCGGGAACTGGCCCTGCAAAGAGCAGGCTTTTGCCTTGAAGGAGCAGTCGGGCACCTGCCAGCCTCCCTTCTATGTGTCAGGGGGCCCAAAGGGAAGGACAGAGAGGCTCCCAGCCCCCAGGCTGGGCAGGCCCTGGCACACCCACGAGCACACACATATACATACTCACACGTATACATACATACACTCACAAATACACATTCACACGCATACTCTCACACATACACACACCAGCACACAGACACAAACATACATATACCTTCAGTCACACATACATATATGCTTACACATAAGTATGAACTCACAAACACATAATGCACACACATGCACATATATACACTCACACACTCATGTACTCCCACAGATTCCCACATACACACTCATGTACTCCCATGCACACACTCACACAATGCACTCCCACATACACACTCACAAATACATATACATGCACACACTCATGCACTCCCCCCACAACACACTCATGTATTCCCACACAGATTCACACATACGATCATGCACTCCCATGCACACACTCACACACATTCACAAATACACATACATGCGCGCACACACTCATATACTCCTGCACACAGATATACACTCATGCACTCCCATGCACACACACTCACAAACATATAACGCACACACACATGCACATACATACACACACACTCGTACTCCCACGCAGACTCACACACACTCATGCACACCCATGCACACACTCAACACTCACAAATACACATACATGCACACATACATGTACACACTTATGTATTCCCATGCACACACTCACACAATGCACTCCCACATACACACTCACATATACATATACTCACACACTCACAAATACACATACATGCATACACTCATGCACTTTCCCCACAACACACTCATATACTCCCACACAGACTCACACACATGTTCATGCGCTCCCGTGCACACACACACACACACACACACACACTTACAAATACACATACATGCACACAACTCACTCATGCACTCCTGCACACAGACACACACACAAAACTCATGCACACACACTTACAAATACATACATGTACACACACGTAAACACTCATGTACTCCTGTGCATATACTCACACACATGTACTCCCACATATATATATATATATATATATATATATATGTATATATACATATATTCCCACACACTCACAAATACACATACGCACACACTCATGTACTCCCTTGCACACATACACTCGTGCACTCCCACACACACACTCACTCACAAATATATACATGCACACACATTCATACACTCACACACACTTACACACACTCACACACACTCACATATACACCCCTCTGCAGGTACCTTTCCTGGCCCACAGGCTCTTTGGCGTCACCTCAAAGCACAGTCGAGTGCTGATGTTCTGATAGTGGCCAGGCCTCACCATGCTAGGGCTGAAGATCATGGTGGCCTGTGTCCTGACCACAGGCCTGGAGCTGGGGAGGGAGCAGAGGTAGGCTGAGGCCTGAGCCGAAGTGGGGGAGGGCTGTGGGGGGGGACTTTGGGAGGTTTTATATCAGGGAGGGGCTGTTTGTGGGACTCAGACTCACCTCCCCCAATTCACATGACCCCATTGACCTCAGCTCCACCCTCAGATCCCCTCCCATATTCCATCCCCACCCCTCCTAAAGGGGCTTGGGAATTCCACCATTGGAAGCGCTGGCCCTCAGTGATGGGGAAGGGACAAAGGACCAGACTTGGGGCACTCCTACCGCAGCACAGCTGCCCGGCCCAGAGAACCAACAGCAATGTCATCCAAGCCGTCCCCGGAGATGTCAACTCCACCAGCAACAGACACCCCGAAATACCGCAGCCCAGGGGCCACTTTGGCGGCCGGGACCCGCTGCGGAGGCAAGGTGTGTCTGGTCTTTCTGTGAAAGCCTCTGACTCCCCTGCAGCCCCACCCCTCCCAAGGAAGCCCTTAGAAAGAGGCTGAGGCCTGGCCCTGGGCATCCTGAGCAGGCCCTCCTCCCCCTCCCCAGAGCCAGCACGGGTCCTGACACTAGGGTGTGTCACCTCACGGGCCTTGGCCTCACTGTCAGGTGAGGGAGCTGGACAACCCCCTGACGGGCCCTTGGCAGCTGCCACAGGAGGTGGAGCACTGGGTCTGGAGCTGGGAGGATTCGAGTTCAAATCCAGCCTCACTTACTTCCTAGCTGGGTAAGTCACTGACCCTCTGGCTGCCTCAGTTTCCTCCCTCCTGAGGGAGATGAAACCATGTGTATAAAGCACTTTGGACGTCGCAGGCAGGTGCTTCCTTTTTTCCTGCCATCCAACTCTACAAACGTTCCTGTGATCTTTGGCCAGCCAAGAGGGGCTGCGGCACATGTCTGTGTGTGCGTGCGTATTGTGTTTGCACGTGTGTGTTTGTACCTGGTGTGTCTGCTTGTGTGGGCATATGTATGCGGTGTGTGTGCCTGCATGTCTGGATGCAAGGGGCCGCACCCCCAGTCCCAGGGAGAGGCAGGTGGCTGTGGGCCTGCCCAGGGAGTGCCCGGGCACAGGCTGGCCCCTATGGAGCAGAGGGGGCAGGGGGCACTGGGGATGTGGGGGCCACAGCATCACACATGGCCATGCGCCCTTGCCCGATACCTGAGAGGGGCTGCCTGTGATGCCGTGGCGGTGCCCATTGTAGATGTAGATGCTGCCAAAGCTGGAGTCGGCATCCACTGGGTACCCCTCCAGGGGGGCCCCGATGACCACGTCGCCCAGCGTGTCCTGGTTGAGGTCACCTATGGCGGCAATCGCAAACCCGAATCTTGCAAAGGCAAACTGGGGCCGGCTGCTCAGCGTCAGCGTCCACAGAAAGGAGTCAGCCTGTAAACGGGGGCAGAGAGGGGCACTGGGGTTCTCTCGGCATCCACGTAGGGAACTCCCAGTGTAGGCAGCAAAGATGGGGAGTCGAGACCCGAGTTCCAATCTAGCCTCAGTCACTTGCTGGCCATGTGACCCTGGGCAAGTCACATCAGCACTGCCTGCCTCAGAGTCTTCATCTGCAAAATGGGTCAAAACAAGCTAATGTTTGTGAGGCTGGCTCTTGCTGCCTTGTGGCTCCTTTACAGACAGGGGGCTGAAGCTTTGCAGGGTCACGTGGCATGAGTGATGGCGGAAAGCCCATACCTGAAATCTTCCTGGGCTTCTGCTGCCCCACTCCCACACCCTTGGTGGGGTATAGACCTCCTGGAGAGGAAACACCAGCCAGGGTGAGGCCCAGGCCAGAGACTTTCCCATGGAGTCCTCAGTGAGGGTAGGGCGGGCCCCGGGCAGGTAGCAGGGTGCACTGGGCCCAGGGGCCGGAAGGATCCTGCTGGGCCTCTCACCAGACACTGACACTTCCCTCCTGCAGAGTCCTGGGCTCTCCCTCCGCCCTTGTGGGAGGGACTGGCCTCCGCAGCCTCTGCTCACCCTCAGTACTCTGGTTTCTCCTCACCTGCCCTTCCAGGCGGTACACATACACCCGGCCTTCTTCCCCATGAATGTGATAAAAGGGGGCTCCGACAAGCAGGTGGTCCGTGATCCCATCCATGTTCACATCCAGGGCACAGAGCTCGGAACCAAAGTAGGAGCCCATCTAGAACCAGAGAGAAGCTTGGAGCTTGAACTCTGGCCAAGGTGGCTGAGCCTGGTGGAGCTCAGGGCAGACCCCAGGCTTCTGGGGGGCTGAGGACATGTCTGTGTCCCAGGGGAGGAGCGCCCTCATCCTGGGATGCTTCTTCTTCTTCCTTGGGGCTGGAGAACCTTTCCCACCTCTCTGATCCCCCCCAGTTCCAAGAAACCCTTCCTGCGGGCCCACACCCAGCTGACCCCGCCACCTAGGCTTGGGCGTCACCCCACAGTGAATGTAGAGTGACCTGGGGATATGCAGTTTGAGCCTGAGCCCATGACTGACCTGACCACTCTCCCCAGGGAGCTGCTGTGGCTCCCTCTCTTAAGGTCCTGAGCAGGCTCAGGTCAGATGGAAACCAGAGGCCAGTGCTTCAGACCTGAGAGAGCTGAGGTGCCTCTGACCCTCCAGGCTACCTGTGGCTCACTCTGGCTCTACAGGGCTGGTACCTGCTCTCCCTCCAGGACAGGACGGAAGCCTAGGGCTGGAGGGTCCCTCGGCATAGAGAGCACCTTTCCTCTCTGGCCGTGCCGGGGTGCACCAGCCAGGTAGTAGGTACCACTGTGTGTCTTCACCACCGTCAGTGAGTAGCCTGTGGGGGAGTCACAGGTGAGCCAGGAACAGACTCCCGGGGCTGGGTCCCCAGCCAAGCAGCGCCTGAGCAGCCAGACTGCCTCCCATCCCCCAGCAGGCTTCCCTGGGTGGGGGAAGAAAGGAGGAGCCAGCCTGACTGCTTCCAGCAGCGGGGCCTTTCCTAGGGCCCCTGCATTCAGAGCTGCAAGGGCCCTGAGAAAACACCCCTTGGGCCCCCTCATTTTACTGATGGCAAGCTGACATTCACCACAGGGAAGAGACTTTCCCAAGGTCACCCCGGGTGTTGGGGAGCAGGCCTAGAGGTCCACAGCAGGGGGGGCTCCTCAGTGTAGCACTGCTCACATATGCCCATCTAAGGGCACGTGTGCCCGAGGGCACACACAGGCATGGCCACAGTCGGCCTCAGTTTCTCTGTACCTGCACCCCCCCAACGCTGCCATAGTGCTTGAAGATGGCCCTAAGTTGCCATTAGGCTAGATTCTGGAAACCTGAGCCCAAAGGGGAGATGCCAAAGCGACCCCCGGAGGAAAAGCTGCCCAGCTTTGCCCCACAACTATTTGTTGGGTTTCCTGGGGCATTCCTTAGCGGGGCTGTCCCCAGCTGGGCTGGTGGCACCAAGGGACCCTAAGATGACTCTGGTTCCTTTGGGGTTCAGGGTGGGGCTAACGGCAGGGCAGGGGATATTGGACCAGCCTCCCTCCTGCCTCGCCCCTCACCCAGGTAGCTGTACTGGGCAGTCCTGGGCTCCAGCGTGGACTCATTGAGGAAGCGAAACTGATGGTTGTCTGTGTTGTAGAGCAGGACCCCTCCTGACCAGTCAAAGGCCCCCACGGCTCCTAGCAGCACCTGCTGCTGCCACAGGGAGGAGAGAGCAACCACGGTGGGAGGGGGCATAGTGAGGGAGGGGGTGGGGGAGGATGGGGCTGGGAAGGATGGCATGGGATGGAGGAGAGTGGGGGGGATGGGATGCACCTTAATTGTTTATCAAATAAGTGAAGATTGTCATCCTGTTCTAGGGGATTTATTATAATGAAGATGAGCCAGAGGATGGAGGGGAGAAAGATTGTGGGAGGGAAGGGAATCCAAAACCGCCCCCACTAATTAGCCCCTGATTCACAATATTTTTAGCTCCTTGGGAGAGGGGTGGGAGGGTCATGTGTCATCTGTCTTTGTATCTCACTCCATACCTAGAAAGGCACCTAGCACTGAGTGGGGACTCATGAACTGTATAAATGAGCAGGTGAATGAACAGATAAATGAATGAGTGGGTGGATGACCGGCTGGCCGGCCGGGTGGGTGGTCAGATGAATGGGTCCAGAGGAGGGCTTACCCATACCTTGCCCAGGACATGGGCACTGAAGCCTATCTGGGCCAGCTCATACTGTAAGGCTTCTCCGACAGTGCCTGTAAACCAGAGAGACATGACTTGACTTTGAAGCTGCTTTGCATTCTTCAGGGATGAGGCCAGATAGTGAAAGAGGCCACTAGTTGAAAGATGCCCAGATCCCTAATTTAATTGGCAGCCAGGGTCAGGGTCCAGGCCATGACAAACTCTCATTGTGGCTCATTTCCAGTATTTTGGGGGCAAGCCTGGCTGTCTGAGCCCCACAGAGGAAAGCTTTGGTGTAGTTGGGGCTGGGGGAAAGGGGAGGGAAGGGCAGAGTTTGCAGCACAAGAACATGTCAGTGAAGGGCAGGGCACGTCCCTGGGCACAACAGACCCCAGCCCCAACTGATGCTCTGCAGTCAAAGCAGCTATACCATTTGGGGGCCAAGGAGGGAACGACCATAGAGTGATCAGTCAAAGCCTACTAGAAATCAGGCATAATGCTGCCCAGTGGTCATATGCTTTCTTCTTTCATGTCCTCCTTGAACCTCTGATTGCACTGGTCATGGATGCCCATGCCCAAGGGCTCTGAAATTGCTACCTGCTGGCCAGAGCAGCAGAGAGGGGGAAGGAGAAAGAAAGGTAGGAGGAGGA
>CM053580.1:841856-854560 GCA_028627135.1 Pseudochirops cupreus | reverse complement strand
GAAAGGGGGAGGAGGAAGAGGAAGAGAAAGTGGGAGGAGGGGGGAAGAGGAGGAAGAGAAAGGGGGAGGATGAGGAGGAAGGAGGAGGAAGGGGGAGGAGGAGGAGGAAGAGAAAGGGGGAGGGGAAGGAAGGGGAGGAGGAGGAAGGGGTGAAGGAAGAAGAGAAAGGGGGAGGAGGAAGAAGAGAAGGGGAGGAGGAGGAAGGGAGGAGCAGGAGGAGGAGGAGGAGGGCAGGGCAGCCAGGACAGCTGCAGGCTCTGCTCCTATAGTGGGGTTTCCTTGGACCATGCCAGGGACTACCTTCCATGCTGATGATCCTTTGCTCAAGGCTGCCCAGCAGTCCATCCAGAGCTGAGTAGTCAGTCACCTTGAAGGCATGGGTCTCATCCGGGTCCGAGGCAATCAAGTGCAGCTCCTGATTTGCCTTTGTTTTGTTGAAGGCAGCTCCAACCTGTGCTCGATGCCAGGAAGAGAAGAAGCAACATTTATTAAATGCCTACTGTATACCAGGCACTGTTCCTCTGGGTGCCAGGGGGAGAGAGACAAGGAGGGTCAGGATTGGGGAGGGTGGGCGTCTGCCTGAGCAGGGAGGGGAGGGACAGGCATGAAAAACCAATGGTTAGGATTGTGCCCTCACTCCATAGAACCAATCACTCTTGGGAGATGGTGGGCTATGGTGGATAAGGAGTTGATGTTGCCTCAGTTTCCCCAACTGTAACCTTGGCCATGGCAGCCCCTCAAGGGAGAGGGGCACGTAAAGTGTTTTCCAGGTCTCAGGATGCCCAGAGTCCCCTGCACCAGTCCTTTCTCTCCATCCACATTGGAGCTGAAGCCTCCAACACTCCCTTACACTCACCACCTCTCTCTCTGTCTCTCCCAGCTGCCAGAGCTCCACCACCTTACTCAAGGTGACTCCCTCCTCCCTCTGAGCTAAAATGCCAGACCTGCGGCCTGGCATCAAAAGGCCTTCGTGGCATGGCTCTCCCCGACCTCAGGTTAGTTCAGCTGGGTGGCCCTCCACACACTCTCTGTGGCAGGCACGCTGGCGACATGTCATCTCCCGCCTCTGCGCCTTTGTCCCTCATATCTAGAACACTCTCCCCCTTCACCTCTGAGGTCCCTCAGAATTCCCAGCTTCCCTCCTAGCCACACAAGGCCTTGCCTGGCCCTCCCAAGTGCTTGCCTCCTCTCCTCTGGAGTCACCCTATTCAGTCTTCTCTAGGAGTAGGGCAGGGACTTGGTCTCCTCTCTGCATCCCTGGCACCAATGGTTTTGGCTGGAGGGGTCAGGGCCAAGGCTTCTGGGAGAAGGCCTTGAAGACCATCAGCTGAGATCAGACAAGGGAGCCCACTGTGGGCCATGGCCTAGAGGTGGCAGGGGCTTGATTTGGGGTGGGGATGAGGGTGCTCTCACACCTATAGAGTGTGGAGCTACAGAACTAAGCCCCCTGAGGGCAGGCCCACCTCTCCTATCTTGACACCCAGTGCTGGGCCTGGTTCAGGGGAAGTGGGTCATCCCCCCCCCAGGCCACGGCGATTTACCCCAATGGCAAAGCGCTCAATGCCTTTCATCTGAGGGGACTGGATCACAGTACTCAGGTTCAGGGCGTCCTGGAAAATGTCACCATCTGTCAGCACCACAATGACCTTCGAAGCCTTCTCCCGGGATCCCCGTCTGGGAGTGAAGATGGAGTCCCTGGGAAAGAAAAGGGGGTCGGGGGAGTCTTAGGATACAATACAGAAGGAAGGCATGCCCAGCTCCATCTTGCTCTGCAAGGGCCCAGCTTGTGGCAGTGGCGTTCTCAGTGATGTGTGTGTGTTTGGGTGTAGGTACTCGGAGAGAGTTCCCAGTGAGGATTAAGGTGGGCAGGCACCACCTGGCAGGCTAGGCCTCCAGGTCACTGGCCTGGGGGATTATCATTCTGAGCCTTGGTCTCCCATCTGTAAAATGGGAATGAAAATCTTGACAGCACGAAGCCCCTCCCAGAGCTGTTGCAGGTGTCCAGTGATGTGCCTCTATACTCAGGCAAGGTGCTGCTGTTGGTTGGGTGGGATCTGGCCCCTTCTTTCCCCCAAGGGGCTGAGCACAACCCCCACACACTCACAGGACGTGCTGGATGGCCGAGGCGGTCTTGGTCACATTTCCCACTTGGGTTATGTTCATGACTCTCTGGAGAGAGGCATGGGCGTTTCTGCTGTACTCAAGGTCAAATTCTGTCTGGATCACTTCCCCATACTGGACCACTGCAAAGCGGCACTGAAAGAAAGGGGAACCCCAGCCGTCCCCCAGATATTAGACCCACAGCAGCTTGAGGGAGCCTGGGGGAGCTGGCAGGAATTCTCCTGTCGGTCCCTGTGGGATCCCCCCATGCTTGGCCAACCTCCCAGCCTCAAATACTCCTGAGGGCCACTGATGGATGCAACATCTCCCCAGCCCAGGGAGGATCTGCCTCACCCCTCATGGCTGCCCTGTCTCTGGGGGCCAGGTTTCTGTTTCCATGCGTCCCATTCTTTTGTTTTTGGTTTTGTTTTGTTTTATGGGGGGAAGGCAAGGCAATTGGGGTTAAGTGACTTGCCCAAGGTCACACAGTTATAAGTGTTAAGTGTCTAAGGCCAGATTTGAACTCAGGTCCTCCTGACTCCAGGACCAGTGCTCTGTTCACTGTGCTGCCTAGGCACTCCACAAGCACCCCTTTCTTTTCCCTGTCCTGAGCTAGCCTCATCTCCCTGATCAGACCAGGATTCCCTGGGGGCAAGCCCAGGTCTGAGCTTTTTCTTGCCCCTATATAAGAGGTTCTCAAGGCACCTCTGTGGAATGGGCTGGAATGTGAATGGGCTTCACACATTTTGTGTCCATCTGTCATGACTACAGCATAGGTTCTTCCCAACACAGGTTTAAGGGGCCTGACTGCTCTGAGCAATGGGGGAGAGTCAGGGGCAGAGCCTGGCAGCTGGTGGTGGGAGGGCCTGGCCAGGTGCATGAGAGGGGCAGTTACCTCAAAGCATTTCTCGTAGAAGGTCTGCATCATGTTGTAAATGAAGCCCTTGGCTCTTTGGAAGTCAGGGGGGTCTATACTTCCAGACCCATCCAGGACAATGGCAATCTCCGTGCCTGGCATTCACAAAATTCACAGATTCAGAACAAATCCTGGAACCCTGGGGGTGGAGCTCAGGACAACCTGAGGTGTATGTGTGGGGGCTGTGAGAGGCCATCCTTTACCTTCTGGGGCCCCCTTTCCACTCCAGCTGATGGGGGATGCTTGTCAGACACTCTGCTGCCCCCCTACCCAAATCCTGGCCCAGAGTCCTTTGGGTGGCATGGGGAGTCCCCAGGCCCTCAGAAGCCAACAGCAGAGATAAAGTTCAGGCAAGTGTGGCCAGATGGGCTAGTGATACCCGTCCCAGTCAAAGTCAGAGCCTGGGACCATCTGGGCTGACCACGGGATGAAAGTTCATGGTCACAGTGACCCAGGGGATAAGGACACCAAGTTGGCCCGGGTCCTGGGAGGCCCCTTGTTCCTCCCAGAGACAGCCCCTCTGCAGACCTCAGCTAATGCCTGGAACCAGCCTTCCCTTGACTCGTGCTGCCCTTGGAGGACAGACTGTCCAAGTGCTAATAGTGCTTATTGCTTGTAGCCTGCGTAGTGTGCACCCATTACGGCAATCGGCAACGGGCTTTACAAAGACTATCTCACTGGAGCCTCACAACAACCACAAGTGTCTGAGGCAGCAGACTCAGGTCTTTCAGACTCCAGGTCCAACACTCAGGACGTTCCTAGGGAAATGGGCTAAGACGTCTGTGTTTGGGGGCAGCTGTCCTCAGAGTTAAACCGGCTTACTTCAATTGACCCTGAGGGACAGAGCCCAGAGCACTGTGGGAAGGGAGCAGAGCTGTAGGGAAGCAGGTTGGGGTTGGATCAAAAGGAGCCCTGAAAAGGGTGTGGCAAGCCCTCCCACCAGAGGTGCTAGTCCTTCCTAGAGTCAGACAGATCTGAGTTCAAATTCAGCCTCAGACATTTCCTAACTGTGTGACCCTAAGCAAGTCACTTAACCCTGCTTGCCTCAGTTTCCTTAGCTGTCAAATGAGCTGGAGAAGGAAATGGAAAACCACTCCAGTATCTCTGCCAAGAAACTCCCCAATGGGGTCACAGAGAGTTGGACATGACTGAAAAATGCCCGAAGGACAGATGTCAGCTGGACAGATATCCTGCCCATGAGAGCTACTCCACAGTGGGAGGGGCTCATCCCCTGCCATTTCCAGGAGCACTGCCCTCTTACCTTCCTCCTCCTCCTCCTCCTCCTCCTCCTCCTCCTCCTGCTCCAGCTCCTGCTTCTGCTTGACGCTGGGGTTGTTGTTGTGGTTGCTAGAGTTGGCATTGGGGTGGTCCTGGTGGGGGCTGCCGGCAGCAGGGTCCATTCTCAGGCAGGAATGGCCAGGATTTCCACCCCAGGTTTCTTGGGCTGGGAGATTCTCTTTAGGAAACAAGTCAGGGTCACTAATAGCCACGCCCCAGTCCGAGGGATGTTCCTTCCCCGCGCCACCTCCTGGCCTTAGCTGGGAGCTCACCAACACCAGGGAAGCCAAAGCAACTCTGTAGGCCCAAGTTCTCCCCCAGAAGGCTGCAGGCTCCGTTCAGCTCCTGGGCCAGGCTCCGAGCCCGTCCCTGCCTCTTCACCTGAGCACACACCTGTGGAGAGATGGTGCTGAAGCCCTGGGACAGCCAGGGGGCAGTGCCCTGTGAGGGGGTGGTGGTGACATTCTGCCCTGTGTGGGGGCAGTGGGGACTCTCTGCCCTGTATGGAGGTGGCAGTGACATTCTGCCCTGCATGGGGACAGTGCCCTGTGAGGGGGCAGCAGTGACATTCTGCCCTGCATGGGGACAGTGCCCTGTGAGGGGGCGGTGGTGACATTCTGCCCTGCCTGGGGACAGTGCCCTGTGAGGGGGCGGTGGTGACATTCTGCCCTGCATGGGGACAATGCCCTGTGAGAGGGTGGTGGTGACATTCTGCCCTGTGTGGGGGCAGTGGGGACTCTCTGTCCTGTATGAGGGCAGTGGTGACATTCTGCCCTACATGGGGACAGTGCCCTGTGAAGGGCCAGCAGTGACTCCCATCCTGTGAAGGACAGACCCCCATTGGTACCCCATCCTACACACTCACCACCAATGTGCCATCTGGACCTTGAGCCATAGAGACCTGAGGGTGTGACCCCCGAGGAGCAGGCACATGATCTGTAGTGGTTCAAAACACAGGAGGGAGAGGGGCCAGGGGCATGGGGAAGTGGGATACTCAGTGAGGAAGTTCCCAAGAGGCCATGAGCTGTGAGCAGGCCAGCTTGGAACTGGCCCTCAGCTAGTGGGGAGGCCAGCCTGGCCTGGAGATCATGGTCAGGGCCAGAGAGGGCCAGGCCTGGGCCTTCAGGGCCTCTGTCTCCCTTTCTGGTGTCAAGGTCTTCCCTGACAATGGGATTGGTTCCTAGAGAACCTCGGGACCACTCCCCTTATTTTCCAGTAGGGCAAACTGGGATCCAGAGAGGAGATGGGGCCAACCCAAAGGCAGACAGGAAGGTAGGGACCAAGCTGCGAACCAGGGGCCCTTCTGCCTCACCCCTCACCCTGACCCTCCCACATTCTGGGGCTGCTTGGCTCAGGCTGCCCCAAAAGACTCTTGTCTAGGGCTACACCCGCTCCCCCACCACAGTGAGCACCTGGCTGTGGTCAGAGGGCCAGATAGTAGCAAGGGGCCAGGTGGGCAGCTCCCCATGCCAGGGAGAGGGAGAGGCTCCTGCCCTGCAGGTCCATGGTTGGCCTTAGAAGGTGGGATCCCCTGGGGCCAAAGCTTACTCACTTAGGGGCTGGCAGAGGATCTGGTTATCCTGGCCCAGGCTACAGTTGTGGAAGTGGGCAACTCCCTGTGCTCTCCAGGGTCCAATAACAAGGAGCCTTGGCAAGGGAAAGCAGAGTGAGCGCATGCCTCTGGGCTGCTCTTAGTGCCCCAGCCCACACCATCTTCCAGGTGACCTCCCAGCCCAGCAAGCCTAAAGGTGCTCTAGGGAGTTCAGCCAGGCCCTAGTCTGGGGTGGGGGACCTATGTCACACGAGGCCAGACCCTGGGGGTCCAACCTAATCCGGCCCTACCATTGTACAGATGAAGAAACCAGGGCTGCCCCATGGCCACATGGCTTAGTCAGGTGCAGAGCAAGGCCTCTGAGGGCATCAGCAGCTCTGCCCAGTGGGCTGTTGCAGGGAGAGCTGGAGAGAGGCTGGCTCAGGGCCTGGGGAGCCAGGGCAGGGAGGTCTCAGAGGCCACCCCCCCTGCCGTGCCGAGATGAGGATTGAAGCCTGCCCACAACCCAGAGTGAATCTGGGGGATTTCTGTTGGGTTTCCTGATGGCCTGGCCAGTGGTGCGCCCTGCCCTTGGAGAGGGGAGCCTCAGCTACTGGCTACCCTTTCCTGTGTGGGTGGGTACACGTGGGTGCCAGAGCAGGGGCTGGCGGGGAGGAGGGGAAGGTGAGTCAGCAGGAAGGAGCAGCCAGGGTTAGGGGGGTGCAGACAGACCTGCAGTCAGGGGGGTACAGTCAGCCCCACTGACAGGGAGCAGACAATCCGGTCATCTCCTTGGAGACAGCTTCCTCCCCCCCACCCCCACCCCTCCAGTCCTTTCGGGAAGCATGTGGAGCATGTGGAGCAGGGCCAGGAGGCTGGGCTGGGTTGGAGGGAGAAGTGGGTTGAGGCTGGCTTTGCTCTGCAGAGGAGCAGCCTGCCTTCCTCCCCCTCAGTTCGTGTGCAGGATTGGGGGGCCAGTTGGCTCTCAGGCCACATCCTCCAAGTCTGTCCTTGCTAGGCCTCCCCACCAGCTGCCCCCCTGCTGCGGGCACACCTCAGCTAGGGTTGTGGGCTGCTGGCGGTGGCAGAGACGTTGGCTTTGCATGAGAAGAAAGCATACGTGTTCCCTGTCAAATAGGGACACGTGTGAAAGCGGAATCCCAGACCCTGGAGGGGCTGCTAAGCAGAAGCAGGTCCCACCACATCCTCCTGGAGGGCAAAGGCAGGCGCCTGCTGGTGAGGCCTTTGGGCAGGGGCTGCTGCTCCCAATAGGCTCCCCTCCTCCCTGCTCTGGGGGGAAAAAGCTGAGCTCAGCAGGGATCCAGTTCCTCAGCCCTTCCAATCACCTGAGTCAGAACCTGGCCAGGTGACCAAGGACCCTTGAGCTGCATTGAATAGGGGAGCTGACAGGGCAGATGCTGAACCCAGAGAGCCCAAGGGATCGACCCCAGGGCACACAGCACTTGCCTAAGATCACTGCACTGCCAGGACATGGCTCCTAAGAGGCCCTGGGGATCCATAACATCAGACAAGGGGAATCAAGCAGTCAGAGAAGATGGAAATGTGAGGGAAACTGCTGGGCTAAGCCTCACACACAAGACTGCTGCAGAGAGAGGAGACCCAGCCAAACCAATGTGGCTCAGCAGCCTGAGGACAGGGCACAGAACCATCAAAGAGGGGATGTTTGCTAATTCACTTGCTCTACCTCCTAATAGACACAGGTTTGGCAGTTGGATTTGTCCCGTTTTGGGAGTGTTTGGTTACAGAGTTTTGGGATACTTGGTGAATTTATAAACAAAAATGTTCTAAAAAACAGATGGTGTCTGAGATTAGGAGTCGGGTTTGGGGGCTGTGGCTTGGGACGCACTTTGACAGGCAGCGGATCAGGGATGGAGTAGTCTGAGGAGGGCCCTCAGGGAAGGAACTTCAAAGACAAGAACAGCCAGTGACATGGGTGAGGCACAGCAGACATCTATCCCCAAGCTCAGCCCCCCAGAAAGTTGGCTCCAGGGGCAGCTGGACAGCCTTTGCCCAGGCACAGATGTTGGTGAGAGGGCCTGAACAGCTTCCTCACCAGGTGGGCTGAGGGGTTGCCTCTGGAGGCTGGGGATGGGGCTCTCTCTCTCTTATCAGAGGCGCCTGAGCAAAGGCAGGATGGGTCAGGCTAGATGGCCTCGGAGATCCCTCCCAACTCTGGAAAAAGTTCATCCCCCTGCAGAGACCTCGGCCTTGGCCACATTGTTTCTCAGACAAGACGGAGTCCAGCGCTTTACTGGGCTCAGCTTGGGAAGCCCTCCCCACCTTTCCTGAGCAGGAGGACCCCCACCAGGGAGATTACAGCCCCGCTGGAGGATTTATTCTCAGAACACAAAAAGCAGCAACCCGTTTGTTCAAAGGAATGGGGCCAGAGGCAGGGACAAACTGAGCAGCTTTGGAGACCCGGACTGATGGACAGATGGACTTGTGCAGGCTCAGCCCGCAGATCCAGCAGACCCTGGAGAGCACCAAGCCCAGGGCTGGGGGCCAGCCTGAGGAAAAGGGCCCCGGGAGGAGCAGACGAAGGGAAGGGGAGAGTGGGAAGGTCATTCTGGTGAAAACTCCCAAATTGGTGAAGTTTGGGTGGCTTGGTTCAATTCTGCTCATTCATTGTAAAGAAAAGACAATCAGCAACCTCCACCAGCTCCTGGGGTACCTGACCTAGGCTCCTCTCCCCTTCAGGGACCTCCTGGCCAAGCACTCCCTCACTGGGCAGCCCCAGGCCTTGCACAGAACAGACCATTCCCCATCAAGGAGGCAGCTTGTCTTGGCCTTCCTAAGCTGTGGTGCCCAGAGCTGTCCAGAGTCTTCCAGGTGTGGTCAGAATAAACAGTCCAGCTGTGCCCTCCCTGCTCCTGGGCAGGCTGAGCCCCTCTGCCTTCAGCCTCAGGTGGAGGGGATGGGTCACACACAGACTTCTGGGGAGCTGTGGTCCCCAGCTCCCCTCTCCCCACATCTTTTCTAGAGGAGCTGCTTCCCCTACCCTAGTCTTTGAATCTGGGTGGAAGATTTTTTTTTACACTTAATTGGGTTTGACGTGGTCTGAGACTGACTCACTGAGGTCTACTGGGCTTCTGACTCTACTGCCCAGGGATCAGCAAGGCCATCATAGGTCGGTCCTGCAGTAGGACCTGAGGTCTCAGGAGCTTGGCGCCTCAGTCTGTCAGGGGCCTTAGCAGGCAGAGAGGTAAAGTGAGGCCCAGAAAGGAGAAGCGGCTTGCTTGAGGGTCTGTGCCTAGCCAGGGTCCTCCGGCTGGTGAGACAGAAGGAGAGGAAGTAAGGGGACTTCTCTTGGGGGCCTGAGGTTTCCTCTCGGAGAAATAGTCCCCAACCCACCTTATCTCCTCCTCCTGTTCTCTGTGAAGGCCCCTAGATGAGGAATGGGAATTTATGACAGAAAAAAGAAGAAAAAAAACACCCACTCTGGATTTCAGAACTAGGCTGAGACTCTCACTTCTGGTTTCCCATGGGGCTGATGCCTTAATCATGCCTCCAGCTTGGGGGGACCCCAGAAGCAGCTGGGTCCTTTGCCCATGAGGCCCTGGATGCTGAGAGGCTCTGTGAGCCCTGGCTCTGGAGTCTGGGACTGGCCTTGAGGTCTGGGTCTGGGGCTTACCCTCTGTGTGACCTTGGGCAGGTCTGTGTCCCCCACTGGGCCTGGGTTTCCTGTTGGTAACCCCTGAGGTTCTCCTTCCCTACTTCCTCCCCCCCCCCAAAGCTGACCAGAAGCCAGAGGAGACCAGCCTCTTCCTCTCATCTCTGCTATGAAAATATATCTGAGAAGAAAGGTAACTCTGGGGAACCTAGGAATGGGAGGGGCAAGCCCCCACCAATCAATAAGCCCTACCACCTCACTGGCCCCTCCAGGATCAGACGGGGCCTTGACTCAGTCAAGAGTGCCAGAGAAGATGATCTGAAGCCCTCGCAGGGTGCCTAGAACCCCGAGCTGGCTCCATAGCCCGACTTTCTCACCCTGGGCAACTGAGGCCAGAGAGTCTGAGGCCCAGGGAAGTTAAGAGTGTGTGCTCCAGCAGGGCCAGTCCCCTCTCATTCCTAGAGCTTTCCAGCCCCTTCAAGAACACACAGGTGTCACAGAGAGGAGGCGCATTTTTGTTAGAAGGAGGCACCTCCTGTCCTGGTTTGCTGCCCAGGGGCAAAATGTGGCTCTGTCCTCAGAGGGGCTGATGGTGGAGTTACTGTCAGGGGCTTCTTGAAAGATTGTGGAGAATGGGAGAGGTCTCCTAGTACTGGAGAAGGGCAACCATTCAGTGTTCATAGACATGACAGTCTGTCACTATAGACCAGGAAGCAGCCTCAGCAATGCTGGCAGGATCCCACCTGGGTGAGGACCAGAGCACAGAACAGGAGGGTAGTGACCAGAACTCTCCCTGGATCATACATAGTTGGAAGGAGGATGCTTAGACAGAGGGCATGGATATGAGTCTGTTATGTGGGGATGATCTCAAAAGAAGAATGGAAGGGTGGGAAAGAGGTATGCCTGGGGAGAAGGGGCAAGGGAGAGGAAGAGTGGGGAAAATGATCTCATTTCTATGAGACAGGCAAGAAAGAGGTTATATAATGAAGGAGGAAATGGGGGGGGGGTGGCAGAGCAGATGATGCTTGAACCTCATCTGAACTGGTGCAGGGAGGGAAGAATGTGCATGCACACACACACACACACACAGACAGACACACAGAGCTAGAGAAAGTTTTCTTACCCAACAGAGAAGTAGAAGAGGAAAAAGGTAAGAGTTGGAAAGGGGAGTGATAAGAGACTAAGATAAGAAGGTGAAAAATGTTAAGGGGGGGATGGTAGTCAGAAGCAAAACAAAGAAGGGACAGTGTAAAAAAAGAGAAGGATAAATATAAAAGAATAAAACAGAGGGAAACACACAGTTTGTAATCATAATTGTGAATGTAAATGGTATGAACTCATTCATAAAACAAAAAAAGTATAGCAGAATGGATTAGAAACCAGAATCCAACAACATGTTGTTTACAAGAAACACATTTGAAATAGAAGGACACACACGGAGTTAAAATAAGGCCCTGGGGCAGAATCTATTATGATTCAGCTGAAGTCAAAAAGGTAGAAATAGTGTTTATGATCTCAAATAAAGCAAAAACAAAACCAGACCTAATTAAAAGAAATAGTCATGGAAACTACTAAATGACAATTAATTTTAGACAATTTAATTTAGACAAATTAATTTAGACAATTAATATTAATACTGAATATATATATATACGTATATATATGTATGTATGTGTATATATATATGTATGTGTATATATATATATACACACACACACCAAATGGCATAGTACACAAATTGTTGAAGGAAAAATTAAATGAGCTAAAGGAGGAATAGCAAGTGGGGACCTCAATTTACTCATCTCAGAACTAGATAAATCTATCAAATAAACAAGAAAAAAGTTAAGGAGATGAACAGAATTTTAGAAAAGTTAGATATGAGAGACTGTTGGAGAATGCTGAATGGGATTAAAAGGAGTATACCTATTTTTCAACTGTATATGACACCTTCACAAAAAAAGACCATGTATTCACACACAAAAAATGACCATGCATTAAGGCATAAAAACCTCACAAATAAATGGAGAAAAGCAGAGAAATCAACTGCAACTTTTTTTGACCACAATGCAATAAAACTGCATTCAAAAAGGGGCCTTTGAATCATATCTTAAAAATTAATTTAAAAACTAAATAATCTTATACTAAGGAATGAGTAGATGAAAGAACAAATCATAGAAGCAATCAATAATTTCATTAAAGATAATGATAACAATGAGAAAACATGGAGTTCTGGGTCAGAGTCAAGATGGCAGCATAGAAGCAGGAGAACTCTGTGAGCTCCTCCCATTAACCACCTCAAATACCTATAAAATATACTCTAAACAAACTTTAGAGCTCCAGAACCCACAAAATGACAGAGAAACAAAGCTCCCGCTCAAGGCAGCCCAACAGGCGGACGGGAAGGGTTCATTGCAGCATGCTGGGAGCCCAGATCAGCACCGCATGAAACTGCGGCTTTAGCCCCAGGACAGCGAGGACAAGCTGTGGCTGGAGCATTCAGGAGAGTGGATCACCTGCAGCTATGGCAGTTTCTAGAATTATCAACCCATAAGAGCCAAGGACAAAATGAAAGGTCAGTGAAACTTGGCTAATTTTGGGGGAAAGGAATGGGTCCTGCCATCTGCCCCCAGGGCAAGAAGCAGTGGAAGCAGCAGCTCTGCAGCCATCTCCACATGGCTGCTTCATCACTCCTGGCCTGCAGATTGCAGGGGGGCCGAGTGACCATTCAGAGGCTAAGTGCTCTTGCCTTAACCTGCCTGGATCAGGATCACAATCTTGGGTGGTGGTCCTGAGGTGTGTGACCAGTGAGCCAAAGCTGGTGGGGGCTGCAGAGATGGCAACTGCCTAATAGCTCCAGTAGCTGTGAAAACTCCAGCAATTCAGGACAAAGTTCTCCCCTCTGAAATCAGAGTTCTACGGAGCCCAAAAATCAAGTAATTGACTGGCAACATGAGCAGGCTAAGGAAGCAAAGTAAGAACAGCAATCCAACTTTAGATTCCTTTTTTGGGGGACAAAAATGATCAAAGCATGGAATGGGAGGAAGACAACGAAGTCAGAACTCCCGCACCAAAAGCTTCCAAGAAAAATGTAAACTGATTACAGACCATAGAGGAGCTTAAGAAGGATTTTGAAAACCAAATAAGAGAAGTGGAGGAAAAATTGGGGAGAGAAATGAGAATGATGCAAGAAAAACATGATAAGAGAGTCAACAACCTGACTGAAGAAAATAACACCTTAAAAAACAGAC
>CM053580.1:780185-833364 GCA_028627135.1 Pseudochirops cupreus | reverse complement strand
CCCGTTTAGTAAATGTTTGTTGAATGAAGTTAAGGCTGAATCCCTTGTGTATCCAGAACCCAGTTCCCCAAAGCCCTGATCAGGATGGGGCTGCCTCACACTTTTAGGAGAAAAGTGTAAATCTTCATCAGTCAAGCTAAAATCTGTGACTGGATGAAAAACCAACCAACAAAATGCTTGGAAGAAGTGTTTCTGGGTTGGGCCAGACCCAGCAAAATTCACTGCATGTTCTCCAGCTCCATGTACAGACCTACAGCACAGGCTTGAATGACAGGCCTGATGGTGC
Organism: Pseudochirops cupreus; assembly: GCA_028627135.1. Taxonomy (NCBI): domain Eukaryota; kingdom Metazoa; phylum Chordata; class Mammalia; order Diprotodontia; family Pseudocheiridae; genus Pseudochirops; species Pseudochirops cupreus. The sequence goes on along the minus strand of CM053580.1, from coordinate 833,078 downwards.
CTGCTTCGGGGGCTTGTGTGACTCAGAGCACTGAAACACTCTCCTTATCTGCCATGAGCAGGACGATCTCTCCTTTCCTCTTCTCTCCCTCCAAGTGTGTGAGATCTTTCACAGTGATACTCCAGAGAGGGGGGGGCATGACCTCCTCGCCTCTATTGCCCCCTCCCCCTGCCCCCAGCTCACACATGGGGTGTGTAGCCTGGGTGAGCTCGAGGCTGGATCCCCACAGCCAGCTGTCTCCTTTGTCTGGAGACAGTTACAGCCGCGGCAGGTGGAGAAGCTGGGAGCTCCAGAGATCTCCCATGGGGCTGATTCTTCTCTGGGAGGGGCCCCAGCAACCATCGCAGCTCTTCTTGGAGACCATCACACTGAACCCAGACTCTGATCCAGCCTGCCCCAAAGACAGGGCCCTGAAGGGCTTTGGTTGGACAGTGCAGAGCAGAGGTGAAGGCGTGATGCCATTTCAGATTTACATTGGATACTTTAAGCATCAACATGCTGGGAGAGGACAAGCTGTCATGTCTTTTTTATTTCTTTGGCAATGTCCACCTGTGGATCTGTAAAGCTTAGCATTCCTTTTGTGTGGAAGAGATAAGCGGCTGTCGTGTATGTGGTTCACATTTCAACACAGGACTACCTTCCTAATTCCCAACATGGAAAGATTCTGGGCTAGAGTCAAACAAGCTTTAAGTCATTTTTTCCCAAGGCTCTAGGGTGTGGATGGAAAAATCCACAGATAGTTTAAAAAAAAAAAAGATCAGGGACAAGAAATAGAAGAGGCTGGCGTCTGTCCTTCCAGGCTAGGCTCCCCAGGCTGACCTTGGTACACACATGGGTGGGTCGGGAGCTGGAAGGCATCCCTGACTGGGCCTGCAGAGTCTGAATTCCCCAGTCCCAGCATTTTTGTTGTTGCGCTTGAAAATCAAAGAAAGGCCCAGGAACATCTAACTATGCTACGCCTGATGGCTGTCTGAAGCAACTCCCCCCAGCATCAGCACAGGGCTTCATCTTCTCAGCACCAGGCACCTGGGACAGCTCTGGGGACAGACCTGGCTTCCAAGGCCAAGGTACCCTATGGTATCCAGGTGGTGCCAGAACCTGAAGGGAGGGTTCCCCCAAGCTCTGGTCTTGGTTGAGTGGGTTCATCTCTTGGGCCTAGGGCTGAAAGCATCTCTATGGAGGCTGGGGTGGGGCCTGGCTGAGGACACACCATCCCAATGAAGCCGGCCCCCAGCTCAGCCTACATGTGGGAGACCACAGGCCCTGAGCCCGTCTGTCTCCCGGCAGCCACCCACGATCTCATCCGTTTCCTGAGGCTGTGGACAGGGCTTGCTGACAATATTCAGCAAGGCCTGCAGAGGAGGGACTGGGGGATGGGAGGACTGTTGGCTCCCCCTCCCTGGCTGCTCACACGTCTCATCTGAGACCACAGAAGCCGCTGGCTGACTGCACTTCTAACTATCATTCCAACCACACGGGCCCCGCTTTGTCATACTGACACCCCCACCTGTGGCTTCTGCCCCCCCCAGGTGGGGGGCTGTCTCACGGTGACACACAATATCATGTCCGTGTCACAGAGGCTCCTACGATGCGGAGGAGCCTCATCCAGTGACCAGAAAGGTTTGACAGCTTGCGAGGGACCTGTGGGGAGATCTGGTGAAGGACAGCTGGACTGAGCACGTCAGAGAGGGCCTCTGAGAGGCAGCAGGACTGAACATGGTACTGAGTTCAAATCCTGCCTCTGATACTTCCTGGCTGGGTGACCATGAGTAAATTGCCTTCTCTCTCTAGGCCTCAGTTTCCTAGCCTGTAAGATGGGACTGATTACACTAGAGTCGACCCTCACATCTCAGAGGGTTCTAAGGAAAGTGCTTTGTAAGTCTGAAAGCTCCTATGAAGGCCTGTCACAGAGGCACCAGTGCTGGCTTGAAGGCAGGAGTCACACCTGGTAGCTATGCGAACCTGGTTAAGTCACTGAACCTTGTTCTGCCTCAGTCTGCCCACATGTCAAATGGGGATCAGGAGAGCATTTACCTCCCAGGGTTGTTGTGAGGACCAGATGATGCCAGCTACCACCATTATCATTGGGACTCTACATTTCATGGCTCCTTGTGAATGGGCAAGACCATCTTGGGCACTTGGCAAAGAGCCCAGCTGGGAAGGCTTGACTGCCAGCCACCTCCTTCCCTCACCTCCCTCAGAAGCCTGGGCAGGGTGGTGACCCCTCTGGTCCCACAGGAGGCAGCCACCTTGGCCAGCCAGCCAGCCAGCAAGGCCTAGCTCATGCTGGTCTGTGAGGGTCCTTGGGTCCATCTTACAGAGGAAGAGACTGAGACCCACCTAGTGACCTAGGAAGAAGGGCAGGGACTTGGCCAAGGGCACATAGCAAGTCAGAGGTCAACACACCTTCTCAGGCTTTCTCTTACCACCCTAGTCTCCCTCCTTTCTCAGGCCAGCTCCAGAGGGTGCCAAGCTCCCCACTTGCCAGGTCACTGCTGGGCCACCTTCTCTGACCACCACAGACTGGAGGCTCGGAAGGACCTTAGGGCTACCCTTGCCCACGGTCTCACTCTCAGAGGGGGCCAGGTGATCACCCCTAAGGCAGGTCTGGGCATCCAAAAGAGAGTCTGAAGCAGTGCCTCCTCCTGAACAGATGACTACTGGCCTAGTATCTCTTGCCCCCTGCCCACAGGCCTTGAGCAGACTCATCTGCAGCTAGGCCAAGCCTCAGAGGTGTGCCTGCAGCCTGGACATGGCCTGAGACTTCCTCATCCTGGGTCTCCCCCACCTAGAAAGGCTATGGAGTTCAAGGAAGGTAGCCCTAGGGGGAAGTACGCCCAGGCCCGACCAGCCTGGGGCCCCAGATGTGATCTGAGGAAGGGGCAGGGATTTGGGGGGACAAGGGAGGACCCTTTCCTGACCCCCATGAGCTCTGTCCTGGGGTCTTCCAAACTGATAACAAAATCATACTTCCTGGCAACCCCGTTGGCATGATCCAAGCCAGCCACCATCATGTGTATTGAGGGCAGTGCACTCCTGGCAACAGCCAGCCCCTATGCTGGGCTTCAGCAGCACGCCTCCCCCCTGCTCTCCTCCTCCTCCTTCTCCTCTCCTCCCCCCCTTCTCTCTCTTTCCCCCTCCTCTCTCCTCTCTCTCTCTCTCCCTCTCCCCCTCCTCTTCTCTCTCTGTCTCTGTCTCTCTTTCTCTCCCTCTTCTCTGTCTCTGTCTCTCTCCCCCTCTTCTCTCTCCTCTCTCTCTCTGTCTTTCCCCCTGCTCTTCTCTCTCTCTGTCTCTGTCTCTGTCTCTATCTCTCTCTCTGTGTGTCTCTGTCTCTCTGTCTCTGTCTCTGTCTCTCTCTTCTCTGTCTCTCTCCCTCTCCTCTTCTCTCTCCTCTGTCTCTGTCTCTCTCTGTCTCTCCCCCTCCTCTTCTCTCTCTCTGTTTCTCTCTCTGTTTCTCTCTCTCTCTCCTCTCTCTCTCTCTGTCTCTCTCTCTCCCTCTTCTCTGTCTCTCTCTCTCCCCATCCCTCCCTCTGCCTTCCCTCTTTCTCCCCTCTCCCTCTCTTTCCCCCTCTCCTTCTTTCCCCCCTCCTCCTCCCGCTCTTCCTCTGTCCCTTTTGCTGGACCCTCCTCCTGATCACACCTTCTAACCCTAGCTGGCCCTCAGGGTGCACTCCTGGGCTCTCTTTTCTTCTCCCTCTAGACCAATGAACTTGCTGGTCTCACCAGCTTCCCTGACTGTAAGTATCTATGCAAATGATTCTCTAAACTATTTGTTTCGGCCCTGACTTCTCTCCTGGACCTCCAGAAACTGAATCTCCAGCTGCCTTTTAGACTACTTGAAATGGCTGTGCTGTAGACGTGTCCAAAATTGAACCCATTCTCACTTCCCTCAAGCCCTTCCCTACTGCTCTAAAGGGCATCCATCACCCACCATCCACCCAAGCTTCTCTCAGCCACCACAGCCCTCAGTGGTCAATAGCCCCTCCTCCCCTCTGGCCCTGCCCCCACCCTGCGGCAGACCCTCCTTCCCTCACCCCTGGATGATGGCACGGCTCCTGGGGGGAAGGGGCTGGCTGCTCCAGGTCTCCCCCACTCGGGTCCACCCTCCATTCAGACACTGCCTGATCTTCCTAAAGCACAGGGCTGATCCTGTCCCCCCTACTCTGGCAATTTCAGTGCCTTCCTATTTACTGCTTCTGGGAGCCAATATAAACTCCTTGGGCATTCAGATCCCTTCCTAACCTGGTTCTCTTTGCCCTCCGCGCTTTCCAGGTTTCTGACACCTCATTCCCTGACACGTGCTTGGCTCCAGTGAGCCTGAGTCCCAGCTGTTCCTCCAACCAGACCCTCCCTCTCTTGTCTCTGGGCATTTTCTCTGGCTGCCTGCATGCCTGGCATGCCCTCCCTTCTCATCACCATCTTCTGGCTTTCTTCACGCCTCAGCTAAAATCCCACCTTGCCCCAGAAGCCTTCCCTAGGGTTCAACCTTCTGGGCACCTGCCCTCTGGGACTGCCCCAGTTCATCCTGTCTGGAGCTTGTCTCTAAAGAGGTGTTTGCATGTTGTCTCCCCCATTGGGCTGGGAGCTCCTTGGGGGCGAGGGGGAACTGTTTGGTCTTGTTCTTTCTTTGTATCACCAGGCTTAGCCCAGTGCCTGGAACCCAGCAGGTGCCAAAGAGAGAGTGACCTTCCTGGCCTTGGCTTCATCCCACATGAACCAGGGACCCACTAGACCAGAGTTTATCGAGCATTTTTCTGGGAGGGGAGGGCGAGTCCATCTCCTCCAAGAGCAGCTAACCCTCTTAGGGAAGATGGGCCTGACAGCCACTAGGTGACATCTTCTGGGGCTCCTGATTGCCCGAGGGGGCTCAAATGCCCCAAGACCAACCATGCGCCAGAGGCTGGACAATCCAGTCCTTTCTCCAGACCAAATATGCCTCTGATGTCATGGGCTCCAGACTTGCCAATGCCACCCAGCCCAGCTGCTGTCTCAGGAAACAATGTCCCTCTTAAATGGAGCTGCCCAGACCTGAGCCTGGGGGCCAGATGGAGTCTGCCCAGAGCCGGAGATACCTGGCCAGCACCTCTCTCTTCCTAGAGGTCCCTGAAGGCAGAGCCCTGGGCCAGCCTAGGGGGCCTTCAGGTGCCCACGGTCCAAGGGGCTGGTGCAGCTGGCCCACCAGTCAGTAGGTTGGGTGGGACAGTTCCTCCTGGCCCTTTCCTTTTCACTCTCCAAACTTCAAGAACCACACAGGCTTTGAGCATGCCTAGCAGAGCCTGCTATGGCTGTGAGAGTGAGCTCCAGAGCACACCTATACTGCTCCTGAGAGAGTTCCCTGTGTCTGGACCCCCCAGCTTCTCCTTCCCGTGCCCTCTTCAGCTCAGACAGAAAATGGCTCCCCATCCATTTTTGGGAATGGACACTGAACAGCCCAGAAGAGCAGGGGGGAAATGCTCCGATTTCATTGCAGAGCATTGACTTTTCAGATCTACACAGTCTTGAGGGAGGTACCCCTCAGCCCACTCCAGGATGGCACGGTGGAATGTGCCGAAACAGGAGGCAGGAGCATTTCCAGGACCCTCAGGAGCTAAACTACTTAGCCTGAACTTGGACAGACTGGGGCAGGACGGAGACAGCCACCAGCCAACCTCACAGAAGCATGGGGCGATGGGCAGCCCCCCTGTCCTCTAAAGCTCAAACCCAAAGAGCTGCAACTCTGGGCTCCCTGTGGGTCAGAGGGCCTAGCAGTCACCTGGAGATGGGCTTCTGTGAAGGCACTCAATAAAATACATAAACACAAAGGGAGCTGGTTACAGTGAAATAAAGACATTTCCTTCCTCTCCAAGCTCCTGGACTTCCTGAGATCTCCCTACAGAGTCCAGGGTGTCAGAAGCATTTTCCTCTTGCTCCTGACCCAGAAGGAGGTGGGGGCCAGTTGGCTGGAGGGCCCCCTGAGGGGCCAGGAAAGCCCAGGAGGGAGTGCCCAGAACCAGGCAGTCAGGCAAGGATCAGGTTTGCTTACCTGTCAGGCAGAGAGCCAGCAGCAGTCTCATGTTGGGAGCTGGAGCTGAAGGTGCAGGCTCCCCTGCAGCAGGTGTGGCACCCCTCAGCTTCCCCAGGACAGCTTGTGCAGACTCCCACAAGAATACATTCACATCTGCACAGAGGCTCCCACAACCCCTGGGGGCGGTGCGTGTGTGTGTGTGTGTGTGTGTGTGTGTGTGTGTGTGTGTGTGTGTGTGTGTGTGGTGTGTGTGTGTGTGTGTGTGTGTGTGTGTGTGAGAGAGAGAGAGAGAGAGAGAGAGAGAGAGAGAGAGAGAGAGAGAGAGAGAACTTCCTGGGTCTTCATTTCAGGCCCTTCTCATCTTTCCCTGGGGAGCTCCAGGAGCAGACAGGAGCCCAGACCCTGGGGTACACAGGGGCCTCAATTCTTCTAGACCCTCCCAATGGAGTCAAAGCATCCAGAAAGCTTTCCCCAGCACTTCTGTCTCATACTTTCTTATAAGGAAATCCACTGGGAATCCGAGCTTGAGTCCAAGCTCCTTCCTGATAGATAATGGAGGGTCCTGGGGGTCCTCAGAGCTGTGGCCCCTGGCAAAGAGGGCGTAGCAGAGCACCAGCTCTGAGTGTATCTCTTGCATGGGGCCTGGATGAGGTTGGTCAAACCGTCCATCTGTAGGCAGGGAGCAGGCATCAAGAAGTCCCCTTTTCCGAACAAAGTGAACTGTCTTCACTCTTGTAGGAGAAGCCGGCTGGCAGGGGGCCAGCTAGCTCCCTGCCCGATTTCTGTAAAATTCACTCTGATTTCCTCCTGCCTTGGGGGTGTCTGGATCTGGCCTGTGCCTGGGAAGGCCCCTGCAGGGGATGTTGGGCACATTTGTAGTGTCCCCCCAGCCCCACTCCGGGGTCTCACACAAACACGGGGCCCAGTTCAGCCCCCACCTCCTGTAGGAAGCATGGCCTGACTCCGCAGAAAACTTTCCCTAGGAACATCTCTAAAACGAGAGGATGGGCCCCGAAGGCCTCACTGTTCCCTGGGCTTTCAGTACAGGCCATCCAAGCTCCCAGCACTCCTTGACCATGGGCTGCAGGCCTCAGGAGGTGACACGCCTGCCAGGCTCTGCCCTCACACAGCCTCATCTGCAGCGTGGGGATTGGGTTTAAGGAGGGTATAGGGAGGGGGCCCGGTGTGTGCGTGTGGGACATCGCCTGCAGGAGCCGCTCTTGGGACAGGACGAGGGGGGGAACACGACAGCTGTCTCCAGTATTTGGAGGGTCCTCCTGGAGAACACGGTTCGATTTTCTCGCTTGACCCCAGAGGGCAGAACCAGGAATAATGGGCATCTGGGGCACCAGGGGACGTGGAGAAGGGGCAACAGCGTCTGTGACCGGCCGCAATGCTCCGGGCCGAGCCCTGCACTCCTCCCCTCGTCCTGCCCACCACGAGCCCATCCCAGGCCGGGCCGGGCCGTCATCGGTCTGCGCCTATTAGCAGACATCTCCGCATCCGAGTGAGGCGCTCCCAGGGCGGCCGGCTGCCCGGTCGGGGATCGCTCTGCCCCCTCCCCCAGCGCCTGGTTCTGGCCGCTGAGCCCAGCTCGGAGCCGAAGCTGAACAGCGGGGGCTGCGCCGACTCTGCTCCATTCTGGGCTGTTTTCACCCCTCGGTTCCGCTTTTCCCATCCAGGCTTAGCGGGTTTTAGAGCTGGGATCTCAGTAAAAGGAACTCCCGGGAGCGGACGGCGCCTGAAGGCGTGTGGACATCCAGGCTGAGAGTGCTAAGAAGGCTCGGGGCGGGGGGCCCACTTTGCTGTCCCAGGTGGAAGCTAGCAAGGGAGAGACCTAGACTGGATCTGAGTTGGGGGGCGGGAGACATGGACAAAACCACGAGCTCCTTCCCAAACTGCAGTGAAACCAGATGGGGGAAGGGGGAGCTGCCTCCTGCGGGGGCAGCGGCTTCAGTTCCCCTCATCCACCCAAGAAGGGAGCTGGAATGGAACAAGATGGGCGGGGCTGCCTCTTCCTGGAGGGGAGGGGGCAGGAGACTTCGAGCCTTTCCCTCCCCCTCCATGGGGTCTGGGTGAGCCCTTTTCAGAGACATTGTTATCTGTCCAGGAATCAATCCCCTGACCCAGTGCCATCCATCTGTTGACCAGATGCCTTAGGGGTCCTTCCCACTCAGTGATTGGGTGATTTCTGCCTCAGGGCCTGGCCAGTCTCAAACAGAGAAGGGTCTACCACTGCTCCCAGAAAAAAACGGGCGGGGGTGGGGGGGAAATCCTTTTAATTTGAGAATCAGCGCCGCCTAGTGACCAGAGAGGTGACCATACTGTGTGACTAGGACTGGGAAGGGCAAAGGAGGAACTCCCAAAGTATGAAAGCAGGAAGGGACTGGGGGGGGGGGGGGGGAGAATTCAGTCTCTCTCCCATTTTGTGAATTAAAACAGGTCCTTGTAAGGCTCACAAATAAGTGCCAGATTGCAAACACACAGGGATGTGTTGGAGGCCTGGGAGTTAGTTGGGTCACGTGGAGGTCAGAGCGTATTGCCCCATCCCCGGCAGATGTTGCCTTGCTCAGAACTTTCTTGCCTGGGATGCCTGAGGTTCCCGATGGATGTCTCCACACCCTGGGGTCTTCATGCCCTAGTAATTACAGTTTACCTCCCCTCTCTCAATCCGGCTCAGCTGCGCTGTCACGTGTGGGGTGTGGCTCTGGGGGAGATAAAAGGATCCAAGCCTTGGGGGGGGGGGGGCGGCTGAGAGTCCAACTTTAATAAACCCTCTTAAAAACATCCAGCCAGAGTCGTCTCCTTTGAAAGGGTAAGTACCTTCTGCCCCTTAGGGCAGGGCTTTCCAACCCTGCCAGGTCCTGAGAGGGGTCACCCTTCGGCATGGCCCCGCCTTCCTCCTTTGTGAAATGAGGGCATTGGACCAGATGGATCAGATTGGGAGCTGGATGGGACCTTAACAGAATCTCCCCCATGGCACCCAATGCTCTGAGGGCCCACTGAGGCAGAATCCCTCCTAGTTTGGATAGTCCTGGGGAAACTGACTTGCTCTGGATCCTGGAGGAGAGCCAGCCCAAGAAGGGCCCCTCAGAGGGAAGTTGGGGCCATCTGTTGACTTTCCCCAAGAAATGACAGCATCTTCCAGTGCTGGCCATCGGCCTGTCTTCCGTGTTTTCTCTTGGAGCAGACAAGGGCTCAAGATCTTAGGGGCTGGTGCAGACCTGGCCGGACTCAAGGGCTGAAAATGGGAAGGCAGGAGAGGGTAGGCAGGGCTGGTCAGGGTGATGGCTCGGGAGGGAACCGAGGCCAGCCGGAGGAGGGCACAGGGAGGGCTGGTAGAATTCAAGGTTCCTAGATAAAGAAATCTCAGAGTTCTTGGATACAGAAAGGGGACGTTTGTGGGTGACCCAGGGTGTGTGGCTGAGGTGGGTGGAAGAAGGAAAGCCTGGAAGTGACAGTGGAGAGTGAGGATTCCTACTCCCTGGTCTCTACTCCTGAGACAAGAAGGGCGAATGAAGGCACAGCCAGGACTGAAGAGGGAGGCCAGGGGGGCGGGGTCACAGATGGCGGGGCAGGTGTTAGTGAGGAACGCATTTAAGTCGAAGACAGTGAAGGCTTGGGTGGATGAAGCTTCTGGGGTGGGAGAATTGAGGGAGATGAGGAAGAGGAAGAAGGTGGTGAGGGGCCAGGATCAGGTTGGGATAACTGTCCACAGGGAACCAGCGTCCTGAGGCATGAAGAGGATGACCTAAGGTTCGTTCCTGCGTGGATACCACCACTCCTCTTCCCAATGCAGGTACTGGCCAGGGCAGCCCTGCTCCACAGGCCCTCCTCTCCCCAGGGGCTGGAGATGAGGCAGGAAAAGGAAGGCAGAAGTCAATGCCCTTGGTGGAAGGTCACTCCTGTCCTTGCTGTCCCATCAGCAGATGTCTTTTTGTAAAAGCTAGTGGATGTGAATGGCTTAGATTGACCTTAGAGCTGCCAATTGCTGAACCAACCCAGGGACTACCTGGCACAGGAATTGATTTGGGGACAACTTACAGGAGAACGTACAAGACAGCCAGCAGGACCGACTTCTTCCTTGAGGAGATGAAGGGAATGAAAGGGGCAGAGGAATATTGCCCTATCGGGAAACTGCAGGGCAGAAGGTGACGGAGAAGAAGGAAGAGTGGAACCCTTGGCATCAGGTGAGTCAGGAGCCTTCCTGATACCGGTGTGAGCTGGGCCATCTCAGGAGGCAGCTTCTTGTCCTCCCATGACCTTGTGTGTGAGGGAACTGTCGTCCCATAGTGACAGGAGCAAGGACAGACAGGTGCTGGTGGGTAGAGCCTCCCTCCCCTACAGAGGGACAATTGCTGTTTCCATGGGCACAGACCTGGCATGAGAGGGCTTCTGGCTCCACCCAAACGCTCCTAGAAAGTGCTGCCATGGGTCCTAAAGTCTTGGGCAAAAACTTGCAACACTTGGCCCAGAGATGTTTTCATTACTGCTAACTGAAGGTGGAAGACTCGAGAGAGAAAGGAGGATCCAGGATAAGCTGGATAAGGAGACAGTAAAAGGTGGCATTTGGATATTTGGACCACAAGGTTGGGGCCAGGGCACAGAGAGGGTGCCAGGAGTCTTAGGAAGCTGACCTGAGAGGATGGAGGTGAAGGGAGGGGTAGGAGAGAACTGCCATCAGGCAGAGGTCTCCTGCAGAGGATGGGGCCAGCCTAGAAGGAAGCCAGAGTATTGTGTCCAGTCTATTAGGTGGGGCTGTGGAAAGACTGCTTGGGCTGGAGTTGGAAAGACCTGTGTTCAAATGCAGCTTCTGACACCTCCTAGCTGGGTGATCCTAGGCAAGTCACATAACCACTGTGCCTCAGTTTTCTTATCTGTAAAATGAGGAAACAGCAGTAGCACCTGCTTTCAGGATTATGAGGACCAAATGAAATTTGTAAAGCACTGCATAAATGCTGGCTTTAAAAAACAAACAAAAAACTGCCACATGAAGAGGGATCTTCTGACTGGCCACTGAGCCTGAGCTGAGGATGTTTACAGAAGGTCACAATTCCTGAACTTGACCTGCTCTTTAGGCTGCGATCTTGGCAGCCTGGAAGGGCGGGCAGAGCTGAAGATCAGGCCAGACCAAGGGGAAGGGAAAGGGATGGATATTCATGCAGCATCTGGGGGGGGGGGGGGAGACTGAGGCAGGAAGGAGACAGAGAGATGCTTTGTCCTTTCTCTCCTCATTCCATCCCCTCAGTAATGATCCCTTTGTAGAAAGCTAACGGATGTGACTTCTCATCACTGACTGTTAACATTGGAATGGGGGCTCTGGCCAGTGTTGTCACAAAGGCAGCCCAGCCCCTCAGGGCTACCCCCAGTACCTTTTGGGGAAGGCACTACCCTGTCTCCGAGAATCCAACTCAGCAGTGTGAGGAGGTGGGACCCCCAATTTATAAAGATTACATCAAATATGTAGAGAACCGAGTCAAATTTATGACTGAGTCATTCCAGCCGAACAAGGTGTGGTATAGGAATGTAATAGAATACTACTGTGCTATAAGAAATGGTGAGCAGGCAGGCTTCAGAGAAACCTGGAAAGACTCACATGAACAGATGCAGAGTGAGGGGAGCAGAACCAGGAGAACACTGTACACAGTAACAGCCAGTGTGCAAGGACTGACTTCCATAGACTTAGCTTTTCTCAGCAATGCAAGGATCTAAGACATTCATAATGGAAAATGCCGTCACATCCAGAGAAAAGAACCAAGGAGTCTTGAATGCAGACTGAAGCATATCTGCTCCCTTTTGCTCTGACTCTTCTTTTACAACATGACTAATGTGGAAATGTTGAATATGATTGTACATGGAGAGCCTATGTCAGATGTCTGCTGTCTTGGAGCAGGGGAAGAAATTTGGAACTCCAAATCTTATAAAAGTAAATGCTGAAAACTATCATTACATGTAATTGAAAAAATAAAAAAAATACTAGGGGGAAAATACGAATCATTGCCTAACTGATCAACGACAAAGGACAGGAACAGGCAGTTTTCAGACAAAGAAACCAAAGCTCTCTATAGTCATATGAAAAAATGCTCTAAATCACTACAGATTAGAGAAATGCCAATAAAAACAACGGCGTCACCACCTCACACCCACCAGACTGGTTAAAAAATGACAAATGCTGGAGGGGACGTGGGAAAACTGGGACACTAATGCATTGTTGGTGGAGTTGTGAAGGGGTCCAACCATTCTGGACTGATGGAATCATGCCCAAAGGGTTATAGCACCAATACCATTGCTAGGTCTGTATCCCAAAGAGATTTTTTAAAAAGGGGGAAGGAGCCATTTGTGCAAGCCTCTTTATAGCAGTTCTTGCTGTGGTAGCCAAGTGGGAAATGGAAGGGATGCCCACCAACTGGGGAATGGCCAAACAAGTTGTGGTCTATGAGTAGGATGGAATGTTACTGTCCTGTAGGAAATAACGAGCAGGTCGACTTCAGAAAACTCTGGACTCACATGAACTGATGCAAAGTGAAGTGAGCAGAACCAGGAGAACGCTGTACACAGTGACAGCAACATTGTAGCAACCATCAGCTGTGACTGACTTAGTTCTCAGCAATTCGATGGTCCACTTCCAAAGGACTCACCATGAAAAGGCTCTCCACCTCCGTTAGAAGAACCAATGGCGTCCAGACACAGATCAACGCAGACTATTCCTTGCTTTTCTTAAGTTAAAGTTTCTTCCACAAAATGACTAACATGGGAACGTTTTACATGACGGCAAGTGTACAACCTGTATCAGACTGCTCGCTGTCTCGGGGAGGGGACAGAGAAAGGGAGGGAGGAACGAGACTGGGAACTCAAAAACCCCAAATGTTAAAAACCGGTTTTACGTGTAATTGGGGAAAAATAAACTATTATTTTTTAAGAAAAAGATCGCATCAGAGTTCTTGCTGGGAAAAGAAACGTCAGATTTGGGGTGATCGGATTGCATGGGGATCAGAGAAAGGCTAATGCAGACCGGAAGTCCTGAAGGAGAAACAGACCGAGACAGAAGGAAAAGGCTCAAAAATGAAAGACAGAAATTCCAGTTTGGAGGAAGAGGGGAATATGCCCCATGATGACACAGATTTGTTAAAGCCCTATGGAGGCGATGGACACAAGGGTGGCTCACTGAGGATGACCAGAGGAGCCCAGTCTAAGAAACTAAAGCTGGTGATGAAGGTGTGTGCCAGCCAAGTGCGGACAGATAAGCTATGCCAAGGGGAGCTCCTAGAGAGCACCTTGAATGCTAACATCAGGGAGGACGGGCCTATGGCAGCTGGCTGGATTCTTCCTGGGTGCCAGGCCTGCAGAGATGCCACAGATCGGCGGAGGGGGCAGCATCTCTCTGGGGGGAACTCGGGGTCACAACCTTGCTCTCTCGCCCAAGTGACCCTTGTTCACTCTCCTAACTTCAACGAGCACACTGAATCAGATGACCACACCGTCCCTGGCAGACTGAGGGAGGAAACCACCACAGCTGGCTCCTTGCTCCTGGGTCTGGCCTCCACACAGGAAGCAGCCAGGGCATCCCCTAGCCAGAGGGAACCTCGTGGCCACCCTAGCAGAGGAGTGACAGATGAGGAAGTGGCAGTAGGGAGTGTCCCCAGACTCCAAGTTCAGCAGGTCCCCCCCCCCCAACCCCTGTGATGCGAGGCACGGACCCTCCAGCAAGTGGCTCGGACCAAAAGGGCTCCACTGCACCCACTGGGTCTGGCCTCCAGGCCTGCCATGCCCACTGATGGCCCCTGAGCTATCTTGTTTCTTCACAATAAGCGGGAAGGAGCTGCTACCAGGGCTGCACAGGGACCCAGGGTCCACCCATGTCCACCCAGGCTCCTTGAGGGCAAGGCCTCTGCCTGTCTGCACCTGTACCATGGCAGGCTGGCTTCCCTTGCAGGTGCCTCAACTGCCCCTGATGCCCAAAGGTCTGATGGCTCTGGCTCGCCATGGAGGCACAGAGACCTGGTGACCTGGGCATGGGGGACCCAGAATAGCGGGCCAGGCTACACCCCCAGCCCCAGCAGAAGCACATAAGAGCTCGGCGGCGATGGCGGCTGTGGCCTGTGCTCACTCGCCCACCAAGAATGGGAGGCCTCGCTTCCTGCTCTTCCAAATGAGAGAATATCTATTGAACAGCACGCACAAAGACACCACTGGGGCTTTCACTGAAGCCAACAGGAAAAACGTTCACATATAAAAATGAAACTCCGAAATCATTAATAGTTTTAAACCATAATAGACCAAACACAACTGTCCAACACCGACCCCCCCATCACCCCTAGTCCCAGGTCACACCGGAGGTGCTGGTCTGCATGGAAAACTGCCAGGAACGACAGACAGATGGGCAGATGTCCCTGACGCCTGGTGCCTCCAGCTGCTACATCTCGGGTCTCCTTGGGTGGTGTGGGCACCCCAGAAGCCAAGTCCGTGAAATGTGTTCCCATGCCAGGCCTGGACAGGGCTCAAGGCAGGGGAAGGGGGGAATCTTTCCCCGGCAGGCGCCTGTGACATGAAGGCCCCGCACTCCCTTGGGATCTCACAGGCTGGAGGTGCCGGTAGTGATGACTGTCAAGGCCAAGGCAAGAGGGAGAGGTTCCGTATGCGGCTCTTCGGATGATCTCTTCCTGCTAGAAAGAGGAGGAAAGAAGGATCCGCCAAAGCCGGGGCTGCCCGCCGCAGGCCTGAGGCCGTCCTACCTGGCCACTTGGAAGCCGGCCTCATGACTCTGCGTCCGAGTCAGAGCTACTCTGCCGACTGATCTCAATCTGCAGAGACGGTAAACGCTCTAAGCGGCTTTTCTTCTGGTGCGACTGCTCTTTCTCCTTGATTAGAGCGCCCCATGCCCGCTGAAGCTCCGAGTCCTCCTCCTCAGGGGCTGCCGCCACCACTGCGGGGTCTGCCTTCTCGGTTCCCTTCTCTTTGGCCTTCGTGGCAGATCCTAAACGAGTCCATAAGCTGCCTGTTGGGGGGGAGGGTGTGGGCAGTGAGGAACAAAGACATCATGGAAAGCCCTCAGTGAAGGGTAGAGAAAATGGGCCCTGGGGCTGGTGCCAGGCTGCTGGGTGGGACAGGGCCTCCCCAGCTTCCAAGGAAGCCCTGCCCACTGGCAGCCTACACTCTGTGGGGAAGACTGCAGGGGTGTGAGTACACATGTGGGCCTGTGCCAAGCCCTGTGCTAAGTGCTTATGAAAAAGTCGCTGCCCTCAAAGAGTTTACAATCTATGAGGGAGCTGGAACTGTGTGTGTGGGGGGTGAGGGTGGAGGGAAGGGTGGGGTCACACCAGGATTAAGGGGGCATGATCCTGAGACATCCTTGGTGGGAGGCCCCATATGAGGGTCCCTCCAGCCAATCTGGCTGGACTGCTGAGCCCTGCTGAGGGGTGTGCCCATGGGTGTGGGTGCACCTTACATGGATGAAGATAAGTGGAGGCCCAAGGGCGGCCCTGGCCCACTCTGGGCACTTAGTGTGGCTGGCATCTCTCCTACCTGCTGCCACGAGCAGCAGCTGGCACCCACCTGACTTCTTCTCCCGGGTGTCAGAATAGAGGCCCTTGACGTCCTGCCTGGGGATGCCGAGCCTACTGTGTACGTCGGACATCGGCTCTCTCCGGGGGACAAAGGTGCTGCTCAGGGTCTTGACTTCTGGAGAATGTGGTCTCTTCCCTAATCTCTGACGGACATCTGGGAAGCAGGAAAAGCACCCAGAGACCGAGATGGCTCGACTTCTCACACAGGGTCACTCCCTGTCCCCAGGAAATAGCCTCTGCATGGGGACTCAGCCTGGGGCCCCGATCTGATCCTGCAGCTCCCACAAGGACGTGGGATGCCCGATGCTTCCTTTGGGGGATTTCTGAGTTCTCCAAAGCCTGACCCTCCACCTGGAGGGGCTCTGTGTCTGTCTGTCCCCTTCTCTCTTCCTCCTTCTTTCCTTCCTCCCTCCTGTCTCTTCCCCTCTCCTCCTCTCCCTGACATTTTTGGGGGCTAGGTGAGGACCGCGCGCCTCTGTGGCCATACCAGATTTGACGCTGCTTGCAGGCGGCCTCTGTGCTGTGCTTTGTCGTTTCTCCTCAAGCAGGAGCCGCACATCGGCAACCTTGTCGGATGCCCCCTTGTTCCCGATGCGGTTTTTGACATTGCTGGTGGCCACACTGTCCGCCCTCATGGAGTTCCTGCACAAAAGCAGCAACCCCCCTGGTTATCTGGGGAGGCTGCTGGGGAGCAGCTTGCCCGCTCCATGACTGACTCCAGGCAGGCTGAGGAGGCAATGCAAACCAAACCGTGTGGGTCATGTTAGTGCCTTTTCTCCCCTAGGGAAACGAGAGCTGGGCAGTTTGGCTGCCTACATACTGTGCCCCGTGGGAGGCAAGGCTGGGATCAGGAGAGAGCTGGGGACTGGGGTTGGCCTGGCCCACAGGAAGTGAGAGTGGAGCCAACCCCATGCTTTCCTCCCCACACAAGGGGAGCCTGGAGAGTTCAATCTCCAGGTTCCTGGGCCAGAGAAAACAACAACAGGCCCATGGGGGACGAGGGATGTACTCGATGCTGCTCAGGAGGCCTCCATCCTGTAGTACAAACACTAAGAGGATGGATGGACAAACAAGACTCGGTTCAAGAGGGGGGAAGGGAGGAACCTGAGACCTTGAGGCCACATATGGCACCTGAGGTCTTCAAGTATGGCCCTTTGATCGAATCCAAACTTCACAGAACAAGTTCCCTTCATAAAAGAAGTAAACCCATCACCGATGGCTTCAGGAATTAGTGCTCCAAAGGTAAAAGCCGAAGGCAGGTGCTCCAACCCAACACAGGGAACAGGCTGGGGAGCGGGAACGGAGCCCTGGGTTCTAATCTTGCATTAGCTTCCTCATCTATGAAATAAGGGTAACCATGCCCAACCTACCTTTCTCTCAGGGTTGTCCCAAGACTCAAATGACCTTATGAAGGTCAAACACTTTGTAAAGCTGAAGCCACTCACTGCCCTCAGCTCACAAGCCTTAACTGAAGGCAGCGGGTCACCAGGGGTCAAGGCTACCTTCAAACATATCTCTCCAAGTGAGGAGGCTGGGGGGAGGGGAGGGGTCCGACTCCTCAGTGACTTCCATGGGGAGGGACCTAGAGGGTCATGCTTAGCAGGGGAGGCAACTGACCATACACAGCCTCCCCAGCCCTCCCCTCCAACCCCTTCAAGCTGGCTAGCTTAGAAGGACTGGACTCTGCCCGTTCAAGCCAGCTGGTGTCTTATGTGTGTGTGCGTGTGCATGTGTATGTGGATGGACCATCTCCCAGGCCCCAGCCAAGGCCAGAGAAGCCTGCTCAGAGGGGAGTGGCCCAAGGGGTGGCAGGGTATGAGGTGTGTGCGTGCACATGTATGTGGATGGACTGTCTCCCAGACCCCAGGCAAGGCCAGAGCCTGCTCAGAGGGGTGCAGGGGCCTGCCCACCGTACCGGATGCTCCTCAGCTGTGACTCCACCTCATCGGCATACATGGTCATCTTCAGGCTCTTCTTTGGTGAGGGTGTGGAGATCATCTTGAGCTCCAGGTCGTAATCCATCTCGTCTGAGTCTGAGCCTGAGCCGCTGGCACTGGGCCGACGAGATGCGCTGCGCTCACGTGCCTGCTTGAAGGCCTGCAGCTCATCCCGGTACTCCACCACGACCCTGTCATCTTCATCCATGTCCTGGTCTTCCTCTTCTTCCTCCTCCTCCTCTTCTTCCTCCTCGATAGGCTCCTCAGGAACATTCACCAGACCTGGAAAAATCCAATTGAGGGAGTAAGGAAAAGACCCTCAATGTCACATCCTGCCTGCCTTTCCCTCCTCTAGGATACTCCCTGGTAGGAAGAGAAAGGCAAGGAATCCAGAGCAGTCTCAGAGTCATGCAGCAACATTAAGCCTCCCTCAAAGAGGTTGGGAGATCTGACTTAAAATCCTGCCAAAGGCTCTTGGCCTAATTTTCTTCATGGGCCTCTCTCTCCAGAGCACCTTGAACAAAGTCCTTTGCAAAGTGTTAAGATGACAGAAACAGTAGCAACACCCGTCATCCTGGATCCCAGGTACCTGCGTGTCGGTGCTTGTAAGGGGGAGTCAAGGTCAGGCCCACATCTTCCCCTATCAGGGTCCGCTTCCTGAGCACATCCCTCTGGATGCGGCGGGAATGGTATCTTCTTTTCCTGCACCGTTGTTAGAAAAAACACTCTTGACCAGCACCCTCTTCTCTTCAGCTCCAGTTTCCTTGAGGGCCCAAGGGCTCACCGCCCGCTAGCTCCCGGGAGGATGGGAGACGGAAGGGGCATCGCCTACCAGCTCCCAGGAGGTCCAAAGCTCCAGATATCCCTTGGAGGATTCGACCTATCTTCCCTACAAGCTGAGAAAAGTTCTCAGCAGATTAACACTCCCTCCATGTGGCAGAGCCCACCAAGGATGGCCTCACCTCCTCCCACCCACTATCAGCAGAAACTCCCTAGGACATGACCAAGATCCTGTGGTGACAGATACAAAGAAAGCTCTTCTCTCTTGAGAGAGGACTCTATCCCCACTCCCACCCCCACCTCAGCACTGGTCTCCTTCCCCCAACAAACATAAGCTCTCTGAATGAGAAGACTTTTGTTTCTGTGTCCCTAAAGCCTGGCCCAGTGAAGAAAAGGCACGTCTAGGGTGTGGGGGTCACCAAGGACAGATGCTGGATGGCGGCAGGGCTGCCCCAGGGATGGCCGGCCACGCTCACCAGGAGTTGCTGAGGATGCCCTTCATGCCTCCATAGTTAGGGTTCCCATATTTCATGTAATACTGGCTCCTCCGCGCTGCACCGAGCTCCTTCTTGTCATCTGCAGGGACAACAGCAGACAGCACCGAGTCCCACTGTGCCGCCCCCTCCAGACCCTAAGAGGCGCCCCCATCCCTGCCCCACCTCCAGGCCCGGCCCCTTCCCGGCAACTGGTCTCCACGCCCCAGGCCAAAGCTGTGCCGCACGACCCATGCAAACATCAACCTGTACAGGGTGGGTGCTCTAATCGCCATTGGGGGATGGAGCCCCCCCCCCTCACCCATACACATCCTACCCTAAACACACCATACTCATACCCCCCCAACAAAAACATACCATACACACTACTCCCCCCACCACAGCCCACTTACATACCCCCTACATCCCCACATACATCACTCTACACATACAACCCCCAACTCACACCCTACCACATATAAACATCTAACCACCCACAAAAACACCAAACACCCCCTCCACTCTTAGCACACATCCACACATGACCATCACACACCCCCACACACACTCATACACAAACACAGCACACACACCTCATACCCCCATACATACTCACACCCCCCCACACTCACACACCACATACACACACACCAAACACACACACAAACACAGCACACACCCCTCATACCCCGCCCCACACACACCACACATACACGAACACAGCACACACCCTTCATACCCCCATACACTCACACACAACACACACACACACACACACACACCCAGTCCAGATTTTACCTTTTGTGGCAAATCTCATAAACAGCTTATTTCCTTTAGCCAGTTTGTTGGCTGGACGAAGGTCATTCCGTAAGAGGGACTCTTCCTCTACCTGTGACAGCGCGTCCAACTGGAGAACATAAAACATTTGCAAGATAAACAACTCTCCCAGCGAGTGATCCTGGCGCACAGACCCTGTATCCTCCCCTGGTGATCTCCAGCTGACTGTGCCCTGCCCAGAAGTCTCATTGGCAGGGGAGGGATGAAACAGTCCCGGAAGGCTGCAATCTGTATCGGTGCAGGAAGTCCCCACACTGAGAATGGCATAGACCTTCCCTGGAGCTTTAAGATGGGTGCCACCACTGTGTAGCATGGCCTGAACTGCCCATCCCCACCCCTGCTAGTGGCTGGAAGCCCTGGTACCCTCATTACTGACCTCCAGGTCACTCGCCGTGTCATCTTCCACCTCTCCTTCCTCGGTCTCATCATCAGAGCTGTCCTGCTTGTCTAGATTGGGGTGCAAAGGAGAGGTGAGCCTCCTAATTTTGGCCCCTCAGGGCTTTGCCCCCTGCCCTGCCCTGGATACCTTTTCTCAGCTTCTCTGGGGCCTTGTCCTCACTGGCTTCTCGGGCTTTGGCTTTATCTGTGCTGGGCAGTGAGCTCATGTTGATGAGGGCCCTTGTTGCGGTCACCTCGTCCAGCCAGACCACATTACCTGGTGAGGAATGGGGTGCCCTCCCGTTACATATCCTGGTGAATCAAAGAGGCCTGGCCCTTTGGCCTTGGACTGCCTGCCACATGTTCTGTCTGAGCCTTTCTTCCTCACTCCTACTCTCAAAACCTGGAGCAAGTCCAGAAAGTCTCTCCTAAAGGCCTCCATAGGAAGAGCCCCGCTGGGCACCGAGGTCGCTGATCTCCCAGCCACCAGGTTTGAGGATGCCCTGTGCTGAAGCAGTAGAGCCTCCTGGGGCTAGGGGGTCTTGGAGAAACTCTCTGATCAAGCCACAGGTCACAGGCTTTTTAGGTTCAATCTCAAGCCTGCTTAGCCAGCCCTCCCCCCACCCCCAAGGTTATCACAAGGATTGACTGCTATCATCATAGTCTGGCACACGGTAGGTGCTTAATCAATCCTTCCTTCCTCCCTTCCCCCTCCCTCCTAGAGGAAATGTGAGCCCTAAAGAGAAGAGATGCAGGCTTAGAGGCCCCCTTTATCACCCTGGGCCTCACTCAGCTGCTCCATCTGCTAATTTGAGAGGGACTTGCCCTGGCACTGTCACCATTGTCTGGGGGACCCTCTAGGCATGCCAGTCTTGGGCCAGGCACCCCTCATCCCAACCCAGCTCTACAAAACATTTGACAGCCCCTCTCTCAGCAGAGTCCCAAGTGGCTATAAAGTTGCAGTGAGAGGGCGCATCTGCTAGCCTGGGCCTGGGCAGCTATCAGCTTAGCTGGGATGGCTTCAGTCTCCTTAACCATCCCCCCTTCAGCAGGTCGGGCCCACCGGCCCACTCACTTACAGGATGTATCATCTAGCCACTCGATGTGAGCAGGGGGGTACTCCTTGAAGTAGGCAAAGATGTCCTGGGTACTCATCTCATCTACTCCGCAGACATAGATGGTTTCCAGCCTCACCTTGGGGATAGCTGTGAACACACAGGCAGGAGCAGGTGGTCACCACCAGCTTGGACCCCGTGTCCAAGCAGGTGGTCACCACCAGCTTGGACCCCGTGTCCAAGAGAGGCTGCTGGCTATCAGACGGGGGGTCAGAGACAAGGACGCCCCCAGTGCCAATCACTGTATCTTGATCCTTTCCAGGCCAGGCCCACGTCTTCAGCACTGCACTTGTCTTCAGCACTGCACTGAGACCTGACCACGAGCAGCCGAAGCAGCAGTGCCTGCAGTGTGAGCCGGTGTTTTTCCACCTGACCCCCAGCTCCCTCATCACCACCTTCAGGTCAATAATTCTCACTCCCTCAGCTCATCTCTGAGGGTGGGGCCAATAGCTCAGATCTGGCTCTGGAAGGGCCTTCTGACACCAATGGAGTTACACTATGTTACTCCATAGTCTACAAGCACCGATTAAGCACCTACCCTCTGCCAGGCCCTGGGCATGCAAAGAGAGGCAAAAGACAGTCCTGGCCTTGGAGGGGCTCAAAGTAATGAGGGAGACAGTGTGCACAGTTGTGCACAAACAAGATGCAGACAGGATAAGCTAGAGAATACCACTCAAGGCAAGTATGAAGACTAAAGAGGTCCCAGAAAAGCTTCCTGTACATGGGGGCATTTGAGTAGGGATGGAAGGTCAGCAGTTGAAGGAGCAGAGGGAGAGCCTTCCACATATGGGGGACAGCCAGGAGGCTGGTGACCTGGGACTGACCCTGAATGAAAGAGAATGTGGCACGGCAGAAGGTAGAAGATTATATATACATATATATATATATATATATATATATATATATATATATGGGAGGGAATTAGGTTATGAAAGGCTTTGAATGCCAAACATAAGTGTTTTGTATTTGATCCTGGAGGCATCAGGAAGTCACTGGAGTTTATTGTATGTGAGTGTGTGTGTGGGGTGTGTGTGGGTGTGTGTGGTAGAGAGACACATGGCTGGACCTATGCTGGAGCAGGGAGATTTGAAGTAGGTAGACCCACCAGCAGCTACTGCAATAGTCCAGGCATGAGGTGATGAGGGTCTGCACCAGGATCAGGGCAGTGCCTGAGAGAATGAGGTTTAATCCAAAGATCTTACAGAGGTGAAATGGACAACAAATGGTGCTGGGGTGTATGTGTGAAATGGACAAGAGACACTGCAGAAGTGAAATGGACAAGAGAAGGTGGGGGTAAGGGGTGTGAAAGGGACAAGAAACAGTGCTGGGGGTGAAATGGACAAGGGACGCTGCAGAAATGAAATGGACAAGCCCTGGCATCAGCTTGGTTAAGGTGGGTCAGAGTGAGGGCCAGTTGTGTTGCTTACAGGCCCCCATCTTGTTTTCCCAGGAGGACATCGGGGGGAGAGAATCAAAGCCTAGAGCTGAAGAGGTCAGCCCAGGTCTGGGTGGTTGGGGCTCAAGCCTTGAATGTCTCATGGAGACATCAGCAGATTCCTCATATATCTATCTAGATCAGAGTGACATCATGGCTTATCTTTTGGCCAAAGTGAGGTCAGAAACATGGAGAGTTAGGTGAGGAGATGCCCATCAGTGGGCATGTTCAAGAGAAGAGAAATATGTAGGGTTCATTCCTGTATATAGCTCAAAAGATGAAAATTAGGAGACACAAAGTGGCCATCCCGCAACATGTTGGGAGACCCCTTGGGAACTTCCAAGAGGACCTGGAAGAAAGGTCTGAGTGGGTTGGGAAAGATCTGCACCTCTAAGAAGACACATGTGAAGAGACTGCCCGTATCTACACACGGGAGAGGAATTTGGCTCAGTGGCTTTGGGGGTTCTTTCTGGCTCAAAATTCTTGGAGTTTGGGCCTAAGAACAGGGAGACCTAGTGCTGCCATTGCAGGGACTTAGGGAATACCCTAACCCTAACAGGAACCTGGGGATTCACATCACAGCCCCAATTTTCACACCTTCCCAGCTGGACAATGAGGGATGCCCACATACAGTGGGACTGGAGATGAGTGCACCTAAAGGGCAGGGCAGCCTCTCTCACTTTCCTTTTTCTTGAAAGCACCCCAGGATTTCCAAATAATCCATTTCTTTCTCTGTTGTAGTCTAGGCCTTGCTAGGTCTCTTCCATTGGTGACAGAGGAAGGTTATTCTTCCTCATGGGAGTTTAGGGGTGGAGGTCACCCCATGACAGACAAAAGTCATTGAACAGAGACCAATTTAATTTCCCTCAGGAGTATGGTTGGTTCAATGCCAAGATCCATCTCTTCCAGTGATTCATGCCAGCCTCCCTGCCTCCATCTGGCCCTCCCTTCAGGCTCCCTTCTCTTCCTCCCCAGCAGCCCTAATTTCACTTCATTGCAGCATCCTGCCAAGACCCAAAGGACCAGAGATGAAGGGGGTTCTCCTACCTTTCTTCATCATGTCTCGGTCCAAGGCAACGTTCCTTTGGGCAAGGTTGACTTCGGCTCTGAAGTGAAAGCGCTTGGCTCGCTGCTCTTTCTTCTGGATGGCCTCCTAAAGAGTGTGTGGAACCCCAGAGAATGAGGGGAAGGATGGAAAGAAGGCCAACTGGGGACTAAGCAGGCTGGTGGTCACTAAGTCTTCTGCAGATCCAGGCCCAGGCAGATGCCGAGAGGCAGACACACGACTCCCTGAGCAGCTTCTCCTGCTGCCACTGCTGCCATTCCCCCACCCACCATGGCCAATGAGACCAAGCTCTGGTTGGGTAGGGAGCGCATGAATGGGGTGTTGTCCTTGCTGGAAGCCCCCTCCAGGACAAAACCAAAAATCTGGCCCTTGACTTCATTTCCCATGCCATCTGAAAACTCCCCACCTTCCCCCAAGCCCCCTGGATGCCCAGGTCTGGACACAGGACAGGCTGCAGGAGAGGGCCTGGTCACCAGGTGAGGCCAGCGGGAGCCTAAATGGGGCAGCCAAGCAGGGGAAAAGCTGCACAGCGCTGGGGTGGTCTCCAGCACTTCCGAGAAGCAGGGGCTGGGGGCCTGGACCCTGAGAGGCCTCATGTGTCAGAGGGCACTCTGAGGGCCGGGGACAAATAGGGCACAGTTACAAAGCAAAAGACAAGAAGCTAAAGCCCACCTGGTAATCCATACCCAGCCCAGGCCCTGGCACAAAGTAGGTGCCTGATGAATGTTTGCTGACAGAGAAAAAACTCATACCCCCCCAGCACCGAGGCAGGGACAGGTAACAGAGCAAGGAGGAAGACGAGGGGGAGGGGGGAGAAGAGGGCGAAGTGGAAAAAGAGGAGGGGGAAAGGGAAGAGAGGGGGCAGAGGAGGGGAGGGGGGACAGCGCAAGGGAGCCCGCACCTGCTCTCCTCTCCCACCCAGGCTGCTTTGCGGGAGCCCCCTGGAAGAAGGGGCTGGGCAGCCCCGCCCCCTTCGGTGTCTGCCCCAACCTGGGAGAGTGAGGCGCTGGTGGCTGAGACCGAGTACTGATTAAGCGCCTGCTGTGTACCTGCTGGGCAGGTGCTCTTGGCCTCCTTTCACGTGGGAGGACACCCCTCCATCTCCCGCCTCCGAACCTTTGCCTAGTCAAGTCTATCCCCGGCCCTCGCTGGCGCTGACCTGGGCGGGTGTGGACAGACCGGGGGTCTCCCAACCAGAGCCTCCCACGCCCCAGGCTGGGCCGGCAGGTGAGCCGGGTTCCGGGGCTCCTCCCTACCTTGGAGGTGACGTCGATGCCCGTGATGAAGCTCCCCGCCTTGTTCTCGTAGCGGCGGCTCGTGTCCTAGAACGAAACGGGCAGTGAGGGCGACCCCGACCCCTGCCCTCACTCCTTGCCGCCCAACGGCCCGGGCGCGCCCGGCGGCAGACTCTGCGGGGCGCACCCACCCGGCGGCCGGACCCCCGGCGTCCTACCGGCAGCAGCGAGCGCCGCACCGGAACAGCCTCCAGCTCGCCCTCCTCCACCTCCATGGGCTCGGGCTCGCCCCGCTCGGGGCCCGGCTCCAGCAGCCCCAGGGGCGGCGCTGCAGCCGCAGCCGCCGCCGCCGCCGCCTCGGCCTTCACCGACACCCGCAGGCCGCGCACGGCCGCCATGGCGCCGCCGCCGCCGCCGCCGCCTCCTCCTTCCGTCCGCCCGCCCTCCTGTAGTGCCAACGAGAGCGCGTGCGCGCCGCCCAGAGCGCCGCCGCACGCACGCACGCGCACCAGGGAGAGTGAGCGGGCCGCCCAGAGCGCCGCCGCACGCACGCACGTGCACCAGCGAGAGGGAGCGGGTCGCCCAGAGCGCCGCCGACGTACCATTGAGATGCGGCCTGCGCGGCCTAGAGTATCCCCGAGGATGCCACCGCCCCCCCTCTCCGCCGGGGGGGGGGGTGTGGGGGAGCCGTTGCCATAGTTACGGCTTCCCTGGCTCTGGCGCCTGCGCTGATCTTCCGGAGGAGAAAGGGGAGGGAGGGGTGTGTGGCGTGGGGGCGCTTGGAGTGGTCCGCTGCGCCTCCTCCTCGTTCTCTTCCTCCTCCTCCTCCTCAAGCCCATTTTCCACCCCTCACCCCCCCCGCCGGGGTTGGTCCCCTCCACCTTCTTCACAGGGGCCTTCTGGGGACAGTTTTTTAGTCACAGGTGGCGGGTGGGCCTCACTGCCCGACCCCACCTATGGATTGTTCTTTTGGCGTTTATGTAGCACTTGCTGTGTGCGCCGCGCCTTGCCCACAAGGGCCAGACGCACCCGGAAAGGGTGGGGCAGACAGAAGAGGCCCCCAGAGCCAGTGGGCACATCCCGGGTTGGAGGGAAGCTCCACGCAGGGAGAGACTGTCAGCGGTTTGGGGGGGTTTGGGGCCCACCCCATCCTCCTCCTGGGCACGGAGGGTCGGCTGAGAGATGTGGTGCCATGGCACCAGCTTGGGTGCGACACCTCCAGCATCTCCAGAATGGAAGAAGGAGCAGCTGCCCCGCCTCTCTGGGGAGGAAGAACTTAGACCAGCTCTCCCCACCCTGAGTGGGCAGTGTCCTGAGAGTAACCAGCTCTCCCTGCCTTGGGCAGCTCTCATTACCATATGAACACCCAGACTATTGTTCACACCCACACACTGTTCTTTCCTTCTTTCCCTCATTCACACCATCATGTACACAATGAAATGCCCCTCCACAGTCTCTGTCTCCTTGCATGGGGGTCTGGGAGCCACACTGGGGACACAAGGGAAGAAGCTGGCCCGTGGACACCCACCATATTGTGGGAGCCCAAGGAGGCAGAGGCAGAGTGAGGTACACACCGGGGCCCTCCCCTTCCAGTAGTGCCTTGGAGCCACACTCCTTATTCATGGAACACCGGGAAACCCCAAGGGTTATCCCTCCTGAAGCCCAGTGGCTGCAGAGCTGTCCAGGGGACGGTCTTATGGCCCTGCCAGGGCTCATAGACTCTTTTTGGAGACATGGGAACAAAAAGAAAAAAGGAGGTCCTCAGTGTCCCAGCCAGGGAGAGCAAGGTCACTCCTGCTGGCTGACCTGCCAGGGAGGAGAGGCCTTGAAGGATGGAACTCTGGTGGGTTGGGTTTGGTAAATGGTCTCTCTTGGCTAGGTCCCCTGATCCAGTGCAGTCCCTAGAAGATCCTTGTTATCTGATGAGGTGCCTCTGGGGGTGGGGATAGCTGTTAATGGGGGGAGCAAAGGAAGCCATTTAGAGTAGTCAGTGCTAGAGGGGGGTCCTGGGCTGCAGAAGAAAGCCTAGGGAACAATACAGGCAGCAGAAGGAAAGAGGCAGCTGGCTTTGAGACAACGGGGGGGGCTGGGCCAGGGAAGAGGCAGCCTGGCCTATCCCCATGCTACTCACTCAAAAATTTGCCAAATTCTACGCTTAGAGATACATTCCTTTAGCTTCAGGCTGCTGGCATGGCATTTGGGATCCAAGGCCCTGGGTGCAAACCCAGGACGGACTTCCTCCAGCTGCGATAAGCTGAGATGAGGCAACACACAAGCTACATGGACCCTGGTTTCTTCATCTATAGACAAGGGGACTTGGTTTAGATGGTCTCTAAAGGCCCTCCCAGCTCCGCATTTATGATCCTTTAAAAGCATGATAAGAAAGCGGAGAGGCCTCAGAGAAGAACCCCAGAGTTACTAAAGGAATGGAAAGATGTTTTAGAACAAGATACCAGGGTTTGTGGCGGGGCCTAAGAGCTGGGGTTGAGGGCCGGGGGCAGGGAAGCTCTGCAAGCTGGGGCCTCCATTTCAGTGCCCTCACCCCACCCATGGAGCCTTGGCACGAGAAGAAGAAGACCAGGGGGATCACAGTCCTGGGAATGGGCACTGCCCAAGAGTGTGGCTCAGGAAGGTGGGGAGGGAAACAATGAACTGGACCCACTTGGAATGGGAGGAGAGAGGCTTTTGTCCTTGATGGGACTGGGAGATCCAGGTGGCTTCTGGCAGCCAAGAGGGAGCTGCAGATGGGGAGCAGATGCCCACCCACCACTTCCCTACCTGCTCAAGGCCTTGAGGGGCCACCCCCCCCCCCGGCACCCAGGTGTCTCTCTATCTGCAGCTCCTCTTGATCTGACCACGAGGCAGCCAGACAGCCCATTCTGGGTACCCTCCAGTGCTGCCCATCCCTCACTTCCAGTTTCCTTTTATGTGTTGTCTCCCCCCATTAGATTGTAAGCCTGAAGTCAGGGCTGTCTTTTTCTTATTTGTGTACCTGGTGCTTAGCACAGTGCCTAGCACACAGTAGGCACTCAATAAATGCTTATTGAATTGAATTGCTAAATAATTTTGAAGCTTTCCTTGCTTCTCTTAACCCATCACCCTAAGAACTAAGTGTTCTTTCTGTCTTCACCCTCTCTCTTCTCCAATCCAGCCCACTCCCAGCAGCCTCCGCCAGTTCTGACACTGTCACCACCAGGGGGCTCTCTATGGCAGAGAATCAGATAAAATCCAACTCTGATCTTGGCAATGAAGGCACCAAGGGTGGTGGGTGTCTGTCACGTGACTGCCCTCCTGGGCTGAAAAAGTATTTGGCTGGTCCTGTCCAGACTCTGACCTCTATCCAGGCTGATCCCCCCCCTCCCCCCCCTCCCACCTAGAAGTGTTCCCATTCTGGTTCCCATATTGGCGGTTGTTGAGTAAATCATCCTTCTTTGATCTCTCCAGCCCCACTGTCGTCCTCCCTTTCTTCTGCCCTTTAAGGCCAAACTCTGAAAAGGCATCTATACTGGCTGCCTGTACATCCTCTCCTCACTCTCTTCCTAACCCATGAATGATCCAGCTTCCAACCTCATCATTGCACCAAACTGCTCTCCCCAAAGCGATCTCTTAGCTGCCCAATCCCCACCTCTTTTTTTTAAAATTTATTTTAATATTCTTCTCTTTTATAATTTTATAATTTTGAGTTCCAATTCCCTCCTTCCCCCCAACCACTGAGAAGGGAAGCAATATTATATTAGTTATGCATGTGAGTCCAGATTAGCCTTATTTAAAAAAAAAACAAGAAGCATAAAAGTGAGAAAATGATACTTCAATCTGCAGTCAGAATTCATCAGTTCTCTCTTTGGAGGTGGATGGCATTTTTTTATCATGAATCCTTTACACCAATGGCCTTTTCTCAATCCTCTTTCTCTTCAGCCCTCCTGCAACCTTGGACATTCTCCTCCTGGATATTCCCTTCTCTCTCAGTTTTCAGGACACCCCTCTCTCCTGGTTCTCCTCCTACCCATCTGACTGCTCCTCGGTGTCCTTGGCTGGATTCTCATCCAGGTCATACCCTTGAACCATGGGGGAATCCATGAGGTTCTGTCCTGGGCCTGCTCTTCTCCCCTTATCTTGCTTCATTTGGAAACCTCATCAGCTCCCTTAGATTCAATGACCATCTGATCTGTGCTGATGGTTTTCAAATCTGCCTCAGCCTCCCTACTGTCCTCAATCTCACACCTCCAACTGCCTTTCAGACATCTCAAACTGGAAGTCCAGCAGACATATTGTAGTGGCAAACACATTGGCATCCCCAGGATGGCTCAGTTTCTTAGATCTGCTTTACTAGGAAAGATAGCTGTTCAAGGGGTCAACAATTTTTTTTTAAATTACATTCACTAGTTCAGGGTAAAAGTCAGCACCCTAAACTTCATAGAAAGTAAAAGCATAGAAATAAAGACCAACAGACAGGGCGTCTAAATGTATGAGATATTAGCACAAATCAACAGACAGATCCAACCCTCTGACCAAGGCAATATATACATAGTTACCAGAGAGAAAAGCACCAACATCTGAGTTTTTCAAAGCCAGGGAGTTCCTTAACAGCTATCCAGAGTCTCATCTGGTCAAATCACAAGAACACTCTTCCAATGAGTAAGCCCCAAAGCAAAATGCTAAACTCAGAGTATATATACCCTTCTTCAGGGTCAGATGGTATCACAACCCTCAAGACCCACTGCCTAATTACAAAGTAACAAAAGATGTGGGCCTTCCTGAAAAACAAGCTTCCCCTAATTTAGCTTCCCTTAACGGGCTCCACGTGAGGCCTACTAATGGAGGGAAGATCTTATATCCCATTAACATTACTCATATTAAAGTTAAAATGTTGGAAACAGAACTCCTCTTTCTCCCCAAACCCTCCCCTCTTCCTACCTTCCCTGTGACTATAGAGAGCAACACCTTCCTCCCAGTCCCTCAAGCTCACAACCTAGGAGTCAGTCTGGCCTTATTCTCTCTGACCCCCAGATCCAGTAGTGCCAAGGCCTGTCAATTTCACCTCTGGAGCATCTCTCAATTTCACCTCTACACAATCTCTGGTCCATTTCACCTCTGGAGCAACTCTTGTTGATTTCACCTCTGCACCATCTTTCCAATAGCCCCCTTTTTCTCTCCTCTGATGGTGTCCCCACCTTGGTGAAGACCCTAATCTCTTCACACTTGGATTATTTCAGTAGCCTGGGGGTGGGTTGGCCTGCCCCAAGTCTCCCCCCACACCAGTTCCTCTTCTGCTCAGCTACCAAAATGATCTTCCTAAAGCACAGTTCTGATCTTGTCACCCCTTACTCCATAAACTTCAGGGGCTCCCTTTTGTCTCCAGGTGATATATCACATAAAATAAATAGAATAGACATTTATGATAAAAATAAAATCAGATCTATCTAAAAAACATATGTTTTACACATTATACAACATCTTTTGTTTGGCAAAGCCCTTCACATCCTAGTCCCCTCT
This sequence comes from Pseudochirops cupreus, assembly GCA_028627135.1. NCBI lineage: Eukaryota > Metazoa > Chordata > Mammalia > Diprotodontia > Pseudocheiridae > Pseudochirops > Pseudochirops cupreus. Next base: position 802,762 of record CM053580.1, on the reverse strand, counting down.
CACCTTTCCAGACTGCCTGACAATGCCTTTTCTGATCTGGTGACTCTGGCCTCCTGGCTTTCCTCACATGAGATGACCCATTTCCAAACTCCAAATGTGTTCACTAGCCATCCACTATTCTTGGAATGCTCTCCCTCCTTTCCGCTCCCAGCTTCCTTCAAGTTTCACCTAGAATCTCACCTACTACTGGAAACCTCTCCCCATCCCTTTGACACCAGTGTCTTCCTACTAGTGATTCTCTTCAATTTGTCTTGGATGCTCTCATGCATCAGTTTCCTGATGGTGTACTTACCCAGATTCTAGCTAATAGACGATGCTCTCATGCTTTCTCAGTCACCAATGGAGTGAAACAAGGCTGTGTGCTTGCTCTCATGCTTCTTAGCATGATGTTTTCAGCCATGTTGTCAAATGCTTTCAATGAGGATGAGGACGACATCAAAGTCAGTTACTGCACTGATGGTAAATTCTTCAACTACAAGGCTACAAGTCAAGATAAAAGTGGAGGGAATGTTGGTACATGATTTTTGCAGCCTCTGAGGCTGAGATGCAACGAAGTACGGATCAATTCTCTGTGGCTTGTGCTAATTTTTTTTAATTTATTTTTGGTTTTCAGCATTCATTTCCCAAAGATTTTGAGTTACAGATTTTCTTCCCATCTCTCCCCTATCCCCACCCCAAGTGGCAAGCATACTGAATACCCCTTCCCTTAACCTGCCCTCTCTTATATCTCCCCAAACTCCCCACCCCTCTTACTTTTTGTAGGGCAAGATGGATTTCTATACCCCATTGCTGGTATGTCTTATTTCCTGGTTGCATGTAAGAAACTATTTTTTAACATTTATTTTTAAAACTTGCTTGTGCTAATTTTGACCTAACATTTAACACCAAGAAAACACAAGTGCTCCATCAACCACCACCACAGCATCTATACCCGTACCATCAATTACGGCAAATGGAGAAGTTTTGAATGCTGTGGGTAAGTTCACTTGATACATTGATAATGAGGTTGATGCATGCGTTGACAGAGCTAGCTCAGTGTTTGTGAGATTCCAAAGGGAAGTCTGGGAAAGAAGTATTAGACTGCCTACGAAACTAAAGGTCTATAGAGCTGTTGTGCCGACCTCATTGTAGTATGCCTGAGAAACTTGGACGGTCTACCAGCGCCACACCAGGATACTGAACAGCTTCCATTTTAACTGTCTTAGGAAGATTCTGAAGATCACTTGGCAGGATAAGGTGCCAGACACTGAGGTCCTTACTCCAACTAAACTGCCAAGCATTCAAACTCTGCCGCAGAGAGTGCAACTACGATGGGCTGGCCATGTTGTTCAGATGCCAAACGTGCCTTTGCCTAAAAGACTATTTTATGGAGAATTCACACAGGGCAAGCACTGACATGGTGGTTAGAAGAAGCGATACAAGGACACTCTCAAGGTCTCTCTTTAAGAACATTGGAATTGATTGTGTGACATGGGAGACACTGGCACAAGAGCAGTCAGCATGATGTGCCCACATTGGGGAAGGTGCTGTGCTCTCTGAGTAGAGCAGAATTGAAACAGCTCAAAGGAAACCCCAAATGTTCCCACAGACTATTTGTGCCTGACCTGTGATGGATCCTTCCGAGCTCTTGTCACTCTGATCAGTCAGTCAGACCCACTCAGACACACTGTGACTAGCAGAGTGGTGTCATTTTGGTCCTCTTGAAGAGCAAAGGACAACAACCAACTGTTGAGTGGTAAGTGGGATGCTCCCTCCTCAGGCTTCTGAATAGGGGCTACCATGGTGACTGCTGAGGTTGGGAATGCCCACCGTTTCCAAACTGTGCCTTGGCTAAGTGAACCGCCTTTCGTTACCAGCTTGGTGTTCTATGGGAATCTCATTTTATCCCCACCCTGGGTCTCAATGACCAGCTCTGCCAAGTCAGACCTGGCCTCCCACACTTCCCACCAAGCTCCTACACTCTAGCCTCCATCTCTGAAATGAGACCAGGACCCCCAGAGGTGTTTTTTGAAGGGGGGTATATTTGTTCATGGTAAGAGCAGGACCTAAACTTTTCTGCCCCCCCTTTTTGTTTGTTCTCCCTTGTGCCTAGGATGAATGGGGTGTGCGTGCGGTGTGTTCTTAATCAATCCTGGCATGGCAATACTTGAGGCTTCTCATATATAATCTCATAGCAGTGTGCATTGAGTTCTACTTTACAAATATCTCATTTGATCCTTTCAACTATCCTGGGAGATAGCGAGAAGTGAGGAAACTCAGAGAGTTCAATGACTTGTCCAAGAAGATGCAGGTGCTGAGTTCAGGCAGGATTCGAACTCAGGGCTTTTTTTCCTCAATCATCCAGTTCTCCTCTCCACTGAGCCCTCTATCCCTTTAGGAAGGTGGGGCGGCTGCAGCCCTGGACAGTTAGGTAGAGCATGGCCCCTGAGAGTGATAGTTCACTTGGTGGTCAAACAGCCACCTAGTCAGTTCCAGGAATGCAACCTTTAGGCAAAGCTGCAGCCTGGGTCGGCAGGGACTATCCTTGGAGCTCTGTGACACTATCTTGTGCCCAAATGGAAGCCACATTCTTTAAATTAAGTCAAACTAATTGGTCAATGAATGGGGGTTAGTTGGCCTCTAGGGAATGGAGGCGGTGTGGCTTCATGGCGCTAGGGAGAGGGGGAACAGCTCTCTCTGCTCCTGCTCTCCTCCCTAAGCCCCAGAGGTCTCTCCCTCCTCCTGACCCTAACCTCATCATCCCTGGGGCCCCAGATGAAGTGATGCCAATGGTCTGAAGACTCCAGCTCAGGGGAGACAGCCTTGGAAGGGCAAGGTTCAACTGGTCTGGGCAGTGGGGACAGTAGGGGCAGAGGTCCCACCAGGTTCCAGGGAGGGAGAAGAAGGAGAGAGGTGGTGGCTGCCCCCAACAGCTGGCTCCCTTCAGGCAGCAAGCCTGTCTTCCATGGCTCCTCGCTGACCCTGCCTGTCCAGTCCAACATTCCTGCAATGTGGGAGCTATGTTCTGACATGCTCTCTTTGTCCAAGAGGCCTCTGTCAGGGCCCAGCTGCAAGGCAAGGGTGGGGGTGGAGCCATCTCCTCTTGGCCCCCATGGCCTCCTTGTCCATCCCCTGGGCACCCAAAGAGCCATTTCTAGGTTCCACCAAAGCCATCTTGTTGGAGCTTTCATCTCCTCAATCCAGAAGCAGCTCCTTCAACCTGGGGGCTGGGGGAGCCCTGAACCCAGGGTGTGACTGGGGGCCCTTGATACCCCCTCAGGAAGCAGTCCTAGAGGTTTGGCATGCAGTAGATCTTTAATGAATGTTAGGCTGGAGATCAGGAAGGATGATGATGCCCTGGGTTATAGGGTAGAAAGAAGGAGCTGTTGGGTGAGGTGACTGAGCAGAGGGCATCGCCTCCTAGTGGCAGCATGCTTGAGTGGTCATCCGAGGCAGCGGCCAGCCTCTGAGTCCCCAGCATGGGCAGCACTATCTGCACCAGGCCTGCTCCTGTTCAGCTTGTCGGGGATGTCAGTGTGGGAGCCACCGGAGCTCAGGACATTTCCAGTCAGGGGTGGGGGTAGTTCCCTGTTTTCCAAGGTGTAAAATGGTCCTGGCTCCAAAAGTTGAACAATGGCCTCTTTTGGGGGTCAATGGAGGTTAGGAGGAGGGTCAAAAGGAGAAGAGATGTGACTCGAGGAGGCAAAGAAGTGTCTGAAAATGGCTTTAAAGAAAAAGGACCAGCAAGTCTGTGAGGAAGATGAGGAAGGTGAGGGAGGTGCTGCAGCTAGAGGCAGAGAGAGAGATCAGACACAGTCAGTCAGGAAGAGAAATGGAAGCCAGAACAAGCCCAGGCCCTTCAAGGCCCAGCCTGGAGTGTTTCTTTGCCTCTAGAGGAGCTTCTAAGAGTTGGGAGGTAGGAGGGGTCTTTCAGGCTCACCCACCCACCAGACAGCCCTTTTCTAAGGTGTCAGACTGGGCTGCCAGAGTCCGGGGGCCTGGAGGAATCTCTCTGGGCTTCCCAGCCCAAAGAAATGACTATACCCGGCTCCTTCCCACTCTCCTTTCCGCACCAGGGATGGAGGGTGAACCATAGACCCTGGGATCTTAGTTCTAGCCATGGAAAGACCTTGAGTCTAGAAGCTACTGAGCCTAGATCCTCTAGGTCACAGAGGAAGGCAGTAATTCCTGGAAAGATCAGAGCCAGACTCAGCCTGGGAGTGCCAGTATCCAATGGACCTTGTGCTGCCTCCAGCCCCACTGGATCAACATTTTCCAGGATGCAGCAAGGGCAGAGGGGAATCCTGGGACAGGAGGAGAAAGGGGGGGGAAAGGGAAGAGAATCTTCTAGCCCATGGCAAGAATCTATCTTCTCCTGATCTGGAGGTTTCCAGCATAATCCCATGTCAGGGCTGTAGAAAATAAATAAAAAAGGGTAGTAGGTGTTATGAGGACCCCTGGGGGGATTCATCTGGGTTTTGAACCAGATTCTGAAGATGGGATAGGTGTAGAGGACAGATAGGAAGGCCAGCCAGCCAGACCTTGACTGTCCACGCCTCTTCCCTCCAGCTGTCCAAGGGGACTCAGAGACAGGTGCTGACACTTCCTGGACCCCACCAGGGCCGGCTGGCTAAGGGTAGCAGTGTCCTATTGCCTGGCCATGCCCAAAAGAACTTTGATCTGGAAAGATTGAGAGGGGCCTAGAACAGTGCCCAGCTCCCCAGGGAGATCAAGTGATCCTGAGGCTGGTGATACCAGGTGGAGCCATGATGCCATCCTCCCCAGCCCTCTAGCACTGCCTGCCCCTGTTAGAGGGCCTGCCTAAAGGGGGAGAAAGCCCCTGGCCCGATCTGGTCTGGCTGGGCTAAAAGGTATGTGGAGGGAAGGGGGAGAAGTGTATATTCTCTTCCCCCCCCCCTTCCCCCCCCCCCCCCCCGCCCTTGCCACTACAGTCTACCTTTAATCTCCTGTAGGAGCCTGGCTTTCCAATTAGAAGGAGGCAGCCCAGCCTCCAAACTGGGAGTTTGGGTTCTAATCCTGCCTCTGATACTTCCCTGCTGTGGTGCTGAGAAAAAGTCACCCAGCCTCTCATTTGTGTCCTTGTGAAAGTATGGTTTATGTTGGAGTCTAGTCACTGTCCAGTCCAGGAATTAGTTCATCTCTGAGGGCTCTTGTAGGACCTGAGACCTCCAGCCTGCCCTCAGAAGTCACGATCACACTGGGGAGATGAAAGCTACTCCCAAAGTAAACCAAGGTACTTACAAGAATAATTCCGACCCCAAGAGTTCTGCCATGGCTCAGGGCTAATCAGAGGTGCTTCATAGGAGCTATTAGCCCACCTTGGAAGAGGAGCAGCCTTATGCAGGGTGCCGGCTAGAGGGAGAGGGGGAGCTGGGTTACAGGGCCTCCTTCCAATGTGCCAGGCGAACCATCACCAAACTCCTCTGAGCCCCAATTTCCTCACCTGCAAAATGTGCTTGCTAATAGCTGCTCCCTCACCATTGTGATGAGGACAAAAGGAGACACCCGACCAGTCTGTGGGAGCGTCTTATTGTGTGGACAAGACAAGATGGAGGGAGGGCATTTGGGCTGAATTCAAAGTCCAAGCAGAGTTGGGCTGGAAAGAGAACCGCACAGAACTGTCCTGGCTGCAGTAGGTGGGTCACTAGGTTCTCTGTTAAAGTCCTGAAATTAAGAGGGCTCTCAAGAGAGCAAGAATCTTTCGAGCAGCAGATTCCGGGGCTCCTGCCCGGGGTCACCACTGAGAAAACAGAATCCTCCACTAGGCTGCGGCAGCATCCCAGACAGCTGGTGTGGTTGGGGGGGGGGGGTGTCTAGTGGCTTGGGGGAAGGGACTGGCACATACCAGGACACAGATTCCACAGAGGAGCATGTGAGTGGACCAGAGCACTGGGGCAACTGACATCCGTTTAAATGTCAAGGCCTTTCTTGAGGCTTCTCCTCAGTCAGGCTGGGAGGGGTTGGAAGAGGGCTGACTCAGCTCCCTGCTACCCACAACCCCAGCTGACCCTACTCTAAAGGCCTGTTGGACAGAGGCATCTACTCAAGCTTCCTCCTCCAGGAAGGCAACCAGATACCTCTCCCCCAGATAGGACATTTCCCCCTCCTCCCCTTCTTTAGCTCTGTGAGGTTGGGGAGGGGCCAGAGGAGGTGGTGGCTGGGGGTTTGTGGGGGGGGCAGGGCTTACTCTGGCTAACCTTTGTTTGCCTTCTAGGGGACTGAATGGTTTGCCCCATCTCTTCCCCAGGCCTAGGCTGGGGGCCCCAGTATAGGGCCTGGTGCCTCCTCCACTCTCCTCTCCTCCTTTCCTCGTTCCCTCTCCCTGCAGTTCAGACTCTGACTGACACTGACTTTTGCTGGTTGAAAGAAGACACTGAGTCCAGATGGACCTTGAGAAGGGTCACTGCCTATAAATAGCTCCTTGCCCCGACCCCTCCTGCTGTGTGTGTGTGTGTGTGTGTGTGTGTGTGTGCGCGCGTGTGCGCGTGCGTGTGTGCATGCGTGTGTGTGTGTGTGTGTGTGTGTGTGTGTGTGTGTGTGTGTGTGTGTGTATGTGTGTGTGTAGTCAGCTTTGATAGGGGGAGGGCAGGGAGGTGCTATGGCCATGGGGTCTGATGGCTGGCCAGGCTGAGGCAGACAGGACCCCAGTCCTGGGAGTGATCTCCTTTAGCCCTAGGATGATTTTCCCAGAAGAATGACAGCTAATTCCTGACTCTGCTCTCTTATCCTGCCCCAAGGCCCTGGAATGGAGCCCAGAGCCTGAATGGGCACCTCCCCCCACCTTCGAGCTCCTAGTTGGCTGCTCCCTCCCACCCTTCTCCTGTTCCTTTCTTCCTCCCCCTCCTACCCCATCTCTCCCTCCCCCCCAGCCCTGATGGGCAGCTCCTGAAGCTCCCTAAGGAGCCAAGCCCCTAGGGAAGAGTGAGGATGGCTGCATGCAGCTTGATCTCCCTTTGCACTGCTCTGGGGGGCAGGAGGACCCCCCCATTCCCTCCCCCACCCTACCTCCATTTGTAGCCACTCACATAGGAGCCAGAGGTCCCTGGTCCCCCAGCTGTCACTTTGTGTTAGAAGCAAACCATTCCTTCCTGGGGGAGAGGTGGTATCTACCCACTCCAGAGGAAGAGGGGGGAAGAGAGAGAGAGAGAGAGAGAGAGAGAGAGAGAGAAAAAGAGAGAGAGAGAGAAAGCAAATGAGGGGGTGTGTGTGTGTGTGTGTGTGTGTGTGTGTGTGCCTGTGTGCACGTGTGTGTGTGTGTGTGTGTGTGTGTGTGTGTGTGTGTAGAATCCCACTGCTTCCCCTCTAGAGGCTACAGGATCAAGGGGAAGGGGGGAAGGGGTTTAGGAAGAAGAAGGAAAAGGAAATCCAGTGGGTGGAGAACTGAGCTGCCATAGATAAAGGCCTGGCTGGGGGGACTGATAATGGGCTGATGGAGGAGGGAAAAATCCTGGGAATGGAAACGAAACTCTGAGCTCAGCTAGTCCTTATCCTGGTGGAAGGAGTGCTTCCTGTACCTCAGCCCAAGGTGAGCCTCCTGAATCCTGCCCACACTGCAGAACCCAGACCCAGAACCAATGGGGCAGCCTTGGGCCCCAAGAAGAATGAGTCTGCATCTTTCAAAGGCAGCCCTACTCCCACACCCTTCAGGGAGCTGTGTGCCCTCTCACATGTGGTTGGGCAGCCCCTCTGTCACTTAGTGGTCTTTGGGCATCATTGTGGCCAAAGGACCCTCCCCCCTTGGGATGAGACCCTCCAACCTGAGGGAGGCTGGTCCTGCCCTATAATTGCCCCAGTCTCTGTTACTAGGCTGCTGGCTGGGTCCTGCCCTGCCTCTAAATGGTTCTAACTCAGCTCATCCTAACTGGCTCTGGGGGAGAACCTCAGAGGAGCTTTTGTGAAATCCTTCACATGGGTGAGAAGTCAAGGCCCAGTTAGATCCCTCTTGCCCAGCATTATTCAGACAAGACCTGATAGAACAAGGCAGGGGACCACCAATTCCTGACCCCAGCTCTTAGGGTAAAGGTAGAGAGAAGTCCACCCCAGCTTTGGGCCCAAGTTTGGGCTTTGGTAACTTTGCAGCACATACATACTTTCCCGTCTTGGGCCTGGGATATGCCGGAGGGGAGAGGGATAAGGGACAGGTTTTAGAGACTAGATACATCAGTGCCCACATGCCCCCATGAACATGCCACCCACTCTCAGAGGTATACACAGACACATGTATGAGCAGACACAAGGCCATATTCACACACACACACACACACACACACACACACACACACACACACTACCCATACATGAACAAGATCCGAGCAGGGAAACATAGTGGAGGGAAATCTCATGCCCCACAAAGGATGTTCTTTGGCCAAATGCTGGAACATCGGGGGCTGATCCTGGAGGTCTGAAAGTCTCCCTGCTCTGCTGGGCCTGGGCAGATGTGATCTGAGAGAAGGCAAAGGGGGGGGGGGGCTTCCTCACCTTCCCTTTACCAGGATCTTCCCTGGGCACCACCTCATTTACCCTGGCAGGTTTGGGACCCTTCCCACGCCTGCTCCATCCCCAATCTCAGGCCTGCCTTGGCCCTTCAGCTCCCACTGAAACCCTAGTTCCAGGCTTCTAGCTCCCACCCTATCAGACCCCTTGGCTTCCCAGGAGCCCAGCCTGGTCCTGCCAGGAAAGATAAGGAAGCCTAGGTTTCCTTCCCCAGCCCTGGGAAGGAGAACAATCCCTGCAAAGGCAAATGTTTCCAAGACTGGGGCAGCTATCCAGGAGCTGGGGGTGGTGGGGAGTGTGGGGAGAGTCTCCTTTCTAAGGCACAGATGAGGCATAGGAGATGTCTTCCTACCTGGCACCTGGTCTGTAACCCCCCTAGGACTCATCTGGCCTAAGACCCAGAATTCTCCCAGGGATCCCAATCGTGGCTCAGTGTGGACTGAGTCTGGTGGGATGGGAGTGGGCAGGATGGGGTTCCTGGAGGAGCCAGTGGGAGTTGGGAGACAGATTCCCAAGCCTATGACTAGCCCCTGTCTGTGTCTATACTTGGGGGAGGAGGGAGGAGGGCCCTTCCACCCTAAGCCCTACCCACAGCTGTGAGTACTAACCAAGTGATGCAGAAAGGTGTTGTCCAAAGCTAAGCCCTCCTTCCTCCTGCCTCCAAACACACTCAAGTCTCTCCATCCTAAAAAGGAGACAGAAGAGAAAGGCTTTATTTGATCCTGTTCCTTCATAAAACCAGCTTTCACTCATTCACTTACTCACTCATTCATTCAGCTAGGATTTGCAGTGAATCTGTCCTGGCTCACTCTCCCAGAGCTCTGAGGGATTTGGAGTGTCTATGGCCATAGGCTCAAGTCCCCATTGAGAGGTGCCCCAATTCCACTGAACTGTTTTCCCTTTCCTTCCTTCCTTCCTTCCTTCCTTCCTTTTTTCCTCTCTCCCTCTCTCTCTCCCTCCTTCTCTCCCTCCTTTCCTCCTCACCCCTTCCATACCCAGCCTCTGGTCCACATTCTCCACTTATGCGCCATTCATTCTTGTTCCAGCATCTTACAGTTGATTTCCATTGCCACCATCCCCCTGAAGCATGGTCTCAGAGGTCCCCAGTGACTCTTCCCCTACTTCCAGACCCAATGACCTTTTCTCACCCTTCAGAACCTCTCTGTAGAGAACACCGATGATCCTTCTTCTCTTCCCATATTCTCCCTGCCCATGGCTTTCCTGCTGCCTATTGGATCTATCCAATATTCAGTCTGCACCAACTTTTCTATTCTTTCCTCTTTACTCTCAATGTTCTTTTCCTTAGAGACCTGACTCTCTCCCACAGCTTTCTTTATTACTTCTAAATTGGTGACTCCCGCATCCATCTCTTTAGCACTTGACTTTCTTCCTTGAACTCCAGACCCACAATTTAAATCACCTCCTGACTATCTGCACTTGAGTAAACCAGAAGTCTAGGGCTAGAGTGACTTCAAAGTTTGGAGCATGAGAGCCCCATCATTTTCTATATAGAGTGCCCCATCCCAATGTAGCTTGGTATCAGTCTTAACTGGCCTCAGCTGTGGAGGTGGCCGCATGGAGGCACTCACACTCTCCTTCCCAGGGGACTGCAGCAAATACCTGGGAAACAAGGCAGGACTAGGTCAGACTTAGCTTGTGGTAAGCGTGAGAGGTCACTGAGGAGAATAATTTCTCTGTATGATGCTAACGGTACCATGTAGAATCAAATTCTCAGTCAAGTCTCATCAACATGAAGGGGAGAGAGAGACAGAGACAGAGAGACAGAGAGGAAGGGGAGAGAGACAGAGGGAGAGAGAAAGGTGAGAGGGAGGGGGAGAGAGAGAGTGATAGATAGGCAGACACAAAGGCATGGGTGGATAGAGTAAATGGGAGACAGGAAGACAGATGGATAAAGAGACAGACATACAGAAATGGACAGGTGCAGACACAAAAAGATTGACAGGTGGAGGGAAAGACAGAAACACAGGCAGGGACAGACAGAAATGGGTGGATGGAAAGACATACACAGAAAGACAGACAAAGGCAGGCACAAAGAGACAGATTAATAGATGGATAGAGAGAAGCAGAGATGGAGAGGTGGACAGACAATGAGACAGAGATGGAGATAGGCAAACAGTTGGAAGGAGAGACAGATTTTTCAGGCTGAAAGATTAAGTGGGATCAGCGATGAGAAAGGGAAGGGAAACAAAGGAGGAGGGAGGGGAGGGGAAGTGGTGATGCTCCAGGGTCCTGGAAGGAGAGGCCTCCTACTCTGATCATGGGATCAGGATCAAGAAAAGAAGTGAGCTGAAGAGGTTTCCTTCAAGGAAGCTCAGCGCTTCCCTGGGCAGGGTGGTGACCCCGAATTAGATGATCTCCATGGAGGTCTGGGGTGGGGGTTGGGGGGCGGAGGTGGAGGGAGTGGAGGTAGAGAGCAGCCAAAATGATGAAACCATTGTATCTGACATGATCGTGGGATTTAGAATTGGGGACATAGTAGAGATCACTGAAGTCAGTCCCCCCCACTTTACAGATGAGGAAACTGGGGCCCAGAGACAAAGGCCTTATCTCCAAGACACAAGCGCAGTCAGGCCCTCTGGCTCCAAATTCAGTGCTCTTGACACCACTTTTGAAGGCTGAGCTGTCAAAGCCAGGCTTTCTGGGGTCTTCTTGGCCCTCTGGGTCACCCTCCCTCCATCAGGTCCGCTGTTCATTTTGCTTCAGATGTAGCTCAGTGGGCTGAGATCCACTGAGGGTTCCTCTCCCAGGAAGGCTCATTGGTTTTCCACAGAGGAGAGGAGCACTGTATGCTGGTCCCATGGGATTTCTGGCGGCTCACTGCCAGACACCTAGCACATACCCAGACTGACTGCAAGCCCTGGCCCCTCACGCTCAGAGATGGGAGGCAGCAGAAGAGTTAGGAAGGCATCTTGTGAGTCCCCAGACTCAGAGCAAACAGATTTCACTTTGTTTTCCATTTGCTAAAGTGTACTCTGTAAAGTTACTATTTTTCATGCAGCCCATTTTTACCTGGGGGCAGCTACAGGTGAGTCAGGCAGGATGAGTGGGCACAGAGAGGGGTTACTCTGCAGCCTTGGAGGGAGCCAATGAAATGCTGGGGGGAAGGGGAGAAGCATTGATTAAGCACCTGCGGTGGGCCAGGGCCTGGGCTAAGTGCTTTGCACATATGATCTCATTTGAGTCTCAGAACAACACTAGGGGGTAACTATTATTGCCCCCATTTTTTACAGTTGAGGAAACTTAGGCATGTAGAAGTTGAGTGACTTGCCCAACGTCATATAGCTAGCAAGTGTTTGTGACTGGATTTGAACTCAGGTCTTCCTGTCTCCAGGTCCAGCACCACCTGACTACCTGTATGGGGCGCCCAGGGAGGCTCAGTTGAGGAGGCATCATCTGGGAATGCTGAGGTCCTCCCATCTGCAGATAACAGAGCGCTGACCTCATCACATCAAGCCCAGGAGTTCAGTGGAAACCGCTGACGGAGATTTATACTTGTTCTCAAGAGTTTGACATAACCATGGGAAAACGCAATGCGTATAGCATGGTCAGCACTCAGACTGTGATGTGGACTTGGCCAATCAGCCGATCCTGGAGAGGCACTTCAGAGATCATTGAGCTGTGCCCAGGACTGGACAGGAGGAGATTAGCTTCTTCCAAAGGCTGCAGGTCTTTCAGGGGCTCCTTGGGAATTGTCTGGGGAGGCTCCCTCGCCCCCTTGGGGCACTCCCCTTGAAAACTAGCCCAGGTTTGGCAGCCTGGGGGCTCAGGGGCCTCACCAGCATCAATAATGTGGACTTTACTTACTCATTTAGTTCATGGGAAACTTATTTGACAAAAGAGTGTAGCAAGAAAAAATGTGGCTAGAGCATATCTCCATGACCTTGGGTTTCACTGTCCCACAATGAACACAGTGTCAGTGCAGAGAGAGGATGCACTTTGGGAAGACACCTAGCATCAGGGCAGATGGGTGAAGGGGCATGCAGCATCTTGATAGTGAGAATAAGTAACAAATAAAATGGTTGTGGCACTTTAAGGTTTAGTACCTCAGCTCTTTCAGAACATCAAAGAGCCAGTAAGCTAAGGAGCATGTTGGCAGTTATGCTATCTTCCTTTGAATCTACTTCCTCCTGCTAGGGGAACCTGTAACTTTGTCCCAGACCTCTCTCTGACTTAGAGTTGGAAAATATCCCTTCCTTTCCCCACCTCTTCCCCTTCCCCTTCCCCTTTCCCTTTCCCTTCCCTTTCCTCCTGGCCCACCATGCTTGCCTTGGCTGTCTCTTAGCACCCACAGTAGGAACAATAAGAGTCTGACCAAGGAAGGGTTGCTTTGAAGGTGCTTCTCAAAAAGTGGATTCAGGGAGAAGAAGGGAAGGGCATTGGAGGGAGGGTGCCTCCTGCTGCTCCAGGCACAGCTGTTCCTCTACTATCTCACTCTACCATTCTTTCCCTAGAGTTGGCTCAGGGCCTGGCATAAAGTCAGTGTTTCATCAATGCCTGTAGAATCAAATGATACCCACTAAGTAGCTCCCATACCATTGCTCCAAGCTGAGGCCCACCTTTTCTTCCACTTCTGATGGCAAAGCTGGCACCTTGGGCTAGCCTCAGAACCTGACTGGGCTGGGGGCTGGGGGAACATCCCTGTACCTGTTAAGGGATGGAATTCTTCACTGCCCCAGCTGGGAAACACTGTGCCCACCACTCAGAGGGACACAGATCCTAGGCACAGCTTCTTTTATGTCTCTCCGGGTCTCCCTATCATGCAAAGCCCACTGAGATGGAAGTGGGAAGGTCTGGCCTGAGCCCAGGCTGCTTGGCCCTGGCTACTGATGCCCCAGTCCTCCCATCCTCTCTCCCAGCTTACCCCTTCACTGGGTGGGAGGGGGCTGAGACTCTGCCTGCCAGCTGGCTGCCTCGTTGGCACTGTCCCCACCCCTCTTCCCTTCTACACCCACGTACAGCAAGACCTCCCAGATGTGATTAGGTCTGAAAGGGGCCTGGGGCTTTGGGACCTTGCCAGTCTCTCTGCTGCACCGCTGCACTGAGGGCCAAAGATTTCACGGGTTATAATAGCAAATGCAGTGATCCAGGGCCAAGGGCAGCTGCAGCATTGCCGGGTCAGTCACTGGCTTCACACAGAAAAGAAGTCTGGTCCTTCTTGCCAGAGTGTCTCCCCAGATTCACAGCCTCATACTTACACATAGACACATACACAATCACACACACACAGACACATGCACACAACCCACTTAGACTTACACACAGAGATACACACTTACACACTCATATATGCTTGCACTTACATGCAGTTATACTCACACACAGACACATGAAAACACTTAGACTTCCATACACATAGACACACACCCTCACACAAAAACACGCTCACACACATACTTTTGCACCCTTCCACTTGGCCCATGACTTTTCAGTGACATAGCCATTGGAAGACCCAGAAGATGACCTAATCCTGTCTTTTTTTCTAGGGTTCCAGTGAATGGAGACAAACTCTTACACAGCCTGCCCGGGTTACAGGGTGCTTGAGTGGGTGCTGACCTTGGAGGATGGAGGGCATTTCTGCTAAAGACTTCTCCTCTGGGATGGCTTGGAGATGCCCCTGCCCCCAAAGGGAAGGGACAGAGTCCGCCAGAAGATGGTGTGTCCGAGGTGCCTGCTTGTGGCCAGGATGCTGTTTTTGGTGGGGAATGGGAGGAGGATGTGTGCCTACCATGTGCCAAGTGCCGTGCTAAGTACTTTACAAATATACTCTCAAAGGAGCCCAGGCCAGACAGATTGAGTTATTTCATCAACTGCATTTAGTTAATTTGTAGTGGATGCTTTGTGAATGTCAGTGGAATGAATGTAAGAGGAAGGTAGAGATCTTCCAAAGGGACAAGAAGAGTCCAAGGAGAGGAAGACTTGGGAATCAATGCCAGGGCTGGCATTCATCTGGGGAGCAGACCTGTGACATCCACATACACTGGGCATAACCTTTGGAGAGAAAATAAGCCCAAGCTCCCAAACCCCTCAGGGTCCCTCCTTCCCACCTGTGCTGAGGGGTTGGAGCCACCTGGCCCTGTGACATCGTCTAGGTTCAGGCTTGGGCTGAGTCTGAAAAGGCCTCTTGGAAAGAGGTTATGGTGGGTGTTAAAGAGCACACAGGATCATGTCACATCACCTCTCACCCACAAATGTGTTCCAAGGCTTTTGTGAACACTTCCCTGGGTCCTTTGGTCCCTCAAGTAACCCCACCCATTCTAGCCAAACCAAGAGACTTGTCAGGCACTATGTGCAGTACTCCTAAGCCACCAGAAGCAGGGTGGTATAGGGAGGAGAGGGCACCTGGGAAAAGCATGATGGAGCACCCAGAGTCAGGAGCCAAGCCAGGGAATGATGGATGACACAGATCCTGCCTCTAATGGAATGTCTCTGCATTAGGTCTTTGTGCATGCCCAGACCTGGGCCAACCTCTGCTCCATGGAGACAGGAGACCCGCACAGGGCACTGTGGCCCCAAGAACTTCACAGTTCTCTTAGGGAAACAAGAACCAGCCACAAGAACAGAGCCTTATGGGAGGACTGTGGAATTCAGCCCAAGGTAGTGAACAGTGCAGTCCATGAGAAGCAGATGATGTCAGAGCAGGATGGAAGAGAAGAAGGCCTTGAACTGAGTCTGGAAGGATGAGGAGGAGTCTGACAGAGGGAGGAGAGAAGGGACACTTTGGGAAGAGGGCATGGCAGGGACAAGGGCTCTGCAGCCATAGGATTCTAAAGCTAGGGATGGACTGCAGGGATGGTTTGGTACAGCCTGTCATTTTACAGATGAGGAAACCAAGACCCAGAAGGTTGCAGTGACATGTACAAGGTCACACAGTGTACGTGTGTGTGGGGGGGGGGCAGTGAGTTCACTGTCACCTCATGTAGGAGTGTGGCAAAGTCACTGCAATCCTGCTGCTGCTCCCTGAGTCACTGACACATCATCTCACTCCCCAGAGCGGCTCCTCAAACCTTCTCATCCCTCCTGCCTCTTCCACTGAGACCCTCGCCCACTGGCCATCTGGTCCCTCTCCTCTCCTCTCCCTCATCTCCTGTCCACCCTCCTCCTTCACCTGTGTTGCTCATGAGGAGGTGGCCTCTCTCTCTACCAGGACTGACCCCCAAAACTGGTTTCTGGCTCTGGAGAAGAGCCTTGGCCCATCAGAGGACAGCCATGTGGAGATAAGTGTACACATTTTGTGCTGGATGCCATTGAGTGAGGCCTGAGCATTTCTGGTGATACTGGGGGAATGTTTCTCTTGACCCCTTCACTCTTGTGATGCCTTTACCATCAGCCACTGTAAAGAGATCAGGTATAGGTCCCGAGTTGCTGGCTGGGGCCATCGGTCTGTTTGACAAGTGTAAAGATCTGGGAGGAGCAATCCCAAAGAATCGCCCTGTAGACGAGCTGTGGAAGTGGCCAGGGCTCCAGGTGATGGGAGGATCCAGCCTGTCTTCTCTGGGGGATTGCACCCTCTGTCATTCCCCACTGTCTTTCCCTGTCTCTTTGCTTCCCTGCTGCATACAAATACACCCATGTCCCCCTAATCTCAAAAGAGCTTCTCTTGGGTCATCCCTCCTGCTCAGCTACCATCCTATGGCTTTCCTTTTTGTGGCCAAGCTCCTGGAGAGGCTGTTGACAATAGGTACCTCCTTTTCTTCCTAATTCTTGGCAGTCTTGTTTCTGACCTCATCATTTAACTGCAATTGCTTCCTCCAAAGTAACCAATGGTCTTCATTTTTTTTTTCAGGCTGGGTCTCCCTATCTTGCTCAGGCTGGAAATACAGTAGCCACTCACAAGCCTGATTCCACTACTGATTGCCCCAGATATTTGGACCTGCTGTGTTTCTGATCTGGGCTGCATTGCCCTTCCTTGGTTGGCCTGGTGGCCCCTGCCCAGCTCCCAGGGGCTCACCATACTGATTCGAGGTTGGGTGTGGACATCCAGGTGGTTTAGCTGATTATGGCTCAGAACCCTAGTTCACGTGATCTACCTGCCTTTACTGCCTCAGCTGCTCTGATTGCAGGTTGTACAGGCACACGGCCCCATGCCCTGCTCCAGGAATCTCTGAATCAACATATCTAATGGTTTTTCCCATCCTCATCCTTCTTGACCTCTCCAAAGCCTTTGACATTGCTGGTCTCTCTCTTTCTCTCTCTTCCTCAATATACTGACATTGTTCAATTGTGTCTAACTCTGTGACTCCATTTGGGATTTTCCAGGTCAAGATTCTGGAGTGCTTTACCATTTTCTTCTCTAGCTCATTTTATAGATAGGGAAACTGAGGCAAACAGGGTGAAGTGACTTGCCCAGGTCACACAGCTAGTGAGTGTCTGAGGCCAAATTTGAACTCAGGAAGATGAGTCTTCCTGCCTCCAGGCCCAGGGCTCTGTACACATTGGTGTCCCCAGCTGCCTTGATACAATGTACTCTGGGGTTTCATAAAGCTGCTCTTCTGGCTCTCCTGTCTGTCTGATCACTCTTTCCCAGTCCCCTTTGCCAGGTAGTTCTCCCATTCCCACCCTTTAAAGGTGAGTGTCACCCAATAATCATTTTCATCCAGATGATTCACACTCAGATCACCTCATTTGACCCTTACCTCTCTCCTGATCTCTAGTCACATACCTCCAGGTCCTCAGTCAGCTTGAACTAGCTGTTCAGCAGACACCTGAGTTCATCATTGCCCTGCCAAGCCCTGGCATCTCCTAACATTCTCTCATGGGCCAGGCTCACAACCTTCAGGTCCTCCTGGACTCCACCCATTCTTACCCCCCAGATATGATCTGCTGCCCAGGCCTGTTGCTTCTCCCATTGTAACACACCCTCTCCTCTCCTCTGACACTGGCCACTGCTGTCATCCTGGTGTAGGGCCTTAGCTCCTCACCCTGGTCTATGAAATAACCTGGAATGTTGAATTTGGTGCTTTCCATGGCCTGAACCAGCCCATTCTCTGCTCAGCTGTCATGCCATGCCCTCTCCACGCAATAAACTGTGGCTCCCCATCCCTTCCAGAATCCAAGCAAAATGCCTCACTTTCCTTTGAAAGATTTTCATATCTTTACCCCCATTGAGCATCCTAATCTTTGGACACTTGCTTTCTGCCACATCCTCTGATTCAGGGACTGGCCTTGCAGTTCTCAGACAAGACATTCCAAATCCTGACCCTGATGTTTTTGCCTGGACTGCTCTCTCTCCTTACCACCTGCCACCCCTCTTCCCCAACCTTCTATAGGAAGTTTCTCCTAACTTCTCTTAATGCCAGTCCCTGCACCATTATATCCAATTGGCTTGCTTGCACATAGTTGATGACATTGCCCTATTAGGCTGTGAGCTCCTTGAGGGCAGGACCTTTTACCTTTCTTTGTGCCCCCAGCTCTAAGCACAGAGCCAGCACTTAAGGTTGATTGACTAACTGATCACCGGACTGTGCCCTGTGGGGCACATAGGGCAGTAGAGACCACTGGACCCCTCTGCTTCATCAACTTGTCCTTAGCATAGCCTCACATCAGAGACTTATTTCCAGAGAGATTTCCAGCTTCTGTCAAATTGCTGGGCAGCCCAACCCCCATGGGCATTCTGAGGAGTCAATAACTGGCAACATTGGAGGCACACCAGTTGGTGAGTCAGAAGAGGGTTTTATTACTGGCTTTGCCACTTGCTACCATCCCTTTAAGGCAGCTGGGACAGCAGAAGTGAGAGACCCCCTTAGACTTCACAGTTCTCTGCCCTCTATGAGTCCAATATCATCTACCTCCAAGGGCAGCACAAGGAATTACGGAACTGGGGCACTGAAGGGCCCTGGGCCCAACCTCAGGCTACCTACAACCTATACTACCCCCCAAACTTCTTTTGACTCTCCTTGGGAAAGCCCCCTGAATCTCTTCCAGGCCTCTTTCCACTTCTAGTTTTAGCCTGGTTTATACTTCTGTTCCAGGACCCACTTTCCCACTTTGCTTTACTTGTCTGTTTGTTTACATGGTATGAGGATTCTATCTTCTGCCTGGACAGGAACTTACCAGTGAAGGCAACCCCATGCCCTGGGTCCCCAAACCAGCAAGGTTTCCAAGAGTGCCATGAAATCTACGCAGCCACAGCCTCAGCAGGGAAGAGCAGGAATGATGCCAGTGAGGGCACATTAGGATGTGGTTTCCCCCAAACAAATAGACTTTCTTAACTGAAACATAGGATCCAGAATGACAGATGTCT
The DNA here is from genome assembly GCA_028627135.1 of Pseudochirops cupreus. Lineage (NCBI taxonomy): Eukaryota > Metazoa > Chordata > Mammalia > Diprotodontia > Pseudocheiridae > Pseudochirops > Pseudochirops cupreus. The sequence continues at coordinate 784,008 of CM053580.1, read as the reverse complement.
GTTCAATCTGCCCTGATCAGGCCTTATCTGGAGATCTGTGGATGCCACATTTTGGAAGGGCCATTCAAAAGCTAGGGCATGTGCTGGACAGAGAAGATGAATGCCAAATCATGCCTCCTGAGGATCCATTGGAGCAATGGAGCATTTCGGAGGCCAGAGAAGATGGGAGGATGATTGCTGGCTTTAGGAAGCTCCCAAGCTATCAAGTGAAAGAGAGGAAAGACATTCGGAGCCCTGTGCTGCTTGGCCTTGGAGGGCAGAACTGGCAGCCATGGGGCAAAGTTGGAGGGTGGCAGATTCCAGTTCCACATCAGTCAGAAAAACAAGTGTTGCCTTGTAAGGTAGTGAGTTCCCAATCGCTTCAGGGCCCTCCCCTCCACCCTCCTCTGAATAACCTAATTCAGCCCTGTCACCCATCATCCTCCGACAAAATGGCTAAGTCTAACTGGCAGGGACCAGGACTAAGCCCCACGCCGAGCTGGAAACCTCCAAGTCTTTGTTTCCCCAGAGAACTCGTCTTCTAGCATCTGTCCTACACTTATAGTCTTTATTTATTGAATCAAGCATGGGACTGGACTTTGATTTGCATTTTATCTTGTTTGCATTTTCCCATTATTAGAGCCTGGGAAGAACTTTTGGGGAAGACAGGGATGTAATACAAAGCAGGAACTATATGATACAATATAATCTGCCGGAGGAAAGCAAGAATATTATGGCACCTACAGGGTAAAGAAGCTGGGTGATACAATGTAATACAAATAGGCACAGTGGAGGCTGAGAGAAAGGCACTGGGCGACACAATGTAACAGCTAGGCTATGCAGTCCAGTACTGGGAAAGAAATGGTACTAGGTGATACAATGTAACCTGAAACAAGAAAAAAGGGAGCTGTGTAACAGACAGAAGCCATACTGTATAATAACCAATAAGACCTGGGTCATCCAATGTAATAGAGCTAGGAGACCTGATGCAGCACAGGAGCTGGGTGATGTCATCTAGGGGTGAGCAGAACCTAGGAGACACAGTGTAACAGGTGAGATACAGGGTAAGAGCTGGACAGTTCAATGGCTAGAGCACTTGACTCAGAGAAACGGCAGACCTGGTCTCAAAGCTAGCCTCAGATACTTCCTACCTTCCCGGCTTCCTACCAGCACAAGCCTGCCTTTAGGAGCTCTCACTAGACCCCACTTTGCCACCCCCCCCCCCCATCCCATTTCTTTTCCCTTTTTTTCAGTCCCATTTCTAGGAAATTTATCTTATTTTGACCTCTCCTTTCTCTCCTCTCGTTTACTGAAGTCTTTTCAGTGTAGCTCAGGGGTGGGGAACCTGTGGGCTTTGGGGGTCACCTGCGACCCTCTAGGGCCTCAAGTTCGGTCCTTTGACTGAATCCAAATGTCACAGAACGAATCCCCTTCATAAAAGGCTTTGTTCTGTCCAACCGTAAGAAGCCTCACTGGAGATTCTGATTGAGCTGAGTGCTCCCTCGCCCAGGTTGCCAGTGATCTTTTAATGACCAAATCCCAGCCCTCCCCGCCCCCTTCCTCAATCTTTCTCCTGGTCGGCTCCATAGCCCCTGCCAGTGTTGACTGAGCCCTCCTCCTGAACAGTCTTCATCCCGAGCTCTCGAGGGCCCTGTTCTCTCTCGGTTCTCCTTTTGCCTCTCCCCAGGGTGGGGCAGCCTCTTTATTTCATGCCCCAACTAGAGGTGTCCCCTGAGGTTCTGTCCTGACTCCTCCCTTCTCTCACGTGGTGATGTCATCAATGGCCATGGGCTGAAACACCACCTCTACGGCTCTCAGGTCCAGGCTCTGGGTGCCCAACCGAAACAAGGGCAGGGAGGAGTCCTGAGGTCTGGTGATGCCACTTTCTAAATCCCCGTTGACTCGGATTTCCAGTGGCACTCTGTGTGTGTGTGTGTGATGACATATGACGGTCTGCAGTGAGGGGTGTGTATCTCTGTACAAAATGTCTCCGAGGTAAAAAGCCTTGGCGGAGTTGGGCAGTGGGGAGCCTGACAGTCAGGAATAACTTCTGCAGGATCTGACTTCAAGCCCCAGCCCACCATGGCTTTCGGTCTCTCCTCCCTGTCCCGCCCCCTGCACCTGCCCGCCTCTGTAGCCGGGGTTGAGGGTGAGGGTCTGAATAGGGGGAGCCCGGCGGTGGTGGGAAGGGGGTCTGGAATCCCCCCCACTTCCTTCTCAGTGGGAGTTTCAAGGAGGGGAGTTGTTTTACTCCCCGCCCTCCCTCTCGCAGCTGGTCAGGGGTGGGGTAGCCAAAGGGGACCAGGAGGGACCCTTCCCCGCTTTTCTCCAGTCCCCTTCCCAAACGTGCCCGATTTCTCCCTCCCTCCTTCCCTCCAGGGGAGTGATAAGGTCTGTTGACTTTGGCTGTGCTGGCTCCAGTGGGCTGGGTAAGAGAGCCCACCCGGTCTCCGCACTCTGGCTCGCTCTCCTCCCCGCTTTCCTGCCCAACAGGAGGGGGCCCCAGAGAGTGCCCACACCCCTGGCCCGGTCAGCTTCCCCCCTCCCTTTCCCCCGGGGCGGCTCCTCCCCTCCCCCGTCCCCTCCCCCTCCCTTCCCAGCCCCCTCCTGAAATTAAGGCCGCAGAGCCGGGGCGCCAGACTGCTCCTTACGTGAAGCCCTGCGCGGAGCTCAGCGCAGAGCGGCCAGGCCATGGAGAGCGCGTCGGAGGATAAGCCTGTTGAGGCAAGAGCCGCTGAGGCGGAGCTCGGGTTCGAGTCTGATGAGGCGCCGGCGGGGTTGCGCGAGGCGGTGCGCGCTTTGCGCGCGGACGTGGCGCGCTTCCAGCGCGGCGTGGAGCGGCGAGTGGCCGAGGCGCTGGGGATGGCGGGTCCCCTCGCACGCACCGTGGCCGAGCTGCAGAGCGAACACGAGCGGCTGCGGGCCCACCTGGGGCAGCTGGCGCGCCACGTGGAGGCGCTGGCGCGCGCCACTGGCCTGCCCTTGGATGGCGGGCCTGAGCTGGGGGTCGAGACGGCGTACCCCGGTCCCCGTGGGCCCCCGCGCTTCGCCAGCCACGCTGTGTTCTCGCTGTCAGGCCGTGGCCAGGTGAGTGAGCGCCTCCTGGACGGGACGAGACGGGACAAGACGGGACGGGACTGGACGGGAGTGAGCGGGTGAGGGCGCACTCCCAACGGGACGCAGCCTGCAAGTGGGGAAAGGAAGGGCCCACCCTGAACCTGCAATGTCGGATCCCTCCTCCCTTTGGGCCGGCCCTGAGGGGTTCGTTTGGGAGAGTCTTTCTGACCTGCAGCCTCAAATTTACTCTTCTATAACCCCGACCTGTCGCTCCTGCTTCGGCTCCCTGGGGACAGATGCAGCTCCTCCTGAAGTGGCCTGCCTCAGTTTCCATAGCTTATTCCGTGGCAGGGGTGGGGGGAGGGAAGGCCGACTTCCGGGCTCTATATCAGAGCCCTTGAGATGTAGTTTGGGATCCCGGTGTCTTATCTCCGGCCAAAAACCTCGGTTTGGGCCAGGAGCTGGACGAGGCTTTGGGATCCTAGCCTACAGCCACCGTGTTGGGGTCCAGGGTCGGGGTTTTTGGCTTCTCAGCAGGCATCTCATGACCTAGCTACTTGCTTGCTGAGGGCTAAATGACAAAGATGAGCAATGGGACAGCTGCTGGAGACCAGGCCATGGGTGCCTGATGACTAGCCTCCCTATTTGAGAGCAGGATGAGGCAGGTACTTAGTAAACAAAAATAAATCATGCTGCATGTTATGGAAAAATGAGCCTGGCGTGCCTGGAGAAGAGAGGGAGAGGGTGTGCGTGTGCGTGGGGGGGGGTGTATGTATGTGTGAGTGAG
>CM053580.1:737085-779685 GCA_028627135.1 Pseudochirops cupreus | reverse complement strand
TCCCTCCTTCCCTCTCTCTCTCCCTCCCCTCTCCCCCTCTTTCTTTCTTTCTTTCTTTCTCTCTCTCTCTTTTTCATTCTCTCTTTCTTTCTTAAGGGCAGTCTGAGCCCCTCTGGCCTGTCAGGGCAGGGCGGCCTGAAGATCTCTAGTCCTCTGGAATTGGGGCTGGTCATGGATTGAGCCCTTCAGTCATTCCAAGCTGTTGGTCTTTATGGTGGTTTTCTTAGATCTGTTCTGATCCTCCTCACTTTTCTTGGGATGAACCCGCAAGGATCTGCCTGCTTTCCTCTGAAACTGGCCCCTTTATCATGCATGACTCACAGTCCAATGACATTCCATTACATACTTCTACCAGAATTTGTTCCACCATTCCCCATTAATGGCTGGGTCTCCCAAATCCTGTCTCCTCAGCAGCCCCCAGTCCTCTCTAGGAGGGGATGTCCCAGTCCAGCCCTCAAGTTGGCTGGCCTAGTGACAGCCATTTGGTCTCTGTGGCTTCCTGTGGCCCCACATGAATCAAGATGGCTGAGTTGGGGGCCTTGGGCTCTGTGCGTGCCTGCAGGGCTGGCTGGCCCTTCCACGAGGACAGCCTGGCCTAAGTTCAGGCGAACCAGGGCATCATTATCAGACATGATTGCTTCCTGACTGTAAGAGACCCACTGTGTGCAGGGACACAGCAAAGTGCTTCTCTTCCCCTTGAGGTGGAAGGGAGAGACATGCCCCAGGAAGGTTGTTGTAGGACTGGGGAGGAGAAAAGTCTGCCCTGGCCTTTAAAAAAAAGGGAGTTCTTTGAATTTTAGGCTGCCTTGTGGGCTGTCTGCCCCATGGGCCATGGGTCGTCTGCCTCATGGGCTGTCTGCCCCATGGGCCATCTCTCCTCCCTGGGCCATGGGTTGTCTGCCCCCTCATGTCTCCTGGGTGCTTTCTCCCTTCTTTGGATGGATGGAAGGTGGGGGGGCTGCACAGGGTCCTTGAGGCCAGCTTCTGTCTCCCTGGAGCCTCAGGTAGGGGGGCTTCCCCTCCTTCTTGAAGTCTCCTGGTACCACATACTGAGTGTGGGAGCAGGGGCTGGAGGAGGTCAGACTTCAGAGGCCAGACAGCCATCTCTAGGCCAGCCCTAGATAATGAGGGTTGGGGGAGGAGAGCCCAGGGAAGGTGGGATCTCTCTGGACTCTGGACCGATATATTCCCCAAGTGACTCTCCTGCTTCCTCTTGCCTTCCTCTCCCAGAGCTGGCCCAGGCTCCCACAAGCAGCCAACAGTGATCCCCGGCTTTACCGTCCTAAAGCTCTTATATTTCCATTAATGTGGTTATTATTAATAACAATTTTTAATAAGAATATTATTAATACTGATGTGTTCATTAGGCACATTATTGCAATCTCTACAGTGAGTCTCTGAGGGAGGTAGACTGGGATGATCCTCCCCATTTTGCAGAGGGAGAAATTGAGGACAAGAGTGTCCAAGGTCACGTGAGTGGAGAGTGCCTGAGAGGCAGACTGCCTTTAAAGCCATGCCCCCAGTCCCCCCCTCCTCCCCCCCGGTGCCTTTTGCAGATCCATCCCTACCCTTCTCTGGCAGAGAGCCCTTTCTCAGAGCACAAATTTTCTTTGAAGTTCCTCAAAGCCAGCCCTTGGGTCTGAGAATGTGCCCCCTGTTCCACATCTGTGGGCCACTGCCTCTGCTCTGTGTGAGGGGAGGGAGAGAGGTGTAGCTTGAGCTTCTGGGTGCCAAGCCCACCCAGCTTAGTCCTTATCTCTCTCCATTGGGCTGGCCTGGTTTGTCTCTTCCTGCTCCCATCATCGCTCTCATTGACGTTCTCCTGGCTGTATTAGTTACTACAAGTCTTTCTGCGCCTCTTTGAATTTGCTACAGCCCCACTGTGGCTCCTTCCAGCGTGGCAAGCTTCCATTAACGGCTTGGTCTGGCCTTTGCCTGGGGGATGAGCAGGCATCGTGGGGTACCATGAATGTTAGGGAGTGCTTGGACTCCCTATTGCTGACCTCCTGGGCTTATGCCAGAGGGGGCTCTGGGCAGCTGAGGGGTTTTTCTGGTATCGCTGCAGATAGTTCCCAGAGGCAGCGCCACCCCTGCACCATCAGGGTCACTGAGGCACTGGTCTCCTGATGTAACCTGCTTTCTGTCTTTGGTTGCTTTGCCGATTGTGCGAGTGAAGGAGAGCTTGCTCGCTTTCTTCTTTCTCTTAATAGTATTTTATTTTTTCCAACCACATGTAAAGATAGATTTCAGCGTTCGCTTTCGTAAGATTTTGAGTTCCACATTTTTCTTCCTCCACTCCCTCCTCTCCCCCTCTCAGGACGGTGTGATATGTGATATAGGTTCTACACGTACAATCTATTAAACATATTTCCACGTTGGTCATGGTGTGAAAGACTAATCAGAATGAAACGGAGAAACCATGAGAAAGACAAACAAAACAAAAGAGAGCAAATAGTCTGCTTCAGTCTGCATTCAGACTCCATAGCTCTTTGTCTGGGTGTGGACGGCATTTTCAGTCATGAGTCTTTTGGAGTTGGCTTAAATCCTTGCATTGCTGAGAAGAGCCAAGTCTATCGAAATTGTTCATTGCTCAGTGTTGCTGTTACTGTGTATAATGTTCTCTTGGTTCTGCTCACTTCATTCAGCATCAGTTCATGTAAGTCTTTCTAGGTTTTTCTGGTCCCCTCTGCCTAAAGTCCTGGGCTCTCCCCTGTCTCATCCCCTTCCAGGGTCCTGTCCCTGTAATGGGATGGGGGATGCTTCCTCATGGCCCTTGGGGTCCCCTGAAGTCTGGACCCTTTAGAGCAGCGGTTCTCAACCTGTGGGTCACGACCCCTTTCACAGGGGTCACGGGGTCACCTAAGACCATCGGAAAACACATTTCTGATGATTTTAGGAACTGAGACATTGCTCCTCTATCTGTCTCCAGGCAGGTCTGCCCACATGCAGATACGCCCACATACAAGTATTACACGGCAGTAGGAAGGTTGAGAACCCCTGCTTTAGAGGCTCCTGGTGCTTGGGGATGTACGTGCAGATGCAGTGTCCTAGAGCGGGTTTGGCTTTGATCATGAGTGCTCCAATGTGATCAGACCAGGTGGTGGTTGAGTGCTGTCCCCTTGGCTCACGTGCTCCCTGGTTCTGACTTGTTTTCCCACTTTCTGTCAGTGTTAGTGCAAAGTAGAAAGGCTGGAGGCCCCCTAGGCATTGGAGATACCTTTGTGGGGAGGAGTTTGACCTGACTGATCTCTGCCTTCCAGCCCCAAGAGTTTGTCTCCCTGCTGTGAGATACCCAGTCTACATGAAGTGGCCCAGTGGTTGGGGTTAGCTACCCTACTAGAGCCCCAACCCGGAGACTGACAACAAACTTGGGAACTGGACTGTCCCTGACCAACTGGAGGAAAGAGGGAGGGAAGACTGACTGGGTGGTCTGGAAGGAGAAGCAGGAGGAGGGGCAGCAGCCTGGGGAGGCGGGGCACCTGACCTGGCCAGGGGCCCTGTGGGCACTGGAGTTTCTTGGCCCAGGTGAGCTGTGCCTAGGTGGGAGGCAGACTTCCAGAGAGCAGGGCCTGTGAGGCTCTTGGCAGGACAATGCTGTGATTCTCCTGAGGCTGGGGTCTTGCCCCTCCTATGGCACTGGGCACAGACAAGGGGGCTTTGTTACTCAGAGGCCTGGCAAGAGTGAAGGCTTGGGCTGGCAGGTAGCACCAGAACAGGGAGGGCCAGGCTTCAGGGCCTCCCAAACTGTCTGTGGAGAATCATGAAAAGCAGAAAGCCACATGGGGAAGCCCTGAGAGATTTAGACAGGCAGGAGCTAGGAAGGAGGCGTGCTAGAGAGAATGAAAAAGTCAGGATAGGCAGAGTCTGTGGGAGACAGAAACTGCCCGGGGAAGGAGGCAGGCAGAGCCCATTCTCTACATCTCAAGAGGCTTCAGGAGAGCTGCTTTCTGGTCCTAGCTCTGTGCTCCACTGGGGAACTATGAGCAAACCTTTGCACTCTCTGAACCAAAACAGTTGGACTAGATGAGCTGCTGGCATCGATGCCAACATCATCATGTGCCCAGGTCCTCCTCCGGGGGGCAGTGCCAGGGGTGGGGGAATGCAGCTCCCCCTTCCTGGAGGCTCCCCAGGAATCCAGCCCTCCATTCTGTGTCCTTGGGGGCAGGTGCTGACTGGCATGCTTGGTCTTAGAGCCCCAGAGGTTAGCCTAGTTCTCTGCATGTGGTAAGAATTTAGTATTTTTTCATTCATTCATTTATTCACATGCATCCATCCATCATTTTTTTTTGTACTGACAGATCTCTGTGGCAGGGGTAATCTCTGGCATGAGTTGGTCTGAAGTTAGGCCTGACTGGCAGCCCATCTAACTGGGAGCCCCATCTGTCCCTGCAGCCCCTGGGTACCCCTGCCCCCCACCCCACCTGGGAAGGGTCCTGTCTGCCCCTGCCCCAGCTCTGGGAAGTGGCCTATCCCTACAGCCCTGGGTACCCCTCTCCTGGAAAGGGACCATTCCCTGCAGCCCTTGGGTTCCCCCTCTATCCCCTCTGTCCACCTGGGAAGGGGCCTGGCTGTTGTAATGTTAATGGGTTTTAAGATCTTTCCCGCCCATTAATAGACCTCTGGTGGAGCCCATTAAGGGAAACTTGCTTAGGGGAGGCTTGCTTGAAGGAAGGCTCTCATACCATTTGTTAATTTTTAATTAGGCACTGAGTCAGGAGGATTGTGGTGACCTCTGACCCTGAAGAAGGGTATATGTACTCTGAGGTTAGCATTTTGCTTTGGGGATCACTCATTGGAAGAGTGTTCTTGTGATTTGATCAGATGACTCAGGGTGGCCATTAAGGAGCTGCCTAGCTTTGAAAAACCCAGATGTTGATACTTCTTTCTGGTAACTATGTATGCATTGCCTTGGTCAGACAGTTGGATCTGTCTGTTGATCTGTGCTAATTTCTCAGAGAGTTAGAAGCCCTGTCTATTGGTTTTTATTTCTCTGCTTGTATTTTCTCTGAAGTTCGGGGTGCTGACTTTTCCCCTGAACTAGTGAATGTAATTACAAAGACTGTTGACCCCTTAAACAGCTGTCTTTCCTAGGAAAGCAGACCTAAGAACCTGTGCCAGCAGCCATCCTGGGGATGCCAGTGTGGTTGCCACTACAGTGGGCCCCTGCCACAGCCCAGGGAAGCCTGGGAAGGGGCCTGTCCCTGCAATCCTGGGCCCCTCCCCTACCTCTCCTGTTGGGCTCCATTTCCCCAGGTTCAGGCATTTGCACAAAGTTGACTTTACTCTCAGGACCCTGGGCTAGTCCAACAAGTATTTATTTTGTCAAGTGTTAATTAAGCACCTTGTGTGTGTGTCAGTCACATGCTAGGGACACAAGGCCCTGCCTTCAAGGGGTGGCCAGTCTTACTGGAGGGTTGGGGCAGGGGATCACCTCCCTGAAGGGGCTTGTCCTAGAGCCAAGCTTTGAAGGGGGGCAGGGAGGTCTGCATTGCAGACAGGGCACAGCTCAGGCAAATGTGTGGAGGTGGGGCCTTGCATTTCAGACCTGACTGATGGTGATGACCCATAGCTTAGCAGGAGATGAGGGAGCTTGGGGTGAGCATGGGGTGGGGGGATGCTGGCACCTGGCAAAGCTGAGGGCTGAGCTGAGGGGGAAATCCATGTCCAGCTGCCCAAAGTGCCTCTGCTGTTGGGAATCCCCCTCCCTCTGCTCTCTCCTTCCCTCACTTTCTTGCTTCTCCTCATGTCTGACCCCCTGCTCCCCCTTTCCTTTCTGTGACTGCCATTCATTTCCTGTTCCTGATCTATGGGTATGGAGAGGCAGAATGGGTAAAGCTGAGCTCAAAACCAGGGCAACCTGGGGGCAAGAGCTGCCTGACACCCTTCCCACTGCTCCAGGCATCCCTAAGAAGGTTTGGGCCTGCTCTACTGGAGGAAGGGGCCTCGGGGTTCCCCAGACCTGGGGCGTCCTGCCCTCACCCTGAGTCGCTTGCGCCATCCTCTCCACCACATCCCTCTTTTTGGTGACTTAAGATCTCAGCCTGCCTCTCTCCTAGCATGTGCCCTCTTGATGCATTTATGAAAGGGTCCTGCATCAGGGGGTCTGGGATGAGGTCAGGAGGGCATTCTTGGGTGGTTTCTCCTGTTTCTAGTTCAGTTTGGGCCCCTTGTGATTGGATTGGCAAGATTCTGGGCAAATGAGGCATTTTTACTAGGTCTGTTAGGTGAATTCCCTCCCTGACTGTTGCTCCGAGTTAAACACTTGTATCTGAAAGTCCTGCCTCCATCCTCAGAGACTGCCATCTTTAACCAGCTGTTCACTGCTGAGCCCTGGCCTTCACTCCCCTGGCCCCTGGGTGGTTCCTTCTGGCTGTGTCATCTGGGCACACATGAACTAATGATAGCAGCCTTCCCTGCTTCTCCATCATGAACCCATTCCCACATAGGTGTCTTTCGTAGCCCCTCTTGTTTTTTTTAAAATAAATAAATTTATTTATTTTTAGTTTACAAATTCAGTTCCACAAGTCCCCCTCCCCCCACCCTATGTTGACATGTGATCCAATATAGGCTCTACATATATCCTCACATTAAACATATCCTCACTTTAGTCATGTTGTAAAGAATTATAACCAATGGAACGAACCACAAGAAAGAAGAAACAAAAAAGAAAAGAGAGAGAGAGCAAGTAGTTTGCTTCAGTCTGTATTCAGACTCCATCATTCTTCCTCTATATGGACATCCCTTTCCATCATGAGTCTTTTGGAGTTGTCTTATAACTTTGCATTGTTGAGAGGAGCCCAGGCTATCAGAGTCAATCATCACAGTGTCTGTAATTGTGTACAAAGTTTTCCTGGTTCTGCGCCCCTTACTCAGCATCAGTTCATATAAGTCTTTCCAGGCTTTTCTGCCTGCTTATCATTTCATGGAGAACAATAACATCCCATTACATTCATATACTACAACTTGTTCAGCCATGCCCCAATGGATGGGCATCCCCTCAATTTCCAATTCTTTGCCACCACAAAAAGAGCTGCTATAAATATTTTTGTACATATGGGTCCTTTTTCCATTTGTATGATCTCTTTGGGATACAGCCCTAGAAGTGGTATTGCTGGGTCAGAGGAGATGCTCTAATATCTCCCCACCTCTCCCCCAGAAATCGCCTCCTGGTTAGCTCGGGTCTGCTTGGCCTTTCCTTCTCTAGCCCCCACTTCTCTGCCTTCCTGGTGTTTCTTGTCCTTGAAGCATTCCTGTTATCCTTTTTTTTCCTTTTAATTTAAAATTTCAATTCATAAGCATTTACCTTCTCTCTTTCCCCTTTCCACTCCCCTCCCTATCCTAAAGAAAGTGACTAAAACCCTAATAACATGTACAAAATCAAGCAAAGCAAATTCTCATGTTGGCCACACCCCACATTGTGGATGAGGAGGATGATTCTTGCATCACCTCTAGCCAGAAAGTGTTTGTCTCCTCTGAGTGAGGCATCCATCCATCCCCTCTGGCTCAGGAGGCCTCTATCCCTCCATTATTCCCCTCTGGCTCAGGAGACATCCATCCATCCATCTTTCCATCCTTCCATCCATCCATCCATCCATCCATCCATCCTTCCATCCATCCTTCCATCCTTCCATCCATCCATCCATCCATCCATCCATCCATCCATCCATCCATCCTTCCATCCATCCATCCATCCTTCCATCCATCCTTCCATCCTTCCATCCATCCATCCATCCATCCTTCCATCCTTCTATCCATCCATCCTTCCATCCTTCCATCCACCCTTCCATCCATCCATCCCTTCATCTATCCATCCCTTCATCCATTTATCCCTCCCTCCATCTATCCCTCCCCTCTGGCACAGGAGGCCTCCATTGTCTCTGCATCTGCTGAAGAAATCCACCTCCAAGGCTCTCCTGGTAGCTTCTTCTCTTTTTCTTCAATGATGCTCCGATGGGGCTGTTTGGGTTGTGCCTCTGGCCATGCTATGTCCTTCAGCAAGGATGCAGCTGGGAGTTACCTCATGACCCACATTTGACCCTGCCCAGCCCTTGGGCCTTCACTGTGCAGGACCTCTGGTCCTCAGAGCCTGGCCAGCACATCGAGAAGTGCAAGAAAACCATTAAATTACAAGAGACGCTCAGAGTGTTATGGTTCCTCTGTGGACTGCTGTCCCCCTTCTTCTTTAGGGGCTTTTCCAGGGCATCCAGCCTTTGGCACTTGGCTTCCCTCACTGCCTTTGGGTTTCAGCCACACTGGCTGACCACCTGCCGTGGACACAGGATGCCCCATCTCCCACCTCTGAGCTTTTGCCCTGGCTGTCCCTCATTCCTGAGCGTGCTTCCCCTCACTCCTGCCTTTTAGAATCCCTGGTTTCATGAAAGATGCAACTCAATCCCTTACCTTCTCCAGGAAGTCTTTCCTGTTCTCCTCAGATGGATGATATGGTATCCCTTTGACTCAGGAAGACTTGAATCCAGATCATGACTGTGTGACCCTAGGCAAGTCACTTAACCACTGGCAACCTCAGTTTCCTCCTTTGTAAACAGGGATATGAGTAGTACTTACTTTTCAGAGTGTTTGAAAAGATTGAATGAGACATTACATGTATAGCACTAACAAAAGTGTTAGCTACTATATACTCTACGCATAGTGGATCACCCATCTGAAAATAAGCTCCTTGAGGCCAGGCGTTTCCCTTTTGTCTGTGTTGGTGATGGAAGTCCTCTTCCCTGCTTCCAAAAGGCCCAGCTCTACTCACCCAGAAGGTCCACTCCCTTCCCCTCACCTGTGGCAGCTGAAGAGGGGCATCCTCAGCATGCAGGAGAGGCCCACGTGCCCACTTCCTCTATGTGCTGCCTGCCATCCATCCCACAGCCCCGGCTTCCTTAGCAGAGTAACATTGCCAGCCATGTTACTGCTAATCTCTCCAAGGAGAGAACTACTCCCAGGTCCACTGTGAGCCCTTCAGGAGCTCCCCCCGGGCATCGCTGCTCCTGGGAGGGGGCACGTCACTCTAGGTGTGAGGGTCTGCAGGTGACTTCCTGAGTTCAGCTACTGTGCCAGCCCCTTTCTGTCCTTCCCTAAAGTCCCCTGGGGGGCCCACCTGATGCCTTTTGGGGGACTCTACTGGTCATCCTCTCAAAAAAGGAAGCGTAGCCAGTTGGGCTGGCATGCTAGCCTATTTCCAATCTTCTTTTCAAGATTTTCTTTAACCACAGTATTTGTAGAAAGGACATGAACGGAGAGCTTTGGTTTCTCTCCTCCCCTCCCCCATTTATCTCTCTGCTCTGTCTCTCTCCTTCTCTATCCTGATTCACTCACCTCCCCTTTCTCTCTCCTCCCTCTTTGTCCTCTTTCCCTCCTTTCTCTTTCTCAGTCACACATACACACATACTCACACATACACAGACTCACACATTCACACACAAATCTCACACATTCACACATACACACACATTCACACATTCGCACACATTCACACATACACACACTCACACATTCACACACAACTCACACATTCACACATACACACGTTCACACATACACTCACATATTTACACATACACATTCACACATACACACTCACATATTCACACATACACACATTCACACACACTCACACATACACACACACATATACATACACTCACACATACATACACACTCACACATACACACTCACATATACCTCACCCCCACAAGGTGAAGTTTCTTCTCATAAGAAAAATGAAATACCGTAGCTGAGAACCTCTCTGAAACCTTTTCCTCTGTCGATGTGGCTGACCAGAAATCCCAGTTCCGTGGCAAGACAAAGAGAGCCCTGGGGGGCCCAGATTCCACAGCCACGAGGGGCCACGGTGTGGACCTCCCCAGCTCCCTCTAAGATTCTGTCCAAATTGGGGGAGCGGAAAGGGCTCCCCTCCTCCTGCCCAGCCCCACCATTCTCAACTAAGGCTAGAGCCACAAAGCCAGCCTCCAGCTGGGCTGAGTCTGAGTAACTCCTAGAGATTGTTCATTAGCATTTAAATGAGCTCATCTAGAACCTGCTGCCCTGCTTCATTCACTTAAATATAAAAAGCTCAGCCAATCAATGAGCATATATTAAATGCCTATTGTATACCAGGCACTTTGGAGGCTCAGAGGACAGAGATGGTTACACTGTGCTGGCATGGGTGGGGGGATGGGAGGATACTTCTTGAGGGGCCAGAGTAGCCAGGGGTCACCTCTTCCCACATGACCCGCCCCCCCCCCCACCATTGTGGATCCTGCCTTTAGAGGAGCTTCTTCTCCCTGGACTTTGGGGGTTGGGGGTTGGTGAGGCTAGAGCTGGTGAGCCCTGTGAAAGCCTGTGGCTGATTCCCAAGACCAGCCACTCTAGGAATGGGGTGGGGGGGAGAAGGAAGAGGGAGAAGGAGGAGGAGGAAAAGGAGGAAGAGGAAGGGTGGCTGAGCCTGCATCTGCGCTGGTGAAATCTGGAAAAACCCATTAAAAAACCCTGACAGGCTGTGAGTGGAAGCGTAAACATCAGCAAAGCTCCCCAACTGTACTTTAAATGTGCTTCCTCTGGGTCTGGAAATTTCCCGAGGATCCCGTCCCCAGCAGCTTCCAGGTGTTTCTTTGCCTCCCAGTGGATTGTTCTGGTCTGTCTTTCATTGGGGATTTGAAGTAAGCCCCTTTCTGTCTTCATCTTCCCTCCGGTTGCCTAGGTCTGGGGACATCCGCGGGCTACTGGGCTCTTCCCTCTTCATCTCTCCCATATCTTTGTCTTACGGATCTGTGAATGTACCCAGTTTTTCCCTAATCCCCAGCCAGAGGACATCACCTTTGCTTTTTTTCCACAAGAATTGTTCCTGCCACCAACATCTTTCTGGTACCACTCCGCAGGTATGTTCCCGGCAGGCTGATGCATAGAAAAGGCCTCCAATCTGGGCACAAGGCCCTTCTTTCTCAGAGTCCTCCCTGGCAGAGGCCAGACATCTCCTAATCAGGGGTCTCGTCAGGGGCCTGCATTCTGTGTAGGTGAGGCTGGATGGGGCAGCTACCAGTGGGCCTCCAGCCCACAGAGTCTGTACCTCTCAGAGGGGGTCTTAGCCCAGTGCATTTTTATCAGCTCCCTGTGAATGTTATCTGTAAGCCACTGACACATTCAAGGCTTGGCCTAGTTCTCTTTATCTTGAGTATATGTTCTTTTCCAAAGAAAGTTCGTTTTTGTGTAATCAGATACCTCCACCAATAATTCCTACTTTTAAAATGGCAATGTCACCCCTTTCCATTGGAAGTATGTTCCTGTTTTTGTTTTTTTGAACAGCTAAGTATCTTTGTGTGATACAGGTTGGGATGACCCATGCTGGCTGGCTCTGGTGAGTGCTCACATTCCCCATCCATGATTTCCCTTCTAAGACTTTACCAGCATCAGCATCAGGCTCCATTTAAATAGTCTAGGGGGATGGGGTATGTTCCACGGGGACCTTGGAGACCCAAGTCTTCAGGCCCCACGTAGGGGACCTTTATTGTCAGCATCATTTGATATGACCAGACACCAGGGGAACCGAGATGTTTGGGGTTCCTTGTAACAAGCAGTCTGATTTGGGATGCGGCCTGAGACCTTTTGGCTACCCTTTCTGGGACCTGCAGGGGTCTAGAGAAGGTGCCCTGGGGCCCCTGTGGGTGGAGCATTTCTCTGAGAGGGGTCACCAGTGGGAGGATGGCCCACACCAGGCTACTCTTCCCTTCTCCCCATTTTGTGAGATGTAAAACTGGGGTGAAGGGCATCTTGGGGGTGCCCCAGCTTTGGGCTGAAGGTGGTGAGACTGATGGTGTTGGGGAAATTTGACCCTGGGGAGGGACACAGCAGGGCAAGCAGTATTTAAAGGACAGCCTGACCATGTGCAGATATGTTGCCCCCCCCCCCGGCCGCAGGCTCTGAGAATAGATGTGGGCCACCCATTGTACATATCATGTTGTAGGAAAAAAGAACCGGGCTCAGGGGCCATCAGGTCGGGCCCATGTGTGGTAGACCCTGCCAGGCTTGCCACCCTGACTAAGGTGGTTCATGTGGGGAAGGTTGGACACCCAAGGTGGCATCCTGCTTCTCCATGCCAGCCTCTGGTTGGGGCCAGGGGGTCTGAGGAGGAGGAGGCTTGCAGCAGAGCCCTTGGCTCCCACTGGCCTGGGGAAGGTAGAGCCCGAGGGTCATCCCTATTTGGGAGCTGATGCAGCTAGAAAGTGTGGCATCCAAGCCCAGGGCTCCTGACCCTGCGGACAGCACACTTCTAGGCTGCCCTCTCCCCACAGTTCAGCAAGCCAGCCTTTATTTTCAGATTTTAGCCTTGCCAAGCAGTGAAGGAAAAGCAGCTGACTCAGTGCCTCCTGGGCTCCCAGCTCTGTGCAGAGGGAGGAGGGCCCTGTGGCTCCACCACCTGTTCTCTGGGCCCAGGACTGGTCATCATAAGCTGACAGTTCAGTTGACTTTCAGATCTATCAGTCAACAAGCCTTTGGGGAGCCCTCCAGTGAAGTACTGGGGCTGCCCAGAGAGGCCAGAGCCCCCCTGCCCTCAGGGAGCTGCCACTCTCATTGTCAGAGCCCTTGGTGCTTAGACTTTTTTCAGTAAGGTTTCTGTGTATCCACGCCTCCCTGCTATGGTTTGGGTGAGGTCTTCGGAATTGGACGCCTTTAGTGTCTGATGTTTTGTGATTACCTCTCTCCCTTCTTTGCTTAATACTTGTATCCCTGGAGAGAGTTGGGAAAGGTCTGTCCTCCTCCCCTCCCCCTCCTTCTCCCTTCTTCCCCCTTCCTCTGTCTCCCTCCTCCTACTCCCCTTGTCCCTTCCTTTGCTTCTCCTTCCCCATCTCCTGCCTTCCCCCTCTTCCTCATCCCCCAGTCCCTTCCTTCCCCACCCCCCCCAATGGATGGGATGATGGACAGAACCCTAGCCTGGGTCCTGACTCAGGTTCTGCCTTTGGTTATCCCTATTGCAGAAATCACTTTTTCTCTCTGGATCGATTTCTCCTCCTTAAAGGACAGGAAGGGTATTATGAAGGTCAGGTGAGACAGTGGTCAGTGCCCCAGGGCAGCTGCAGAGAGGGGGTTCCCCGACCCTGGAGAGGCCGGGGTGACTCTGACACAGGGAGGGACACACAGACACAGGATTTTGTGTCTTTCCAGAGCGTGGAGCAGGAAGAATGGGACGATTCGGAGGTGAAGAGAATCTCCGATGCCTCGGTCTTGGAGAATGGGCATCAGGTGGCGGCCGGTGAGTGAGGGGCTGTCTGTCAGGGAGGCTCCCCCCGCCTTGGCCTCTGTGTTTCTGCCCAGGCTCCTGGCTCCCTCTAGCTTCTCTTGGGACTGGGAGTGGGCAGGAGAACATGCCTAAAGCTGGCACCCTGGGCAGGCCTGGACAGCAGCGAGAATGAGATCTGGGGGGCTGTTTGTTGCTGGTTGGTCCTGATGGGGGAAGCGGTTGAGGGGCCATGGTAGACTTGAGAGCAGCTGGGGCTGGCCCAGGCTGCAGGGGGAGTAAGAGAGGGGTCTTTGTGCATTAGCTGGAAAGGGGATTCTCCCCTCAGAGTCGGGGGTCCTGCCTGTCCTGGAGGGCCGGGTCTACCCATCATCCTCTCACAACCTCAGGTGCTGCTGGTGGGCCTGCGGTATGCTCAGTCCTATGCCTCCTTAGGGTTCTGGGTTCTGGTTTGGGACCCTGCCGTGGTGGGGGGGAGGGGGACTGGCAGAGAAGAGTCAGAAGCTGCCAGCAATGTCCCCAAATGGGTGGTGTGGGAGGGAATTCAGGGAAGAGAGAGGTCAGTGTGGAAGCCAGGAGGACTTCCTAGGGGAGGCAGCCCCTGAAGGTTGAGTCACTTTGGAGTGAAGGAGGCTGGGATCCAGGGCTGGTGAGTCAGACTGGAGAACATTGAGTGCTGAGGCCCTGCAGTGGGCAGGGGCTGGGAGGGCAATGCCCATGTCCGGCAGAAGGCCCTGGTTGGTGTTGGCAAAGAGAGGAGGAGCCAGCTGGCCCAGGGAGCCGTGTATAGGCCTTCGCATGGAGTCTGGCCTCTCCTTGGGCTTTGTGAAGATGAGGTCTGGGTCAGGGAAGGGCCACCAGCGCTGGCCTGGGCTAGGCCAAGGACTCGGCCTGCCTTGTTCACCCCCACCTGCTCTGTTCTCTCTCCAGAGGTCTCTGAGCCCCTTGAGCCCCACCCCCCAAGCATATCTCTTCGTATGCCCCACCAGCCCGTTACGGCCGTCACCCGGGGTCCAGAGAAGGTTTTGGGGGAAAGTGCGTCCCCAAGCCTGGCCTGCTCTGGGACCTCCATGGCCAGCCAAGGGCACAGCATGAGCGCCAGCGGCCAGTCAGGTAGGGAGAGATGGGGAAGCTCTGGTCTGGTTGTGGATCTGAGTGTGGCTGGCCCTGCCACACAGTCCTGGGGCAGAGAGGGATCTGGAGGGCTGCAGACTGACCACCCCCCCTCTCTACCTGTCCCCACCCACCCCCCCCAACCTCCCTCCTCTGTTAGGCCCTCAAACCTTCCTCCCCAGAGCAAGGTCTGAAAACGTCCTGGGCCTGAGGGTTCAAATCTAGCCTCAGACACTGAATAGCTGTGTGAGCCTGGGCAAGTCACTTAGCCCATCTGTAAAATGGGGGTAATATCAGCACCTACCTCCCAGGGTTGTTGTGAGCATCAGATGAGAGAGGTTGGAGAAGCTCTTTGCAGAACTCAGGGCGTTATGTAAATGCTCTTCTTAGCACCACTAATGGGCCTTAGAGCGAATCTACTTCAGGCCTCTCATTTATAGGTGGGGATACTGAGGCCACACAGAAGGGATTTGTCTTCACATTCTGTGCCAGCTGTGTGGCTCATGGCTGGTTATGAAACCGTGCCTCAGTTTTCCCTCCTGTTCAATGGGGAGAATTGTATTCTGGTTATCTGTGTTCTCTTCTTAGCCCTTGCTAGGCTGCAGGTTCCCTTAGGGCAGTGGTTCTCAACCTGTGAGTTGCGACCCCTTCGGGGGTCAAACAGGGTCACCTAAGACCATAGGAAAACACATATTTCCGATGGTCTAAGGAACCAAGACACGGCTCCTCCATCTGTCTTCAGGCGGGTCTACCCACATGCAGATATGCCCACATACGTGTATTAAAGGGCTGCGGCATTAGGAGGGTTGAGAACCACTGCCTTAGGGTCAGGTCAGTGCCTTCCCTGAGCTTGGGCTGTCCCGCTGGCTGAGCCTAGGGACACACACAGTAGCTGGTTAGCAGCAGGGGCAGAAGGCCTCTGAGGAGGCTGGCTCTCCCTCCAGCTATGGGTTCCCATGAGCCTACCCCAGGCTGAGGCATGGAGCAGGGGGGCTGGCAGGGGCAGGTCTTGTTCAAGAGTGAGCAGTAGTGAAAGCATCTGCTAGGGAGGGGTAGGGAGCTGCTGGACAGGAGCCCCAAGGGGCAGCTACACTAACTATGTTTTGGTGTCTTGTCTCCTGCCAATCAGAGAAGAGCCTCAGGGCCACCAGGTCCTCCTCAGTCGCCAGCACCGGGATGACCAGTGTCTTCATCGACAATGAAAGGTGAGCTGACCGCCCATCGGCACCTGGGGCCTCCCACAACCACCCACCCACCCTCTGGCCTCCGTGGCCTCTGACCTTGCAGTGTGGCCCCAGGCCCAGCATCCCTTGACCTTTGGTTTCACATTTGTGGTAGAGGTCTTGACCTGAAGAGCCTGCCATGATGCAGGGGAGCTCCTGCTCTGGGGTCTGGCCTGCTGTAGGCTGGCCAGGGCCCTAGAGGCCACACCTGCCAGCCAGGGAGGACTGATGCCTGCATGATACTGGATTTCACTGGGTACTGCGTAAAAGGGGAGACTCTGAGTTGGCCTGATACCCTGGGAGTGAGAGGGCCTTGTTGGGGCCTAGTTCTGAACCTGCTTCTGCCCCGACTCTTGGAGCCTGGGCCCATCCTCAGGGTCTCAGCCCCAGGTGGGGACACGGGAGGCTTCTCCCAGGCCTCTGGGCCTGGCTGGACTGGCAGCGCGACTCCTGGCCAGCGAGCTGGTCAGGTCAGTGGCTTGGGCCAAGGGCCCCCTCCTGGGGCCAAAGTACCATGGGAGCTTGTGGGAAGGGAAGGAGCTTTTTGGTCCGTCTGGGGGTGTGGGGGCACCTCCCTCCCTGCTGTGTCAGAGCAGTCCTCTCTCCAGCTTCCAGCAGGCAATCCCTTCCAAATCGCCATCACCACCACTGCCAGTGGCCAGCCATCGGCAGGGGGAGCGGCGCAGGGAGCTAGTGAGATCCCAGACGCTGCCGCGGACCTCTGGGGCTCAGGCCCGCAAAGCGCTCTTCGAGAAATGGGAACAAGATGCTGGCAAGTATGAGCTGCCTGCCTTCCGGGGCTGGCTGGGTTCAGGGAGGGATTTTGCTGCCATGGCTTTCTCCCTGTTGGCACCCAGCTAGGACCCGGTGATAGTGACTTCATCAGCATTGATTGTGACTGACTGACAAGAGGGTGGGGAGGCCAGAGGGGGCACACTGACTGCTGCACTGGCCATTCTGGCAAAGCCCCGGCCCCCCCACCCCCTTCCCTTTGTAGGAGGTGACCCTGACCCCTCCCTCCCCCCTCCCCTTTGTAACAGGTGAGCCCCCAGGGGTACCCCCTTCACAGGAGGTGAGTCCCCAGGGCCCCCAGCTCCCCTTTGTAAGAGGTGAGCCCCTGGGCCCAGATGTAGGGGCAGGGCCCTGGATTTGATGGCATTGGGAAGGGGGGAGGGATGGATGCCCAAGGCTGAGGCTGGCCCTGGAGCCCAGTGTAGGCCTGTCTCCCAGGGGCCGCGGTGAGTCACGGGCCAAGCTCAAACGCTCACAGAGCTTCGGTGTGGCCAGCGCCAGCAGTATCAAGCAGATCCTTTTGGAATGGTGCCGCTCTAAGACCATCGGGTACCAGGTGAGAGCCTGGGTGTGAGTGGCGGAGCTTCTCCCACAGTTGGGTGGGAAGGCTAGCCATTGAGGATGGAGAAAGCCGCTGCCTGCCCTGCACTGGGTGGAGGGGCAGCAGATGCCGAGGTGCTGGGGGCTGAGAAGAAGATTCCTGGCAGGAATTAGGGTTGGGGCCCTGAGCATCACATGACCACAGCATCTCATTGGGTTCCCCAAAACTCGGTGAGGCAAGTTTGAGGTCAGGTGAGGAGACCTCTTCTGCTGATGTATGGGCTGTTGGGGGGAGCTGAGGTTACATGGCCATGGGGTGTCAGAGGCAGTACTTGACCGCCATGTTCTGGACTCCTCCCTGGCCACCATCCCATGCAGCTTCTCATGACAGCATCAGCATTCCTGTCTTACAGATGTGGAAGCTGGGGTATAGCTTAAATGCCAGGCCCAGGTTCAAAATCTCTGGGGTGGGATTTGATCTCAGGGCAAAGAGGCGACAGGAGGGAGGGAGAGCCTGTTCTGTCTCCATTCTCTTCTGGGATGTGAAGGGCAGGCCCTCACTCTTCTCTCCTTCCCTTCCTGGGTCCCTACAGCATGTCGACCTTCAAAACTTCTCCTCCAGCTGGAGTGATGGCATGGCCTTCTGTGCCCTCATCCACTCCTTCTTCCCAGAAGCCTTTGACTATAACTCCTTGAACCCCGGTGAGCGGAAGAAGAACTTTGAGTTGGCCTTCACCATGGCTGAGTGAGTATCTGGGGGCAGGGGGTCAGAGGGGTTTGTTTCTTATGGGCCTGGGGCCAGGCTAGAGCGCCTTCCTGAGTGTCTGAGTGAGCAAACTCATAACCATGCGCTACAGTGGGCTAAGGCCAGGATGAAGCCAGACTGAGACCAGGCTAACCCACCTGGGGCCAGAATGAGACCAGGAGAGCCAGGCCAGGCCAGGCCAGGATGAGACCAGGAGAGCCCAGCTGGGGCCAAGATGAGGCAGGAGAGCTTGGCCAGGGCCAGGATGAGACCAGGAGAGCCCGGCCAGGCCAGGATGAGGCAGGAGAGCGTGATCAGGGCCAGGATGAGACCAGGAGAGCCTGGCCAGAGCCAGGCCAAATGCCTGAGCTGGGTCCTGTGCTGTTCCACAAGGGGCTGGGGAGGTCGGGCTGTTTAGATCTTTTCTCTCCCAGTACATCTGGCAGTCCAGCACTGGGGAGGGTGGCCATCTTTGTGCCAGGTCTGGCCCACTTGTCCGTTAGAGGTGTAGCTAGCTGTTACTTGGGTTTAGGGGAGAAAAACAGAGGGAGAGGGGAGAGACAGAATTAAGCATGGGGCTTTGGAGCATGGCAGTCCTGCCCTCTGGGAGTTTACATTCTAATGCAGGATGCCTCTCCCACCCCCCATACTCAGGAGCTGGACAGAGGGCACTCTGTATGGGTGACTATGGGGGAGCTGGGCAGAAGGTGCCCTGGAGGCCTGCCCGTGGGCCCAAAGCCCAGGATCCGGGGGGGCAGGGCTGATGGGCTAAGATGCCAGCCTCATGGTGGGGGGTCATGTGTTCAAGGTGAGGTGAAGCTGTCTGCCTTAGAGTGGTTCAGCCTTCTGGGGACCTCTTCACAGTCTGTCTTTGGACTGGGCAGCCCAGCGACAGAGGCTCAGCAGATGGGGGGGGCCTCCTTTCTGAGGCGTCCAAGAATTCTCCAAAGCTGCAAATGCGCCAGTGTCCTGTGAGTGGTATCTGACCTCTGCAGGAGATAGCTCATGGCCCAAAAGCTGCAGGCCCTTTAGAGCCGGGGGGATGGAGGTCCAAGACTGGGAAGGGGGGCCAGGCTGGAAGCTCCAACTCTCCTTCCTAGGCTGGGGCAGCTCCGGCTTTTCTAGGTTGGGGTGGTTCTGGCTCTGTGGGCTGGGGCAGCTCCCCCTCTGCCAGGCTGGCTCTAACTGCTGCCCCCTCAGTGCTGGGTGCCACTTGGGGGGCCCGGTTTGCAGAGAGATGTCAAGGGAGGCCTCCCTGTCTGCACTCTGAAGGGCTGGGGCTGCTCTGAGAGGAGGTTCACCCTGTGCTGTCCTCAGGGGCATCCTGGTCTGAGCCTCAGCCTCTTCTCAGAGCTTGGGACATTGGGTGAATCTTGTCAGGAGCATTCGTTCAGGGTGCTGCCATTGACGGTCCTCTGAGAAAGCTTCTGGGGTCAGGGACATGCCTAGGCTAGGGGTATCTGAACAGTCATTTTCTGGGGGGAGCAGGGAGTCTGGACAAATCCCTGTACTGGAAGTCAGGAGAGCCTGCTGCTAGTTCTCACTGACTCTGTGTTCTCTGGGCTGACTCGGTTTCCTTGAGTCAATCATCTCATTTGGGTCAGAACAGGGGGCAGGCGAAGTCAAGGACAGGACCTGGGTCCTTGCTGGGTCACTTATCTTGGGTTTAGTCTCTAGCCGCAGGCTGCCCCCTCACCCCTGATTCCTTCTTACTAGCTGGTAACTCTATCCCTGGTCCTGGAGGGGACTGGCCGAGTGCGCATGGTTCAGTTCAGAAACTTGGCTGAGAGGTGGGGACTGGGCCCTGAGGGCTGCTGGGACATTGTGTCCAGAGCTGCCTGGGCTCCAGCTGGCCTTTGGCGCTGGTCCTCCTAGCTTGGACAGTTGCTCCAGGTCCTGGCCCATCATCACTGGCGTACGGTTTTGTGACATTTTCTCCAGTCTCCTCATCCCATCTCCATGATTCCCAGATTCACAGAGAGGCCCCCAAGTCTGTGCCTATCCATCGGTGGACATAACTATTACATATCTTAAGAAATGGTGCATGTGAAAATGGAGAGGAATGGAAAACATTCTGTGAACTGATACAGAGTAAGCAGAACAAGGGCCCTGGACTGCCTAGCCCTGAGCTCACTCCTAGAATGACCAGGCTGGCCCTGAGGCAGAGGATGAGGACATGGAGTGTCCTGACCTCTCTTCTCCCAAACTGGGGGAAGCTGGGCTCCCCAAACTCCAAAGACAGACAGGACCTGGCAGGGCCACAGGCAAGGCCCTGCCTCTTTCCCTCTCAACCAAAGCTTGGCCTGCTCATGTCCCTACAGCCTGAGCCTTGTCCTGGAGGGCTCAGGGAGAGGGGGCAGCCCCAGGGTCAGAATCCTTTACCACAGCCAGGGCTGCTTTCAGCTGCCTAGTGAGACTGAGCCTGGATGCCATCTTTGGGAGATACAGCTGGAGTGCTGTGGCTTTGCCAGGAACAAGAGCCTGGGAGAGTCCAGGAGGAGGCACTGATGGCCCTCCTCTGGGAGCAGATGTGGCATGCAGGGAGAAAGCTGGGCTGTGCCTCAGTCACCTTTTCTGAGTGGGGCAATGCTAAAGCTGATGTGAGGAAACTGCTTTGCCAGCCTTCATTATTCTATAAATAAGAGCCTAGAGGGAATGGAAGTGGGTTCTGCCTAGGGCCTGACTCCGGGTCACTGCGGCAGATGGGAATGAATTAGGGCCCCAGCCTTGTGACCAGGACTAAAGAGGAGAGTCTGTCTGCAAGCCTAGGGCTCCAAGGGTGCTGGATATACAGAGGCAGGTGAAGTTCCTGCCCTCAGGGAGTGCCCCTTCTGCTGGAGACGGCAAGTCAACAACTCTGTACATCCAAGAGATAAACAGGGCAAACGGTCATTTCACAAGGCATCAGTGGGCCGAGGCTGCAGGTTGGGAGAAGGATCATGCTTGTGGAAGTGATGGAATCTGGGGAAGCCTGTGAGATTACCCAGAGGTACCCTAGAGCCTGGGCAGCCTTGGGAGATGCTCCCAGAGACAGAGGAGGAGTGGCTAGAGAGGTGGGAGGAGAGCCCACGAGAGTATTGAGGAGGAGAGAGTGACCATGGGGTCAGAGGCTGCGGAGAAAAAGCCCCTGGCTCTGGTGACTGACTGTCAAGTTTAGAGAGATAAGTTTGGGTGAATGAGGAAGATTTAGAAGAGAGAGAGGGAGGGGGCAAGGCAGGCAGTCTCCTAGAGGCAGCCATGCAGGGACAGTGAGCCTTCAGGCTTGGGCAGATGGCGGGAGGGCAGCCTCAGCAGAGGTGGCTGAACTGTTATGAGTGTGGGAGACTTCTGGGCATGTTTATGGGCAGCAGGGGAGCAGCCAGTGCTTGGAAAGATTGAAAATTAATGTGTGTGTGTGTGTGTGGGAGGGGGGTGACCTAGAGGAGGTGGCCTTTCCCAGAGGCAGGGCTGAAGGCATCTGGGTAATGGTAGAGCAGGGGGTGAGGAAGCAGTGGGCTGTGGGCCTTTCTTCTCTCCCTAAGGGAGTGAGCAGATCTTTCTGTGACTACGTGTTACCCAAACCTATGTGTGGCTTGGGGGATGGGCAGGTGCTTTGGAATCGGGGGTCCTCTGGAGTATGAATGTGGCAGCTGGCAGAGCCCACACCCCGATCAGCTTCCAACGCAGAAAGTCACAGACCAGCTGAGGGAAGGCAGCTTCACCTTCACCCCACCTCCCTCTCCCCCATGTTTTGGCTTCAGGTTACAGCTAGAACAACTGGGGGGCAGTGGCTGCCCAGGCAGGGCTATTTGTGGTTTCCATGTGTCTCTGGTGAAAGCTGAACTGAGGTTGTTGAATTTCCTAACATACTTGGAAAATTCTTCTAAGAAAAGCCCCTTCTCGAGCTGCCCACTAGTGGCCCAGTGGAGCCCTGCCTGTTCCCTTGGGCGGGGGTGGAGAGGCCCTCTGGGGCCCTTCACCCACTGCCTCAGGAGGCACCGGGCTGGGGGATGGGTCCCGATGGGACTGGGATTGCTTCTCTCCCTTGTCAAGGGGAGGAAACTGAAGCTCAAGGTGTCCTAGACCTGAGAGGTGTCAGAGACAACAGCAGGCAAGCCTGAGGCTTTGTGTTTCCAGCTAGATGAGCTCCCATCAGGGACAGCTTAGAGAATCCAGGAAAGGTGAAGATGGGGAGCTGATGTGCAGGAGGCTTTCTGAACTGAAGCTCCCCTGTATCAGTCACTAAGCATTAAGTGCCTACTGGGTGCTAGGCCCTGGGGCTAAGCCTTGGCCCTACAGAGAAAGGGGAAAGCCACTCACTCCCTGCCCTCAGGGAGCTTCCAGTCTAATGGGGGAGACAAGAAGCAAACAGCTTTCTACAGACATGCCATATAGCAGCCCAATTGTAGGAAGACCCTGGCATTAAGGGGAATCAGGATCTTGGAGAAGGTGGGATTGGAAAGAAACCAGGAGATGAAGGAGGAAGAGGGGGAGGGAGGAGGGAGGGGGAAGAGCAGGAGAGGGGAGGGAGGGAGAGAAGGAGGGAAGGGAGGAGAAGGAGGAGGGGATGGGAAGGAGGGGGAGGAGGGAAGAAGGAGCAGTATAAGGGAGAGGGGAGGGGGAGGAGGGAGGAAGGAGCAGCAGAAGGGAAAGAAGGGGGAGGAGGAGGAGGAGAGGAGGGGGGGGAGAGAGAGAGAGAGAGATCGTGAACAGCCAGAGAAGATGCCTGGATTCAGCCTTGGAGTCTCCTGGTCCTGATGGCCAAGCTTGGCCTGTGTCTCTGGAGAGGAAGGGGCTGGAGCCATTGGCCTAGATCCAGCTGTTTGCTCACAGACTCACTTGTACCTTATGGGTGGGCGGGATTTGAGCCTCAAATAGCCAGGTTCAGCCTGTGACAGATGGCTCAATTTCTCCTTGACCTTTGGTTTTGGGTGGAAGCCCTGGGCCTTAGCCAGGGCCTGCAGAGTTGCTGGCTCAGTGTGGGGCTGGGGGGGGGAGGTCTGGGGTGGGAGCTCAGTGGGGTGGGGGCTGGGAGTGTAGCCCCAGGCTGCCTCTCAGAGCCAGCAGCATGCATGTGGGCCCCTGCACTAGGCTGTTTCTCCTGCGTGGTCCCCAGCCCTCCTGCTGCTGGATGGGGTTACTTGGGGTCCTGTAGGCCCAGGCTCTTGTCCTTCCCTGGGTACCCCTAATGCAGGACTGTGGGCCAGGTATGTAAATATGCTGTGTAATTTTGTTCGTGTGTTGATGTGAAGTGAAGGCTGACTTGGGAGGACCCCCCCCCCCAAATCCTGGCTCAGTGTGTTTGTCCTCCCGTCATGTTCTAGGAAGCTGGCCCAGTGTGAGCGCCTCATCGAGGTAGATGACATGATGGCGATGGGCCGCAAGCCAGACCCCATGTGTGTCTTCACATACGTGCAGTCCCTGTACAACCACCTGCGGCACTTTGAGTGACGTCCAGGCCTGCACTGCCAGGCTGCCCCAGGACAGGCTGCCGCCCCTCGAGGTCAGTCCCTCCCAGAAGGGGCCAGCGATGGTGGCGGCCCTCCTGAGCTGGAGCAGGAGGAGAGAGGATGCCAGCGTTGGTGCTATGAGATCATGGGGGAAGGGCCCGGGGAGAGGCCAGAATGGGAAAGACTGAGGGGGCTGTTGGCTTCTCAGGGCGCATTTAGTATGGAGTGCCTTTATGGAATCATGCGGTGTGCCCCAGGATGGGGGCCCATCCCCTGAGTGCCCCAGCCCCAGGCTGTGGCTGTGACCTTGGTGCCAAGGCCTGCTCCCCTAGGGCTCAAGATGTAGCTGGGCTGTCCTTCCTGGGGGCCAGGGCCCCACTCTGGGTGGCTGGTCTCTTTATCTAGACAGCTGTTTATAAGGCAGTATAACGCCTGTCTGTACATAAAAGATGCACCCCCAGGCTCACTTTGGACTTGGCTTTTTGTTTGGGACCCAAGGGAGGTGGGACCTGGCCGGGGCCAGGCCCCTGTGCCCTCTGGTCTGGTCGTCCATGCTGCTTTTATAGACAGAAATTGTGCTTCTTCTGAGTCCTCAGAGCACTGGGCTGGTCCTTCCTACCTTCACTGTCCTCTTCCTCCCTGCCCAGCCCAGCCCAGGCACTTCTTTAGGAAGCTCCCAGGGCTCTCTGGTCCACCAAGAACACTTTCTCCTTGGTCCACTTGGACACTGACCTGTCCCCTTAGCCCATTGTGGAGGAGACCCTGGCTTCTCCAGGGCTGGAAGCCCTGAGCAGGGAGGAGCTCTCCATCCCCAGGCTACTCATGAACCTACCAGTGAGAAGTTTATGAACAGAACCTGGCAGTGGGTGCAGGAGCCAAGCTCTCAGTCTGGGCCCCTGATGGGCTGAGTCCTTGGGGTTGAATTTCTCAGTAGTCTGTTCATAGACTTCTCCTGGCTGCCCTTAGGTTCTGATTGGCCCAGCCCACTGGTTGGGCTAGGTTCCAGCGTATTCTTCTGCCCTGTGGCTGCTGATACGTTTCTTCTGTTGGTTATTAAAGCCCTCCCTTCTGGGTCCCCAGGTGGGTCAGGATGGGGTGCTATGAGACAGGGTCAAAGGGACCTGCTTGTGGGCTCTGAGCAGCTCTGGCATCTGGCATGTGCTCATGGAAGCAGCCAGGCAGTTCTTGAGGCACTGGTAGGTGCCAGGACCTACTGGGCTCTTGGTCTGATAGAAGGTCCTTTTCCTTCCCCCTGCCCTGGGATTGACAGTACAGGGACAGGACAGGGGGAGAGAAGAGGGAGAGAGAGTCCTAAAAGCCCATTTCAGAAACCCAAAGAGGTTCCACTTCAGGTGCACATACCACTTCCCCTCCCCCCAGCTCCTTCCCAGTTTCAGGGAGTTGTGCAGTGTGTCAAATGGGTCAGTAAAGCCTTCATGACCGTCCAGCCGATGTCCCTTCTGCTTCATCCTAGGCCGACAGAGAGGAAAATGAATCTGTCCCTGTCCCCAGGGCCATTGGCATAGAATTGTCTCATGAACTAGAAAATCACCAAGCACATGTTTCCTTCTGGCTGACGTGAAGGCCAGAAGGGGCTTGTCTGGGGAACACGCATTTTCCTAGGGGGACAATCAGAACAGGCCTCCTGGAGGAGGTGCCAGGCCAGGGGAGGCCAGGCAGAAGCAGGTGGGGGGGGGGGTATAAGCCTGGAAAGGCTGGCTGGGAGCCAGTTTCTGCTTGGTCCTGGGGGTGGGTAACGGAACCTTGGCAGGCTTAGACAGGGAGGCCGGGTGGGCCTATGCCAGGGGAGGCTGAGAAGAGCACCCCACCCCACTTTCCCTGTTCCAGGCAGGGCCTTGCCATCCATTTCCTCTGCTTGCACCCTTGAGTCCTCAGGGCGCTCATACCCTCCTGGTAGCTAAAAAGCTGCCAGATCTCACTTCTGCCTCCTCTGCCTACCATGCCAGGCCGCCTTCTCCCAATGGGTCGCTCTTTGTGGGGGGCCTGCATTGGGGATGGACAGGGGCTGACCATGCCCCATCACCACACCCCCTCTCTCAGCTGCCTTTTTGGGGATCTCCCCTCATTAGAACATGAGCTCTGTAGCACTTAGCACAACGCCTGGCAGTGGCTGCTTAACAGCACCTCTCCCTCCCTCCTCTGTGGCCTCTGGCCTCATCCAGCCCAGCCTTCCTGCCTCCCTCTCTCCTCACTCCCCTCCATCCTTCACACAAATGTCACAAAGAGTGATTTTCCTGATGCTCAGCCAGCCTGATCAGTAACTCATGGCTATCTCTAGGATCAGACACCAGTTGCTCTGTCTGGTCTCTGCTTTTCGGAGCCTTTTCTTCTTTCCAAGCTCAGCTCAAAGGCCACATCCTCCACGAGGCCTTTCCTGACCAGACACCCCCCTTTCCACCCCCAGAACTACCTTGCATTTCCTTTGTATAGATCCAGGGCCCCCAGTGGCAAATTAGCTCCTGAGGGCACCCTTCACAGCTGACAGGAGCTCTAGCTACAAGTGGGGCAATTTTATGGCTGGCCCCCCACCATGGAGCCTCTACCCTAGCTGCTCATCTGGAGGAACACCTGAAGTTAGGGAGTATTTCAATTCCAGTGACTTTCTGATGTCCTCTAGGAGGTCTTAGAGGGGTAGCGATCAGCCTTGGCTCTCCAGCTCCCCATGTACACACCCTCAGCTGATGGGATAATGAGAGGTGAGCCAGCAGGCTGGCTGCATTGTCTCTGGCAGGAGCACATCAGCTCCGGCTGGGCAGGAACCGGCTTGCTCTGTCAGTCCCACCAGGGCTAGTGGGGTGCAAAGACTTGTGCTTTGCAGCTGCCTTATCCAGTTTCCCCTGGACAGGGTTAGAGTACTGGTGGGTGGGTGTCTCTGAGAATCTCCAGCTCTCAAGGTGGGGCCAGGTAACCCAGGCCAGGCCAGACCTGCAGGGAGAGGAGCCAGCACCTGGCCCGCCTTCTCCTCCCCTCCCTCACTGGTCAGTCCCTCCTCTGTTTCCAAGGCCCAACATGTGTACTCACACTGACCTCTAGTGGGTGAGGTGACAGGTGCTTTGGAAAGAATGGTCACTGGGGACTACAGCTGGGAGGAACTCCTGCCGAGCTCCTCAGTTGACAGGTGAGGAAACTGAAGTGTGAGGGTCCAGATTCAAACCCAAGCCTTTGGACCCCAAACCTAGTACTCTTTGCAACTAGTCAGTTCAAGTTCAGGCAGGACCAGGCGTTTGTGTGAGCATCACATGTGGTCTGTCCATCAATTGAATTTGGTTTGGAGAGAAAAGTTCAGGGGACCAGTGGAACCAAGGCTTCCACAGTTGGGGGGGGGGGGTCTGGGTCTGGCCTCCAGGCACAGTGGGTGGCTGTTGGCTCCAACTGCTATGAAAGTGTTTTTTGGTGGCTCCATGACCCACCCTGCACAGTTAATACCTGCTGAGTGGGTTGGAACCTCATTCAGTTCTGGAATCCCCCAGGGTTGATTGTCAGAACTATAGAGGCATGGAGAAGTCATCGAGGCCCACCAACCCAGGGGCTCGCTAGGAATCACAGCAAGATGGCTCAAAAGAACCATTGAGGTGAACTGATCCTGCAGCCTCTCCCCCTGCTGACTATGGCAGTGGGGAGGGACATCTGTCTGCTTTGCCTCAGGGCTTCAGTTTCCTCATCTGTAAAGGAGCGGGTTAGACTAGGACCTCCTCGAAGAGTGGGGTCCTGGGCTTAAAGAGTGCCATCTGGTAAAGCTCCTTCTAAAATTCCCCACTGTTTCCTAAAGTGGCAGCAGCTTGTTGCTAAGAAGTGTTCTTTCCTTTAAAACCTGCTTGTCAGGATGCTTCCTTCCAACCCTTAGCTGTCCTCTTCATTTGTGCCTTTTTGGCTATTCAAGGGAGGGCAGCCAGACACGGAGTTGCAGTCCACCAGCTGAAGGTAATAGGATATTCCTTCATGGTAAGAAGACACGAGCTTGATGGAGGAATAGACTCCCTGAGACGAGGGCAGAGGGAAGAAAGCCAAACAGTGACTCAGACCATCTGAAATGAATGAGGAAAACTCCCAGATAGCCCTCTGGGTCCCCAGAAGAGAAGTGGAGAGGGAGCACTGGCCACTGGCCTTTATGAAGGCTGAGGACTGTACAATGAGGATCTCTTTGGAGGGAAAGCTTTCTCTGCTCTTTGGAGAGCCAGGGCCATGGCATGGAAGGAGGTCAGGTGCATTTGGTGATGCTCTGATCAGCTTTGCCAGTCTTTCTTCCTCTCTCCTCCTTCAGAAACATTCTTCCTTGTAAAGGGAGCCTCTCTGGGAGCTGGAAGCAGGAAAGGGTGCCTGGGGAATAGAAGTGGTGCCAGGGTTGTCAATACACAGCTCTTCTACAATCAAAGAGATGCTCATCGATGGGGGAGCATGAGAAGCGAATCCAGGCCTGCAGTGGGGTCTTGTGGGGTAAGAAATGGCAAGAGGGAAATTCAGAGAAAAGCCAGATTTGCACAAAATAGTGCCGAGTGATATGAGAACCAAGAGCAGAAAGCATTTGGTGATTATGAGATCAATGAAAAGGTCACTAAAAAGAAGCTAAACTCTGAGCAGTGAAACCTGCCACCTCCAGGGAAGGTCTTGCCTGGAGAAGAGAGCTCCCTCTCAGCAAGGGTGGGGGGAGCTACTGGGACAGAATAGTGGGTACATTCAGCCTCCAGTAGATGTTTCTGTTTACTTGCTTTTCTGGTTTGAAAGGGAGGGGTCAACTGGGAAAGGATTAGGAAGGGAAGATGAAAGGCATCAATAAAATAGATCGTGGTCAAAGTGAAAAATATGTAGCTTGGGCGGCTGGGTGGCGCAGTGAATAGAGCACCGTCCCTGGAGTCAGGAGGACCTGAGTTCAAATGTGACCCAGGTGAGTGAGCTGGGCGAGTTTCTTTCCCTCTGTCGGCCTCGGTTTCCCTGTCTATAAACGGAGGACTGTAATAGCACCTGCCTCTCATTGTGAGAGTCTAATGAGATCCGGTTTTTCCGCACGCAGCGCGGTGCCGGCCACGTGGCTCCCTCAATGTCAGTTACCACGATTGCTATCTTCTTTCAGCTCGGTGGATTTGATGTGGGCAAACGGTGGTGGATTTTCCCTCAAGCGGTGATTGTGAGAGTCTGATAACTCTTCCATTCCTCTTCTTCCCCTTTTCGTTTAGATTCGGCCCCTTCCCCGTAAGCAGTTAGCAATGGGCTCTTGTGCTGGTCCAAACCTGTTTTCTCCCAAACTACTTTAATTTCCCCAGTCGTTCTTGTGGAAGGGGCATGAGGTTTCTTGGAACCCTGGGTTGCTGGCTGTGTTTGCTTGCCAGGAGGGCTGGTGCATGCCTCTAATCTCAGCTCAGGGGAGACTGAGAATGATTGGGAGCTGGGGCTGAGTCCCTGGAGCTTGGGAGTTCTGAGATGGAGGAGGGAGGTCTAAGGCTGAAGCAGTGAAAGCTTTTGGGAGCCTCTGCCGACCTTCCTCCTATTTCGTCTAGTCCACAGATCTACATCTCATCATGGAGATTTAGTTTAGGATTTAGTAATTAGCGATTTCTGCTTTGTGGTGGCGTTTGAGCCGCTGTCCTTTCCTTGGGATCTGCTCCCCAAGGGATATTTCAGAGACAGATTTGGCCGGGCATCCCCCCCCTCTAGGAAAAGGTGAACTGCTGCTCCTCAGCCTATCTACCTTTCCCACTGAATTTCTCTTCAACTCCCACCAAGCCCTCTCCATACCAGCTTTTCCCAAGCAGGACAAGACTCCCTCACCCCTGTACCTTTGCATATTAAGCACCTACTGTGTGCCGGGCATTTGCTGACAGTCCCTCCTCCCAAGGAGCCCACAGCCCAACGGGGGAGACAACATGCTCCCAATTCTGACCAGAGGGAAGGCTCTGTGGTTAAGGGGGGCCTGGCAAAGTTAGAACTCGAGAATCAGTAACATCCAAAACTGAACCAACGTAGCCAGGGGAGGCATGGCGTGGCAGGGAGGCGGATCTTGTCCTCTCCAAGAACCCCCGAGGTCGAGCAGCAGCCTGCGTAGCGGGGCAGGGCCTCTAGGGGGCGCAGCAGCCCTGCTGACTCCCTGCACTGTCTGACGAGGATCAAGGATCAAGGATCAAGGATCGATCTCAGGCTGTGGCCGAAGCCTCTGATGATGGGCGATGGGATTCTTCTGGAGCCTCCTTCTTATCCCCCCCGGAGACTCGTACCTGTGTCCACACCGGCGCTGCCCCAGACGCCCCGTTGGCACCAGAGAACCTTTTGCCACGGAGCATTCCCATTGGGGGGCGCTGGTGTCTCCCACAAAAGAGGCTTCGCCCCCCGCTTCAGATAAGGGGGACGGAGCTCGTACTGCTGATGCAAATG
The DNA here is from genome assembly GCA_028627135.1 of Pseudochirops cupreus. NCBI lineage: Eukaryota > Metazoa > Chordata > Mammalia > Diprotodontia > Pseudocheiridae > Pseudochirops > Pseudochirops cupreus. Next base: position 750,221 of record CM053580.1, on the reverse strand, counting down.
CAGCCGAGCTTTATTTTTTCCCCACTTAATAGTATTTTATTTTTTCCAATTACATGTAAAGGTGGTTTTCAACATTCACTTTTTAAACTCTTGCATTCCAAACTTTTTTCTCCCAGCTCCATCCCCCAGATGCTGCGCAGGCGCAGTCGCAGTCGGACACAGACCAGCAGGGCTTTAAAGGAAAGGACCCTAGAGGCGAAGGACCGGAAGGCTAAGGAAGGAGGCTTCTTTCTGGTCGGGTCAAGAGCCTTGTGCAGGATGCCCATCATAGGAGACTCCAGTGGAGGGGATGAGGGCGTCCACTAGCCATGGCTATTGGCTCTAGGGGACTTTTCTGGGCATTTCCACAGCAGCCATCCACTGGGCGGTGTCCTCTGAGAAGGAAGGAGGCAGAGAAGAGAAGGCAGCTCCCAGATCATTAAGTCTGGCTTAGGAGGTCAAACAGCACCAGGGTCCCCGGTCCAGAAGCTGGGACCCCAGGAGGCAGCCCCAGAGTAGTGGGCTCAGTCTTCCAAACGAGCCCTGCTCACAGACCTGTCTCCTCCTCTGCCTTGGAAGTGGGAGGGCACAGACCTGGGGGGAAGGGCCGGAGGGGCACAGCCCCCTTCCATCTCCTCCCACACTGGACCAACACAACAAATTGGACCCTGGACCGGAAAAGCCGTGTTTTCACAGACACATAAGCAGGTCAGAGGCAGAATCTTGGGGTCCACGGGTCAGCCCCAATTCAGCCACCAGCTTCCAGGGACCCTCTGGAGGAGCAAGGGCCGAAGGGATCCAGAGGCCAGAGGGCTGGGGTCCTGCCCTCGACTACATATCCTGCTTACCATTTGGCCACCCAAATCAGGTCGAGAAATTTTACTATTTGATCATATAGGACAAAGACAAGGGTCACGTCCAGGCAAACTCTGGTAAGACGCGGAATGGTTCCCTTGTAAAACCTGTGAAGTGGAAAATGAGTGAAAAAGAAGTGTCCTCTCCGAAAAAAAAGAGCCCCTCTCATTCCCCTCAGCAAGGGTGTACCACTGAATTGGCGTCCAGGAGACCTGATTTCAAATCCAGCCTCAGTCACTAAACCTCTGCCTGCCTCAGTTCCCTTCTCTGGAAAATGGGGAGAATAATAGGACCTTCCGCCCACAGTGATTGTGAAGATCACATGAGCTAAAAATAGGAATATGCTTAGCCTAGTGCACGGCACAGAGCAGGGGCTTAATGAAGCCTCCCTCTCTCCCTCCTTTGGTCACTTCCTCCCCCTCTCCTTAGTCCCTCCTTCCTTCCCTCTCCCCTTTGGTCATTTCCTTCCTTTCTCTCTCCCTCCCCCCTTCGGTCACTTCCTCCCTCCCCCAGGTCCATCCCTCTCTCCCCCCGGGCCCATCCCTCTCTCCCCCCGGGCCCATCCCTCCCTCCCCCGGGCTCATCCTTTCAGGTACTTGAACACAGCTTCCACAACTTTCCTGGCCTTTTTTTTTTTAATCTGCTACACAGAATTTGGATGAATAAAACGGAGCAAAGCATGGAAGCTGAGACTTGATCAGATGAGCCAGGGAGGAGTCAGGGTGGGGCCCGGCTTCCCCCCCCCCCCCAGTTGGGCAGCGTGGGGCATGGGAGGGGGAAGTCTGCTCCTCGTTCCCTGGGGGACCCAAGGCCGCACACAGAAGACCAAGCTGCAGCGGATTCCAGACAAGGATCCTGCGGAGAAATGGAGATCTGGGTTCCTCGGGCCTGTCCAGGAGAATCACTTACATCCTGAGGCCCTCATTTTTATAGATCTGGACGGCGCAGTCTAGCGTATTTTTATACTTGTGAGCTTCCAGGCTCTGAAACGAGAGGGGCAGACGCCGAGGCCCGCGGGGACGGCAAAGCAAAGGAGGCCTTTCACTTATCTGTCTAGGGAGCACCTACTATACGCTAGGCACTATTCTATGCTGGGAATACAAATAGGAAAAAACTCCCGCCCTCAGGATGCTTCTCGAATGGGGAGGAAACACACAAGCAGGCTGAACGTGGGGAGAGAAGGCACCCAGTACAGGGTTCGCTCGCTCCATCTGTTCATCCGGCTGTCTGTGTCTGCCTATCCGTCCTCACGCTGGTCCCGCCGCCGCTTCCTCCACCTCCCCAACTGTGTATCCAGCTGTCCTTCCATGTATCCATCTGTCCGCCCGCCCGTCCCTTCCTCCGTCTCCCCATCTATGTAACCAGCAGTCCTTCCCTGTCTCCGCCCGCCTGGCCGTCAGCCTCTCTCTAAGTGGGTCTCCCTAATTCATCCAAGGCTAGAAGGGCAGTGATCCCTCCCCCCTCTCCCCCATCCCACAGCAGCTCTGGTCTGCCCTCGCTCTCTGCTCCTCCTCTGACATCCTGCTTCTCCCCGCCCGAGAGCTCACTGTCTTAGGGCCAGCCCGCAGGCAGACGCTACTGTAGCTCAGCACTCCCGAGCTCCAAAGCACCGCCCCCCCCCCAGGCAGAGTCCGGAGGCGCCTTTCCCCTCTGCCTTTGGCAGCGGCCCCTTCCATCCACCTCCCTTTCAGGGGCACAGAATACGTATTTGCAGGAATGAAGGGGGGAGGGGCTCCTTTCCTCTTTGCAGACGGGGCGAGGTCTGGACTTTGCGTTACCTGCATTCTCGTTTTCACCACGTCGACTGGGGTGTTGCCAAAGACGCTGGCGGCTCCTGCGGCTATCCCGAAGATGGCCGTAATGAAAGGGTTTATCTCTTTCTTTGGCTTGTCACCTGATGGAGAAACTCAGGCTCAGTGTTAGCCTACTGGAAACACTGGCGGCAGGCCACTGCCCTCAGCACTTCCCCAGGGACCGAAAGCGCCTTCTCTCCCCCTAGTAGGTGGCCGGCTCCTTTCGGGGAGGCAGAGGCTCTCTTCCCGCTCTCCACTTTTCTAGTCACTGAATCTGCCCCGCACAGAGCCTCTAGCTCTCTGCCCCTGGGGGATGGGGGAGCCCGGAGGGCTTTCTCATCTCTGCCAAGGCTGAGACTCGTGGCGGAGGGAGCCGTTGAGCCCTTCTGAGGCATCTCACTCTTTTCAGAAACCAGGGCTCCTGGACTGCTCCCAACAGAGAGAATGACCTGGGGCCTGGGGGACCCAAGGCCAGGGATTGATTACTAGAGGAGTTCCTTTGAGACTGCCCCACCTCATGTGGTAATCTAGGGAGGTGTTCAGATGCCCCTTCTCAGAACTGTTAGATGGAGAAAATGAAATCGGCAGGGTTACAAAGTAAACCAGTTATGTGAAAATACTGTCATCCAAATGTTTTTCCCTTCCAAGTTCTCAGACCCCCTGAAATCCATCCCTGACCCTTCTTGGGTGTGGTGGTGCTTGTGGGCCTCAAACTGGGAACCCACAGAGTTTGACATCTGGCCCAGAGTGGGTGGGAGAAAGCCTGGACAATGGGGGTGGGAGTGATCACAGACAGAGAAGCCAGAAGAAGGTGGGGGGGCCCTAAAGTGGGTAGAGGGGGAAGGAGAATTAGCCAGAGAATGATGCTAAGGGAAGGAGCTGCCAAGGGAGGTCCGGCCCTGAGGGGCAGAGCTGAGGAGGGGGGAGGGGGAGATGTGGGCAGAGGGAGAAGCAGAGGGTCCAGGAACCAGGATGGGGGTGTCAGGTACCAATGAGGGCCTCACCACACTGAGGAGGGCAGAGATGGGTGCTGGGTGACAGGAAGGGTCTGGGGTGGGGGAGGACCTGGGGCCAGTTAGCTAATGTGCCACAGCATCGGTATTCTTGGCCCTGAGAATGGCCCAGACCCTTAGGACCTCTCCCTTTGTCTGGGCTGTTTCCCAAGCCCTACTGTGGCTGTGCCCAAAGGGCTGAGACGCACACGTCACCTCGGTACCAATTTCGGAGGGAGGTCATTGTGCAGAAGCGAATGGCCTGGTTGGACGCCTGCTTGATGATGGTAGCTGTAAGGCCCTGATATATTCCTCGTAAGCCTGCAAGGGGCCGGCCACCACCTGTCACTGGGCCTCCTGCCCTTCTATGCCCACCTTCACCCTAACCCTCCCCAAGACCTATGGGCTCCCAAGATGCTGCCACAGGCAGGCCCTTCCAGCTCCCAGGGCCAGAGTTTCTAGCCCAGTCCCAGGCCCAGGGAGAACCAAAGGGGGAACTCTGTACAATCAGGATCAGCCCTTTTCAGCAGGAGCTCCCAGAGTACCTTCTCTCCGCACAATCTCACGAATCCCATGGATTAATCCTTGGTATTTGACATTTCCGGATGTCTGATCATGAATAAACTTCACCTGCAAACCACACAAGGGAAGCTGGTCTCCCCATGGCTAGCCTGGTGCATCTGCAGCCCCGTGCCGGCCAGTGGCCCTGCGCTTCCACCCTCCAGTGCCAGGCCCATGAGGCAGCAGCCTCTCCCCTGGATGCTGCTTATTTGGCAAACGATAAAATCTCCTTCTGGAGATGCTTTCGTTTGGGGAACCAAATCTAAACTTTCCTGGCTGAGTCTGACTCCCTGCTCAGCTGAAGAACGTCAGGCTGGTGCTGGGCAAGGGCAGCCGAGCCTTCTCTGTCCTGACATGGGCCCTTCTCAAACGGGAGGGGCATGCCCTGCCACTTCTGCCAAGTGACCAAAGACAAAGGCCTTTCCCATAGGTTGCTAGCAATCTGGGCTCAAATTTTTGGGGCACAGGGAGTGGAGAGGGGGAGAATGAGCAGCCCGAGGCATGATGGAGCGAAAAAGAGGTAGGCAGGGCCAGAGGAGAGAGAGAGACATGGGGAGGGAGTCAAAGGGTCAGCTCTGGGATGGGTACGACAAGACAACAGCCCCAAACAAGGCCTTCGCCCTTTTATCCTGGGGCTTTCCCCTTGGGTTCCTGGACAGACAGCAAGTGCAACAAGCCTCAGAATTAGGCCAGTGGCCGGCTCACCTCCCATGGCATTCTGGGGGCCCCGGGATTTTTAAAAAATTGTATTACTTTCAACCTTCAGTTAAGCAACAGTTTTATGTTCCCAATTCTCTCCCTCCCTCCTGTCCCTCTCCCAGCTGCTGAGGAGACACCCCAAGTCAGGCTGTGCCTGTTTCTCTGTAATTAAAAAAGGCTGGGGTCTGGGTCCCCTCCTGCTCCCCATCCTCCTCCTCTTCAAGGGGCCCCTGGGCTCTATCTAGCTGTACTGCCTGGCCAAGATGAGTATCGCTGCTTGCCAGCTCTTGTCATCAGCCCTGGAGGGCTGGCCTTGGCAGGAGTGCCCCTCTCTGGGACCACACTCAGCTCCCACTTGTGCACATTTCCTGCCCATACCATGCCCATTTCAAGGACATGTGCGCTGAGGCCTTCCCACCAACCTTTATGGTTTCCAGAGGGCAGACAATGATGAGGGCCTCTGTGGCACCGGCTCCAAGGCCACAGAAAAAGCTCTTGGTGTTGCTCAGCTTGCCATCGGCATCTCTAACCTGATTGCTCAGGAATTCAAACATGCCAAATCTGCAGAGAGCATGCAGAGCATCAGTGGGCTTGTGTGGGCTTCCGGAGGGCCTATCTCCTCTGGGCCAAGCAGTCTGGAAAGGGCAAGGCCTGGTCTTCCTTTCCTTCCCACTGACAAGACCTTGTCAGCCTAACGGTGTTGAGGATTGGGAGGTGACCTCAGCCACAAGAGCTACCCCAATTGGCCTGGACCACCTCACACCTAGCTCTGGCCGGGGCACACATTGAGCTGGGATCTCTGTGGCTGCCAATGAACTCTAGAGTTCTGGCCCGACTTTAGACTGAATTTGAGCTAGAGCCAACACGGAGCTCGGGAGAAAAGCCAAGCAAACCCTCCGGCCCTCAGCAGAAATCCATCTCTTGGGCCTCTGCACACAGAAAGAGGGTCAGTGCTCCGTGAGGCTCCACAGCCTGGGGTGGTGAAACACTCTGAGGCTGGGGGCGGAGCGGCTCATGTGATGCTCCCAACAAGCTGGGGAGGCCGGCCTGCTGTTATCCTCATTTCACAGCTGAGGACACTGAGGCTGAGCCAGTGGAAACCACCATCTAGCTAGCAAGTGACTGAGGCGGAATCTGAACCCAATCTCAAAGCCTCTGACCCACTTCACCAGGGAAGGTCTAGACAGAAGCAGGACCAGCTTCTCAGTCTGAGGAGGAAACCCACCCTCCTGGCACCTCTAATTAAGGGGGGAAGGGGGCCATGGGCAGGACAGGGACCGAGCCCAGCCCGGGCACTCACCTCACTGCTGACTTGGGGATGGAGCCGTAGAAGAGAGAGCTAAGGCCCCGGTACAGCCCCAGGAAGCCGTGTTCCTGAATGGTCAGCTTCACACAGTGAGCTGTGAAACAATGGGGGGGAGGGGGAAGGGGAGGCGGTGTTACCAAAGGAGGGCCAGGCTGAGGAGGGGCGGGGCAGAGAGATTCTCTCACCAATGCCGCTGTACCGGGCCTGGCTGGCACTCTTATCCAGCTGCAGCTGTGTTTTGACGTAGTCCGTGGGGAAGCTGATGCAGATTTCGATGCCTCCAGCAATGCCACCTGCAGGAGAGATGGATGGATGGAGAGATGGGGGGGAGGGGTAGAGAGAGAGTAAAGGAGAGGAGAAAAGAGGAGAGGGGGGAGAGGAAGAGACAGAGTCAGAGAGATAGAGACAGAGACTGGCAAAGAGAGACAGAGAGAGAAAGACACAGAGACAGAGACACAGAGAGAAAAAATGCCCAGGGTTTTGGAAAGCATTTAGAATTATGCAAATAAAGTGACTAAAACGTCTGCCCCCTTGCACTTAGAGACTGCACTCCTGGGCCTCTACTAGGGGAAGCCCCCACAGACCCCACGGACACCACCTCTGTCTAGAAGCCACTTTTGTTCAGGGTAACAAAGAACTGGATAGAGCAGGCGCCCACTGAGTGGGGGCTTCCCCTTGTGCTGGGAGAAAGATCAGTCCCCAGGGCCCACGGTGGGAGAATAGACACAAACACACTCACACTCACAGAACACACTCAGTCACACCCACACTCATACACACACTCTCACACTCAAAGAACATACTCATTCACAGTCACACAGACACAAACACTCACACATATGCACACTCACACACACTCACACTCGTACACACTCACATTCACATACTCCCACTCAAATGCTCACACACACTCATACAAACACACACTCAGTCACACACATACACACACTGACAACACACTCACACACACACTCAGTCTCACACACACAAACACACAATACACACACTGAGTGTGAATGTGTGAGTGAGTGTGCATGAGTGTGTGAGTATGAGTATGTGGGTGTGACTGAGTGTGTGTGTGTGACTGTGACTGAGTGTATGTGTATGAGTGTGTTGTGTATGTGTGTGAGATACATTCAGTCACACACCCATTCACACTCTCACACACCGTTACACTCACACACTCATACATATGCAAACACACAGTCACAATCACATACACACACACTCATACAACTCACACACAGTCACACACATTCACATGACACACACTCACAGAACACTCAGTCACACACACACATTCACTAATAAACACACTCAGTCACTCACACATATACACACATTTACACTCACAATATACACACTCACACAACACACACTTATACACATACACACAATCACACTCAGCCACACTCACAGAACACATTCAGTGACACACACAAAACACACACAGTCACAATCACACACACATACTCACACAACTCACAAACACAGAACACACTCATATACAGTCACAATCACACACACTCAACATACACAACTCATACACACTCACAGAACATGCACTGACACACTCAGTCACAACCACACATACACACCCACACAACTCATACACACTCACAGAACACACTGTCACACACAGAACTCAGTCACAATCACACATACACACACAACACATTCACAACTCATACACACTCACAGAACATACTCAGTCACAACCACACACAACTCACACACTCACAGAACACACTCAGCCTCACACAGTCACAATCACATACACTCACACAACTCTTACACACACATACACCCAGTCACTCACACACACATTCACATTCACACATATGCACTCACACAACACACTCACATACACACTCATACACTCAGGCACACACACTCACAGAGAACACACTCAGTCACACACACACATACACAAACACACACTCAGTCACAATCACATACATACATGCACACACAACTCATACACACTCACAATGTACACAACTCATACATTCAGAGAACACACACTGACACACTCAGTCACACTCACACACACTCGAGCCGACCCCCCCTCCCATTTTTAGCTCTTAGGATGGGAGGGGGAGGGGAGGACGCTGCTGGGCACGTGCCCAGCGTGTCCTCGATGGGGGGGCCGGTTGACAGTTCACCAAAGGACGGCACTGATTAGGTGGCTGCTGGATGCGGAAGCCGCCGGGCGGTACTTGGTAGGCGTGAATGACCATGACCTCCACATGACTCCCATGGGTGACCATGACCCCCAGTGACTCGATGTCCTCTGCCCTTCCCCCACCGAGATTCCACCACGTGCCCGGCATATACAACCACCCCGCCCCCGCCCCCACGTGACCACGCCCCCACTACCGGCCAGGATCGCCTTCCCCAGGTGTGCGATCTTGACTCCCCCAGACCCTGGGACGGAGGTCAGGCCCTCGCTCAGCGCGGCCAGGTCACGGACTCTCAGACTTTCCTGCCCCATCTTAGCCTAGCGGTCTGACTGTGTGCGCCCCGCCTCCGCGGCCTTACTCTCGCCCCCGCCCCGCCCCCTCAGCCAGGCCACGCCCCCAGACATGGCCACGCCCCCTGGCCTCACTCCCGCCCGACCCCGCCCCTCAAATGCCATCTCGCCTCTTGATCTGCCCATCAGCCTCGGTCCCGCTTTGGTCCCGCCCCTGGACAACCCCCCGCCTCCACCCCAAGCCCTAGCCCCGCCCCTCCGCCCTTTCATTCTCGGGCCGAGACATCCCAGCGGACGGTAATAAGCAGGGGGCGGGGCAGGCTTTTGGCTCATTACCTGTTTCTGATTGGCTGTTGTAGAAGAGCCGGCGGTCCGGATTGGATGGATCTAGGCTCGGGTCTGAGCCGGCGATCCCCGCAGGTGACAGGTGGGGAGACTGAGGCTCTAGGGCTGCCAATGCCTGCGGACCCTTCTCCCCCTCCCCGAAGAGGATGCCTTCTACGGCGCACTGGGCCAGAAGGCTTCTAGCCTCTGTGGGATCCCTCCGGGGACGGGGAGCTCACCACCGTCCTCCAGCCCAATGGGGCGGGCTGCGAGAGCCAGCCGCGTTTCCTTTTACGGACCAGTAGACTGAGGCTCAGAGGGGCTGGGGACGGGCCTGAGCTGGGGCTTGACGTCCCTTCCCCCTGCCCCGCCTCAGTTTCCCCCTCTGCCCCACGGCGGCGCGGGAGGCTGGCGCTGAGGCTTGAGCGGCGCGCTCGGACCCAAGCCCCGGCGGGGCACTGAGGCCTGGCCGCTCCTCCCCCCCCTCAACCCAGTCCCGTCACTCGGGAGACGCATTCCTGGCTGCCATGGGAACCGGAGTGTTTGCGGATCTCAGTCCTGGTGCGGCTGAGGCCGAGAGAGGCTCCTGACAGTTCTCTTTCCAGAGCGCCGGGGTGAGGCTGCCGGGGGGACCTTAGGGCGGGGTAAGGGGCTTTGCCGGGGCAACCGGGTGAGGCTGCTGGGGTGGGAGGGGGCTCTGCCGGGACAACCGAGTGAGGCTGTGTCAGAGAAGCCTTGCTGGAACAACTGGATAAGACTGGGGGGTACAGGCGCCTCTGGGGCACCTGGGTAAGGCTTCAGAAAGGAGCCTGTTGGGCCCCAGGGACAAGGCTGTGGGGGACTCACTGGGGCGCCTTGCTCCCCACCTCCTAGGCTCTTGGAAGAAGGGCTACCCTGGGGCTCAGAAGCCTTGGCTCCAACCCTCCTTGAGCTGAGGGCTGAGCCTGAGGTCTCCCTCCCTCTTCCCCCTTCCCTTTTTCCTTCCCTTTTTCTCCTTGCCCCCTTCCCTTTTTCCCACGTGGGCCAGAAAGGCACCTGCCAAAGCCTTTGGGGCCCAGCCTGGGTGTCACATCTCAGGAAAGGCACCAAGCAGTGGGATGGGAGTCCTAGAGAGTTCGTCAGAATGGGTGGGGCCTAGCCTCTGGACTATGACCCAGACAGCCTCCCAGGAGGAATCCTTCCAGGCTAAGCCGCTCCTCTGCGGGATTCTGGGCAGCCTCCCCCAGAACTGGCTACGCTAGCCTAGTGCTCTAAGATGCCCTCCCCTGGGCGTATCTTCTGTGGCTACTGCATCAATCCATCAGCCCATCAACAAACATCATGAAGTGCCACTCAGACCTCCAGCTCCTATTGACTCCAGCAATGGGGTTTCTAGCCCTGTTTCCTCCAGTTGGGGCTGGCACTGTAAACACTGCTCTCTGATTCCATCTGCTCCACCTGGGCTCCTGGGCTCTCCTCCAGCCTCCTCCCATACTTAAAAAGCCTTCATGCCAGTGCAGGAAGCACTTCAGCATCCCTTAGGAGTATCACCCAGCTGTGATGGGGGGCTCACTACCTCTTGAAGCCCTTTCCAATTTGGGAAGCCAGAATTTTTAGGACATTTTAACAGATCAGGTCAAAATCCATGCCTGAAACTTCCCATCCTCTTCCCTTTATCTTTGTCCATTTTCACCCATCCCCAATCCTTTTGGCCAGGAGACTTGTTTGCATCCAAGGTGTGCCCTTCTCCATATGAGCTGTCCCACAGAAGATGAGATGGGCATGACCCATCCATGTGTCCTGATTCTTTTATTGATGGATTGCTCAGCAGAGCTGGGCTGAGGCTAGAGCCCCGGGGCCCTCTGCTCAAGACCTTTCTTTAGGCTGCCACAGAACTCAAAGTTGCCACATCATGGGGCCTAGCCGCCCCCTCTCCATCTTGAACCCAAGCCTGGTGTGAGGTTGGGAAAGGTTTGTGCAGTCAGGGCACTTTAGGGAAGGCCATGCCAATACTCTGTCAAGGTCGGGAAAGTTGACTGGGGAGGCAGGGTTTGCACCTCCTTGGACGTCCTTCATGGGCTCTAGCAGGATTCAATCTAAGCAGCACTTCTTCTGGGCCCTCTGCTGTGTGCAGGGCACTGTACTAGGCACTGGGGAGGGAGAGTCCAATAACGAGAAGGAGACATGAGAAGGCTCCAGGGCACACAAGTAAATCATGTCTAGCAAACATACTCGATACCAAGTCTGTCAGTAGGAGCCAATGTGCACAAGGAGGGGCCTGCAAAGCCTCCCTCAGCACCCCTTTCTGACTGAGGGAAACAGGGAGGGCTTCATGGAGGAGGTAGTATTATTAGGGCAGAGTCTTGAAGGGTGGCTAGGATTTCAGCATCTGAGATGGGCAAAGGCAGAAAAGTCCAGACATTCCTACAAAGTGGCCAAATGTGTCTAGAGGCTGCAGAGTGTGTAAGGATGTGGTTAGCATTCCAAGGGAGGGAAGTGGGGCAGTGCTGGCTAGTGGGGGCTTTTGAGGCCCTGGCGGGCATCTGGGCAACCAGATCTGGTCAACTGGCCACTTTCGGGGCCACGGGGGCTGCTGAGACTCTGCCTGCCCTTTCCCAGGACCCAGGAAAGCCGCCATGGCCAAACTACTGCAAGCCCCTCCCAAATTCCTGCTACCTGAGTGGCACATTGCTAGCAAATGGCAGTGTACCTGCACTGAGGCTCAGCGCTGCAAGTCCCAGCGCCTCCTGGCCGACAGCCAGAGGCTGGTGGATGAGATTGAGAAGACCACCCAGAGGACACAGTGCGACGTCAACAAGAAGATCGGTGAGGGGCCCACTGGGGCCTCAGGCTCCTCCTCTCTGAGTGAAGGCAGTGCCCATTGCCCTGGCCTTGGGTCAGGCTCCTTCGCTGCTCTCAGTCTTAGGATCCTCATTTGAAAAATGAATGAGTTGGACTAGATAATGTCTAGGGTCCCATCCAACTCAAATTATCAGAGGTGATCCAAGAATTGAGCTAGAGGGCTGGGGAGCCATAAGGCTGGGGGGCCATAGGGCCGGGAGCTGGGGGACTGGGAGTGTTGGAGGGAGCTGGAGGTCTTGGGAAGGCTGCAGGGTGTGAGCTGGCTCTAAGTGAGGCTAAGGCTTGGGCCTGCTCCATCTTGAAAAGAAGTCTTATCAGAACACTGAGGCTCATTTTGCAAACATGGAGGGTCTGCTTGTACAGTGTCATGGGGGGTGTGGGTGTGATCCAAGGCTGATTTAGATGGTCCCTGAGCATCTTTTGCCATGTATGCAAAGCCCCAGATTTGCTAGGAGAAGCTCTGTGACCTTCAGCCAGGTGCAGTCATGGGGCAGGGGGGGGGGGGAATGGGCTGGTGGTGGTGGTAGTGGTAGTGGTTGTGGGAGTCAGTTTCTGCATCTGTAAAATAGAATGATTTCAGAGTCAGAAGGGACATTAGAGGCCTTGTCATTCCCCCTCCCCATTTTTTATGTTAATCTTTTGATTTTTTATCCTCAAGAATTTCATTCAAATTCTGAGGATTTGCTGCCTGTGCCAGGCTGGGGAGGGCACCAGGAGCATTGTCTTTTCTTTGGTCACTCCAGCAGCCAATCACAAAAATTCGTTCGTCGTTGTTGGCTCTGGGCTGCACCACACTCACATCTGGGGACCCAGAGCCTCCAGAGAAGCAGGGCCTGCTCTCAGTGAGCTGACATTCTATCGGGATAAAAGCCAAATCCCAGTGGGGAGGGAGGAGAGCCAGTTTAGCTAGGATGGCCCGGTGAGGCTCCAATGTCGATCACCAGTTGTCCGACCCTCTGTGTGTGCCCTGCAGAGCAGAGACTTCACGAAGTAAAGTTCTGGAAGGAGGAATTGGGTGACAAACTCGATCAGCTCATAAAGGAGACTGAAGTGCTTTTCACCTTTAAGAGAAGATTGGAGAAGGCCCTGGAGAGCTGCCAAGAGCCCTTGCACATTTCCCAGAAATGTCTGGGATATAGGTGGGTAAAAGAGAAGAGGAGGGAAGAGAGGTAGGGGGAGGGAGGGAGGAGGGGAGCAAAGGGGGGAGGGGGAGAGGGAGGGAGAGGAGAGAAAAGAGGGGGAGAGGCACAGGGAGGGAGAGGAGAGAAGGAGGGAGCAGGAGAGGCAGAGAGAGGGAGAAAAGGTGAGAAAAG
>CM053580.1:724253-736985 GCA_028627135.1 Pseudochirops cupreus | reverse complement strand
GAGGGAGAGAAGGAGAGAAAAGAGGGGAGAGAGGCAGAGGGAGGGGGAGAAGGAGAGAAGGGGGAGGGAGAGACATCATATCCTCATGAAAGTAGAGTAGACACACCCAGCACAAACATAGACCACAGACATCATGACAAAGTTTGACTTTCTCTTGGCCCTCCCTCTTCCCCACTTTAACCCTGCTCCATCTCATCTGCCTGTGGGCTCACTGGAGAACATGTCAGAACGAGAGAGGGGGCTCCTGAAGCTGGAGCAGGAAAGAACGGGGGCAGGGGCCAAAGAAGGCCAGCTGTGGTCACCGAGATCCAAGGCCAAGTGGCTTTGGGTGCAGCAGTTAGCCAAGAGATCAGGGCAAGGGGAGAAAGCCAGGGTGTCCTCCGAGACTGTGAGGGAGAGCAGAAGACTTCAGTGGAGTGGTGGAGAGGCCAGCTGGGTGAGAGTGTCCTGGCTAGGGGTGCCTCCCTCAGGGATGCCGTGGCCTGGAATGCCTGTCTCGCTGCTTCCTCAGTGCGACCTCCACCTTTGTCTTGTCCAGAGAGCAACGTGTTGGGATCGATCTAGTCCGCGATGAGGCCGATCGTGAGCTGGTCAAGGAGGCAGAGGTCTTGCAAGGGGTCATATCCCTGCTGCAGCGCACCCTGGAAGAGACCTCTGAGCAGCTCAGGTGTGGACGGGGCCAGGGAGTGGGCCTTGCCCCCACCCTTCCTTCCCCTCATAGTCCATTCAGCAAGGACCCAAGTGCAAATCCCAGCCACGTGGTGCAAGTCCCTTCCTCCGTCAGGGGCACTGTGGTTTCCTCCACCATAAATGAGGGGATCAACCCCAATGATCCCTGAGATTCCCACATCAGCTCTGATGTTCTGGAGTCCCATAGGAGGAGGGAAGCAGGTGCCTGGGTCATTCTGGGCCATTCTACCCAGAATCAAGCTTTTCAGGCATGAGAGAGTCCAAATGTGGCCTCAAAAGCTGGATTGGGAGGTGCCTGTTTGTAGGGAGGGGCACATTGACTCAGGAAGCCTGTGTGAGGGGGGAGAGGGGAAGACCCCAGACCCATCTAGGAGGGAGAGGCTTCTATGAGGGAGGGTGAGCAGATGGGGAAAGGAAGCCTGGGAGTGGCTAACTGGAGAATTCTTCGTGGGTGTCTTCATGTGGATGTGGGTGCATGTGTGGGTGTTCATATGTGTGCCTGTTTGTGTGTTCCTGTGCATGTGTGTTCATATGTGTGCTTATGTATGTGGCTGTTTGTGTGCTCCTGTCATGCATGCATGTTCATGTGTGTGCCTATTTGTGTGTTCATGTGCATGCACGTGTGCCTGTTTGCATGTTCATGTGCATGCATGTTCATGTGTGTGCCTGTTTGTATGTGCATGTGCTCACATGCATGCCTGTGTATATGTTCCTTGCATTCACACATGTGCCTCGTGTTCTGGTGCGTGTGTGCACGTGGGTGCTTATGTGCATGGCTGTTTGTGCACTCCTGTGCATGTGTGCACATGCATGCATTCATGTGCATGCATGTATGTTCCTGTGTGTGTGTGTGTGTGTGTGTGTGCGCACGTGTCTGTGTGTTTGGTTCTGGGCTTTTCCAGGTTGAACCGCGCTGCTAAGTACAATCTTGAGAAGGATCTGAAGGACAAATTTGCTGCTCTGTCCATCGATGACTTCTGTTCCTCACTCACCAACAACAATCCCGATATCTGCTACGCCAATAATGTTGTCAGAATTGAGCCCAAGTACGTGTTGGGGGTGCTCCAAGTATGAGGTGCAGTGCTGGAGTGAGGGGGGGGAGCTGGAATTTTCCTCTGGACTCATTCCTGGTGCTGGCTCAGCCCATTCTGGCAGGATAACCTGCCACTGAGGGCCCCTGGGAGGGAGTGTTAGAGAGAAGCTTTTGGAATGACGCCCCACCCCCTGCTGGGAGCAGGCAATTACCACTAGCTCTTGCCTCCTTGCCGGACCTGGGCTCTCTTCCTCCTGTCCCTGGGGCACCCACCCAGCTACACCTCAGCCTGAGCCCATGGGGCTTCTACCTTGGTTACTGTTCCCAGGGCTGTGCCAGGTGAGGCTGTGGTCTCCACTGACTGTAAACCTTCCTGCTTCCCCAGGCCTCCTGTTGCCTCCTGCTAGTCATATTCTTCTTAGCTCTTTGTGGACATAAAGGCCAAGGTCTACCTTGATCCCCCCACTCCTTTCCTTCCCCTCCCCTCCACCATGGGGTCTAAATGAAAGAAAAGTGGTTCATCAACCCCCACCAGCCTTCGGCCCTGAGCAGTTGAACCTTCCTCCTTTGGGGCAGGGCAGATGGACCTGGAGGGGAGAAGGTCTCCTCCTTAGGAACCTGGGAACAGAAAAATTCTGATCCAGCAGCAAGGAAAGGGGGAAGGGGGCAGGGAGCAGTGGGCTGCAAGGGGCTTTGAGTGGCTGCAGAGAGACAGAGGCAGGGGAGCTGCCCCTCTTGGTCTCCAGGCCCAAGCTAGCAGCTTTGGAAGGGGCAGGATCCAGTGGTGTGTGTTGGGGGGGCGGAAGCTGGACACAGGCAAGGTTGTGCCAGGGTATGGCACAAGCTCAGATTAGCACAGCACATGCCTTGGGGCTGAATGAGCTTGTGGACCTGGCAGGGGTGGGGCACCTCTGCTCCCTTCTCTTGGGGAAGTCCTTTCTTTCTCTGCTGGCCTGCCAAAGGCCATGGAGAAAGTTGAGTCAATACTGTTTGGCCAGTAAGGCCCCCAGCAGAACATTCATTCAGCAAACACTCCAAAGAAAGAGCTCATGGGTAAAGTGCCCGGCTTCTGAGACACCAAGGTGAGCATGTGAGGCCCAGGTCCTGCCCTCAGGGAGCTGGCCTTCTGACAGGTGGTGAGAAGAGGGCCAGCTTGGGCCTCTCGGTCCCCATGAGATGCTGCGCCATCTGCCCTCTGCCCAGGAAGCTTGTCTATGCCCAGCTGGAGACCAGCTCCCCTCCCAGACTGCAGTCTGATCCCTGTCCTTGTGCAAAGATCCTTCACATTCCAGGCAGCAGTCTTTGCACCACAGGCCTTGGCTGTTGGCCTTTGGCCTCCCCAGGAGGGTCCCTGTTGTGCCTTGTCTTCCAGCTCTGTAAGTTCTGAGGACTGGGTGGATTTCTCCAACGCGAATGTGGAGAAGGCAGATAAACAGAGGAACAACACACTGGCCCTGGAGGCCTTGATCGACAGAATTCTGTCCCAGACAGCCAGTGACCTGCGCAATCAGTTTGAGGCTGTGAACTTTGCCTTACAAAACCGGATCAAAGAAACAAGAGATACCAAGGACAAATTGGCCATGCACCTGGCCGAGGTGATGCTTGGGTGGCGATGCCAGGGGAGGGGGAATGCCAGAGGAGGAGGTGATGCCAGGGGAGGGGGTGATGCCAGGGGAGGGTCTTCAGCCCTTGGCATCCAGTCTGAAGAATGGGCAGATGCCACACTGGGGAAAGGGGCCAGTAAGTTGCTTTCTTCTTGTCGGTTGTGGCTTTTGTTGGAAGTTGGGGCAGGATCCCATCCAAATCTGGGCAAGACTTGCTTTCCTGGGCCAGAGACAGCCAACATGCTTTACAGCTGTTCAGTAGCACCAGATCTTCCAGGTTTGAGCTGGAAGGGCTCTTGGGCATTTTTCATCCAGCCCCATATGCTATTTGTGGAGGATCAGGTCCAGAAGAACCTCTGGCCCTAAATCCCTAAGTCCATCTCAGTTCAATATGCCTCTCAAGAATGCCTCCTGTGCCAGATGTACCTGCCTCTCCCATGGTCTTTCTGGCTCCAGCTAGAAGCTATCTGCCCCCTCCAAGTCTGGATTCAGCACCCTGGCCAGTGGTCAACTGAGCAGCTGAGCAACTGAGCTCTGGCCTCAGAGGCACCCTTGGCCAGTGATCAATCTTCTCCTCTCTTCCATTAGCCCCCATACCAGGGCTCAGCTAAAGACCCCTCTGAGCTCTCCAGTCTATGGGAGCCCCAGGGCCCTGAGGCTGATGCTCCAAAATCACACCCAGAGCAAACAGCCAGTTAGTGACACACACCTATTCCCTCTCTGCTTCATTTTATCAGCCCCAAACGTAGTGACCATCCCAGAGGGTTGAGTGCAGGATCCTGGCTTCTGCCCTGACACAGAGTATAATGTGGTCCTGGTGGTTCTGCCAAGCCAATGGTCAGGGACTCTGCTTAGAGGGGAGGCAGGGTGCCACCTTCCAAAAGAGTAGTGTAGACAGAGGCCTGAGGCAGCAGGAGGCTTTGGAGAGGGAGCAGGTGGGCCTAGGGGTAAGACTTAGATGAGGAAGGAAGATTGAAGAGGGCTTCGCTTGCACAAAGTATCGAGATGGGATGCCAGTTGCTGTGTAGGAAGTGCAGCCTGGTTAGAACCAGGGGTCTGTGTGGTGGGAGGGAGTAGCAGAAGACAAGACACCCATGAGAGGGTCTTATCTAGCCCACTTGCATGAGTGAGCATTCCAGTAAGGAGAGTGAGGGGATGTGGTGTGGAGGGAGGGACTGGAGGTCTGCTTGGACCTTGGGCTATGGAGCAGAGCCCCCCATCAGGAAGATGAGGGTCGAGGGGGAGGGAGAAGGGGCCAGAAGCATGCTTGGACCTTGGGCCATGGGGAAGGCTTTTGCTGAAGCTCCAGCCTTAGGGGGTCCAAAGGGGAGGAGGTAGACCCTGGCCTCATGATGCTGGGTACAGACCTTGGACAGGGCCTCATGCACCCTCTTGCCTTGGCTCAGGTGATGGATGAGATCACCTGCCAGGAAAACAACATTGCAACTTTAAATAAAGCCATCCTTGACAAAGAGGGCCCTGCCAAAGTGGCCCAGACACGCCTAGAGTCTCGGAGCCATCGGCCCAATGTGGAACTGTGCCGGGACGAGGTGCAGTACTGCCTGATAAAGGAGGTTCATGAGATCACCTGCAACATTGGAAGGTGAGTGATGACCCAGAGAAAGGCCATCTCTCTGCCCCTCCAGGTAAAGGCACCATGGCTCCTGGGGTGGGAGATCCCACCCAGGCCAAGACCTAAGACCCAAGTTCCAGGAGGCTGGAGGGTCTTGTTCTAGGTCACTCAGCTGGTGAGAACCAGAGCTGGGACTCTTCCCATGGTAAGCCACTCAAGGTGGGTGGTTACCCTTGTGGTTCAGCTGCCTTCTTATCAGTGTACAAAGACAAGGGGGAATGGGCCCCATGGCAGCAGATTCTGAAGGATCTTGGGCTAGGTCCTCCTCTGACAAGGACCTGAGAATTTGCACCTGCATCAGCCTGGGCCACTCTGTGGCTGGGGGAGTTGGGGATTCTGGGTGGGCCGTCCTGAGGGCACCTGGTGCACCAGGTCCATAGCCAGCACCATTAGACTACTCTCCCTGTGTCAGGCTGAAGGAAGCATTGGCCCAAGCTGAGGCCGAGCTGAAAGGCCTGATCCGCCAGCAGCTCGCACTCCACGAGGAGATTCAGGTGAAGGAGAACACTCTGTACATTGACGAGGTCCTCTGCCTGCGGATGAGGAAGAGCATCCTCCACCACAACTTCTGAGCGGGAGGCTGGGCAGACTGGGGATGGGGGTGGGGGTGGTGACAGCTTCTGCCCCAGTTCACTTGGATAGCCATAGAAGACTTCAGATTTTCATTAAACTTAACTCCATTAAGCCAAGTTGCCACAGCCCTCTCCTTGCAAGTAGTTGGTGCCTTGGGTGGTCAGGGCAAGTCCCCCAGGGTCCAGTGTGGAGACTCTGGGTGCTTTCAGACACAGGGTGAGCTTGGGGGCTCCTCAGTAACTGAAGCACACTGGGAGATAGATGAGAGCCCTGTCCATGTAAATGTCAGGCTTTGGCTCCGAGCCAGGGTAAAGAGTGGGGTGCTTCTGTCATAGGCTTTGGGTGTGAGGAAGCCCAAGATGCAATTCCCCGTGGCCCCTCTGCCTGTGTCCGGAGAGCTGAGGAGAGGGAGTGGAGCTCCAGTTCTTTTCTGGGCCATTTGATTTAATTGGGCAGCAGAGAGTGGGTGGGGCTGTGCTTTCTGTACCAAGGATGGCCAAGTTTAGATAGACTTTAATTGATTTGTTTATTTGCTTTTAGTTTACAAGATTCAGTTCCATAATCTCTTGAGTTTCAGATTTTCTCCCTTCTCTTTCCCTGCCCCCATGGCAGCTTGCAATCAAGTACAGGATCTGCAAATACTTTCACATTGGTCATCAGTCTTGTATAGAAGGGTTGTAACCAATGGAGTGAACGACAGGAAAAAAGAAAGAAAACCAAACATGAAAAAGAACAATAGCACGTAGATTGCTTCAGGCTCCATTTAAACTCTGGTGCTTCTAGACCTTTCTCTGAATGTAGACATCTCCTTCCATCCTGAGGCTTGCAGAGTTGTCTTATAGCTGTGTTGCTGAGAAGAGTCCAGTTTATCAAAGTTGGTCGTCACACATGCAATGTGTCTGCGATTGTGTACAAATTTCTCCTGGTTCTGCTTTTCTCACTCAGCATCAATTTGTATAAAATTCTCCAGGTAAATATGAAGTCTGTCTCCTCCCCATTTCTTATAGCAAAATAATATTCCATTACATTCATATACCACAACTTGTTTAGTCTTTCCTCAATTGATGGGCATCCCCTTAATTTCTAGGTTTTTTTTTGCCACTACAAAGAGAGCTGCAATAAATATTTTTGTACATATGGGTCCTTTTCCCACTTCTATGATCTCTTTGGGCTACAATCCCAGAAGTGGTATTACTGGGTCAAAGGGTATGCAATTATTTATAGCCCTTTGGGCATAGTTCCAGATTGCTCTCCAGAATGGTTGTATTAGATAGACTTTCATAAGCACAAAGGTGTGTGCAAGGCAGTGAGCTCCAGGGAAGAATGACAGCCTGCCTTGGGTGCCTGGTCACAAAAGGTGACCTCCTGTCCTGGCCAGAGCCTTGCGACTAATGAGTCATCCTGGGCAGGACCTGCTCTGGGGAGGGCTCTCTAGGGGCCTGCCTGAGATTTTTCAGCTGCTGCACCTGCAGAGGGGCAGAGCCTTCATTGCAGGGTCCTACTGGGCCCTGTATACTTTCAGGCACAGTTCACCCAGTATCATCATGGGTCCTTGTGCCCTTGATGTCTCCACAAGGTTCGCAAGTCCCCCAAAAACAATGCTCTGTGTTATAGAGACTGGGATCAATTTTGGGAGGCTTCTCACCAAGCATATGTTGTTCTTGCTTTATCCGAGATTTTCCCTGGGAACCTCAGGATTTGACTTGTGACTAAGTGGTCCCAACAAAAGAGAAAGGACCCTCAGCTCCAGCAAGCAGTCTGGAGACCTCTGATCTAGTACTGACTTTATTTAAACTAATAAAAATGCACAGGCGATTCCTAGGCAAGCCTATAAACACATCTAAGAAACAGAACAATTCTCCCCTCCAGTGAGCAGAGCCCAATTGTCTTGTGTAAATTTATTTGGAGAGGCAGACCTGAATCCAAAGCAGGGAGTGACCCCAGGACTCTGCCCCAAAGGAGAGATCTTGGGGTTCCACTGACAGGTGTCACATGAGTCCCCTGCAGGAGGTCTCTAGTGGGTCCCTGGTATAATCTGCCCAGTCAGGGGCAGTTGCACTGTTGGGGAGAGGGTGACTTCCTTCTCACTCTGGAAAGGCTGATCGTCCAGCTTTAATTCCCAGGAAGAGGCTGTGTGCAGGAGGCATCAAGCCACAGGCATGGTAGTGAACAAGGAAAACCAGGAGAGAGGTGCCAGGGTAATGGGACCCTGCATACAGATGGCAGCTTGGGGCTGTGCCACATAAATCAATTTGGTCTTTTAGAAGAGGAGGATGCCTGCCTAGATGTTGGTACCCTGCCAGGTAAAGCCTTGTTGAACCCACCCTAGTTACAGTTCTGCCAGTGGGTCTCACATCCTCAGGACTCAGTGCAAAAAGGCAAGAATTCATGATGGTCCAGGCATCCAGGAAGCCTTCCCTCAGGAGTTGAAAGTCCTCTGACCTTAGAGGGTCCAGAGTGGACCCTCTTTACTGACCCTGCAGAGTCCCCACAATTCTATGTGTCACCCAATGGCCAGTACTGGCTTTGTTCTACTGTAGGGTAGGATTATTCCTCATCTTGGCTCAGGAATTTTTCCACTTGGTAAGGCTTGCCTGGGACTTCTGCTAGTCTAGAAATGTCATGGCTATTTCCCAGTTGTTGTGATACTGCTGCCAGCTCCTGTTTCAGCAGCTCTCAGCTCAGCCCAGGAATTCTGCATGGCTTTGCCATCTCCTCCAAATGCTGTGGTCCCAAAGGGTGCTTGTCTTACTAGACCGGTGTACTTATGGCTCCCCAGTGTGTGTGTGTGTGTGTGTGTGTGTGTGTGTGTGTGTATGTGTGTGTGTGGTCCCCCCAGGGAACTGAGTCCATGTGTTCCCTGACCCTCACCCTAACTTGTATTCTCCTTCCCCTGACCCAGTCAATGCCCCCAAAGCTATGAAGCTGTGCTTACCCTTTGACCCAGTGATATTAGGTCTGTATCCCAAAGTGATCAAAGGAAAAGGACCTATGTGTATAAAGATAAAGCAGCTCTTTTTGTGGTGGAAATGGAGAGGATGCCCATCCTTTGGGGAATGGCTGAACCAACTGTGATCTGTGATTGTGATGGAATACTATTGTGCTATAAGACATGAGGAGCAGATGCTTTCAGAAAAACCTGGGAAGATTTACGCAAAGTGAAGTAAGTAGAACCAGGAGAAACTGTATACAGTAGTAACTGCAACATTGTAACGATATGAAAGACTCAGTAACTGATGGTGACAATAGTCCGCTAAAATTCCAAAGGACCTGTGATGACCCATACTGCCCAGCTCCCGAGGAGGAGGCGGGTGGCCTTAGAGGGCACACACACACACACACACACACACACACACACACACACACACACACACACTTCCTTCTTCCTTTCTCTTCTCTGGTTGCACAGCTGTTTCAGTCATATCAGCTTCTTCACGACCCCATGTGGGGTTTCCTTGGCAGACATATTGGAGCAGTGGGCCATTTCCTCCAGCTCATTTTACAGATGAAGAAATCGAGGCAAACAGGGTTGAGTGACTTTCCCAGGGTCACCCAGCTGCTATGTGAAGTCCCATTTGAACCTTGGTCTTTCCAGCTCCAGCCCCAGCTCTCTCTCCACTGCACCACCCAGCTGCCCTGGCTGCTTCTATTTTGGGACTTAGCTAATGTGAGAGTTTCTTTTGTTTGACTAGACATATTTGTGATGCATTTTGTTCTTGCTTTCTCCATAGGTGAGAAGAGGAGCAAGGGGGGAGAGGAGGCAGAGAATTCTGAGTTGACAATAAAATTAAATTGAGCTATTGGGGGAAAAGTAGTTAAAGTACTTAAAAAGTATTTTTCAAAAGTCAAGACAGGGTCCCAGGGTGTAGCTTAGGCCATTAACAATCAAAGATCATTAATTGGCCAGGGGAGCCAATAAGGAGCAATAAGGAGGTGGGACTGTGTGAGCACACCCACTATCTTACTGTATTTCCTGTCTGCTATCCGCAGGTTTTATTTGGGGAGAGGAAGCACGCCCTTCCCCTTCTAGCTCTGCTGAGAGAAGAGGGCTAGGTTCCGCAAAGTCTTTTGTCCCTTCTGACACTCTCCTGAATCTCTCCTCATGCATATACAGCATCCACCATCCCCCACCTCTCTCTGTGAGAGGAGGGCAGTGCATTTCAGCACCTCTCATGGAGACCATAGGTCCAATTCCAGTCCCATCATCCAATCCTGCTGGAATGGAGCTGAAATCATTAGCCCTGCTCTGGGTCCACTGGCTTCTCAATTGTTCTTCTGCCCATTCTGGGGAAGAGTCAAGTCTCAGGGCACTTGGTAGAATCCCAGAACTGGAAAGGATGACAGAGCCCTGAGCAGGGATCCTCCAGCCTCAGCTTGGTCACTGTCTCTCTTCTACACTAGGACAGCTTGAGGATTAGGTGGCTTCTCCTGACCCCAAGCCTCAACTGGCCTTTCTGTATCTTCCCCTTCCTTCCCCACCTTGCTCCTGGTTCTGCCCCTGGGGCCAAGCAGAGGAGGGCTGGGCCCATAGGACCCCTATCATTTCTCCCCTTCTCTAAGTGAACCAGCTTTAGCATGTGAGCTGTTGGGGAAAGTACATGAGCCAACTTTCATCACAGACCATGGACCCACTGGCACCTCTGGCAGTCCCAAACTCCTTGCAATCATCCTAATCTCCAATCCCAAGAATGTCCCAGGAGAACCACAAGACGGGATGGATCTCTAAGTATTAGGGTACACAACTACAACATGCCTGACAGGGCCCCTGAGGTTCTCCCAACAGGGGCCAGCGGTGCTTTCCTCACAGCTGCTGAGGCCTGCATTGATGGTCCCTTGGCGCTAGGGTGCAGGGGGAGCTGAGCCCCCAAGCATAAGAAAGCTTTAAAGAGAATGAGAGTCGATGGCAGGGGCAGGGACCTGAGGTGCCACCCCCATGCTTTGTGCTGTCCCAGTCATCTGGCCAGAAGCTCAGTGGGAGTGGACTGGGCCAGCAGAGGTCTCCCCACCAGGACAGGGCACACACTTATCAGACTCCTCAGAGTCACGGGGGAGTGGTCCATAGTGGAAGAAGGCTGAGACTCTGGAGAGTGCTCCCATCCCAACCCACAAGGGCCTCATAAGGGCTTCCCCATTGCTGGTCTCCAGAGAAGAGGGAACCTCCAGACACAGGCTGTCCTGGCACCAAACTCAGTTCTATTGTGGTGAAGCTCTGTTTAGGGCATGTGCTGGGTTGTTACTTAGTAATCTCTACCACCTCCCCAGAAGTGCCACCCATCTTTCATTCAGAAGACAGGGAGCTCACTACTTCCCAGGACAGCCCACTGAACTTTGGAACAGCTCCAGTTGGGAGCTACTTCCCTTCTTTTGGGCCTGTTTATACTCTCTGCACCTTCCACTCGGTCCTTCTTCTGTGGGTAGTGCCTTTGAATACAAATCAGGTTCCTCTCTCCCCTCCCCAGTCTTCTCTCCCCTTCCAGGCTTCACTAATCTGACCACATGGCAAGGCATGAGCTTGGGGCTGCTCCTCATCACCCTAGGCACTAAGGCTTTGCCAGGAAGAAGTTCCCATTGACACCATGAGGTGATGATCGTCAGATGCTTATAGACTGTCCTGGAGCCTCTCCAGCTGACCAGAAAGAACCCAGCACCAGGACTGAGACTCCACAGTTCTCTGGAGCTACCAGACATGGGGAACTTTTTATTCTAAATTGGACAAATTTAATGTTTTATGATTTGTTGTAAAGGCTGGCTCTCTGAGATGGAGAGAAGAACAGCCTTTATAGGAAAGGTAGATAACTAGAAGCTAGAAAAAGATAAAAATACATTGAAAAATAATTTTGTTCTCTCTTGAATATAAACGTTACATGTGTATATTCATGGAGCTTCACTGGACACAGATTTCTGCTTGTAACTAGCTTTTTTTCTTTCATTTTTTTCAGGAATTTTGGGCACCAGAGACAGCTTAGAGAAAGGTGCCGAATAGTCCCAGGTACTATGGTAAAGGGGAGATGACATGCTGTTCTGCAGCCCTGGCTTTTGTTTGGCATTTGGCTGGCTGCGACATTCCTGGAGAAACCTAGGTGAGGACCTGGCATGGTCCTAGCTGCTCTGTTGGAGACTGATGCACAGATGGAGACCGAGAGACTCAAAGAGATACCCTGGCAGATGTCTGGCTAATTGAAAAGTCCCCATCATTGTTACTATATCATAGTTTACTTCATTTCTACAAGATTTTGAGTTACAAATTTTCTCCCCATCTTCCCCCTACCCACCACTCCAAAACAGTGATCCCACTGTACACCCCCTCCCCCA
This sequence comes from Pseudochirops cupreus, assembly GCA_028627135.1. NCBI lineage: Eukaryota > Metazoa > Chordata > Mammalia > Diprotodontia > Pseudocheiridae > Pseudochirops > Pseudochirops cupreus. The sequence continues at coordinate 725,140 of CM053580.1, read as the reverse complement.
ATCTGCTCTCTCCTATATCCTCCCCCATACCCCCTCTGACTTTCTGGTAGGGCAAGATGGATCTCCATACTCCAGTGCCTGCATATCTGATTTCCCAGTTGCATGTAAATAATAATAATAATAATATTTTTTAAACATTTGATTTTAAAACTTTAAATTCCAGATTCTTTCCCTTCTTCCCTCATCACCCACCCTTACGGGGAAGATAAACAATTCAAAATAGGTTGTACATGTGTAGTTACGCAAAACATTTCTATAGTGGATATATTGTGAAAGACTGGCTATATTTCCTTCCATCCTATCCCACCCCCCCACTTATTCTATTCTCTACATTGTCCCTGTCCCTTTACAAAAGTGTGTGCTTCTAACTACCCTTCTCCCCCAACCTGCCCTCCCCTCCATCATCCCCCCTCTCATCTCCTTCCCCCCTACTCTCCTGTAGGGCAAGAGAGACAATTTAGAGTGTTTGTCATTCCCTCCCTAAGCCAAATTCAATGACAGTAAGGCTGACCCATTCCCTTCCTGTTCTTCTTCTCCATTGTAACAGTTATCCCTTGCCTCTTCTATATGAGATAATTTACCCCATTCTGTCTCTCCCTGTCTCCTCTCATTGTATTCCTCTCTCTTCTCTCAATTTCACTGTTTAAGTATCATCCCTTCCTATTCAATTGATCCTGTGCCCTCTGTCTATGTATACCTGTACACATATACACACACACACACTCACATATGTGTTCATATGCACATATACTCTCCTATATAGACATATATGTATGGTATACATACATACATACATATATATATGTATATATATATATATATATATATATATATACACACACACATTTATATTCCCTCACCTATCCTCATAGTGAGAAGAGTTTCAT
>CM053580.1:705707-723753 GCA_028627135.1 Pseudochirops cupreus | reverse complement strand
GGCAATTCTCCCTAAGAATTTCTTGGAAGATGCTTTCTAAGTTCTTTTTTTGATCATGGCTCTCTGGTAGTCCAATAATTTTTAAGTTGTCTCTCCTGGATCTATTTTCCAGGTCAGTGGTTTTTTCAAGGAGATATTTCACGTTGCCCTCTATTTTTTCATTTGTTTGGATCTGTTTGATAGTGTCTTGATTTCTCATGAAGTCATTTGCTTCCATTTGCTCCACTCTAATTTTGACGGAATTATTCTCTTCAGAGTGCTTTTGAGATTCTTTCTCCATCTGGCAAAGGCGACTTTTGAAGGCATTCTTCTCCTCATTGGCTTTTTGGGCCTCTTTTGTCATTTGAGTTAATCTATTTTTTAGGGTGTTGATTTCTTCAGTCATACTGCTGACTCTTTTCGTGATTCTCTTGCATCATTCTCATTTCTCTTCCCAATTTTCCTCCATTTCTCTTACTTGATTTTCAAAATCCTTCTAAAGCTCCTCCATGGCCTGTAACCAGTTCATATTTTTCTTGGAAGCTTTTGGTGCAGGAGTTCTGACTTCATTGTTTTCCTCCTATTCCATGCTTTGATTCTTTTTGTCCCCAAAAAAGAATCTAAAGTTAGGTGGCTGTGCTTGGTTTGCTTCCTTTGCTTGCTCATGTTGTCACTCAGTTACTTGACTTTTGAGCTCTTTGCCACAGTAGAACTCCGCTTCCAGAGGGGAGAGTTTTGTCCCAAATTGCTGGGGTTTAAGCACCTGCCAGACCTATTAGAAAGGTGCCATCTCTACAGCTCACTGGTCACATACCTCAGGACCACCACCCAAGACCATGATCCAGATCCAGGCAAGTTAAGGCAAGAGCAATTAGCCTTTGAATGGTCACTTGGCTCCCCTGCAATCTGCATGTCGGGAGCTCTGAAGCAGCCATGTGGAGGTGGCTGCAGAGCTGCTGCTTCCATTGCTTCTTGCTCCAGGAGTAGAGTCCAGACCATACTTTGTCCCCCCCAAGATCCATCAGAGTTCCACTGACCTTTTACTTTGTTTTTGGCATTTGTGGGTTGATAATTCTGGAAACGGCCACAGTTGCTGCTGCTGGTTGGGCCACCCTGGGCTAAAACTGCGGTTTACGCCAGCATGCTGCGATGGACCCTTCCTGCTGGGCTTCCTTCGACAGCAGATTTGTTTCTCTCTGTCACTTTGTGGGTTCTGTAGCTCTAAAATTTGTTTAGAGTCATATTTTATAGGTATTTCATGTGGTTATGGGGGGAGTCCATGGAATTTTCCTGCTTCTACACCACCATCTTGACTCTGCCTCCTATAATTTCCACTATATCACATTTCTGTACCATACTTTGGATCTCTTAAGGAGTCACTGAAATTTCTGGAGTGGGCTGTGGGTGGAGTGACAAAGTTAGACCTGAGTTTTAAGACTGCCTCTGTGGTAGCTGTGTGCAGGATAGATTCAAGAGAGGAGAACCCCGGGGTAGGGGGACCAAGTATAGCATATCATTGCAGTTATCCAGGCTGGAAGTGATGAGGACTCAGGACTGGAGCGGGGACAATAGACCAATGAGAGTGAGAACAAAATGGCAACTAATGGGAAGTGAGTGGCAAGAAGGGACAGAAGATCCAGCAACTCAGATGGTTAGGAGTCAGGGTCATGGTGCCCTCAAGGCAGAAGCTGGGAGTGCAAGGACAGCAAGTTCTTGCTGGGAATGATGAGCTTGACTTATAACCAGAGAATCCAGCTGGAGATGCCCAAGAGGTGCCTGGTGGTGTGAACCTAGAATTCTGAGGAGAGACACTGGCTCTATCAGTCCCTCTCCAGTCCTGCTATGCCTCTCCCATTCTGCAGAATCTTTCATTGACTCAGCAGTCACAAATCTGAATCTTTTTTTAAAAAAGTTTTCACGGATAATTTTTTTTACATCACCCTAATTTATCCAATTATTCCTGCTTCTCCCTCTCCCAGAGAGCCATACCATATAATAAGTAGTAATTTTAAAGACAAAACAGTCAGCATAATTGATCAACACATTGAAAAAGCCTGAACAAAGGTGCAGCATAGTACCTGCGGCCCTCCCACTTTGCAAAGGGATGAGTGGGGGTGCCTCCTCACATCTCTCCCTTTGAGCCTTGCTTGTCCTTGGTCATTTTGAAGCAGAAACTTTTTAAATGGGCATTCTTTCCATTTACAGCATTGTAGTCACTGTGTCTAGTGCATCCTTAGCCCTGCTGACTTCTCTGTTCATCAGTTCATAGAAACCTTTCCAGGCTTCTCTGACTTCATCACACACACCATTTCTTAAAGTGCAGTAACACTTCATTACATTCATGGACCACAATTTGTTTAGGTATTTTTCAATCAATGGACTTCTCCTTTGATTTCAATCTTAGCTATAACAAAAAGTGCTAGTATAAATATTTTGGTGTATATGGGGACTTCTTGATGTCTGCTTTGGGGATATAAGCCTACTAATGAAAGTTCTGGATCAAAGATCAATCAGTCAGTTAATAATCATTTAAGTACTTATTATGTGCCAGGATTTTTCAGCTACTTTATTTGCAGAATTCTAAATTGCTTTCCAAAATGATTGTACTGCTCTATTTGGGGGTAGACCTGGTAGTGATATAGCTAAGTGAAGGAGTCTGGCAACTTTTGGGGCATAGTTGTAAAGCACTTTCTAGAATGACTGGATCAATTTATAGTTCTACCAATAATGCACCTCCAGTGTTTATCAATATCCTTCTTAAATACTAAGCCTGTAGGAGAGAAATTTGACACAAAGATTTGTTTCCCATTTGGTTGTTTTTCTTCATATTCTAGATACATTGATTTTGTTTGGACAAAAGATTTCCAGTTATATGTCATTGAAATGATCTATTCTACCTTTTGTAATGACCCCTATCCCTTGCAGGGTTAATAATACATCTCTTATCCATAACTATGAGGGATATCTAGTCTGCTTCTCTCTAAAAAATTTTTTATAGCATTTTAAAAATAAAATGGAGCCTTCCCTGAAAACTTCTATTTCCAATTTCCCTTCTCACCACACAGGTTTCTATAGCACCTGAATGTCCTGAGGCATTTTACACTCACCTTCTCCTGTGAGGGTCAGGCAGGCACTATCACCAGTCCCCTTCTCTCTTTTGTAGAGGAGACTCAGTGATTTGCCCAAGGTGGTGCACCTAGTGAGGAGCAGAGGCCTCTTGCCTACGAGTCCAGGCCTCTCTAGATCTATAGATCTATGGAGTGTTTGTGGTGGGGCATGTATGGGGGAATGGTAGCATGTAAGTCTGAATTGGATATCCCCTTAATAATGTGCTAAACATGGTATCCATTGAAAAGATCAAAATGAATATTGCCTCTGATTTCTACTGTATTGATTTTATGCTGTTTTGCTTTTTGGTATCTGCCGGAATCCACCTTTCTGTGTCCTTGAGCGAAGCTCAGGAATCTAGCTTTCCCTCTGAGTTAATCTAAAGGTATAATTATCAGAAAAGCTTGTCATTGCTCATACTGTTAGTGTGTGTTTCACATGTGTCCAATCTCAGCCAAGGGACCTGGCCCCCTTTAATGAATGAGACCTCAGGGCTTCCTCACAATCTGAGATACCCCCTTTCTCCAGGGCCTTGGTTTTATAGTGTTTGATAGCTACAGGACACAGATGATGCACACTGAAACACACTATATCATTGGTTGACAGACCAATACCTTGGCCCTCCAGGAGAACTTACAGTGCCACCTAAGGTCGATGGAATCATGACTGGTAGAAAGGATCATAGGATATTGGTCATAGGATGGATGAGGCAAGGGTCATCCATTGGTCAAATGATCATATCTGTTTTCCCCATATTGGGCAATCAGCCAGATGGAGAAAAACAAGTTGGGGGGCTTACTATATCATTAGATCATCTCCATGACTCAGGGCTTGGTCTTGATGACTAGGCAAAAAGGGTGGAGGTCCTCCAGTTAGGTTTCTGTGGTTAAGTAAGTGAACTTTGTAACTTGTGGCTTAATTACAACAAGCAAGTGAACTTATAACTTGTAGTTTAAAGTTTTGGGACCTAATATAAGAAAGAATCTATCTAAACTTACTTAATCATCCCTCTATCTAAGATATGTCAAATGCATCCTAATATCAGTTGATTAGACTGATTAAATGTATATCACTAGACAAGCATGATATAAGTGATCACCACCCCTATGGAATCCTACTAAACTGCATAATACCAATTGAAATAAAACAGGGGCTATGTGAGTCCCCTGGCACATCAGCCCTGGGACATCTGCTTGTTGTCTCGAAGCCCCAACAAGCGAACCTGGTGTCATCTCCCCAAAGAGAGAATGTACCCCCTTACTTGTCCTGCACTTAAGGGAGACCTGTGCTTCAAGGGAACAGCAAGCCTGCTGGTTTGGATGCCTTAGTGGAGATTACACAAGGTAAATGGACCCCAGAAAACAAAGAAGGCCCCCTTCATTGTCAGAAAGGGGTGTGTCCAACCTCACCTAAATGCCAGCTCACTCTTCTTAGTACGGCCAGTTGTCACATTCAGCAACTGCCAAGACACCCTTCTTTCTTGGGTGTCAGTGAAGAGGGTGCCCCCCTTTTCAGTGCAGTTCCTAAGGTGGCCAATCTGACCTGCTTTCTAAACAGTTCCACATATCTCTGTTGATTGATTTCACTTAGAGTTACACCCCTCAGTTTCCCTTTAGTAAATTGACTTGTAGCACTATGATGCCTTTGCATTTCTCTCTCTCTCTTTCTCTGCCTGTCTCTGTCTCTCTCACAAGAGAGACATTTGTTCACCACTGTAGGGCTCTATGCAGAAGCTGAATGGCCATTTCTAAGGGATAATTGTGGTGCGGGGCAGGCTCAAATTGGACTCAAGGCCCTTGAGGCCTCTTGAAACTCAGAGATTCTGTGAATCTGATTTTTGGCACAGAAATGGAAAAAAAAAAACCTAACTGCTTGGCTTCTGCTGACATCATACAAGACAAACATGCCCAACAGACAACAACTGAAGCCTGAATCCAAGAAGTTCAAAGCCTCTTCTGCCATCCCCACCTGAGAAGGAACAACCTAACCATCAACCAACAGGAGCTGAGCCAAATCCAAGCCAAAGACAAGCTCCTTAGGCAGTCAAGTCAGGGAGATAGAAAGCAGAAAAGGAAGAGGAAAAGGAGGAGGAGGAGGAGGAGGAGGAGGAGGAGGAGGAGGAGGAGGAAGAGGAGAAGGAAGGGGAGGAGGGGGAGGAAGAAGAAAGGGAGGGGGAGGAAGAGGAGGGAAGGAATAGGAGAGGGAGGAGGAGGAAGAGGAGGAGGAAGGGGAGGAGGGGGAGGAAGAGGAAAGGGAGGGGGAAGGGAGGGGGAGGAAGAGGAGAAAGAGGGGGAGGAAGAAGAGAGGAGGAAGAGAAGGAGAAAACAGGGCTTTCAAATGGGCAGTGCTGACCCACCTGATGAACATAGGATAGAGACAATCCTAAGGAACCAGGATTTCTCTTCTTCAGGAGCTGGGGTCTCTGAGCAGAGACCCCCTGAGCTGGCAGAGTCAGGACACTCAGCCCAAGCCAGATCTGGGTCTGAAGTCCCTCTACAACACCCAGCTCTGGTACAAGGCCTTCTAATGAGAGAGTCACTCCAACCCCCACATCAGGAGGTCTATTCCACTTTAGGTGATTGTTGGAATCATTAGGAAAGTTTGTGGTATCAAGGCCAGATTTTTCTGCCTGTCATTCTAGGACAGAGGGCCCACTTTTCCCATTACTCCATCTAGTAGAAGCTCTTGAGAGGGGGCAAAGGGGCTGCCTTGAAACTGTGAACTTGGACCTAAGGAAACTCACTGCTAAAGTGTTGGGACACAATTTGAGGTCAGTCCAAGGGCAGCTAGGATCATGGCCACCTGGGTGAGCCTGAGTCAGGGAGTGAGGGGGAAAAATCAGAGAAGGCAATAAGCAGAGACATCAGGAGCCCATGGCAGTTGTAAAGACAGCATTTAAAATGACTTGGGAGGCTGGAGAGTGCCTGGCCCCACACACTCAAAATTCTGTTCTGGCTGCAGAAAGAGCCAGAGGAAGGCTCCAGAGGCAGCTCTGTGGAGGACAGAGCTCCTAAGCCCCAAGGGCAGTGAGGCCACTCTCCTCCTGGATGTGCTCCTCACATCATTGGGTAGGCGATGACAAAATAGTTAAACTCTGTATCGATCAGGTCTCTGTACTTTCGGTAAATGTCCCGCAACATTCTGTCCTCTTCATTAGTCTCATATCTGTTTGTATAGATCCTCACCTGGACCAACACAGAAGTCCCACCCCACCCCATGTATACAGTGACTGTGGGATCCTTACACAGGTAATCAGTGAGATAAAAGTCCGGTTAGTAAGAATAACTACCCTCCCCACAAAGGCCAATGGGTAAGTTAAGTGGAAGTCTCTGAACCTTCTCAAAGGTTTCAGAGTCCCACCTCCTCACTGTGCCAAGGAAGGAACAGAGGAAGTGTAGAGGGGCTGGACCTGGTGCCAAGTCAGCCAGCTAATGAGAGGTAACATTGAGACTCAGACACAGGTTTCTTTCACTCAGCTCATCTCCCTCTATCCATCCTTCATCTCAGCAGCCACTGGCACATGGGGAGAGGCAGACCTCTGCCATCCAGATGACTGCTGACCTTCAGCCCTGCAGGCCCAGGCTTTGTGAGATATGGAGCCCTGGTCAGGAAGCCAGGGTCCCGGGGGGACTGGCTACCTTGAGTGTTCGAAGCATGCACTTGCCCTCTTCCTGACTCTGCAGGATTCTCTCCACAAATTTGACGTCTAAGAAGGCCCAGATTTTGAAGTAAAACAACTTCTCACAGGACAAGATGAGGTGGAGAAGCTCCTCATCCAACGACTCATGGTTGTTGTTGAATTCAAAAGTTAATTTCTGGGAAAGGATCAGAGAGAAAAGGTAACAAGGCTCCTATGGAAGAAGAGGAGCCAGGAGTCCTCTGCTGCCCCTCAGGACCATTTGAGACTGTGCAGGAGACGGGACCCAGGCACCCTCCTGGCACCTTGATCACCTAATTCCTGGGCAGAGACCCCTGGAGACAACTGGCAGGGAAACCATCCCCATATCTGCACATAAGCAGCATGGCCAGGAACAGCAATGAGCTAGACACAACCAGAGGATGCTGCTAGGCAGGCCTGTGCCACAGGCATCAGACTCCAGAGCAGAACTAAACAAGAAACCTCATGTGGAGAGGAAGCAGCTAAGCCTGGAGAACCTTGGCCACCAGTCATCAGTCAGTGCTAAAAGAGCCAAGGCATCTGGGACATCTTGAACAGGGCAGCCTGCCTGCTTTTTCCCAGATCCTGGCTGCTATTTAACTCAGGACCTCAGGACCCTCCAGACATGGAGTTCAAGGCCTGACTCACAGTCTTTCTCTCCTTTTCAATTCTTGCCCTCTGACAGAAGACTGGATCATCTGTATAGATGCTCCTTCAAGTCCTCAGACTTCCTACTTCCCCTCAATCTACTTGGTTCTAATGACCTCTGGGCTCTCCACTGAGCCTCAGTTCCACTTAGAGATGGCCCCAACCTTGGTCAGCCACCCCCCACAAGTGTTCTGCCCTTGTTCTGCCTGTATCTGGCTATAATCTTTTAGCATTCTGTCTTATGATCTTCAGTCCCCCCTTTTTGTCCCCATGATCTCATTCCTTCCATTTTCCCCCAGACCATCACCCTATGTCCTCTGTCTATACTCTCCTGCCCACTCTGTCTTGACCCCTTTGTGAACCAACTCAATCCTGCTCTATTCTCTATTCCTGAATCTCTGACCCTCTTGTCCTATCTCCAGTTCATGACTGGCTAAACCCCAACTCTGAACCATTACCACTACCCTCCTCCCCTCCTATTCAGATGCTGCCTAATAGCCAGGGAAAATTGTGAAACCTTCTTTGTGGGTTGAGTTGTCTGTACATTTCTGTTCCCAATCCCAACTGGGCCTCTATTGCAGCAAGCTAAGTATCCGAAGCCTCCCTAATCAATTCCCTATCCCAGGCAACATCTGTTGCAAACCTCCTCTCCTCAAGCCTCCCCTAGCATCTCCTTCTGCCACCCTCTCAGCTGAAAATTTCACTTCAAATATCACAGAAAAAATGGAGGCCGGTGTCTGAAAGCTTCCTTTTCTCTCCTCCTCACCTCCATAAACTCAGATGTCCTCCAGCACTCCTGTTTCTAATGATGAGGTGACCTAGTTAAGACTAACCCTCTCTACATTACCCCTCACTCTCATTCCATCTTGTCTTCTAGCAAATTCTCTCCTCTCTCTTTCTCTCTCTCTCTCTCTCCTCCTCCTTCTCTCTCCCTCTCCCTCCTTCCCTCTTTTCCTGCTCCCCCTTTCTCCTTTCTTTCTCTCATCTCTAATCTCTCTCCTTGTCTACTGGTTCCTTCCCTGTTCCTCACAACCAAGTCAGTGTACTCCCCCCACCCCCTCCCATTATTAAAAACAGCAATAACTACAAACCCTCACTTGATCCATCCACCTCTACCAGCGATCTTCCTCTTTCTCTTCCCGGGACTGGAGCCTCCTTACCTACCTGCAGTGTGTGGCGGTAGGTGGGCAGCAGGTCAGTGAGGGTCGGCCGCATAGACCAGTCGGGATCACTGAAGTAGCAGCTTCTCAGGCTGACGCTTCGGACGGGAATCTCCTGCAGAAGGATTCGGGTCAGACGCTCGTGCTTCATGACCCGTTCAAAGAAGAAGTTGACCTTGAGGTTGGCGGCGTGCTTGGCCAGCTTGGCCCACGACATGCCCCAGATCACCTGGCCGTGGGGGTCGTGGATGTGGCATTTGATGTTGATGGTCCACAGGGAGCTGGCGTTATTCTCGCCCAGGGTCTCCAGCAGCTCGTCGGAGATGCAGTTGTAGTTGAGGGTCAGGACCACGAGGCTCCGGAACATGGCCATGGTCTGGTTGAACTGGGGGCTGCTGTATACAGCCAGGTGGTGGCTGAAGTAGTCTTCCAGGTTGAGCTCCGAGGCGAAGCTCTCGCTGCGCAGGTGGCTCAGGGAGCTGAGCACATGGCAGCCCTGCTCCACGGCTAGGCGTGCGCCCTTCAGGTTAAGGTAGTCCAGGTGTTTGCTAACTTTCTTGAGGAAGAAGCTCAGGCTTTTGATGAAGGACATGCGAATGCTGCTCCTCCACACCAGCCGGTCGAGCTCCAGGTGCTGGATGGAGAGGGACTTGAGGCGGCTGTTGCTCTTGCCCAGGCACGACAGCAGGCCCCGCATGGTCACCTGGAACTTCTTGGTCAGGACGGCGTTGTACGGGTTCAGGAACTTGATTTCCAGGTGCTCCAAGTAGCGGCCGAACTTCTTCACGTACCAGAGCGCCGACTCGAACTCGGAAGCGTGGGACCGGGAAGGCCTCCCGCTGAAAGTGATGGTCCGGCACCGCCACAGGTCGGCGGAGTACATGGTTTGGTTCCACTTTCTGCAGACGAGCGCGGCCCGGGACCTGTCCCTGTCTCCCAGCCACCAGAACACTCGGCGCAAGCACACGTCGGGCAGGCTGGCCCAGCAGCTCTGCTCATGGCACTGGGTCAGGTCACTCTCTTCATCCATAGGGAAATCCGGCGGGGTGTTCCAGGGAGGCGGTGGTGGAGGCAGGTCGCCAAGAGGGGACAAAGAGTCACTTGGTTCCTGGCGGGGAGCAAGGGGGAGAGGACCTTCCTGTCTGTCTGCCCACCGGCCCTCCTGCTGGTTCATCGGTCACCTAGCTGGCTGGTCTTCTGCTTATCTGCCTATCCATTCGTCTGCGCCCCTGGTCCTGTCTGCCTACTTTACTATCTGTCTGTCTGCCTGTGTGTCTGCTTATCTCTTCATCTTCCTGTCTGCCAGTCTTTGTCTGCCTGTCTGTCCGTCTATCTTTCTATTTCTCTGTGACTACTGCCCACCATGCAACTGTTTGCCTGTTTGTCCCTTTAGGTTCCATCATCTGCCGTTCTGTCTGCCCCCTGCATACATCTTTTTATCTGTCTGCCATCACTCTTTCTATAGTTCTGCTATCTCTGTGTTTGCCAATCTGTCTGCTTGTCTGTATATCTGCCTGAACGTCTGCCCATCTCTCTTCTTTCTGTATATCTGCCAATCTGCCTGCCTCTCTGTCCATTCATCTGCTTCCCTGCTTCTGTTCACCTACCTTATTATCTCTCTGTCTTCATGTCTGCCAATCTGTCTGCTTGTCTGTCTGTCTATCCATCTGTCTGGGCATCTGTCTACTTGTCTGTCTGTCCATCCATCTGTCTGTCTATCCATCTATCTGGACATCTGTCTGTCTGTCCATCCATCTGCCTGTCCATCCATCTGTCTGTCCGTCCATCCGTCTGTCTGGGCACCTGTCTGTCTGCTTGCCTTTTGAAATCATTTCTGAGATCACCTGCCTGAGCTCCTCAGTTTTCTTCTCATGCTCAGCACAGAAGCCCCTACAGGCCCATCTCTTTCTGCTCACCCTTGTGTGCCTGTCAAGCTACCAGACTGGCTGCCTTCTTTGGATCTGCCAGTTTGTCTGCTTGCCAGGCTGCCTGCCTGTCAGCCCATTTGCTTGGTTGGTTCGGTCCCTTCATCTAGCCTTCTGTCCTATCGGTCCATTTGTCTGTCCCTTTTTCTGTGTATCTGTCTCTCTACCTGCCTGCCCACAAGCATAGCTACTCCTGTCTGTCATCTATATAATCTGTCGGTCAGTAAGCATTTATTAAGCACCTACTGTGTGCTGGGAACTGTAGTAAATGCTGGCCATACAAAAAGAAGCAAAAGACAGTCCCTGCCTTCCAGGAGTTCATGGGAGACAACTGGCAAACCAATATGGACAAACTATGGGCAGGAAAAGGAGGCCATGAAAGAAGGGAGGTGTGCGCAATGAGGGGCATGAGAAAAGATTTCCTTCCTGTACAAGATGGGATTTTACTGGGACTTGCAGGAAGCCAAGGAAGATGGAAGGTGGAGATGAAGAGGGAGAGCATCCCAGGCAGGGGGCACAGCCACGTGAAATGCTTGGAGTCTGGAGATGGAGAGTTTTGTTCAAGGAACATCTAGAAGGCTAGTGTCACTGTACACATGGAGCTGAACCCTTGCCTTGCAACCTTCCTCACGCCCTTCACCTCATCATCTGGGGCAGCCTCCCCTGGGCCTTCTTGGCTGTCTACCTTTGCTCCCTAACCCTTTACTGGGTGGTCCCGAAGGGTCCCCCTCTTATGACTACTTTTGTTTCTCTGATTCTCCCCTTCATCCACGGTCTCAAGGCCTTGGGCTGGGGGAGGCAGACCTGTCTGCCTAGGTGCTTCCAGTGGACTTAGAACCATGATTTCCATGGGAGTATTATGTCCTTGGGACAGCCCAAGGCTCCTGGAAAGGTTGTCAGGAGGTAAAGGGCTTGCCTGCTTCCTACTTGTCAAGGATTGTTGTTCAGGATCAGACAGACAAGCAGACACACAGATGGATGGACAAACAGGCAAACAGACACAAAGACAGAGAGATAAAGCAGGTAGACAACCAGGGAAGCAAAGGGAGTTCCCCCCTTCCCCTCCCTGGACCCACTTTCCTCAGAGTCACCCCCCCAATCAAAGTCATACCCCAGCTTTCAAGGTCAAGCTCTAAATCCTACTTCCTCTACAAAGCCTCTGCCCCCTCCCCTCAGTCTGTGGAGGAATCTGAGCAAGCAGGAGAAACCTGGTACCCATCCCTCCCTTCCCCCATTGTCCTTCAAAAGAGGCTGTCTCCGTTCTCCAAAACTGGGCCATTCAGATTCCTTCCACCTGTCGGTCTGGGATTCTGTGACTGGGCCCTCTTTGAGAGACAGAGACAGAGAAAGATATGAGAGAGAGACAGAGAGAGAGAGAGAGAGAGAGAGAGAGAGAGAGAGAGAGAGAGAGAGAGAGAGAGAGAGGAGAGAAGAGGAGAGGAGAGGAGGAGAAGAAGAGGGAGGGCCCAGGAAATTCCTGGGACAGAGAGTCATCACTAAATTTTTCTGCGACCCTGGGGTGGGGGGAAGGGCAAATTGGTGGGAGATGCTGGAAGGACCTAGCATTCTCGACAGTTTCCTCTTCACATCAAAGAGGAAGGTAACTAGTGGCTGAGGAGAGGAGGAGGAAGAGGAGAAGAGAAAAGGGAGGAGCAACAGGGGAAGAGGAAGAAGGAGGAGGAGAAGGGGGGAGACGCGGCGGAGACGGAGCAGTCACTCGCAGCTCGTTTTAAATCCCCCAAGGAAAAGGGTCTCCCCATCGTTTTTCCATCAAACTCCAAGGCTGCGCGAGATGGGGTGGGCAGGCGCAGACTAGCACATCCTGATTAGGCAAGGAACCGCCAGGGCGGAGGTGGTGTTGTTGGCTTGGTCTTAGAAGGAAAGACCGGCACCGGGTCCCTCGTGGGGCACTTGATATCGGAACTATGGGGCTGGGGCCAGGTTTTTTAAGGTCTGGTCTAGGGAATGGGCCGTGTCAGAGTCTGGAGGCTCGAGTGTCTCAGGGATCGTGCTGTGGTGCTCAACGCATCGGTGGCTGGGACCCTAGACCGCCCCATCCCATCCCCGAAGCCATGACCCTGGTCTACCCCCATCCCAGCCCTGGGGGCAGCCGCCACCCACCCGATGCACTCTGAGTCCGGCTGCCGCCGCCGCAGGTTGGAGCGCGTCCGCCCCCTCCCGTGCCAGGCCCTAGTCCGTCGGGGGCCTGTGCCGCCGCCTCGGCTTGGTCAAGTGCGCCCAGGGCTCCGTGGGCACGCGGGCAGCAGCTGGCTGGCAAGGAAGTCGCCCACGGCTAACTGGGCTGAAAGGGGCGCCTTTATGACGCTGCCAGGCCCTGGCGAGGAGGAGAGGCGGTGGTCCTCTCTCGACTAAGTCCCCTGTCTGTGGACACTCCCAGACCTTCTTCCAGCTCCGGAAGGATCGAGCCCTGCCACTGTCCAGCTGTGTGACCCTGCGCAAATCCTTCCCCTCAGCTTCCTCACTTTGGGCCCATGGCCTTGCTGGGTCGTCCCTAAGGGCTCCCCTCTTCTCACTGCTTTGTATCCCTGATTCTCCCCTTCATCCGCGGCCTCAAGGCCCGGGGCTGGGGGAGGCAGACCTGCCTGCCTGGGTGCTTCCAGAGAACAGACCTCTGTAAGACTTCGAACCATGGTTTTCCCGGGAGTACTGTGTCCTTGAGATCGCACAAGTCTTCTGAAAAGCATCTATCTGTTTGTGAGGGGCTTGCCTGCCTCCTACTTGTCAAGGGTCTTTGTTCAGGGCCTTTGAAAGAGATTAAGAAGACAAGTCAGTCAGATCTGGTTTACTGATGGGGAAACTGAGACACAGAGATGCCTTGCTTAAAGATAGTCAGCTAGCTGGGTCTAGAATTCATCGTCCCTGCCTCCAGGTCAGTGGAACTTTGCTGTAGTACAGCCCCCCCAAATCTCAGTGGGCTCCTCCTTTCCAGTAGGAGGGTGAACCATGACACACGCTCTCCCCCAACCACTTGTGTTGGATGGTCTGACTGGGCGGTCATGCTTAATTGCTGGGGATGGCTAGGGGACAGAAGAAGGAAGTTCAAACACTTTCTGGAAAAGCTAAAACTCCCAAGTCAACCAACATTCCCCCCCACTCCCCACACTGGTCACCCTGCTACATGCCCTGAGGGCCCCTGGTATCAGGAAGCCTCTGAGAAGCCCAAAGTGGAGGAAGAGGGGAAGCCTTATCCCCCTTCCCCAACCATGGTTCTGGGCAGTGGTTTCTCCATGTCAGGGAACAGTCCAAGAAGGTTCTGGAAGCCACCGGCTTCCCCCACATTGTTCCAGGAGCCACACATTCCAGGCTTGTTTAACTTAACTGAGAAGATGGTTGTATATTTCATTCTTCAGGAACAAATCTTTGGATACAGACACGGAGTGGTATTGCTGGATCAAAGGATATACACAGTTTTATAGTCCTTTGATGGTTCCAAATTGCTCTCCAGAATGGTTGGATCAGTTCACAGCTCCACCAACAGTGAGTGCATTAGTGTCCCAGATTCACATCCCCTCCAACATCTAATATTTTCCTATTTTGTCATATTTAGCCTCTCTGATTGATGTGAAGTGGTACCTCTGAGTTATTGGAATTTGCATTTCTCTAATCAATAGTGATTTAGTGCATTTTTTCATATGACTAGAGATAGCTTTAATTTCTTCATCTAAAAATTGTCTGTTTATATACTTTGACCACTTATCATTTGGAAGATGACTTATATTCTTAGAAATCTGACTCAGTTTTCTATATATTTGAGAAATGAGGCTTTTGTCAGAGATGCTCATTGCAAAAGATTTCCCCCTTCAGTTTTCTGCTTTCCTTATAATTTTGGTTGCATTGTTTTTGTTTGTGCAAAAACTTTTAAATTGTATATAACTGAAATGATCTATTTTACATTTTGTAATGATCTCTATCTCTTGCTTGGTCATGAATTCTTCCCTTATCCAGAAATCTGACAAACTATTCCATGCTCTCTTAAATTACTTCTGCTATCACCCTTTATGTGCAAGGACTTTTCTCTTAAAAACAAGTCTAATGAATAATACATAGCAAAACCCAGGAAAGCAGGCAGGCAAACAGACAGAGAGAAAGTGACAGGGATCTTCAGAGGACCTCCTCCCTGCAGATCAGAGATTTTCGAGATCCACCAGGAATCCTCCACTCCGGAATCTTCCATTGTTCTGAGAAACCAAGCGTTGGCACTTCTCCTAAGGGAAGGGATGAAGACAGGGAGCAGACCCAGCTAGCCAGAGGTGCAGTGGCCATTCTGGGAGAGTTCCACTAAACCCCAGGGTCTGCCAGCCCCTAGGGCATTGACCTTTGGCTTGAGCCCTCTCCCTGTCATCCCACTTATTCCCCTTCTGCCCATCAATCTTCTTCCCTGTGGAAGAGGCAGCAGCAGAGGGAAGGGGTTCCAATGTCCTGCCTTTTCTTGTCTGCCTTAGCTGCTGCTTTTGTAAAACTCGGGGCTGGGGCTCTTCTGGCTCTAAATCTTGGACTCTACATTATTTTTGTAGTCGTGGCTGCCCTGCCCTGCCCAGCCCCCTGGCAGGGACCCTGCTCTCTGTCCCCTGTCCCTGTACTGCATTCTCATGCCATGCTCTGGCCCCTCACCTCTCCATGTGCAAACGTCACCTCCTCCAGGAGGCCTGCCTGGATGTCTCCAGGCTCTTGTGGGTCCTTGTGTAGCTTTTAGGGGGGCTGTGCTCAGCCCTTCCCCTTGTTCATGCAGAGCATTACTAGCCAGCCCTTTCCTGGCCAGTAAGCACCTCCCTCCAAAAGACCCACTGTGCCCAGGAGATGTGCTCTGCTGAGGGAACATGCTATGTGTGGGTGGGCTCTTTTGGGGAAGGGGAGTACTCTGCTGGGGAGGGAGGGGCTGCTCTCCTGGTGGGGGAGGTGCAATGGAGGGGCTCTCCTGGGGGAGGGGTGTACTCTGCTGGGGGAGAAGCTGCTTTCCTGGGGAGGTGCTATGGGTGCGTTCTCCTGGGGGAGGGGAGTACTCTTCTGGGGAGCGTCTGCTTTCCTAGGGAGGTGCTCTGTTGGGGAGGGCTCCTCTCCTGGGAGAGGGTACTTGGGGGTCTGCTTTCTGGTGCCTCCCTGAGAGCTTCAAGGCCTACCTCATGCTGATTCAGTACAGGCAGAGGAAGCAGGATGTGGCAATGAGAGCAGCCTTCCAAAACATCATACTCTTCCTCCTTCTTGACCTGAGCAGGCCGGGAGCTTAATGGCATTTTGAATGTGTGGTTTTCTTTCTTCTTTGGACGGACAACCCTCTCTCCTGTGGATGCCTGAGCTGGTTTTGGATCCCATGCGACTGGAGAAGGCTGTTCAGGCCTCTTCAGCAGGCCGGCATCAAAGGATCTTATCAGTTCTGTGAACCTGCGGCATTCATCCTACATGTGGGCAGTAAGAAGCAGCTGCTCAAGGCCACAGTCCAACCAGACAACCTTTACTGGAACTGGTGGCCAGCCTGTCTGCATCTATAAATGGGAGAATGGAGGGAGGGAAGGGAAGAGGGAGGGAGGCAGGGAGGGAGGGAGGCAGGGAGAGAGGGAGGGAGGGAAAGAGGGAGAGAGGGAAGGAAAGAGGGAGGGAGGCAGTGATGGAGGTGGGGAGGGAAAAAGGGAGGGAGAGAAAAAAGGAGGGAAGGAGGCAGGGAGGGAGGGAGGGAGGCAGGGCGGAGGCGCCAAGGACTATTCAGCCTGTCCCAGACTGGGGGTGAGGAGTGGGATTACAGTTCCTTTTCCTTGCTTTTCTCAGGAGGGCCTCCTCTAAGGACATCACTGGGACCACTTAGTGAGACCCCTTCAAAGGGCTCTGTGCACTTGATACTTCCAAAGTCCAGGAGACTTTGCCCCTCTGGGCCTGGCTGAAGCCCTTCTGGCCTCATCTTGCCTTCCCCCCACCAAGGCTTTATAAAACTCCTTTTCCATATGTTGTCTCCCCCCCATTTGATTGAAAGCTTTTTTTTTTTTTACCAAAAATATATATAATAATAATAAATCCATGATTCCTGAACAATCACACCCCCCCCAAAAAGTTATAATAATATATATTTTCAAACATTTGATTTTAAAACTTTGAATTCCAGATTCTTTCCCTTCCACCCTCATCACCCACCCTTACTGGGAAGATAAGCATTCAATATAGGTTGTATGTATGTAGCTGTGCAAAACATTTCCATGGTGGATATATTGTGAAAGATTAACTATATTTCCCTCCATCCTATCCTGCCCCCCCACTTGTTCTATTTTCTACTTTGACTCTGTCCCTTTTCAAGAGTGTGTGCTTCTAACTACCCTTCCCTCCCCTCCATAAATCCCCCTCTCATCCCTTCCCCCCTACTCTCCTGTAGGGCAAGATACCCTATTTAGAGTATATGTCATTCCCTCCCTAAGCCAAATTCAATGAGAGTAAGGTTGGTCCATTCCCTTTTGCCTTCCTGTTCTTCTCCTCCATTGTAACAGTTATCCCTTGCCTCTTCTATATGAGATAATTCACCCCATTCTGTCTCTCCCTGTCTCCTCTCATTATATTCCTCTCTCACCTCTCAATTTCACCTTTTAAGTATCATCCCTTCCTATTCAATTGATCCTGTGCCCTCTGTCTAAATACACATATATACACACACTCACATATGTATTTATATGCATATATATACCCTCCTATATAGATATATATGTATGTCTACATATTTATACATTTATATTCCCATCACCCATCCTCATACTGAGAAAAGTATCATAAGTTATAATTATCATTTTTCCATGTAAGAATGTAAATAGTTCAACTTTGATAAATTCCTTATGATTTTTTTTTCCATTTACCTTCTCATGCTTCTCTTGCTTCTTGTATCTGAATGTCAAAATTTCTATTCAACTCTGTTTTTTTCATCAAGAAAGCTTGATAGTCCGCTATTTCATTGAATGACCATATTTTCCCCTGAAGCATTGTACTCAGTTTTGCTGGGTAGGTGATTCTTGGTTTTAATCCCAGCTCCCTTGATCTCTGGAATACCATATTCTGTGCCCTTCCATCCCTCAATGTAGAAGCTGCCAGATCCTGTGTTATCCTGATTGTGTTTCCACAATATTCAAATTGTTTCTTCTTGGCTGCTTGTAATATTTTCTCCTTGATCTGGGAATTCTGGAACATGGCTATAATATTCCTAAGAGGTTTCTTTTTGGGATTTTTTTCAAGAGGTGATAGGTGAATTCTTTCAACCTCTATTTTGCCTTCTGGTTCTAAAATATCAGGGCAATTTTCCTTGAGACTTTCTTGAAGGATGATTTCTAGGCTCTTATTTTGATCATGATTTTCAGGTAGTCCAATAATTTTTAAATTGTCTCTCCTGGATCTATTTTCTAAGTCAGTGGTTTTTGCAATAAGATATTTCACATTGCCTTCTATTTTTTAATTTGCTTGGATCTGTTTAATAGTATCTTGATTTCTCATAAAGTCATTTGCTTCCATTTGTTCCACTCTAATTCTGAAGGAATTATTCTCTTCAGTGAGCTTTTGAGATTATTTTTCTATTTGGCAAATTC
>CM053580.1:687818-705207 GCA_028627135.1 Pseudochirops cupreus | reverse complement strand
GCTTTTTAAGGTATTCTTTTCCTCATTGACTTTTTGAGCCTATTTTGCCATTTGAGTTAGTCTATTTTTTAAGGTGTCATTTTCTTCATTCAGGTGGTGGACTCTCTTTTCATGATTTTCTTGCATCATTCTCATTTCTCTTCCCAATTTTTCCTCCACTTCTGTTACTTGATTTTCAAAATCCTTCTTGAACTCCTCCATGGCCTGTAACCAGTTCATATTTTTCTTGGAAGCTTTTGGTGCAGGAATTCTGACTGTGTTGTCTTCCTTCCTTTCATGCTTTGATTCTTTTTGTCCTCAAAAAAGGAATCTAAGGTTTGATTGCTGTGCTTGCTCATGTTGCCACTCAATTACTTGACTTTTGAGCTTTTTGCCACAGTAGAACTCTGCTTCCAGAGAGGAGAGCTTTGTCCCAAATTGCTGAGGTTTTCACAGCTGCCAGAGCTATAAGTTGGGTGCCCTCTCTGAAGCTTGCACAGGGTCTAGCACCTGGTCACCCACCCCAGGACCTCCACCCAAGACAGCCATCCAGATCCAGGCACGTTAAAGCAAGAGTGATTACTCCTTGGAATGGTTGCTTGGTCCCCCTATAGTCTGCCAGCCAGGAGCTCTGAAGCAGCCATGTGGAGGCGGCTGCATGGCTGCCATGCCTGAGCTACTTATCCCTTCTGGGGGCAGAGGCCAGATCACACTCTCGGACCCCTGTTCCCAAAGTCCACACTGACCTTTTACTTTGCCTTTGGCATTTATGGGTTGATAATTCTGGAAATGGCCACAGCTGCTGGTGATCCACTCTCTGGAAGTTCCTCCAGTCACAGCTGATTGGGGCCGTTCTGGGGCTAAAACCATGGGCTCACAGCTGGGCTGCAACGGACCCTTCCTGCCCACCTGCTTTCAGTGGGAGATTTGTTTCTCTCTGTCTTTCAGAATCTTTGTGGGTTCCGTAGCTCTAAAGTTTGTTTAGAGTCATATTTTATAGGTATTTGAGGTGGTTATGGGGGGAGCTCATGGAGTTTTCCTGCTTCTATGCCACCATTTTGGCTCTACCTCCCTGACTGAAAGCTTCTTGAGGGTAAGAAGTAGGTTGGGGTTTTTTTTTTTGCCTTTTTTTTGTATCCCTAGGGCTTAGCACAGTGCCTGTCTGGCATACAGTAGGAGATTAATGAATGTTTATTGACTGATTTGAGATCACATAGCTTTGCTTAAGTAAGGAATCCTGCTAGACTTGGACCCAAGAATACTCCCACTGGCACAGCCCCAGTACCCAAGGAGGAGGAAGAGGGGGAGGAAGGCCTAATCTGCCTCCCCTCCCCAGCTCCCTGAGGACAGGGGCTGTTCCCCTTTATCTGCTTGTCAGGAGAACCTGAGACTCCCTCCCCCCACTGGGCTGACAACCTGGCTAGAAAGGAAACTGGGAACCCCAAGAATTGGTTACACAATGGGAGGTGGCCCTGAGGCTCTTAGAGAGGCTGAAAGTGGAGTTAGGACAGCGATTTTTCAGCATTGTACCAGAAACCAGTTTTCGTGGGCCTGATGCCCTGACTAGAACAACCCTGAGCACCTCTACTGCCTTGCTATCAGGTGCAGCCACAACACCAGAGGGGCTCTGAGCAGAATCTAGTGGTGCACACTTAGATAACACTTTAATCTCTTATTTTTTCCTCACAATAGTATATAGGTGATATTATTATTCCCATTTTACAGATAAGGAAACAGAGGCAGCAGAGGTTAAGTGACTTGCCCAGAGTCATACAGCTAGTAAGTTTCAAGGCTAGATTTGAATTTAACTCTTCCTGTCTTCACACTACTACCAACCACGGAACCCCACAACATTCTAGAGCATCCCCAATATCTTATCATTAGGACTAATCACTGAATATCACTGAATGCCCTGAGTGTTCCTATTGCCCACCCCACCCCAGTCACCAGACCACATGGGAGCACCCACCCACTCACCCCACGCCAGCCACCCACCAGGGCATGTGAGAGCACCCCCACTACCGCTACCCCACCCAGTCACTCACCCAGTGCTGGCAAAGTTTTGCTTCTGAAATGTCCTGTCCACACTTAGAGCAGTTAAATTTCTTTCTGGGAGCTTGGAAAAAACACAAACAACCTCAACAATGCCACCATCATGTCTCTTCCAGCTCTATTTGGTGGCTACTCTAATAGCAGAATGCTGTACCCCCAACTCCTTGTGGCAGCATCACCAGATCTTAGTGACTGAGGTCCCCCTCCAACCCTGCCACTTCCTAGCCCTGCTGGGAAGTTCAGATCAGCATCCACCTGAGCTTGCCTAGTGGCGCCAGAGGGCAGCACCTGTCCCCTGCCTCCCAGCTGGGCCAAAGGAGCAGGGAATGCCCTACTCCTGGGCACCCTGCTCCCAGCCAGTGCAATCAGGCTGGGAATCCATCAGATTTCCACCATTGTTCTTTTGAGTGCAACCGTGATGGAGCAAAGGGAAAGAGAACATCATGTTTCTAACTAAGAATCAGCACAGACTCTGAGTGAGCTGTTTGGGGTGCTTGCCAGTGGGGCTTGCCAGAGCAGTGCCAAGACCACCGGTCAGTGAGGGGCTAGGAGCCTGGCAGAAGCAGAAGCCAGGGCTGGTCCTGGCATAGGGAGTGAGTAAAGAAGGGGCAAAGCTGGAACCCGCTGTTGCTCCCCCCCAACAAGCTCCGTGACCTTGGGCACTCACCCTTTGGGTAGAAAGGAGCACATAGAGTTAATAGACTTTCAGAACAAGGGCAGGGGAAGGGTTGGGGAGAGCTGATGGATGAGGTCACAGAGTTAATCCATGAGACCACCCCCATTTCACAAATTGGGAAACTGAGACCTAGAGCTAGGGTTCAGTAAATGTAGGGACACCCCACCCTAATCCTTGGGTTCTTTCTTCTCCAAAGCCCTTGCCCTGGGGCCTCTCACCTGTCCTGGACTTTTGAGGCCTGTCCATGCAAAGGGCTTCATGGCTGGCCGGCTGTGCAGGGAGAACAGGTTGCCTGCAGGTGAGAGAGGGCTCTGTCTGGCTGCCACAGCTGGTCTCATGTTCTTCCAGGTGGCTGAGGGGTACAGCCAGCTCACAGAATTCACATCTGATGAGGCGCTCTGAGCACACAGCCTGAGGGGAAGGAAGAAATGTCTGGCCAGTTCTCCTCTCCATCCCCTCCTCCCCCCAAGGAGGCAAGGGCTTCAGCCAACTGGGTGCTGCCATCAGCCTTGATAATGTCCCCCAGGGCTACGTATTACTGTGCTTGGCGGACCAGCTGCTGTTGCAGTCACCCGGCAGGCTGAGCAGAGAAGGACTGAGAAGGACCCCAGAGATTCCTGCTGCCTCTCCACCTCATCTTCCCCAGGATAAAGACTTCTAACCTCATGAGTGCCTAGCAGATACTTCTGCATGCTTTGTAGACACAGACTGCACTGGACCTAAGTGTGGGAAGAGAGACTGAGGTCAGTGAGTAGAGGAACCTGGGGGGAGGGACTCAGGTAACCAGTCCTTTGGGACAGGCTGAGAGGGGCTGTATTGGAGAAGAGGTGAGGAGGACTGTCCAAAGGGCTGTGCTTCTTAGGGAAGGGAAGGTACAGTAAGGAGTAGTCGGCTCCATGTCAGCAGACGAGGAAACTGAGGCAGAACATGCTTTGCTCCCAGTTCCTGGGGAGTTAATCTACTCCGTGCTGGATCTCCTACCCTGGGACATAGCTGGCTAGATTAGTGATTGAATGCAAACTTGGCATACTCTCTATCTACCCCAGGGCCACCTTGCTATTAGCCCTGTAACCATGGCCATTTGCTTCATCAGTCCCCTCCTCTTGGCCTCGGTTCAGTAAGCAAATTTTTTAATTTGGGCATGTCACCTTACTTCTCATTACTCCCACCTCAGCAGACCCCAGACTCCAAACAAGGACACCCTTCCTTGGCCCCTTACTTGCCTCTATGTGTCGTCCCCATCCAGGGCACTCCTGGAGGGCGAGGCTGTCACAGTCCATGGCTCATAGACAGCTAGCTCTTCATACATGTTTCATTCATTCATTCATTTATTCATCATTCATTCATTCATCATTCATTAATTCATCATTCATGAGTGAATGAGTGAGTGAGGAAGGGAAGGAAGGAGTGAGTGATGTGAGGGAGAGTTTATATTAGGTTCTGGTCTTCTAGGCACCAGGCCAGGACTCCTGGGATTCATCTCCCCACCTGCTTGTGCCCACTCTCTTGATGGTCCTTCATCTCTTCCTTCAGGATGACCTCCTCGCATTCTGGACAGATGGCTCGAAACCTCAGACAGTGGGCCTCATGGAGGAAGAAGTAGGCAGAGGGCACTTTCTTTTTACTAAGTGGGAGAAATTCAGGTTGGCTTTGTGTACTAAAACATGAGCCAGCAACAGTCTGGGCTCAGAGCCTGGTCCATGATGGGAACTTAATGAGGGGCTGGAGAATGATGCAGCCTGGCATTCCCTGCACATGCAGGACCAAGGCTGCCCTTTGGAGTTGACAAGCCTCTGGCTGGCACATCTTCCAGCCCCCATCTGGCCCACACCCCATTCCAGATGTGACCTCTTCTCCCTTGCTGTCCTGCTGGCTCCTGTCCCAGCAGTGTTGAAGCCGGCACCAGCCCTCCCTGCCTCCGTTCTGGGAGGCATCAGTACCACTGTGGAGGGCTCTTCTAGTGCCTTACCACACTCTTTCCAGACCTCTCAGCTCCTTTAGTCCCCATTGACAGCCATGCCTGAGACTCCCCTCTCATGACTGATTCTTGGAGATCCTCCACAACTGGACCCTCCTGTATCTCCCCTTCCTCCCCTCCTCTATAAGAGGCATCCTGACGTGGCCTGGATAACTTTGAGATGACATTTATATGCCAAGCAGTGAAATCTAAGGCAGTGGCAGTCAAACTTGGCTGGCCCCTCAAACCCTGCCCCTTGAGTCCTCCTCCAATGTTTGTGCTGCCAGAGGGCTCCCACCTGAGCCACAATGTGCTCTGCTCCCTCCCCAGCTCTCTCCTGTGCTGGCTGCCACCCTCCCCCCCCCAAAAAAAATCACCATTCCCATAGCACCTACTTCCGTGCTCTCTGTGCCTTATTAAAACATGATTTTCATTATGCCCCACTGGCTGCCCATGTGGTCTTTCCCATGAATATCCAAAGAACCAGGCTTATTCACCCTGACCCAACTGGAGGAGACCCCGGGGAGGATCTTACTTTGTCAGGGGCCGCACCTACGGTGGGTGAGCCTGGTGCCCTGAGCCCACTGGTGAAAGCAAGGGCTGCCAAAGGATTCTCGTGTCCCTGGGGAGAGGACCCTTCTCTGGCCCTCAGGGCTGCTCAGGAGGGGTCCCAGAAGGAGGGGCTGGGTTTCATCTTCCCCAAGATGAACTTGATCTGCCCTGTTCCTCCTTTCTGCCTTATTGCCATATGCAGGAGGTGACATAATGTCTCTGATATTCTGAATTTTGATAACTATTTGCATTTCAGAAGACAATCATTTGCTAGGTAAACTGAATTTCTCTTGCTCTGAGTTTTGCTAGAGAGGGTGCTAAGGGAGGAGGCTCCTTTCTCAGCTCAGGCACAGCTAGGAGGCTTTATGTAGCTCACAAAGGTCTGCAGACCGATTTGCTTCCTACATATAGGACCTCATTTGATGTTCATAGTCCCTAGGAGGAAGGTGTGCCCCCTTCCTCAGACTTGTGTGGCCACTCTCCTTTCCCTCCTTCTCTCCCTCCCACCCTCCTCTCCACCTCTCTCTCCCTGGGCCAGGCCTTCAGGGGGGATTAGATTCCCGAAACAGGGCTGGGAAAAGCTGAGAGACTCCAAAGAGGTTGCTTTTCATCATCGTGCCCCGCCCCCCCCCCCCCCCCCAGCTTCCTTTTCAGCCTGGGATCCAGGGAAAGAGAGGCTGGGACCTTGGTGGGTTCAGCCTAGCAGCAGCTCCCGCAACCTCCCAGCTCCTTCTCCTCTCCCAGGGGGTTCACTGGGCCAGTGGCCAGGCCCCCTTCATCAAAGTGTGCTAGAATCTCTAGCCCATCTTGTGGGAGCACAGGGTGAGGAGGCTGCCTTCCCCCCAGCAGCCCTCGATTCTCCCTTCCTGGCCAGCGACTGAGCTGGGGAGGGGGCTAGAGGCACAGATTTTAACTCTTACCAGTTTGTGCAGAGTTGGAGGCCCTCTTCCATGGCTCTTGTGGGACCCAGTGGGCTTCGGTTTCCTTTAACGTTCTAACTAGGAAATGAAACCGAAAGTGGTGCTCAATGTCCAACCTCCTGTGGGCGGGAGGAGGAAAGTTCACTTGTGCCCCATGGGAATCTGCTGGTGGGAAGAGGCCAAGAGGGGTCTCAAGGGAGAGGGTCTGACGACTCCGCCTTGGACCTGGAGATGTTGAAGGGGCAGCCAGGATGGGTGGGGCAGAGCCAGAAGCAGCCCTTCAAGGGGCCCGGGACACCAGCCCTGAGTCAGGGAAGGTTTGAAGGGAACACCTATCATGCCAGGTGAGGGCTCCCCTTAGAACTCGGCTTTGAGATCCCCATGGACACTTTCATAAGTTGGTAGTCCTCTGCCCAGAGAGAAAAAAACAATCAACAGAGAGGGGCTCAGAGCTGGAGATCTTAGGGAATGGCCGGCAGAGGGGCCTAGGAAAGGGAAGAGGGTAACAAGGGAACGTTTAAGTCCCTTCCCAATAAGCCCCATCCCCCTCTCAAACATAGTATGTATCATACATTTAAGGGGCTCCCAGGACTTCACCTCATCATCCCCCACCTAATCTCCTTGATTCTCTTATTTTCAGAAACTCGATTCTACCAGAAGAAATTCCCACCTGCTCAGCACCCCAATCCCCCAGGGAACCTTCCCCATGCTAGCTGCAGATGGTGGGGTTTAGATAAACTCCTCCCACATCCTCTATCATGTAAGGAAGGCCCCAAGACATCACTCATCATTCTCTACCCCGTAGATTTCCTGGTCCCCAGAAACTCAGACTTACCAGATGAACTTAACTGCATAACACATGCCTCCTCAGATCATTTCCCATTCTGGGGGAGGGACTTTCTGTCCTGCCCTGAGCAGGGTAAAACACCCCCCCACACTTTTTAGCTTCTTTTTATATGTTGTTTTCCCCATCAGACCTGTGAGCTTTTCGAGGCCAGAAGCTTTCTTAGGACTTTCTCTGCATTCTCCCTGTTTGGTGCTTGGCACCTAATAGGCATTAACAGACATTTACTGACTGATACTTCCTTCCAGCACATTCTCCCTGCCCCTCTCTGAATCCCAATTTCCTCCTCAGTAAAAATGAGGAGGGTCCCTGAGGACCTCTGAGGTCCCTCCATATTTCCCAACATCAGACCTCAGTCTCCCTCTTTGTCTCTATTCTCCCCTCCCCTGCCCTTTCCACTGCTGGGGCCCGATGGGTCCTGTCTAACCTCCCCACCCTGGCCTGGACCAGTCTGTGCCAGAGGAGGCTGGCAAATATCTGGGACATTGGGCCTTTGGTGGTGGAGGGTGAGGGTCCTGTTCCTGGTTAGCAGACTCAGTCGCCCTCTCTCCTGAAATCGCTCCGTACACTTGGTATTTGTTAGCTCTGTCAATGCTGTATCACAAGGAGGAGGATGTTGGCTCCTTCCAGGCAGAGGCTGTTGGGGGTCACCTCTGTGTCTGCAACATTAAGCACAGGATCTGGCACAGCCTAAGCTGGTGCTTAATAAATGCTTAATGGATTGAATTCAATTGTACGGAGGACATCTCCTGAAATTTCATTGGTTGGGTATAAATTGGTTATCTCAGGCTACTGTGGAGTAGAACCAGAAAAAGGGGTTAGTGCTAGAGCCTGGCCCTTTTAGACAAGTCCAAGAACAGCAGAGTTAGCAACAGACATGGGACCACTCCTGGATTCCTCCCATAACCTTTCTGTACATAAGACCTCATCTTCCCTCCATGTGGTGTGAGAGCGCCATAGAATGACCTAGCACAGACTTGCTCTGGCCCACTTGTCCAGTGCAAGTGTCACAGATACTGAGGCTCCTTAAGAGTCTACCCAATATGGCAAACTTTTAATAAACTTTACTTTTCTTTGGCTGAGAGAAGACTTGAGTCGAATTCATTCGGTAGGACTGGGCATATTGGTATTTTGGGGTCTTGAGCAACCCTAACCCTAACCACATCAGCAGCCATCAGGGCAGAAGTGGGAAAGGTGGGTGCAGGTAGGGAGGTGGGATAGGAGTGGGCAAGGAGCAGGGGGTAAAGGGTGCTTTCACTCATGTGGCCCAAGAGGAGAGGCCCCACTGTGTCTGAGAGGGGAGAGAGAAACAGAGACTGAGAAAAGGGGAATTCCCGGGGGGGGGAGGGGGAGTGAGGGGCTTGGACTTGTCTCTTGTCTCCTGGATAGAATAGGGGAGACCTTAGGCAGTGCGAGGATCATGGAAGGAAGAGACACCAAGGGACTGACCCATGATCCTGGGGAGTAAAAGCCTGGGAGTTTGTTCTCAGTGAGTTATTCAGTCAATGCTTCCTGAGTGGAGTAGTGGCCGATCTCTAACAGCACTGTGTGCCAGGAACCATGCGATAAGCACCTTTTACAAAAATGCTCTCATCTGAGCCTCACAACTCTGAGGGGGAGGTGCTAGAGGCCAGCCGAGGTGAGGGTCCGGAAGGGTCCGAGGCCAGACTGGCTTCCCAACCTGCCTCCTGGAGCTCCAGAACTCTGAGGTCAAAGTGTGACTGACTGGGATGTGGGGGCATTTCCCCTCCAGCAGCTCCTAGGTTTTTCCCTTCTGGAGGGAATCTCCAGGTCAGGGAAGGGCTACATAAAAGGAAAAGAACTGGATTAATTGCTAATGGGCCATTCCGTATTCTTTATGTGTTTTCTGCACTCTACTGACATGAAGGCTGCCCTATCCCTGAAGACCATTGTTATCACAAGCGCTTATCATGGGGACTCTTTTATGCAAACCTCTGTAGACCTAAACACAAGCTGTATTTGAGTTACATTCTGAAGTCTGGATGGTAGCAAAACAAGTCAAAGAAATATCGAACTTTTCTATGTGCCGGAAAGGCATCCAGGGCCATTGGTTACACTTGATTAAGACTTTTATGTTTGCAGGCTAAACGCGTCTCATTTCCTAAAACCAAAACACAAAGTCAGCAAGCATTTATTGGGCCTATTACAGGTCCTTAGTGCTGGGAATCCAAACACAGGCAAAAAGAAAACGAGTCCCTGTCCCCAAGGGACTTGGCTTCTAAGTGGGGGAAGACAGAACACAAAGTGGAGAGTAGGGGGACAGTCTAGAGTGGAGTCTGGACAGAAGGAAAGACCTGACTGGCCTGGGCATTAGGCTCCTTACAGGCTCCATCCAGTATAATCTCCAGACCCTCTAGCATCCCGGTCACCTTCCTCTGGACACTCTAGACAAGGCTCCTCCTAGAAGCAGGACCCAGAATGGACCCCAGGGCTTGAAATATGGCCTGATTAAGGCAGAAGGCAGAGAACAGCCACCTCGCCAAAGGACCATTGGCTTCCTGGGCTCTGAGGTCATCCTGCTTGGACTTTCAGCTCTTTCCCAGATTTTCTCAACCATGTCTCCCTCCCCCATCTTGGACACCTGAGTCCAAACAGAAGGGTTAGAACACCCCCATTAAGTATGACCTCAGCATCAGTCCAGTGTTTGACCCTGTAGGCAACCTTTAGGACAAACTGTATAAATAAAATGGGAGGCTGCCATAGTCTACAAAGCTAGACCTAAACTTGGAAAGGCCTGAGTTCAAATCTAGCCTCAGGCACTTCCTAGCTTTGTGACCCTGGGCAAATCACTTAGCCCTGTTTGCCTCAGTTTCCTCATCTGTAAAATGAGTTGGAGAAGGAAATGGCAAACTACTCCAGTATTCTTGCCAAGAAAACCCCAAATGGGGTCCCAGAGAGTTGGATACAGCTGAACAAGACAATCAGCATTTGTCAGGATCCAACTAGTCCTTATTAGGTAGGATAGAGAGAAGGTGGTGATTTCCTTGGAGCTATTTGAAGTCCCTGGGTTTTCTTTCGTAATCATTAAGGGATGTGGGCAGGGAGGGGCATGCTGAGGGAGACATTCACTACACTCAGCGTCACACAGAAAAGGAAAGAAATAGAATAATGGCAAATATAGCAGATGAAGGAGGCAGTTATACTTTTGACAACAAGTCTAGGACACTGGGTAGGGCTCTGACCATGTCCTCCTGTCCCCCAAGGCTTAGGTTTCCCTGGGGAGACATAGCTGGTGAGTCCTTTGGGCAGGAGAGAGCATTGACAAGGCAGGGGGCAGCAAAGGGGTCCTGCAGGAGCTGCCACAGTTCAGTGCAGCCTCCAGAGGGCTGGCCCTGGCTGCACAGCCTCAGGTCAGTGTTTCTGAGGGCAGAATATTTCAATAAGCCCTTTGAGGCTCCTGCCAGGCCTGTAGGAGGGGTATTTCCTCCTCCCCTACTGAGATCAGCATCTGATGGCAGCCTGGGGAAGACCCAGGACCATGAGGTTAACCTTGAAATCCACTGTGGACCATTCTGAATGCCCAGTATTCTCCTGTTTAGCCTGAGAGACTTAGGTGGGTGGCCTGCTCTGGGCTCAGTACTGCGGAGGGGGGGGGGGGAGGAGCATCCCCGGACAGTGTACTCTTCATCCCTTCTCCTGGACCCAGGCTTGTCCTTTCTTGTGGCCCAACAGCCTTCTCCACTCAAGAAGCAACTGGTATGTTTGTGGTGGGGGGCCCTTCAGAACTTAGGCAAATAAGAGGGAGGCAGTTTCTTTGTGTGCAGGAAAATAGGCAGAAGAAGAGAGGAGGTGAAAATGAAGAGAAATAGGAGGGGAGGAAGAAGAGAAGAGGGGAGGGGAGGGGGAGAAGAAAGAAGAGGAAAGGATGGCGAGAAGGTGAAGGAGGAGGAGGAGAGGGAGGTGAAAAGCAATTTGGGGGGGAGGAGGGAAAAGGGAGGGAGAAGATGAATTTCCCCTTAAACAGAATGAGAGGGGAGGGGAGAATCCAAGTCAAGGCCCCTGAGATGGCATTGCCCAAGTCTTCCAGGCAGGCTTTTCATGAGATGGCTTCGTCCTCCTGCCCCCTGGCATGCCTACCAAAAGGAGCCTTTCTAAAGTCAGAGCTGTGGGGAAAGAGGTGTGCATGTAGACCTGTGTATATGCGCATTCTTATGCTGGGATGTGCGTGGGGGCAAATGAATTATGGAGGCATGTGCAACTGTGCGGACATGTGCATGCTTTTTTCTGTGTCAATCAATGAACATTTATTAAGCACCTACTGTGTGCCTGGAGCTGAAGGACAGAGAGAAAGGTAAAAGCCAGTCCCTGCCCTCGAGAAGCTTCTGCTCTAATGGTGGGATAGGTGCGGCAGGGGACAACAGCACGTATCCCACAATGTACAGATAAGTTATGGCAGTAGACGGTGGAGGCCATTGCCAGAGGATGGGCCCCAGCCCACTGAGATAGCTCTAGATGCATGTAGGGCTCTGGGTCAGACTCTTCCCATACTGACTCTCTCAGCAATACTAAAGTGCTGCCCAGAGAGTCTCGAAGCCCAGTTGGCTGAAGCTCAGGACTAGGGCTGTAACCGGATGCGCCTATGCCCACTCCCACTCTGTTGGCAGGCAGAGGACAAGGAGCTTTTCATTTAAGCTATGGGAAAGCTCGGCATTCTGAGCTGGAGAGAAGGAGGGGGAAGAGAAGCAGAGGCCCAGGAGCCCTTGGCAGTCCCCAGCCTTTGGCTCTTTTCCCTATGGCAGATGAGGGGCTTTCATGCCCCCAGGATAATTTTCATAGTCATGGGCTTCTGTGCTCTCATCAGGTCAGAGGCCCCATCCTACATTGTCAGCCAGCCTGGGCTTCCAATCTCCAATCTCTTCACCTTGACCTTGTCAGAGGTGGAAAGCCCCTTCCCCCAAGTGTTGAGGAAATGAATGGCTCTGGGGGCTCTGAGCCCATGGGAAAAATGCCCATTTGTCTGCAGCCTGTGTGAAGAAAAAAAACACTGCAGATTTTTTGTTCTCTTTTGCTCTTGCAAATGATGATGACCTCTCTACACTTCAAAGAGTTTGTTCAGGAGACTCAAAGAATCCCAGAACCCTTGCTAGAACCTCAGCATTGGAAGGGACCTTCAGAAAGTGCTTGAATACCACCAGTGATGTGAAACTCACTGTCTCCCAAAATAACTCATTCCATGTTGGGACAGCTCTAAATCTTAGAAAGGGCTTGGTGACTTCCATAGGTAAAGAACTTTGTAAACCTCAGAGCATTCAAAAAATGTAAGTGGTCATGGCTCTACCTGCTATTCTTAGTTTGGTCCAGTGGATCCACACAGATTCTCTAAGATTCCCTGGAGATCACTGCCAACAGTGGTTCACACACGTGAGTTCTGCAAGTATGACGTGCGATTTGTTTTGACTCCGGAATCTTGAATTCAGTGGAAGGCAACCAAGCAGTAATGCTGTTCTTCCAGTTCCCTGCCAAGGCTGGGGCCAGGGGGCAGAACACGCCACAGTCTGTGACAGCTGTTTATGGAGCAGGAAGCAGTGTCCTCAGTATGGTCTAGCCTGGACACAGGGCCCTCTGCCATGCTAGCAGTGGTGATAGGGAGGGATACCACCAAATAGGCAGTTATGAGCAGAGAGTGAACAGCTTGGAGAGCAGAAACAGGAAAAATAGCCAAGGTCCCACAAGGCATCTCAGGCAAGTGTGGGCCAAAGCTCCAAAAGAAGAAGTAAGGCGTTGACCTCTGACCCTCTTGGGTAAAGCTGTAAAGTATGGATCTTCCAATTTGGTTCAGCACAAGGACATACACATCTTTGCTTGAGCAATGTGAGATGAGAGAAAGGGATGTATTCTAGAGATGGTACACAAGGGGAATTGACCAGAGATGGTGCAGAGGTGAATCGATAAGAGATGGTGCACAAGTGGGATTGATTTGCCCGGGGTCACACAGCTAGTAAGTGTCTAAGGTTGAATTTGAACTCAGGAAGATGAGTCTTCCTGACTCCAGGCAGGTGTTCTGTCTACTGTACTACCCTTGATTTGGGCATGGAGAGTTATTTTTAAAAAATGTTTTAATCATCAAGATCCATTTTTTTCATTTACTTATCCCCAATTGAGAACACATACACACAAAACCCCACCAAACTCCATTACAAACACAGAGCCAGTCAAAACAACTTTTTGCATTCTGAGTCCTTGGCCTCCCTTTCCCTTCCCCCCACCCCAATTTCCAGTGTAGTCCTCTTCCCCAACAGAACTACTCCCAGGCTTTAATTGGACTCCCTTTATGAGCCCTGGTGAAGCTAGAGATCTGAGGGGACACATGTATCATTTCCCCATATTAGAATGGAAGCAGTTTTTTCTTGTTTATCCCTTTATCACAGACTATTCATGTTGACTTTTTTGCGGTTCTCTTACCTTCTTCTTCCTTCCTATGTTTGTGCTTCAAAGTTTCTACACAGTTCTGGTCTGTTCATCAGAAATACTAAGTCCTAAATCCTCTGTTCCTTAAAAGTCGATCTCCCACCCCCATCCCTTGCCCCTCCCCCACTGCTACCTCCACCCACAAATTCTAGATTTTGGCTATGATATTTCTGGTAGTTTTCAGTTTGGGATTTCTTTCAGGAGGTAACTGATAGGTTCTATTTCTACTTTGCCTTGTACTTCTAAGAGATCTAGACAGTTTTCTTTTAACATGTTATTGAAATACAGTGTTTAGGCTTTTTTTTCAGTCATGGTGTTGAGATAGTAAAATGATTCTTTAAAAAAATTTTTCTCCCAGTTACATATAAAGACAATTTTTAACATTCATTTAAAAATAATTTTGAGTTCCAAATTTTCTCTGTCACTCTCCCTGAGATGGTAAACAATTTTACACAGGTTATAATCTTCAATCATGTAAAACATACTACCATATTAGTCATGTTGTAAAAGAAGACACAGAACCAAAGGAAAAAAATATAAAAAGTACAGAAAGTGAAAAGTGATATACTTCAATCTGGATTCAGATTTCCTCAGTTCTTTCTCTGGAGGTGGGTAACATTCTTCATCAGGAGCCCTTTGGGGTTGTCTTGGTCACTGTACTGCTGAGAAGAGCTGAGTCATTCACAGTTGATCATCATATAGTATTGTTGTTACTGAGGGCAATGTTCTCTTGGCTCTGTTCACTTCATATTGCATCATCAGTTTGTAGAAATCCTTCCAGATTTTTCTGAAATTAGCCTGCTCATCATTTCTTATAGCACAATAATATTCCATTGCAATCATATACCACAACTTCTTCAGCCATTCCCCAATGGATGGGCACCTCCTCAATTTCCAATACTTTGCCACTACAGAAAGAGCTGCTATAAATATTTTTGTACAAATGGGTCCTTCCCTCTTTTTGATCTCTGTCACAGTTCAGAATTGCTCTCTAGAATGGTTGAATCAGTTCACAATTCCACCAACAATGCATTGGTGTCCCAATTTTCTTACATCCCCTCTAGTATTTATTATTTTCCTTTTCTACCATGTTAGCCAACTTGATAGGTGTGAGGTGGTATTTCAGAGTTGTTTTAATTTGCATTTCTCTAATCAATAGTGATATGGAACATTTTTTCATAGGACTACAGATATCTTTGATTTCTTCATCTAAAAACTGCCTGTTCATATCCTTTGGCCATTTATCAATTGGGGATGACTTGTATTCTTATAAATTTGACTCAGTTCTCTGTACATTTGAGAAATGAGGCCCTTATCAGAGACACTTGCTGGAAATTGTTTCCCAGTTTTTCTGCTTTCCTTCTAATCTTGGTTGTGTTGGTTTTGCTTGTGCAAAAACCTTTTAATTAAACCTAATCAAAATTATCCATTTTACACTTTGTAATTCCCTCACTCTCTTTCTTGTTTGGTTATAAATTCTTCCCTTCTTCATCGATCGGACAGGTAGATTATTCTTTGCTTTCCTAGTTTACTTACGGTATCACCCATTTTGATCTTATCTTGGTATACAGTGTGAGATGCTGGTCTGTACTTCGTTTCTGCCATACTATTTTCCAGTTTTTCCAGTAGTTTTTGTCAAATAATTAGTTCTTATCTCAAAAAATTGGGGTCTTTGGGCTTATCAGACACTGATTTACTGTGATCATTTACTGCTGACCGACTGTGACCTAAGCTAGTCTACTGACCCGTCGCTATTTCTCAGCCAGGGCTAGAACGTCTTGGTGACGACTGCTTTATAGCACAGCTCGAGGTCCTTCACATTGTTTTCATTAATTCTCTTGATATTATTGAGCTTGTGTTCTTCCAGATGAATTTTATTCCCACTAGTTCAATAAAATAATTTTTTGTTAGTTTGAATGGTATGGCACTGAAGAAGTTAATTAATTTAGGCAGAATTGTAATCTTGATTGTATTGACTTAGCAATTAATATTTTTCTGATGGTGTAGCTCTGACTTTATTTATATAAAAAACGTTTTGTAATTGTGTTCACATACTTTCTGGGTTTGTCTTAGCATGTAGACTCCCAAGTATTTGATACTACCTACAGTTATTTTAAGTGGAATTTTTCTTTCCATCTCTTGCTGCTGAATTTTGTTGGTAATATGTAGAAATACTGATGATTTATGGGGGTTTATTTTATATCCCACAACTTTGCTAAAGTTGTTAATTAATTCAACTAATTTTTTAGTTGTTTCTCTAGGATTCTTTCAGTATACCATCATATAATCTGGAAAGAGTGATAGTTTTATTTCCTTATTGTCAATTATAATTCCTTCCATTTATTTTTTTCCTCTTATTGTTATAGCTAACAGTTTGAATACAACATTAAATAACAGAGGTGATAATGGGCATCCTTGCTTCAGCTTTGATCTTATTAGGAAGGCTTCTAGCTTATCCCCATTACAAATAGTATTTGCTGATGATTTTAGATAAATACTACTTATTATTTTAAGGTTATTACTTATTACTATGTTCTCTAGTGTTTTTAATAGGAATGGATGTCGTATTTTGTCAAAAAAATTTTCTGCTTCTATTGAGATAGTCATATGATTTCTATTGGCTTTGTTGTTGATATAATAAATTACGCTGATAGTTTTCCTAATATTGAGCCAGTCCTGTATTCCTGTTATAAATCCACCTGGTCATAGTGTATGATTTTTTGTTACATATTTTTGTAATCTCCTTGCTAGTATTTTATTAATTTATTTTTTGCATCAATGTTCACTAGGGAAATTGGTCCATAGTTTTCTTTCTCTATTTTGACTTTTCTTGGTTTTGATATCAGCACCATATTTTGTCATAAAAGGAATTTGATAGGACTCCTTCTTAATGTTTCTCCAAATAATATATACTAGTATTGCTTTTTCTGAGATCACGATTGCTACCCCTGCTTTTTTTTAAAATTTCAGGTGAAGCATAATGTATTCTGCTCCAGTCCCTTGCCTTTGTTCTGTGTGTGTCTCTGCTTCAAATGTATTTTTTATAGGTTAATTTTCAAACATGTTAATTTTTTTTAAAACAACATACAGGGGGTGGAGCCAAGATGGCCGCGTAGGAGCAGCAACATATCGCAGCTCTCACATAGCCACCCCAAAATACCCATAAAATATGACTCTAAACTAATTCTAGAACTCCAAAATGCACACAAATATGCTTTCCAATAAAGTCGGCTCGGCTACAAGGAACCACATCAGCAGTGCAAACTGAAACCAACCTGGCCTGAAGCTGTGGCTGTGTCCCGGGGGCGGCTGGACAAGAGGAGCTGAGCCCTGGCTGGAGCTTTGGGTGAGCGGGTTGGTGGCAGCTGCCGCAGTATCGAGAACTAGGTCAGTGGGACTTGCGAGGTTGTGGGAGAAAAGCAGTCTGGCCAAACTGCCTCCAGGGCTAGGAAGCAGAAAGAGGAGGTCCTGCACCTGTCTCTGCATTGAGGCTTCAGAGCTCCCGGCCTGCAGACTGCAGGGGAACCAAGTGATCGTTCAGAGGCCAAGTGCTCTAGCATTGAGCAGCCTGGATCCGGATCACAGTCTTGGGCTTTGGTCCTGTGGTTCTTTTATCTTCAGTGAGCTGGAAGTGCGGGAGGGACCTAACAACCTCCTAAGAGCTCTGGCAGCTGGGAGGACCCCAGTGATTTGGGACAGAGCTTTCCCCTCTAGAAGCAGAGCTCCACAGAGATTAAAAAAAAAATCACAGACTGACCAACCATGAATAAGAATAAGCACAAGAAGCAAAGTAAGAACAGCAACCAAACCCTAGATTCCTTCTTTGGGGAAAAGAAGGACCAAGGCAGAGAGCTGCAGGAGGACAGCACAGCCAGAGCTCCCCCACCAGAAGTTTCCAATAAACATGAAGATTGCCTTAAAGCTAGAGATCAGCTAAAGAAGGATTTTGAAAACCAAATGAGAGAAGTGGAAGAAAAATT
>CM053580.1:627249-687318 GCA_028627135.1 Pseudochirops cupreus | reverse complement strand
TATATCTATCTATCTATATATATATCTATATATATATATACAATTATTATTATTATTATTATTAACTACATCCAACTGGAACTTGAGATACACAGGCACTGCAGTTGGGAGATCCATCCTGCCCTACCGAAAAGTCAGAGGGGTGAGGGGGGAAGACATAGGAGAGAATAGAATGGGGGAGGGGGATACACTGGGATGGCTGTTTTGGGGTGGTAGGTAGGGGAAAGATGGGGAGAAAATTTGTAACTCAAAATTTCATGGAAATGAATGATGTAAACAAAAATAAAAATAAAAACTTAATTAAAAAATTAAAATAAAAAATAAAAAATAATTTAAAAAAAGTAAAAGAAAAAAAGAAAAAAAATAAAACAACATACAGCATGATTCTGGTTTTTAATCCACTCTGCTTTCTACTTCCATTTTGTGGGTGCGTTCATTCCATTTACAGTTGTGATTATTAGCTGTGTGTTTCCTTCCTTCCTACCTTCCCATTTATGCTTCCTCCTCCTTTCACCCTGTCGCTCCTCACCTGTGTTTCGCCTCTGACCACTGCCTCCTTCAATTTGCCCTCCCTTCTATCAGTCTCCCCCTCTTTTATTGTCCTCCTCCCCTCCTATTTCTTTATAGGGTAAGATAGATTTCTACACCCAGCTGAGTATGTATGTTCTTTCTCCTTTGAGCCAAATCCAATGAGAATAAGGTTCAAGCAATGCTTACCCCCCCCTTTTTTTCCCTCCACTCTAATGGGTCTTTCATACCTCTTCATGTGAGATAATTTCTACCTCTCCCTTCCCTCTTCTTCCAATGCAATCCTCTTTCTCACTCCTTAATTTTTTTATCATCCAGTCAAAGTCAACTTATATCCACATCCTCTGTCTACATATAATCCTTCAAACTGCCTTTATAGTGATACAATTCTTTAGAGTTACAAGTTTTATTTTCCCATGTAAGGATGTAAACAGGTTAACCTTATTGAGAAACTTGTTTTTTCTCTTTCTTGTTTACATTTTTATGCTTGAATCCAGTATTTTAAAATCAATTTTTCTATTCAGTTCTTGGCTTTGAAATGCTTAAAACTCCTTGATTTCATTAAATACTCATTTTTCCCCTTGAGAGATTACTTCAGCTTTGCTGGGTAGGTGGTTTTTGGCTATAATCCTAGCTCCTTTGTCTTCTCACAGATGGCCTGCCATGCTGGGGCCAAGGGTCTCTCTCTGGTTTACCTGAACGCCACCTTCAGTGGGCTGCACTCACCCTTTTCTTCAGGAGACAGACCTTTCCCACAAATCTTCTAGGCTGTCGTGGGCTGGTCAATTACTTCGCCCTGTCCTTTTGTGGGAATTTGTTCTGAGGTGATATTTAACATTATTTGGAGGGAAATTTGGAAGAGGTCTGGTAAGTTTCTGCTTTTTCTCCACCGTCTTGGCTCTACCTCCTCAAATGATTCTTAAGCCTTTCCCCTTGATATGCTTTCCAGGTCAGTTGCTTTTGCTATGAAATACTTTATATTTTCTTCTATTTTTTTCAGTCATTTGATTTGTTTTTAATATTTTTTTTGTTATCTCATGGAGTCATCAACTTCTATCTGGTCCATTCAAATTTCCAGGGAGTTGTTGCTTGGACAAGGTTTTGTACCTCTTTTAATTATTTCTTTAAATTTCATTTTTCTTTTCAATTCCAAATTCTCTGCTTCTTCCCATTCCTTCCTTCCATTCTAGGCAAGAAATAGGATGCCCATTATATATATGAAGGAATGCAAAATATATTTCTGCATTAGCCTTGTTATGGGGCAAGGGGGAAGCAAGAAAAGTAAAGAAGAAAAAAAATATGCTATAATCTGTACTCTGGATCCATCCGTTCTGTCTCTGGTGGTGGATAACATTTTTCATCTTTTGCCCTTTGGAACTATCTGGGATCGATGAGGCTAGCTAAGTCTTTCACAGTTGATTATCTTTATAATATTGCTGTTACTATGTACATTGTTCTCCTGGTTCTGCTTACTTCACTTAGCATCAGTTCATATAAGTATTCTCATGTTTTTGTGAAATTATACCCTTTATTTATTATACCCAATATTATTTCATCACATTCATATGCTATACCTTATTCAGTCATTCTCCCAATTGAATTCTTTAAGTTTCCAATTCTTTGTCATCACAAAAAGCTTCTATATATTATTGTCCATATGGGTCTTACTTCTTTTTTGTTGATCTCTTTGGGATACAGCCCTAGCAGTACTATTGCTGGATCAAAGGAAATGGGCAATTTCATAGTCCTTTGGGCATAGTTCCAAATTGTTCCCAGAGTGGTTGGACTATTTCACATCTCCACCAAGAGTGGATTAATGTACCTATTTTCTCATGTCCCCTTCCAGCATTTGTTAGTTTTTCTTTTCTGCTACCTTAGGTAATCTGATAGGTTTGAGCTATTTTCGTTTTAATTTCTCTATTAGTAATCTAAAGCATTTTTCATATGACTATAAATAACTTTGATTTTTTCCTCTTAAAACTGCCTATTCACATCCTTTGACCATTTATCAGCTGTGGAATGACTTTTATTTTTTATAATTTTGGCTCACTTGCCATTTCCCAATTGAAAAATGGTGAAAAGGTATGAACCGGCAGTTTTCATCAGTTGGGGAATGGCTGAGCAAGTTGTACATGATTATGATGGAATTGTGTTATAAAAAAATGAGTGGAGAGATAGATTCAGAAATCCTGGGAAGATTTGAGTGAATTTATTCAGAGTGAAGTAAGAACAACCAGGAGAACATTGTGCCCAATAACAGCAATATTGTAATTGCTATAATATTGTAAAAGATTGAGCTAGTCTGATCAATATCATGAGCCCAACAATTTCAAAGGCTCTTGATAAAAAATGCTATCCACTTCCAGAGAGAGAACTGATGAACTCTAAGTGAAGATTGAAGCATTTTTTTTTTTGCTTTACTTTTTTTTTTGGCTAATATGGAAGTACATTTTACATGACTTCACATGTGTAATGGGTATCATATTGCTTGCCTTCTCAGTAGGTGGGGTAGAGACTGGAGAAAAGGCGAAGATTTGGAACTCAAAATTAAAAAAAAAAGTTGAAAATTTGGTTCAGTTCCCTAAATATTTGAAAAATGAGACCTTTATCAAAGAAACTTGTAAAATTGTTTTTTTTCCCAGTTTTTTGCTTCCCTTCTAATCTTGGCTGCATTGGTGTTGTCTGCAAAACCTTTTTAATTTGATGTAATCAACATTATCCATTTTATACCCCACAATACTCTCTCTTATTTGTTCATAAATTCTTCTCTTATTCATAAATCTGACATGTAAAATATTCTATGCTTTCCTAATTTGCTTATCACTCTTTGTGTCTGAACCATGTAAACCCATTTAGATCTTATCTTACTATATGGTGTCAAATGTTGGTTTATGCCTAGTTTATGCCAGACTGCTCTCTAATTTTCTAGTAGTTTTGGTCAAATAGTGAGTTCTTGCCCCAAAACCTGGAGTTTATCAAACACTGGGTTATTGTGCTCATTTGCTTCCACACATTATGTATTCAATCTATTCCATTTTTAACCACTCTGTTATTAAATATCAAATTGTTTGGATGATTACTGCTTTGTGATATAGCTCGAGATCTGGTATTGCTAGATTCCTTTGTTCCCTTTTTTTTCATCACTTGCCTCAATATGAATTTTGTCATCTTTTTTAGCTCTATAAAGTAACTCTTTGGTAGTTTGATTGGGATGGCTCTGAATAAGAAAATTAATTCAGGGACTATTGTCATTTTAATTATACTGAGTCCGTATGTTGTTGTTTAGTCATTTTTCAGTTGCATCCAAATCTTTATGACCCCATTTGGGGTCTTCTTGGCAAAGATTCTGAAGTGATTTGCCATTTCCTTCTCTGGCTCATTTTACAGATGTAAAATTGAGGCAAACAGACTTTAGTGACTTACCCAGGGTCACATAGCCAGTAAGTGTTTGGGACCAGATTTGAACTCATGAGTATGAGTCCTCTTGATTCCAAGTCCAGTGCTCCATCCACTGCTTCACCTAGCTGCCGTTGTCTATGGCACCTTTTAGCAAAATGTAATTTCCCTAATTATCTCTATTAGGTTTATCTTTACTTTTGCTTTGTCTATAATCATGTTTTCTACCTCTGCCTTTTTAAACTTTGACTGAAGCACAACAGATTCTGCTCTAGCCGCTTGTTTGAACTGTGTGTCTCTTGTAAACAACATTTTTGTTGAATTCTGGTTTCTTATCCATTCTGCTATCTGCTTCTGTTTTATGGGCAAATTTATCCGATTCACATTCATAGTTATGACTGATAACTATGAATTTCCCTCCATTCTAGTCTCTTCTTTTTGTCCTTTGCTTTTTTGCCCTATCTTCTCAAGAGCCTGTTTTGCTTGTGACCACTGTCTTCCTTAATCTACCTTTTCTCTTATCTCTCCCTTATCTCTCCTTCCTTTCTCAGCCTCTTCCCCTCGGGTAAGAATACTTTTCCCCATTCTTCCTCTCCCTCCTCCCTCCTCCCAGTGCATCCCTCTTTCTCACCCTTCCATCCTTCTTTTGAGATGATCCCAACAAAATAGACTCACACTCATGCCCTCTAAGTAAACTACTCCAAGTGCCTTGATAATACAGTTCTTAGGGATTACATGCATTATCTTCCAATATAGGAATATAGACAGTTTAACCTTATTTAGTCCCTTATGATTTTTCACTCATTTTGTTGCTCAGTTGTTTTTTAGTCGTGTCTGATTTTTTGTGCCATATTCACATTCTTATGCTTCTCCCTTTTTTTTTGAGGGGGTGAAGGTAAGGCAGTTGGGGTTAAGTGACTTGTCCAAGGTCACACAGCTAGTAAGTGCCAAGTGTCTGAGGCAGATTTGAACCTTCTTATGCTTCTCTTGAGTCTTGTGTTTGAATGTCAACTTTTCTTTAGCCCTGGTCTTTTCATCAAGAATTCTTGAAAGTCTGACAAAATACAATACCCATTCCAATTAAAAACATTAGAGAACATAAGAACAAATGGAGTTTTTCTTAAAGTGGTAAGTAGTATTTATCTCAAATTATCAGCAAGCATTATCTGTAATAGAGATAAGCTAGAAGCCTTCCCAATAAGATCAGGAGTGAAGCAAGAATGCCCACTATCACCACTCTTATTCAATATTGTACCAGAAATGATAGCTATAGCAATAAGAGAAGAAAAAGAAATGGGAGGAATTAGAATAGGGAACAAGGACACAAAACTATCACTCTTTCCAGATGATATGATGGTATACTTAGAGAATCCTAGAGAATCAACTAAAAATTAGTTGAATTAATTAACAACTTTAGCAAAGTTGTAGGATACAAAATAAACCATCATAAATCATTATTTCTATATATTACCAACAAAGTCCATCAGGAAGAGATGGAAAGAGAAATTCCATTTAAAATAACTGTAGACAATATAAAATATTTGGGAGTCCACCTGCCAATACAAACCCAGGAACTATATGAACAGTATTACAAAACACTTTTCACACAAAGACAGATGCAAACAATTGGAAAAATATTAATTGCACATGGATAGGTTGAGTAAATATAATAAAAACAACAATTGCATCTAAATTAATCCATTTATTCAGTTCCGAACCAGAAAACATAACAAAGGCGAGCAATTTAATGTAGATCATAACGTGTAGTCGTTGAAAACGTGCTTCCGTTTTAGCCGCGCTGCAAGAGAAAACGCAGAGGCCGCTTTCCCCACCCAAACCCCAACCAGCAGCACAGACGGACTCTTTCTCCTGCACGCAGGTGCCCCGCGTTCTTCTCTGGAGGGCTGGCATTTTTTCACCTCTGGCAGGTACAAGATGAGATGATTAAGGAAACAAAGACTCAATATTCCCAGCGTCTCGATGCACGAAGCCGTGCGTTCTAATTGCCCAACAAATCGGGAGCAGGCCTCCTGAGCTTATGCCTGCACCCCAATACAGGGACAGACAGACTTTGACACATTAAAAGCAGTTAACCCAATGGGGCCAAATAATTACAAGGAAGCAATACAACATTAGGTAATCTGATTCCTAGCTGGATGAAAGATTAGGGGCTCTCCAAGTTGGGAGGGGGGAGTGAACAGAGGTAATTCCCTGAAATCAGAAAAGGAGGTGTCCCACTCCCCAAAGCGTCTATAAACAAATCAAAGGAACATGAAAACAACTGATCAGTACAGACCAGTTTTCAGATAAGGCATATGGATTACTTGAAATGTATAATTGTGATAAAAGACCTAGCATCAATCTTTGGATCTGACCAGGTTCTGGTCCAACCAAAGTCCTTGGTTAAGGGTCTCTAAACAGTATGGAGGGGTCCAGCTTCCCAGCCATGCAGGTTAGGTTCAAACAATGCAATAAGGTTTTCTCTTAATTCCCATAATTGAATCATTTTCTCAGAGGTTGGAAGTTGGGGTAGACCCACAATTGAATAGAAAGGGGCCTGAGCTAGCTTCAGAATTGAGTCACAAGATGGAGTTGGTAGGGTCACACAATGCCCACAATTACCCTTTTGCTACCCTAATTCCCTCAGTGCCTTCAATTTTCCCTCTTTTGATTTATGGGGGAATGGGCAGCCCCTATGGATCACTTCTCTATAAGCCAAAACTATAGTTTTTTTTGTATAATCATAATCAGAATTACATAAATCAGGTTATAGATCGAACTATTTAGAAGGCTCCCAATGGATTAATTTTGAGAAGAGAGACTTACATGTCACCAAGGTAAGCAAGAACCCTTAAACAGAGACACAAACGCCATGAAACAAAAGGGCAAAACAATACAGTAAAGATAATCACTGACTGACACCAACTCTCCCTGTAGCCCAGTGACCCCCCCCCCCCCCAGACCCATTTAGTCAGTGCATTTCAGGTGCCTGTGTTGGGGTCAAGATAAAGCATGCCCCCTGCAGGTGATGAGACTGGTTCGCGCTCAGAGGCGCCACCACAGGTTGGGCACAAGGAGTCCACATCCACGTGAACACCTGGCATGGAGATGCCCCTGAACTTGCACATCTCATGTTTCTTTTGAACTTCAGTTCTGCTTCATGTGTGGAGCACAGCACCTTCTTTGATGTGAGCATGCCATGCAGGGTGGTCCTTTCCACTGTTTGCTGTGCGTCACAATCAGTTCCAAAGTTCTCATATTCCATGTACTGATGGTGAAAGGAATCATCTTTGCAAAAGTTTTTGTACTTTTTTGTGTGTTTCGACTGCAGGATGGGATTCCCACCTTCTGCAGTAAGCAGGCCAGGGGTTGACTGGGTGGCCCAGACAATTTTTAGGGCACCTTTTCTAGCCCCTTCCTCATACCAGGAAGTGAGAAACTTCACACTTAAGAAGGCTTCTCAGACACCCAGGGGCTACCAAATCCCACTACTGCTTCTAGTGAGAAGATGACCATATGGCCTGGGAGGCATGTATACTGTTGCCACAAGAGTCTGAGATGGGTAAAAATGGTAAAATGGTATGGGTGATGTCTTTTGACTTGTGTATAAACTGGATTTAAGTGAGGCAGAGCCGCATGAAGTTGTTGGCCTCACTCTCTCTTCCAGAGCCATTGGAGTCCACTGGCAGGACAAAAGTAAGGATGACCTTGGCATTTCCGATGTCTGAGCAAGCTCTAAGCACTCTGCCATACCTACTTCAGTTGCCTTCATGGCTGTTGGAACAAAGTGTTCTTGTTTGTCCATCTCACCGAGGGAAGTCATCCCATGTTTGTGGTAAACACCCCTCCCCCCCAACTCAGAGAGGGGATTGAAACCCGTTGATAATATGGCTCATTGATAATTTGGCTCATCTGCCAAGGTGGTTTACCAGGGAGTGGTTGCTGAGCATGCTACAGCTTCTTAGAACCAAAGGTGAGAATTGACTGGCAGGAAGACATCAAAGGTGGAAAGCAGCCCTGAAAAGGGCTTAGCCACCGCCACACCAGATGTTCTAGTCTTCTTTGAACACCCCTATGCCCCAACGCCCCATTAGCCGTTAGTCATCTGGTCCTTGGACATCTTTTCTTGGGCATTCTGGAATAGGCATCATTCTCAGGACAGCTTACTGTCCTAAATCCCTCAGTTCCCTCACATCATAATTTCTGCAAAACTGTAGATCATTGTTTTGCTGAGAATAGCTAAAACTTTCACAGTTGATCATTGTAAAATATTGCTATTACTGTGTACAATGTTCTTCTGTTTCTGCTCACTTTACTTTGCATCAGTTCCTGTAAGTCTTCTGAAGTTTATCTGAAAGCATGCTGCTTGTCATTTCTTATAGTACAATGGTATTCCATCACAGTCATAGACCACAACTTGTTCAGCCATTCAGCACCTCCTCAATTTCCAGTTCTTGGCCACCACAAAAGGAGCTGCTATAAATATTTTTGTACATGTAATTTATTTTCTTTCAATCTCTTTGGGATATA
The DNA here is from genome assembly GCA_028627135.1 of Pseudochirops cupreus. NCBI lineage: Eukaryota > Metazoa > Chordata > Mammalia > Diprotodontia > Pseudocheiridae > Pseudochirops > Pseudochirops cupreus. The sequence continues at coordinate 678,864 of CM053580.1, read as the reverse complement.
GACCCGTGCTCCTGTTTGATCATAGGGTATGCATTGTTTTATAACCTTTTTCCTGGAATGGTTGGACCAGCTCACAGCTCCACCAACAATGCATCAGTGTCTATTTTTCCACATCCCCTCCAGTATTTGTTATTTTCCTTTTCTTACATATTAGCCAATCTGACAGGTGTGAGGCAATGCTTGAATTGTTTTAATTTGCATTTATCTTATCAAAAGTGATTTAGAGCATTTTTTCACATGACTTTAGCTTTGGTTTCTTCTTCTGAAAACCACCTGTTCATATCTTTTGACCATTTATCAATTGAGAAATTATAGTTTGATCAATTTGACTCATTTCTCTATGTATTTGAGAAATGAGACATTTACCAGAGAAACTTGCAATAAAAACTTCCCCCCAGTTTACATTGATTTTGTTTGTGTAAAACCTTTTTAATTTGATGGAATCAAAATTATCCATTTTACATCCTCAAATGCTCCCTATCTCTCTTTGGTCATAAATTGTTTCCTATTTATAAATCTCACAGGTAAAATATTCCATGCTCCCCTAGTTTGCCTGTATCACCCTCCGTGTCTAAGTCATGGATCCATTTTGACCTTATCTCAGTATATGGTGTGAGATGTCGCTTTATGCCTAGTTTCTGGTTTCTGCCAGACTGCTTTCCCAGCAGTTCTTGTCAAAGAGTGATTTCTTGTCTCCAAAGCTTAGATCTCTGGGTTTGTCAAACACTAGATTACTGTGGTCCTTTGCTACTGTCCATTGCACACGTAATCTGTCCCATTGATCCACCTCTCTATTTCTCAGCCAGTACCGGATTGTTCTGATCGTTACTGTTCTTTAATACAGTTTGAGATCTGGTGTTGCTGAGCCATCTTCTTCTATATTTTTTTCATTGATTCACTTGATATTCTTGACCTCTTGTTCTTCCAGATGAATTTTGTTATTTTCCTAGCTCCATAGAATAATTTTTTGGTAATTAAACTGGGTATCTCTCTGAATAAGTAGATTAATTGGGGCAAATTGTCATCTTTGTTTTATTGACTCAGCCTTGTTTAGATCTGATTTTATTTGTGTGAAAAGTGTTTTGCAGTTGTGTTCATATAGTTCCTAGATTTGTTTTGTCAGGTAATCCCCCAAGTATTTCATATTGTCTTTAGCTAATTTAAATGGAATATCTTTCTATCTCTTCCTGCTGAACTTTGTTGGTAATATGTAGGAATGCTGATGATTTACATGAGTTTATTTTATATCCTGAAACTTTGTTAAATTTTTTGTTATTTCAACTAGTTTTTTAGTTGATTGTCTAAGTAACCATCATATCATTTGCAAAGAGAAATAGTCTTGTTTCCTATTCAAATCCCTTCAAATTATTTTTCTTTCTTATTGCTATAGATAGCATTTCTAGTACAATAATGAATAATAGTAGTGATAAAGGGCATCCTTGCTTCACCCCTGATCTTATTGGGAAGGTTTTTTTTAGCTTATTCTCATTACAGATAATGTGTACTACTGTTATTAGATAGATACAACTATTGCTTTTAGGAAAACTCTCTTTATTCCTATGCTCTCTAGTGATTTTAACAGGAATGGATGTTGTATTTTGTCAAAAGTTTTTTCTGCATACATTGAAATAATCATATGACTTTTGTTGGTTTTGTTATTGATGTGGTCAATTATGTTAATAGTTTTCCTAATATGGAACCAGCCCTGCATGCCTATTAAAAACCTACCTGTTCATAGTGTATGATCTTTGTGATAGAGTTCTGTAATCTCCTTGCCAGTATTTTATTTAAATTTTTTGCATCAACATTCATTAGAGAAATTGGTCTATAGTTTTCATTCTCTGTTTTGGCTCTTCCTGGTTTAGATCTCAGCACCATATTTGTGTCAGAAAGAAATTTGGTAGGACTCCTTCTTTGCCTGTTTTTCCAAATAGTTTATATAGTGTTGGAATGAATTGTTCTTTAAATGTTGGTAGAAGTCACTTGTGAATCTATCTCATTCTGGGGATTTTTAATTAAGGAACTCTTTATGGATTGTTCATATTTTTTTCTAAGATAGGATTATTTAAGTATCCTATTTTCTCTTTTGCTAATATAGGCAATTTCTACTTTTATAAATATTCAGTGGGACAGTGAGGTGGTACAGTAGATAGAGTGCCAGACCTGGAGTCAGGAAGACCTGAATTCAAATCCGGTTTTAGACACTTACTAGTTATGTTTCCCTGGGCAAGTCAAATAACCTTTTTTTGCCTCAGTTTGCCCATTTGTAATATGAGCTGGAGAAGAAAATGGCAAGCCACTCCAGGATCTTTACAAAGAAAACCCCAAATGAGGTCCCAAAGATTCAGACACAATTGAAATGACTCAACAGCACCAAATACTTACCCATTTCACTTAGATTGTCAGATTTATTGACATTTAATTATGTCAAAGAACTCATAAGAATCACTTTAATTTCACCTTCACTGGTGGTGAATTCGCCTTTTTCATTTTTAATACTTGTACTTTGGTTTTCTTCTTTTTTTTTTAAATCAAATTAGCCACTGACTTTATTGGTTTTTTTTTTTTTTCATAACACCAGCTCCTAGCTTTGTTAGTTAAATGTTTTTCTTACTTTCAATTTTATTGATCTCTCCTTTGATGTTCAGGATTTCCAATCTGACGTTTTATTGGAGGTTTTTAATTTGTTCTTTTTCTAGTTTTTTTAGTTGCATGCTCAATTCATTGGTCTGCTCTTTCTCCATTTTATTTATGTAAACATTTAGATAATATAAAGTTCCCTTAAGTATGGCTTTTGCTGCATTACATCCATTTTGGTATGTTGTCTCATTGTTTTCATTCCGTTTAATGAAGTTATTCGTTGTTCCTATGATTTGTTCTTTGATCCATTTATTCTTTAGGATTAGATTCTTTTCCAATTAATTTTTCATGTTTCCATGTCCTTTATTAAATGTAATTTTTATTGCATTATGTTCTTAAAAAGGACACATTTAATACTTTTGCTTTTCTGCACTTGGTTGTGAGGTTTTTATGCCCAAATACCTGGTCAATTTTTGTGAAGGTGGCAGGTACAGCTGAGAAAAAGGTATATTCCTTTCTTTTCTCATTCAGTTTTCTCTGATGGTCTATCATATCTAACTTTTCAAAAATTCTACCTGCTTAACTTCTTTTTTATTTATTTTATGGGTAGATCTATCTAGTTCTTAGAGGGAAAAGTTGAGATCCCCTTCTAGTATAGTTTTACTGTCTATTTTCCACTCTAATTCATTTAACTTTTCCTTTAAGAATTTGAGTGCTATGCTATTAGGTCCATACATGTTTAGTACTGATATTACTTCATTGTCTATGGTATCTTTTAGAAAAATATAGTTTCCTTCTTTATCTCTTTTAATTAGGTCTATTTTTGCTTCAGCTGAAGCATAATAGATTCTCTTTCAGTCCCTTATTTTTACTCTGTGTATCTCTCCATTTCAAGTGTGTTTCTTGTAAAAAAATATATATATATGTGTGTGTATATATATATATATGTGTGTGTGTGTGTGTATATATATATATATATATATAGTTAGATTCTGGTTTTTATCCCTTCTGTTATCTGCTTCCCTTTGTGGGTGAGTTTATCCCATTTACATTCACAGTTATGATTATGAATATCCTGTTTCCCCCTATTTAGCATTCTTTCTCTCTCTCTTTTTACCCTGTCCTTCCTCAGATTTCTGTTTTGCTTCTGATCACTACTTCCTTTAATCCATCCTTCCTTCTACCAACTCTCTTCCCCTTCTTTTGTAACTTTTCTCTCCTTCCCTGTAGGGTAAGATAGATTTCCATAGCCAAATGAGTGTTCATGTTGTTCCCTCTTTGAGAGAGTAACAATTCTAAATGAGAGTAAGGTTCAAGTGTTGTCCACCACCCTTCCCCCATTGTCTTCTCTATTTTCGTGCCTCTTTTACGTGAGATAATTTCCCCGATTTTCCTTCCCCATTCTCCCAGTGTATCCCTCTTTCCCACCCCTTAATTTTAATTTTTTGAAAAAAACCCAACATTGACATTTCACACCTGTGCTTTCTGTCTAAGTATACTCCTTCTAACTGCTGTAATAATGACAAAATTCTTGGGAGTTACAATTACAGTTTCAATTACAATCTTCCCATATAGGAATGCAAACATTTTAACCTCATTGATTTTGCTTTTATGTTTGACTTTGTATACTTCTCCTGAGTATTGTATTTGAAAGTCAAATTTTCTGTTCATCTCTTGGCTTTTAATCACAAATGCTTAAAAGTTCCTGATTTCATTAAATACTCATTATTTTCTTCAATGAACTTTTGTACCACTTTTTCTATCAGGCCAATTCTGTTTTTAAGGTGTTATTTTCTTCAGTGTTTTTTGTGCCTCTTTTACCAAGCTGTTGACCTTTCATAATTTTCTTGCATCACTCTCATTACTTTTCCCTAATTTTTCCTTTACCTCTATTCAATTTTTATAAATCCATTTTGAACTCTTCCAGGAATTCTTTGGGGGGGGGGGGGCCTATGCCTATTCACATTTTTATTTGAGGCTTTACTCGTAGCTGTTTTGATATTATCTTCTGGGGTTTTGTCTTGAGTTCCCCTGTCACCATAGTAACTAGTTATGGTCAGGTTCTTTTATATTCTTTGCTCATTTTCCCCAGCCTATTTATTTCTTGACTTTCAACTTTTTATTAAAGTTGGGCTCTGCTCCTGGCGTGGACATGGCACTGTCCTAAGCTTCAGATCTTTCTTGCTGCTATTTTCAGAGCTAGCTCTGGGGGTCTGTAGATTTGGTAGAGCTCAGTTTAGTGGTTCTCTTCTGGGTCATCTTGGCTCAGCCCCCTACAATTTTTGTTGAGTTGGTTACTCTTAGTTGTAATCCTAGCTCCTTGGCCTTCTGGAATATCATATTCCAAGTTCTCTGGTTCTTTCCTGTGACTGCTAAATCTTGTGTGATCATGACTGTGGCTCCAGTTTTAGTTATTTCTTTCCAACCACTTGCAGCATTTTCTTCTTGATCTGGGAACTCCTGATCTGGTAACTATAACATATCTGGGAGTTTTCATTTGGTGATTTCTTTCAGGAGGTGATCAGTGGATTCTTTCAATTTTTACTTTGCTCTCTGGTTCTAAGGTAACTGGGCCATTTTCCTTTATAATTTCTTGAAATATGATGTCAAGCCTCTTTCTTCTTTTTGGGTTCCAGGTAGACCTATAAATCCTAAATTATGTCTTCATGATCTATTTTCCAGGCCAGTTGTTTTCCTGTGAGATAGCTCACTTTGTCTTCTATTTTTCTTTTGTTTTAAATTTTGATTTATTGTTACTTCATGTCTCAGTTATCTTCCACTCAATTTTGATTTTTAAGTGTTTTCTTGAGTATTTTTTTCTCTTTTACCAAGCTGTAAAATTTCCAATTCTTTCTTCCATAAATCTCATTTATTTTCCAGTTTTTTTTCTCAAGCATTCTAACTGTATTTATTAAAAAAAAATATTTTAACCCTTTTTAAAAAAAACTCTGGCTTTGTCTCTTCCAGGAACTCTGAGTTTGCATCCATGCTGGGTTTTCCTCTGAAGTTTTGCTTGCAGATGCTTTGGAATAATTTTATTCTTTTGTGTTTGTGTTCCTGCCCCATGATAGCTCCTTATGGAAGGATTCCTTTTTTGTTTGCTCATTGTTCCAGGCTTCTTCTTGAGTTTGGATTTGATGTTAGGGTTGAGTTCTGTTATACTTCTGGAAAGTAGGTGTGGGTTGATTATGTTGCTCCTTTCTTGGGGGTATTGAGTATCTTATTCAGGATCTCAGGGACAGACTGTAGATCTACAAGCTTTCTGTGTTCTCCAAGTGTTCTTTCTGATCCAGGGCTATGTTTAATTTCTGGCCCCTTGGTTTATAAGTTCTAGACCTGGACTTGGGTCTGAGCAAGTTGATGCTGCTGGACTCTGCCCCTATAAGCCAGCTTAGAACTCTGCTGGTTCAGAGTGGCAGAACTATAGTTTCTCCTCTGGTCTGAGATTTCTGCCCTGGTCATTCCTCTGTAGGCTGGGCTAGAGTTGGAAATGAGACCCTGCTCTATGCCTGAGCTCTGAGCTATCTATACCTTTGCTCCTGTTGTTAACTTCTTCCTCCCTCCTTTCTCCATATGCAGCCCAGGACCTCTCTACCTGGAATGCACTGTGGGAAAGTCCCTGTTTACTCTGCCCTGGATGTATGACCCAGGACTGGATATTGGGCAACGAAATTGCCAGTGGGCACTCAGCTCAAGATGTCCAAAAGGCAGTTGGAGATGTAAGTTCAGAGGTTAACAGGGAAGTTAGGGCTGGATAAATATATCTGACTGTCATCAACATTGAGATGACCATTGGATCCATGAGAGTAGATGAGAAATAGTATAGAGGGAGAAGAGTTCTGAGAAACACTCATAACTGGCACAGGTGGGGAGAGCTCCTCCCAGATGCTCCACAATTTAAAGAGTTGCTCAGGGCATTTACCTCATGATTTACCACTCCATTACTCTCCTAGTTTTCCCAATTCCCAGAAACTTAAGAGGAATCAGCTGTCTAATGGTCACCTCCTCAGTTTATTTCCCAACCAGCTGAAAGGATTCCGTCAGCCCAACTCCAGAAAGCCTTCCCCTCCCCTCTTGCAGTTCATTTTCTGTATTTTATGCTCCTTTATACATAATCCCTTAAGGGGAAGGAACAGTCTTATGCCTTTCTTTGTATCCCAGGGCTCAGCAGAGTGCCTGATCTATTATTAATAAATGTTGATTGACTCTGAGTCTCATGGTTAGTGGGCATGACCAGGATGAAAATCCAGGAAAGAAGACTGACAAGGAGTGGTCAGCTAAAACTAGGAGAGAGAAGTGTCCTGCAAGCCTCGAGAAGAGACAATGAAGAGAAGAGGGTGACCAGCAGCACCCAAGGCTGCATGAGATCCGGCAACATGTCTGCACTTATTGTCATCTCTGGCTGACTTTTCTGATGCGCATTTCTTGGCTGGGCTCCTACAGGGTTATGACTGTGAATCTGCATTCCCAAAATGATAGCTTTGACATACCCATGATGTGCTCACCATTAGTCATCAGCCAGTGGACAAAGTTAATCAGCACCTAGTGCAGGCATTTAGTAAGATGGAGTAGTAAGAACATGAGCCACAAACGTTCCCCCCAAACTTGGGGTGCGCTCTCCCACTAACAGAGGATCAACGGGAATGATGGGTTTACATTTGTTGTTGTGTCATTTCAATGTCTGACTCTCTGTGACCCCTTTTGGGGTTTTCTTGGCAGAGATTTGAGAGAGGTTGGCCATTTCCTTCTCCAGCTCATTTTACAGATGAGGAAACTGAGGCAAACTTGCCTAGGGTCACATGGCTAATAAGTGTCTGAGGCCAGATTTGTACTCAACAGTGCAACCATGGCATCATGTAGCTGCCACAGGACGTGGCCAATGGCCATTCTGGCTAGGTCCCAAGTTCTCTGATGGGAAAATCCATTTGTCTTTACCATTTGGTGAGGCAGCTGCCTACTTCACCTTTAGGGAGCTGTGATGTCCAACTGGCCAGGTCCAGTCTGGCCCCCAGTGGACAGCCTCTTTTTCTACTCACAGATTGCTGTTTGTCCTTCATTCTCAAGAAGCCCATGACTTCAGGAAGGTGATGCCATGACTTGCAAGTGAATTGGATTGAAGTGAGGGAGGATTTAAGTGATCTACATCTGGCTCCACATATAGATCAGGAAGACTGGAGATGGCCCAGGATGCAGTGGGGATCCTTGGTCTTTGCAAGCTAAATTCATTAACAGGTCTCAGTTTGACTGAGGCAAAGCCTATTCAGTGAATAAGGCTTAAGAAGAAATGAAGCAAAGCATGACCTCTTTGTAAAAACTGATTTGGGAGGGGAAGACCCTCAAAGTTTCTGGCCAAAACAGAAGTAATTGGTTCATTCTGAGCCAATCAGGGCCCAAACAATGACCAAGCAGAGACTCCCTATGTATACAGAGGGGGGAAAAAGAAAGGAGAGGGAAAGGAAGAGAGAGAGGGAGAGGGAGAGGGGAAAGGAAGGAAGGAAGGAAGGAAGGAAGGTAGGTAGAAGTGTTGTCCAACTGACCAGGTTGAGTTTGGCCCCTAGTGGGCAGCTCCTTTTCTTCCTCCCTCCCTTCTTTCCTTCCCTCCCTTCCTCCCTCCCTCCCTTCCTTCCTTCCTCCCTTCCTCCCTTCTTTCCTCCCTCCCTTCCTTTCTTCCACACCCTTAAATGCCAGTGCTCTGCCCAAAGGGAATGCAAATTTTTAATCTCAATCTTTTTTTCTCTTTTTCTCTTCAAGACCAAGTTTAACTCCGCATCACTCTGGCTCTCATAGATTGGCCAATAATAGCTCCCAGGCCAAGCCCTACTTGGTCATTGTTTGGGCCCTGATTGGCTCAGAATGAACGAATTGTTTCTGTTTTGGCCAGAAACTTTGATGGTCTTCCCCTCCCATATCAGTTTTTAAAAGAGGTCATTCTTTGCTTCATTTCTTATTAAACCTTAACTACCGATTAGGTTTTGCCTCAAACTGAGACTTGTTAATGAATTTAGCTTGAAAAGGCCAAGGATCCCCACTGCATCCTGGGCCATCTCCACTGTCATGATCTATATCTGGAGCCAGATGGGGTCAGAGGTGAAAGTGAGGCTGGTGACTTTGCCCGGTCCTGCCTCACTTAAATCCAATCCACTTGCATGTCATGGCATCACTTCCCAATGTCATGGTCCTGCAAAGGCATCAGCAAGTGGCCTTTAGGGAGCTCTCATGCTAGAGAAGTTCTTCCTGCAGCTCAGCATTTCCACCTCTGGCTTGTTCTAGGGCCAGAGAGAGCCGCTCCCTCTGGCTCTTTCGGTTATATGAAGGCTCTTCTCCTGCCTCAAGAATCTTCTCCTAAGTTCCAAATGCTCCCGCCGCTTCAGCCGATTCTCCTACGACTCTAGGCCCTGCATCCTCCAGGTCCCGCTCCCCTGCCCATTTTCCGATTCATCTGTGTTCTTGCTAAGCAGAGAGCTCCAGAACTGAGCACCAATCTCCAAATGGGCTGAGGGCAGGGCACGGGACGAAGAGACTGTCACCTTCGAGTTCCGGACGCTAGTTAGGTCTCCTCACGTCTGTGTGTATAGAAGTTCACGTCCAGCGGAGGGCGTCCGGTGTCTGGGAGAAGAGCTGACCAAGCTCACTAGGGCTTGGAGCTGGGGTGGAGAGGGGGAGTTCCAGTCTGAAAGGAGTGAGCGCATGAGGCCGGGCGAGGAACACAGATAAGTCCACTGGGGCAGAGGCTCAGGGCGCAAGAAAGAGAAGGGTCAGAGGCAGGGAGACATGGGAAGGCAAGGGCAGCACACTAAAGGCCACGGGAAAGCCCGAGGACAGGAGGAAGCAGGCGTCCGTTTGGGCTGGCTCTCTGGGAAAAGGACAGGGCGCAGGCATCAGCGTGGAGCAGAAACAGTGTTCGAGTTCGGCGTCAGGGGAAGAGGACGGTGTGGAGACCCAGGCTGACTCAAAGTGCGCGGGCAGCGAGTTCCCCTTCCCGGTCCGAGGCCTGATGGCCGTTTGTCAGGGTTCGCAGATTGGGTTTTCCGCCCAGGCCCCGTCTAGCTCTGAGTAGGAGAGGTAGGGACCGGGAGTAGGTGGAGGGGGCAGATTTGTCAGGCGGGGACCAAGGGTCTACGCCGGAGCACCTGAGGGTGGGGGCAGACGCAAAGAACTCGGTGAAGGTGCGGGTGAGAGTGTTGGGGCGGGGTGGGGGAGGGGAGCGTTAGCGTCCGTTACTGCTTCTGTGGGACAGCGCGGGAATTCCGGGACAGAAAGTTTGATTGTGCTTCGTGGCATCTGCCGGCCCCCTCCTCGGGCTTTTCTCCCTTCCTACCTCTCCCTGAGTGGGGGTGGGAGCTGAGCTCAGAGGCGGGTCCCTCGGGCCGAGACTCCCACTGGGGGAGAGAGGGTGTTACGGGGTCCGTTCCCTCAGGGACCTGCCCCATAGCCTGGGAGAAGGGGAGGGGTGGCCAAAGCCTCCCAGGGCAGAGGAAGGAGCCCCTCCCCCATTACGCCTCCCGGCGAGGACCAGGTGGGGGGGACGGGGTGGGAGGAACCAAGAGTCGGGGGAGAAAGGGGCCGGACCCGGCAGGAACCGGAGGGAGGGAGTTTCTTCCCCTTCCCCACCCCTGCCCGGGCCCCGGGGCCCCCAGCAGGCTCTACTTAAGGCGGCGGCGCCCGCTGCCTCCTCTCCCCATCCTGGCTCTCTCTCCCCCAACGGAAGATGGCTTCGGCCCTGAGCTGCCTGAAGAAGTTTAGGTCCTTCCTGCTCCTATTCTTGACTCCCTTGCTGCTGCTGCCTCTCATGGTGCTCTCCAAGTCCAAGGTGAAGCTGGGTCGGGAGAAGGGGGGCCGGGCTGGGATAGAACCGCAGTTGGGGCTGAGACAGGGACTAGAGACTGGGCGAGAGGCCGGGGCACCTCAGCGCACGGCAGGTGTATAAATGTTGGCTGCCTGCCGTGGATGGCGCCGTGGTTTGAACCCGGAGCTGGGCCGGGGTTAGGGAGAGAGGAGACACGACTCCTGGCTAGGACAGGGGAGACCAAGGACGGGCAGAGACTGGACTAGGGACAGGGCTCGGGACCGGAGAGAGCCTGGCCAGCGAAGCTTGGGGCCATTAGGAGCCGGAGGCGCGGAGTGGAAGAGCCAGGGGAGAGAGGGCACTGAAGATTCCTTTCACAACGCCTGCATTGCGCACTAGGAGCCTTGGGGGAAAGCCCAGAGCAGCGGCTTGAGGCTCGGGATCGGGATAATGTTTAAACACAAAGGGCCTTGCCCTGCAGCTCTGAACTCCCTGTCCACCACCCCCACCCCAGTGGCAGGAACTAGTGGGGAGCGTTCTGCGAACAGGTTGATTGGTGCTCCCTTCTTCTTGGGGGAGATGCCTCAGATACTGGGGTTCTGGGCTCGGGGGCGGTTTGCCTCCGTACGTCTGGTAGTCTGGCTTTCTCTCCCCTTTCCTTTTCCCTGTCTCTCTCCCCCTTCTCTCTCTGTATCTCTCTTTCTCTCCCTCTTTGTCCCCCCATCCCCTCTCCTCTCTTTTCTCTCTCCCCCCTCCAAGTCTGTTTCTATCTCTTTCTTTCCCCCTTCTCCGTTTTCTCTCCTTCCTCCCCTTCTGTCTCCCCCATCCTTTTTGTCTCTTGCCTCTCTCTCTTTGTTTCTTTGTCTCTCTCCCCTTCTCCCCCTCTGTTTTTGTTTCTTTCTCTCCTCCTTTCCCCTTTTCTAATCTGTCTCTCTCTCGCCGTCTCTCTTTATCTGCTTTTGTCTTTCTCTTTCTCTCCTCTCTGTCTCTTCTCTCCCTCCCTCTCTCTCCTCCGTCTCTTTCTCTTCTGCCTACCTTACCCTCTCCCCTTTCTCTCCTTCCCTCTTTTTCTGTTTCTGTTTCTCCTCTTTCTGTCTCTCCTCTCTCCCCTCGCTTCCTGTTTCTCTCTCTCTCTCTCCCAGGCCCCTCTTCCCCACCCCCACCCCTTTGCTCCCTCTTGCTCACTCTTACTCTTGAGCACCTTGAGCTTCTCTGTGCTGCTGAGCTCGGAGCCTTGCTGCCTGGTCCGAGCCACCTTGGGCCGCTGGACTCCTTCCCCAGGCGCTGCATCGCCCTGGGGATGTAGAGCACTCCTCCCTCTACAATGCCTGGGGTTCCTGAACCTAGCGCTCTCGTATGTCCCCTGGCGGTGGTCCCGGGGAAGGGGAGGAGAGGCGGAGGACCAGCAAAGCCGCCCTCCACAGTCTGAGCTCAGCTTTCCGAGCTTGGCCACGCCCCCGGAGCTGTCCAATCCTGGGGCTCACCAATCCACCTCCTGCCAGGTCTCCCGTCTCTGCCTCCCGGAGATGCCTTCTCTGACCTCCCTCCCCGCAGCTTCCCTCCTCTCTCACCCATTCTTTGACAGGGCCCCAGTGGGGTCCAGGCGCTGTCCTGGATTGATGCCCTGGCACCCCGAGGATCCCAGGAGCGTTGGCTAACCCCAATCGCCCAAAGTTCGGTATCTGTGCGATAACCTGGTTATTACATGCCTGAGGCCAGGGCAAGCCAAGGCAGTGGAGCTCTGCCGCTGAGGCTCAGTGGGCACTGTCACCTCGCCCCCAGCTTTTCCCGAGAGGCATCTCTAGCCCGAGAGTCTTTGTGGTGACCAAGGGTCATGGTTTCTAAATGGGGAGAGCTATAAGGAAAAGGGAAGCTAGCCCCACTCCAGCAGTAGCAGGCTGCTCACGTTGGGGTGGGGCTCCAGAGAATTCTTACCAACACTAACGGGGTCCCCTGTTATAGGAGATCTGTGAGGCTAATGGCAAGTAACTAGCAGCCTAGGCTTCACCAGGATTGTGCATGTGTTCCTTCTAAGTGGGCAGGTGGGGAACCTCTGGAGCCATGGGGCCCCTCCCTCTCCCTGTCCAGACCTCGTGGAGGGGGGAGGGGGCTTGCCCAAGGAGACACCCCCAGCTAGAAGCAGGACAAAAAGGGGAAGCCCAAAGGAGCTGTTCTGGGGCCCTACTGAACCCAGAACAGGAGCTCTTGGGGGTCAGGGACTGACTTGGCTTGGTCTCTGTGTATCTAAGCTGTGAGTGCTTCAGAAATGCTGTGTGAATTGTCCTTAATGACATGACTGGAGGTCCTTTGCCCCTCCTGGCCTCCAGCTGGATGCTCCCCCACTGTCCACTTGGAGGTCTGCCCAGTTGTGTCTCTTTGGCCTCCTGGAATCCCAATCCCCACTTTCTTGGCCTCCTTTTGGATTTCTTTGAAGCTTGGGCTGGTCACCCACACTCCCTCCCCTTGGCTCTGTGCTGGGCCCACCTACATTTCCATCTTCCTCCCCATCCTCTCTGGTGTCCCCAGTGGTACTGTGCTGCAGTCTGGGGCTGCTGTCCCACCTTCACTCCTCTCTGTCTCTCAGTCTTCAAAGACAGGGGAGCTCCGTGCTGCTGTTGCAAAGTCTGGCTTTTGTTTAGGGCCTAGCTGGAACTTGTTGAGAGAGCACAGGAGTTTCCACCTGCAGCCCAGCTGGCTCTATGCAGCCCAATCCATAAACTTTACAAAGCATTGGTGGACCAGGTGTTGGGGCATGAAAGCAAGATGCTGGCCAGCTTCTGCTGCCAGGGATCTTAGGCTCTACTGGGCTGGGGCAGGGAGGGGTAACATGGCCCCACAGGGGAGGGGGCCAGTCCTTTCTTTCATTCCTGCCTCTCCCTGTTCTCTCCCACTTCATCATCTTCCATGATGGCTGGGGATTTCCCCAAGTCACAGACCCAGTCTGCCAGATGCTGTCTTCCTGGATCTGAGGGGGCAACATTCACTTCACTAAACTATTGTCTCTCCAGATAAGTTAATACAAGATCATTTGAAGAGAGAAAGAGAGAAGAGAGAGGGAGAAGAGAGAAGAGAGGCGAGAAGAAAGAGAATATTAACAATCGGGGACTCAGGAAAGGTTTAGATGAGATTAGGAAGGAGAGAGACTGGGAACTGGGCTTCCAGTAGGGAGAAGCTGAGGTGATACAGTCCTGACTGTGAGTGAGAGATTGTTGTACAGGGTAGGGTCTGAGGGAGGGGGAAGATGCAAGGGAAGGCTCTGCTCTTTGGACATGGGAAGAGTAGGATTCTGGAGCAGGACACTCTCACCACACTGGTAGGTTCTGTCCCTGGGATGACTGCCCTTGAGAGATATTCCCAGACACCCACAGATGTGGGCAACCATGCGGCCCACATTCTGGGGATATGCAACTGCAACCCCAGCCCACCTCCAAGCACCCTAGGCAGAGCCCCAGCTGCTGACAGAAGTGGCCTTGGGCTCAGCAGCAGCCTACCTCTCCAAGGCACATCCCCTTTTCATATCCTGGAGTAACTGAAAACCAGACTCCCCATTGTGGGAGGGGCTGTGAGCTCCCTGTCCTTCAGAAGAGAGGCTGGAGGATCACTTGTCCTAGATGTTGGAGTAGGGAATGGTTTTTAGACTCCTGTCCAGTTCTAGGCTGCTGTGCCCAGCTGGGGTCACTGCATCAACCATTCTGACTTCAGGGACCTGAGCAATCAATGTAGGATCATGTCTATATGAGAGGATAGTGGTCAGGGAGGTCTCCATACTCTGAGGGAGGGAAGATGTCTCAGACTTTGACTAGCTGAGTGACCCTGGGCTAGTCCCCTTCAACTTTGGGGCACCACCCCCTTCTTCCTATGTGCAGAAGATTAGTAGTGAGCCCCAGAGCCTGTGGTTGGTGGGGAGAGGAAGGTGCAGGAGGGTGACCAGGCTATGGATGGCAAGAGCTGCTGAGCCCAGTGAGCCAAGCTTTCCCTGTCCCTCACTCTTATTTCATTATACCTGCAGGTCTACTTATGCCCAGTGGGTCCTTGTGTGTACACACGCTCACATGTACGTACGCACCAGCGCCCACAATCGCATACAATCATGCACATGTGAACACAACCACTCGTGTCCTGGCATACATTGTGACAGTCACACATTTGTACACACACACATGTGCACACTCAGTCACACACCCCTCCTCCCCAGGCAGCCACTCCATGGATCTTTCTGCCTCTGTCTCTTTTCCTTGTCTGGCACAGCCTGTCTGCAGGGAGAGCAGTGGGAGGATACCAGGCCTACAGACAGAAATCCCTACCTCAGGGGACCCCAGACTGCTCTGAACTCAGGCAGGGCTGAGACCAGGGTGCCCAATGAGAGGGCATCTAGCTGACATGCTCCATGGGCAGAGCTATATCGTGAGGTCCCTGGGCATGGGAATTATGGAAACCTGGGGACCCCTACCCCCATTCATCCAGGTCTGCCTGCCACAGGGATTGTGTTAAGGAGAGTCTAGCACATTTACCTAATCCTATAATTTGGAAGTAAAATCTTTATACTTGTTAGTTCCAAAGCAGGCCTCCTTTAGGCCCATCTCTCACAAAATGAATGTGACTAATGGTGGCTGCTGGCATCTCAGGTTGTCTCTCCTAGAACTTTCAGCTTCCTTCGAGGTTAAACTGGGACACCACCTCTGGGAAGCCTTCCATGATCTTCACCCCTCCCCAACAGGGTCACCAGGTATCAGGGCTCTCCTCCCCTCCCCACCAAGAGAATGTCAGATCCTTGAAGCCAGCCCTGCTGCCAGCTCCCAGCAGAGTGCTTGGCCCCTAGTAAGTGTGAAGTCAATACTTGTTGAATGCAGGTGCCGTCACCGAGATGGGGCACAGGTCAGCCCAGTCCCTGCTGTGCCCTTGGCTCCCATGTACTTGTCTCATTGCTTTCTCCCCCTTGGAGGATCAGATGATAATTACACAGCCATTTCAGATTCATGATCTGCCTCCCGAGCTGCTCCTCTATTTCCTTCTGCCTGGGTGGTCTGTAGTTCACTCCCATGAAAATAGGACTTCTCTTTTGCTCCCCCCAGATCCTTGCCCAACTGGTCTCCACTGGGCGTCCCTCTTCTGACTCCTGGATTCTATCAGATAATGGTGTCTTTTTAAAACACGATGTTGCTAACCTCCTCCTCTTTCCCTCCCCTCCCTAGCCTATAGATGAATCCTCTTTAAAGGTTTTCCTTCCCAGAGTCATTTCTGGTCACTGGTTTCATGCCATCAAGACTACCCTGAGATAGCTGTGAAGTCTGGCCTTACCCACTCTCTCCAACTGTTGTCTGTGCGTTGGTGGGGATGGGAAAGGGTTGGCTTCTTTCTTAGGTTCAGGAAGGGGGATGGGCCTTAGAGGCCACCTAGTCTGATCTCCTCTTTTTATAGAGGCGGACACTAAGGCCCAGGGACGAAGGGTTACTTGCACCAGATACCACTGCTTTTGATCCTCTGACTCCAGAAGCAGGACTCTTTCTTGTGTGCCGATTTGTTGGCTGCTGGGGGTGCTTCAGAGAAACCAATGAAATTGGAGTCAGGAAGACCTGAGTTTGAATCCTGCCCCAGACCCTTAGTAGCTGTGTGACCCTGGGCAAGTCATTTAACCTCAGTTTGCTTCACTTTCCTCATTCATAAAAAGGTGGTAATGCCAACTTCCAAGGGGGATTGTGAGGATCAAATGAATCTTTCTGAAGTGCTTTGCAAACCTTATTGTGCTCACCAATGTGCCCTATTGTTCTTGTGTGTTTCCTTCCTCTGCCTTTGTTCTTGGTTGTTCACCTTCTCAACTTGGCCACCTGGTGTGGAAGGCACCCAGTGCAGAAGGCACCCAATGCAGAAGGCGCCCAGTGTGGAAGGTGCTGAGATTGGAAAGGTGCCTGATGTGGAAGGTGCCCAGTGTAGAAGGTACCCAGTGTGGAAGGCTCCTGGTGTAGAAGGTGCCCATATTGGGAAGGAGCCTGGTGTGGAAGGTGCCCGGTGTGAAAGGTATCCAGATTGAGAAGGTGCCTGGTGTAAAAGGCACCCAATTTGGAAGGTGCCTGGGGACAGCTCCCCAGAAGAGGGGAGAGGAGGGAGAGCCAGGAGCATTGTCTGATGAGAGCACTCCCTCTTGCCAGTCTGGGCCCTTCATTACCTGGGGAGCCCACCCTTTTCTGGCTCATTTGGGCAATTTGCAGCTCCTCCCAGTGCTAGCTTTTGTTCTGGAGGGCAGGCTTGGCATGTGCACAGCTGGCCTGACCCCACCATGGCTTGTGTTACAGCCAGCCGACTGTGCCTATGTCGTCCTCCTCATGGCTGTGTACTGGTGCACAGAGGTCCTCCCTCTGGCCGTGACATCCCTCCTCCCTGCCTTGCTATTCCCTTTGCTCAAAGTCCTGGACTCCAAGCAGGTAAGCCAACCTGGGGGTCCTGGGGACTTTGGGTAGAGGGACCCTTCCCATTTGGACTCATTACAAGGAGCCTCCAGTCTGTCTGCCTGCTGTACCTTCTCCATTGGCTCCCGTGGGTGGGGGCGGGGCAGTGCTTCCTGAGTCCTACCAGTTTTGGGAACTTACACATCTTTTCCCTGACTAGATACTCAGAAATGGGGCTACCCACACTCATCATTCCTACCTTCTAGATGTTCAAGCTGAGACTCTGACTAGTAGGACTTGTCCAAGGTCATTCAGATGGCAAAGTCAGGCCTTTCACACTTCAATTCCAGGGCTCTTATAGACTCGCTGCTCTCCTGGCAGGTGTCAGCCCTATCTCTGGGCAAGGTATAAGAAGATCAGGAAGGCAGGCAGACAGACACAGGCAGGCAGATAGATTCATAGATAGGAAGACAGATACAGACAACACACCCTCTCTGGGACTGCCTGTTCTCTGCCTTCAGGCTGTGAGCCTGCTTCCTGCCTTTGGCCAACACCCTTGGCCTCAGGTGCACACCACTCTACCTTGTGACCTGGGTCGCTTGGACAGACAGACTCAGACCCACAGACAGGCAGGCAGCCATAGACAGTAAGACAGACAGACTCAGATAAAGACTGAAATAAAAATAGACACAGACAGGTAGACACGCCCACAGACACAGGCGGGCAGACAGACCACAGACACAGGCGGGCAGACACTGAAGTTAATTTCTGCTCATCCTGCAGGTGTGTGTCCAGTACATGAAGGACACAACGATGCTCTTCCTGGGAGGCCTGATTGTGGCTGTGGCTGTGGAGCATTGGAATGTACACAAGAGAATTGCCCTGCGTACCCTCCTCCTGGTTGGCATCTCACCTGCCTTGTACGTGTCCTGCTCTGCTCTTCTACTGTTTCTGAATGACTGTGGGGAGCCCGTAACTTAGCACAGACAGACACATGTGAGAAGAGACTTGACCGAGGCCCCCAAAGGGGCAGAGATGGGCCAAGGGTCCCCAAGGAGGAAGTTGCAGAACAGGGAGCAAAGCTGGAGCAGCTCACCCTGAAACAGGGCTCACCAACTAGACCTGGCAACCAGGAGCCTGAGCCTTCCAAGGATGGGGAACACATTGGGAAAGCTGATAGGGAGGTGGATGGGGATGAGGATGGTCAGCCAGGGAGGGTGGAGCCTTTCCTTGGGTACCCACCTCTCTCCAGTGCCCAGCCTAAGAGGCAGAGCCCATGGTGGGCAGGAAGCTGACTCCCATCCTAAATCCTCCCTGCAGCTTAATGCTGGGCTTCATGTGCATTACGGCCTTCCTGTCCATGTGGATCAGCAACACGGCCACAACCGCCATGATGTTGCCCATCGTCCAAGCCGTGCTAGACCAGCTGAAGGTGACGGGCAAAGACAATACATTTTACCCATCCAGTATAGAGCTCTTGGATAAGGATGAACAAGAGCTACAAGGTGAGCCCTGGTGCCTGGACCAAGGATCAGCCTGGACCGTTTCCAGGCTGGACCCACAGGACCCACTCCTCTTTTACCTTCTCTGACCCTAATCCAGCCCTTTCCATCGGAGAGGCAAGCTTTCCTGCAGGCTCTCCTCTCTGTCCTGCTTGGTCAAGGGGGCAGAATCTGGGCAGCGCCAACCATTCTTTTTGCCAGTAGAAGCAATGGTTGGTGGTGGAGGCTGATTCTCCCACTGAGTCAAGCCAGCTTTGCCACTCATTGTTCTAAGTGAGAGATCAGACCTAGCCTCATCACTGGTTGGATGGCTTCTGTGGTGGGTGCCATTTTTCCCTAGAGCCCCATCCAGCAGTGAGAATGGGCTTCCAAGTCTCAACACACCCTCTCTGAGATTGCCTGTTCTCTGCCTTCAGGCTGTGAGCCTGCTTCCTGCCTTTGGCCGACACCCTTGGCCTCAGGTGCACACCTCTCTACCTTGTGACCTGGGTGGCTTGGATCCTAGCTGTCTTGGCACTGACACTTTCCTTAAAGTATGAATGCTCCCTTCCACTCCCTGAGTCCCCATCAGGTTTGGTGTGTGGAGAAGCCACAGCTCTAGGTGATGGGTGATGTGGCCAGAAGTAGAAGCCTTGGAGGGAAATCATCACATTTTGTAGAGCTTTCTGGCTACTCCTTGCAGTCTATGAGCAGGCTTAGAGACTTGGGAGGGCTTGGCAAAGTTGGTGCCCAAGGTAATTACTGCTGTTTCCTCTCCAGTGAAAAGTGTGGCTCCCCCTGCCAAGGGCACAGAGGTGGCAGCAAGAGAAAGAAACATGTGCAAGGCGTTGACGCTATGTGTGTGCTATGCAGCAAGCATTGGAGGTACAGGAACTCTGACTGGTACTGGACCCAACATTGTGCTGTCAGGGCAGATGAACACGTAAGTTATGCCCTGCCCCACCCCGGGCTCTGTACAAGCTCCAAGGGTGGGCCTTGGGCACAAGGGGATGATTGAGAGGCAGGTGATGGCAGGCTAGCTCTCTCCCTCCTCCCTTCTTGGGGTCCATGCAGCACTAGCAGTCTCAGGAAGGAAAAGCTGCCCCTGACATGTTTTCCTGATGCATCTTGCCCAGACCATGCCCAGTTGGCATCAGGGATCCTCACCTTTCTGTGCCATGCCATTCATTTGCACCAAAATGGTGCTGGGCTGCTGGGGAAAGCAGCATGAGATCATTTGAATTCAAAGACCAGTTAAAGTCTTTCATTTTTTGATATCTTTCCTTCCCTCCCTTCCTCCCCTCCCCCAAGATGGTAAGCAATCTGATAGAGGTTATACCTGTATAGTTCGGTAAAACATTTCCATAGTAGTCATTCTGTACAAAAAGACTCAAAGAAAGAAAGAAAGAAAAAGAAAAGACAGACGGTGAAAAATAGTGCAGTTTGGTCTGTATTCAGACAACACCAGTTCTTCCTCTGGAGGCAGAGAGCGCGTTTTGAGATGAGTCCTTTGAGATTGTCCGGGACCATTGTATTGCTGAGAGTAGCTAAGTCATTCACAATTCTTCGTGGTATAATAGTGCTGTTACTCAGTACAGTGTTCTCCTGGTTCTCATCGCTTCACTCTGCATCAGTTCATGTAAAGTCTTTCTGGGTGTTTCTGAAATCATCCTGCTTGTCATTTCTGTAGTCTAGTCTAGTCTAGTCTAGTCTAGTCTAGTATAGTATAGTATGACCAAGCAGATGGGACCCAAGAGAAGTGCGACAGATCTGGCTGTTCTTGACAAAGCTACATCACCATGATCAGATGACCTACACCTCAACCAAGGTCCCGAGTGGCTCACTGCTGGCCTTGATTGGACCACAGTTGGTTATCTTTGAAAGACAAGCAGAATAGGGGCCCAGAAGAGAGTCAACCCCCTGCTCTCCATAAAGGAGAAGTGAATGGAGTCTCCTAACTGTGACCCACTGAGTTTGACTTGGATATCATATTCAAGCGATGACCGATGAATATGTCCCAAAGGAAGCTGGGCTCTCATTGAACCAGTTGTACAGCACAGGTCACGTGCCAGGCTGACCTCATTTCTTTGGGTTTTGTGTTTGATAGCTGGTCTCTACCAGGCTGGGGAAGACCGTAGTTATAGGTTAATCTTTATTCCACGATGATTTGAGCAAGTCTTAGATTGTTCTTTTGGGCAAGATAGAGAGATGTAGGATGCTGAGCCTGTTGTATGGCCAGATCTGAAGAGAGGTCTTGAACTTAGTCAGAAAGAAGGTGCTAGCATAGTGCCCTAGGTATGTATCAAAGATTTCTATAATGGCAGACATGGAATTCTCATTCAGATTTTTAGATGACAAAAACCTAGGAGAGACAGCTGACAGATTAGATGACACAGGGACAAGATTTTGACAGACTGCTGAAAGTATTAGGTAGAATCAATGAAGATTTTTTTTCTGATTCAGATGTGGGAGTTCATCAATGTCGGGAACTTCCAGTGTGAGAATTGTCTCCCCTGATGTGGCAAGCAGCCTGTAACTCTTCATCTTCTTTTTTTCTTCCTTTTTTTTGGAGGGGGGAAGGTAGGGCAATTGGGGTTAAGTGACTTGCCCAAGGTCACACAGCTAGTTTTGTGTTAAGTGTCTGAGGCTGGATTTGAACTCAGGTCTTCCTGACTCCAGGGCTGATGCTCTATTCACTTCACCACCTAGCCACCCCTTGTAACTCTTCATCTTAGAGAGTCATCTAAAGGATGAACTGGTTCAATGAATTGATCAGGTGTTTTATTTTTTTTTCCTCTTTCTTATTCCTTAAAAAAGTACCTTTTAGGGGAAGCTAGGTGGCACAGTGAATAGAGCACCAATCCTGGGGTCAGGAGGACCTGAGTTCAAATTTTACCTCAGACACTTGACATACTTACTAGCTGTGTGACTTTGGGCAAGTCACTTAACCAATTGCCCTGCCCTCCCTCCTCCAAACCCCTCCCCCCCCCAAAAAAAACAAAACTAAACTAAAAAGTGCCTTTTATTATATTGAATGGCTCTCTAGGAAGGAGAAGGAGAAAGATACTGGAGAAGATCTTGATGATGCAAAAAAGAAAAATCTTCAATAAAAACTTCTTTAGAGCATTATGAGGGCAGTTAGATGGCTCATCGGAGCCTAGAGCTCTGGTCCTCGAGTCAGGAAAACTCATCTGCCTGAGTCCAAATCTGACCTCAGACACTAACTAGCTATGTGACCCTGGGCAATTCATGTTACCTTGTTTGCCTCAATTTCCTCATCTGCAAAATGAGTTTGAAAAGGAAATGGCCAACTGCTCCAGTATCTTTGCCAAAAAAGCCCCGAATAGGGTCACGGAGAGTCAGACTCAACTGAAAGGAAGAGGAGACAGGGAAGCACTTTCCCCTGTCTCCTTTTGTCAGCTGGGCTTATTCTTCAGAACTTCAGAGCATCTATCATCAATTCTGGGTGTTCTTTTCTATTTCTATTGTATAGCTTGTTTTCGAGACTCCACTGACTTCACTCTGCGTCTGTTCATGGAGTTCTTTCCAGCCACTTCTTACAAATATTTTCGGTGTATCTAGGGACCTTCTTTTTCTTAGGGGCTTCCTTGGGTGTATGCCTAGCAGTGGGTCAAAAGATATGGCTATAGAAATAATTACTATGTGACCCTGGTCAAGTCACTTAACCTTGGTCAGCTTCACTTTCCTCATCTGTAAAATGGAGATAATAATCAAACTGACCCCACAGAGATGTTGTGATGACCAAATGAACGAATATGTGTAAAGAGCCATCCAAACCTTTGCAAAGCACTGGAATCCGAGGGGAAGTGACTCCCATCAACAGCGGACAGCTGGACCGATACCAGCGCAGTGAAAGAACCAGAGAATGTCACGGAGAGTGACAACGCTGTCAGGAGAAACAAGTGGGAAGGACTGACCACATGACCACCCCCGTCTCCACTGCCGGAAAGAGGCAGCAGCTCTACTGCTGCAGGAGACAGGAATTTGGGGGCATCTCCACTGGATGGATTCAGTTTGCTTGGCTGGGTGGCTTTGTGGGCATTTTTTTTTACTGGATTAAATCCCGCCCCCCTCCTGGTTTTTAACTGGGAGGATGGGAGATTGGGAGGAAGAGAGGAGGGTTTAGTGATAGTTATGGGAGCACAAAGGCCATGGACACCTTCCTAGACATCCAGAGATGAGAAGGTCAGAGGGAAGCATAACAGGACGACTTTAAAAGCAATGTAGGATTTATTGTTTACCATTCATTTTAGGTAAGTGCTAGGGAAGATAGGGAGATTCACTCTTTTCTAGAGAATCCTCTTCATGTGGCTGGAAGTGCTCCTTTCATTTTTTTGAGGTGGGAGGGATTGAATTCGGAATTAAAGAACAAATACCCACCTCGGTGAGGGTCCCATGGGAGAGAGCTGAGGAAAGGCTGCTCCCCCCCAGCCTCATTGTTTGGCTCTCTTCCCCCCTCCTTTTCCTTCCCTCCTCTTCTCCTTCTCCAGGTTGTTCCCTGACAGCAAAGACGTTGTCAATTTTGCTTCCTGGTTTGGCTTTGCCTTCCCCAATGCGATTCTGATGCTCATCTTTTCTTGGGTCTGGCTCCAGTGTGTGTTCCTGGGCACCAAGTAAGTGGGGGCTGCCCCATGGGGAGGGAAAAGTGAGAACACCACTCAGAATCACCTAGAATAAAAGAAGGGAGGGCACCAGGGAGGCAGGACACCCTACAGCCCCCAGTCTGGAGGTTTGCAATCCTTCTGAGATTTGTGGTGTCCAGTTTCCTCAGGGCCATCCTGGCATCATTTCAGCCTCAGGAAGTAGGACCCCTTTCACTCCTGGGAGTCAGGGGATTGTTATCCTTGCAGCTGTCCTCCTCCCACTTCCTGCAAGCCCCCAGGAGAAGGCAGTTCTGTCCTCCAGGGAGGAGCGGGCTCTGAGGTCATCAGGAATAAGTTTTCCTCAGACCCATGTCACAGGAAATGTCCTCAGTGTAACTAAGGACATTTCTGGATTGCAAGTTTTGGGGAAGGCAGGCAGCACATCTTTGCTTCCCCATGTCTGCCCTCAAGTAGCTGTCTACCTGGAGTGGGAAATGGGGGCCAATGAGGTGACAAGGGGGAGTCCTTCCTGGGGCAGGATGCCTCCTAAAGGCCAGCCATGCCAGCCTCAGACTACCTGCTCCCCGGGCTTTCTGCCAGTCATGGTTCTGAGCATTCGTCCTGGCTGTGACTCGTGTTTTGGTCCCCAAGTTTTAAGAGAAACATGGGCATTGGTGTGGAGAAGACAGAGAAGGAGAAGGCAACATACCTGATGCTGAAGGAGGAGTATCAGAAGCTGGGCCCCCTCTCCTACGCAGAGATCAGCGTGCTCACCAGCTTCCTGCTCCTGATCTTTCTGTGGTTCTTTCGGGATCCTGGCTTCATTCCTGGCTGGCAATCGCTTTACTGGATGGAGAATAAGAAAAAGTAAGGAACTGGGTCTCTTTCCTAGAGTGGCCCCTACCCCAGACTCTGCTCACCCCTTTAGCTCTTTCCATGAGGGGCCCTACCCTTGCTCTGAGCAGCTGCCCTGGCAAGGCCAAAGTAGGGGGAGAGGAGGGGAGAAGCTCCTAGGACTCAGAGATGACTTGAGGGACCTGGGCAGCATCCACCCAGCACTCAAATGAGGAGGGAGACTCAAGCAGGCTTTTCCCCAAGTCTCCCCTTCAGGCAGAGAACTCTTAATTTGTGAAGGAATGGGATGATGGGAGGGGCCAGGATACCAGGCACAGGGAAAGTCTGAGCATTGGCCCAGAGGTGGGATAATTCTGTGTGTTCTCAGGGCAAAAGGATAGCCCATCTGGTCCCAGCAACAGGGAAAATACTCGAATCTGGAAAGGCTGGGTAGCACAAGATACCAAAAAGCCTTGGAGGCCTGGGGCAAAGGGAACTGTCCTTGGCTATGCTCTCGAGAGAGTCACTGGGGATTTTTGAGCCCAGGAGTGACAAGACCAGCCCTATGCATAAGGAAGGAAGATTATTTTAGCAATGGTGTGCATGGCAGTTTGTACCAGAGAAGACTGAAGGTGAAAAGACCTGTAGGGAGGGTCTTACAATAGTCATAGTCAGAGCCCACATGATAGGGACTGACCATAGGAAGAGAGGGAAGGAAGATGTGAATGTGGTCTCAACAGTAAGTTAGCAAAGAAAGGCCTCAAACGATGCCTTCAGGGCTTCCCACAGGCCTCCTGCCTCCTGTCAGAGAGATGGAAGGGGTCAACAGAGCTTACACTGTGCCAGGTGCCATGTTTCCCTCAAGGGCTTCAACAGGTGACCAGCGGGGCCACAGGAGAAACCACAGAGTTAGCAGGAGAAGGAAACTGAAGAAAATTCACTTGAGGTGCTGGGAGAGACGATCTGTAGGCAGTTAGACTACAAAAGAGATGTCAGGGGTGGATTCCTCTGCTAGAAAGCAATGACCTGGCCAAGATGAAAGCGCAGAGAGGTAGGAAGGTGACTGAGGAGGGAGCCACTGAAGACCCCCAATGGCAGGGTTTGGAGCTCCATCCCTGAACTAAAGCCGTGTGAGAGCAGAAGTCTTGGTTCCCATTCTTGGACACCATTGCTTCCTCCTTTGTTCCTTTTCCATACCTTTTGTCTTTTCTGAAACCCTCCCCCTACATCAGTAAGAGTGATGACCTCACCACCTGAGCTTCTCACATCTTCAGGACCCCCTCATCCTCAGTAGTACTTTCTACATTCATTCTTATGTCCCCTGGTTGAGTGAATCTTGGGAAGTTCATGTCTCAGGTGGATGTCCTAGGAAGACTGGCAGCCCACCTGTCTCCGTTGTTGGGCAGCAGGGAGGAGTCACTAATCTTTCCCTTCTCTGGCCCCTTGTGGATGTTTAGTCTGCTTACAGCATCTGTGGGACCCCCCCCCCCCACTCCACTCAGCTTCCTCTTGTGGAGGAACTTCCCATCTCAGGGTTAGCTCCAAATGCTTCCACTTGCCAACTCCCTAACACATTTCAGGATCCTCCTCTGCCTCTTCAGAGCCATTCTCTGTTCTTACATTAGAACCTTTTTTCCATCACTGAAGAGTGTTGAGTCTCTTTAACCTGGAGGAGAGAGACCAACCTGTACTTTATTTGTGAAGGCTCAGTATTTTATCGTTCTTACTAGTAACCCTTACCCCAAGTCCTCTGTCAGAGTAGGGATGTGGCACCATTCTGAGGTCTTGGGAGTGAGCAGGCTGAGGTGGGCCTGCTGGCAAAGGGTCAGCAAATGACCATTTAAAGGGAGGGAGAGAGGTAGGGGAGGGGCTGCAGAGGGAGACTTGTGAGCTTGGGACAAAAGAGGAATCTGGGACAGTATGATGGTGACAGATGATGACAGTGACACTTCTCTGAGGGAGGAAAACTGGGGAGGGGGCCTCAGTAACAAGGCGTAGGTCTACCTCTCCTCCTGTCCCTGTGAATTTGGTGGCGGCTAGGAAGAATGTGGCCTCTGGTGAAGATGTTAGCGAGGAGGATGGTGTCTCAGGTATCAGGAGGTTTCAGGTCCAGCAAGGGAAGTCCAAGGGAATTGTTGAGGGTTTTACTGAGGACATGGTAGAATTTGGCTTGAGTGTCTAGGAAGGAATTGTGATGCTTTGCAAAGAGTGTGAACCTTTAGGAAGAGGGTCATGTGGGCTTGTACCCAAGGCCAGAAGTGGTGCCCAGATCTGGGGATCCTGACCCAAGGTGGGCAGTGTGCCAGCATGAACCCTCACCCATGGGACTGCACCACTGGGTTCCTGGTATTGGATTTGCTGAGCTGAGGAATGGCCAGTTACTAGCTCCAGGAGGGAGAGCTCCCCCTGGGCTGAGGTGGGCAAGGAAGTGACTATTGCTGGGTCAGATTTGGCAAGCCAGCCAGGAGGCTTATGTTCTCACTAGTTCCATCCCTGATCTGGTCGCAATTACCCACCCTCACTCGTATGCTCTTTAGGTATGTGTCGGATGGCACTGTGGCGGTCTTTGTGTCCATCCTGATGTTCATCCTTCCTTCCCAGAAGTTCAAGTTCAATTTCCGAAGTCAGACTGAAGAAGGTGAAGCCCCCAGACTGGGGGGAGGGATGACTGGCCTACACTGAGGGGGCCCTGGGCCACGGCCATTGAAGGGGCACGTCTTCCTACCCTGTGTCTAACATAGTTGTTGGGGCCTTCTGTTTCAGAGTGGAAAGCCCCATTTTACCCACCACCCCTGCTGACCTGGAAGGTGGCCCAGGAGAAAGTTCCCTGGGGCATTGTACTGCTCCTAGGGGGTGGCTTTGCCTTGGCTAAAGGATGTGAGGTAACTATAGGTTCTTCTGTGGCTGTGTGGGGAAGGCTCAGTGTGGGGCCTGGCACCAATAAGGGGGCCTTCACAGGGCATTCTTTCCCTCCTCCTCTGCCCCTCAAACTGGTACTCAACAGCAGCTCATATGAGGTGGGATGGGGAGAGACAGGGAGATTTCTCTCTGCTTGGACCCAGGCCTATAGTCTTTAGCTTGGCAAGAGTTGGGAGAAAGGATGTTGGAAAATTAAACCCTCTGAGGCCACACATTTCATTTCCCTGATGAGCAGATGGAGACAGACAGAGATACATGTCCCCCTACCCAAATGGGCTCCCTCTTGGCCCCTGTGTATCTCCTTACATGGAGAAAGGGACCTGTATGTAGTGGGAATCCAGAAGAGTCAGATGAAGGAGGAGACAGCAAGATGGGAAAAATGACCGGGGCTTTCTGCCTTCCCAGTGAGATATCATTCTGGGACTTGAGTTCTGGGCCCAAGTACCCCCATGTTCCAAGTCTGTCCAGAAATTCCTCTGCCTGGGTAGCAGGAGTCTGAGGGGACTTGTCCAGAGTTTCCTTCTTTGGAACCAGGGAGTCTCTGAGGAGGGCAGTTTTCCTGGCCCTGGGGACCAGCTCCCCCGAACAAGAGCTTTAGCTCTAAGGGGCATCTAGTCCACCAAGGGGCTGGTATGTCAGCATGATGGGGAAACAGAGGAAGGACCACTGGATGAGGTATCTAAAGGCATGCCACTGCCCAGTGTGTGATCTTGGGCAAGGTATGTCTCTGAGCATCAGTCTCCCCATCTGTAAAATGGGCACCAAACATTGGATGGGATTATTGTGAGGGAACCCTATGGGGAGGGTGAGGGGCTCACCAGGGGGAGACCTTTTGCTTGGTCTGACATCCAGGGATGTTCTCATGCTCACAGGCCTCGGGGCTGTCAGAGTGGATGGGGAAGCAGATGGAGCCCCTGAATTCCTTCTCCCCACCAGTCCTGGTCCTGTGCCTCACCATTTTAGTAGCCTGCATCACCGAGTACACGAGCAACATCGCCACTGCCACCCTCTTCCTGCCCATCTTTGCCTCCATGGTGAGTGGACTTGGCACTGCCACCATTGCTGATGACATCCTTTCTGAGAGGCCTCTGCCTTCCTCCCTCCCACCACCCCATTCCTCTGAGCTCTTCAGGTACCCCAGATGGCCCCATGATGGCTATCTGGGGTTAGGATTCAGCATCACATTTTCCCTTCCAATCCCTGCTCATGCTTCTCTACCCAGCAAGGGGCTTTTCTCACAGTAGGGGATTAGCTAGGCCTTGTGGCTGAGGCTGGGCCCTGTGCTCTAAAAGCTTAGGCTCTCATGGAGTTTGGGAAGGGAGGCTGCTTCCCAGCCCCAGTGTCTCTTTGGAGACATTAGGATTTCTGGAAACAACCCCTTCTCTCATTTTAAGCTCTGACCAAAGTGAACCCATCATGTTCCTTGGATCCTACCTGGCTTTGGAGGCCATTTAGTATAGCCAGGGCCTGTTCTGAGTGAGGCCAGACAGTCTTCAGCCCCCCAGGCACACACCATTCTATGGTGACCTAATCTTGAAGCAGTGGTTGGTGAACATCAAAGTCTGGGACCAGCCACCCTGCCCCGGGATCCAATCTTTAGCAATCCTCCACTGCTTGCTTCCCTCCCAACCTCACTCTTCTCTTAGATGGTCTTGTACTATCCATCAGTGTTATACCATTGACACATGGTCCTGGGATTGGGGGGGGGGGGGCTTCTAGAGACAGTCTTAGATTTTCAGTAGATTTTTCATGCAAGAGGGGGAAAACCTCACTTTGTTTTGCTTTTGTGAGGGTTTAACTGCCTCTTGGCTCTACTGAAAATCAAAAACATCCAAATAAAGTGAGGTTTTCCTCCTTGCATGAAAAAGAAAAATGAGAGCCCTCCAAATAGCAAAGTGCACCACCCAGCTGAATGTCAGGAAGCCAACCTAATGGATGGCTGAGATGGGTTGGCTTCTCTTGTTGTGGCCACCAAAGGCACCACGTCTCCCTGGGGAGTCCCACAACAGAGGCCTGGATGCCTCCCCAACACCCATTCTAGGGCACTCTGTCATCTGGCCCTGTTGTGGTCATAAGCCCTCCCACAGTGAGCTGGCTGGCTTTCACCCACATGCTGGACTTGAACTTTCTGGGACCAAGTCTATCCCGTCATAGCGTGGTGAATCCAAGGTTAGAGAGGAGTTGGGTCAGGCCCCTGGGGCCTGGCCCTCTGCTCTTTCTGATGTCATTCAGAAATTCCACCCTCAGTTATCACCCCATGAGAATGGCACCCCCTCCCCAAGACAGCCAGGGTAGACTTCAGAGAAGGACTGGGCAGTAGATGCCAGCTAGCTATCCAAGGACACCTGGTCAGAGCAGGTGCTGAATGGCAGCTAGACCCCCCACTGGTCTGTCCCCTCTGTTTGTACATGGAGGAGAGGGGCTTTGCATTAAGTCTCCAGGCTCTCGACTGACTCTCCCATCACAAACAGCAAACCCAATAGCTCTTTTAGGCAGAGTCTCCCGCGTGCCCACACACACACACCTCTTCACTTACAGCACTTTGTGCCTAGCTGGGACAGTGGAGATTTCTCTGCTAAAGTGACTGACGTGGTGTCATAGCCCCCAAACCAGACTGTTCTGTCCCCAGCTGGCCCAACTGGGCACCCCTCCCTCCACCCCCCAGCATAGGTTGTTGGGTTATTGGGCTGAATTCATGAAGTCAAGCCCAGGCTCGAGGCTGGATAGACCCCCCCCCCCAACCAGCTGCACATGATTCTCCGTGCTGGGAGCAGCTGCTTGCTCCCGAATATTTACAATGTCATTTTTTATTCTTCTCCCAGTCCCAGAGAATTAAAATCAACCCCCTATATGTCATGCTTCCCTGCACTCTGAGCTCATCCTTCGCCTTCATGCTGCCTGTGGCCACGCCTCCGAATGCCATCGTCTTCTCCTATGGCCACCTCAAAGTTTCTGACATGGTAAACCAACTGTTCTACCTTGTAAGATAGTGAGATAAGCTGAAGCATGGGGCTGGTCATGGAGGTTATTTCTCCACCCATATTGGAGGTGTGAATGCACATGAGGCCCCTACTCCTCTCCAGGGGACACTGCTTCTGGCCTGAAGAGGAGTTGAGTTAAGGGAGCCCAAAGCCAGCTAGACTGAAATATATCTATCTGCCTCCTTAGAGATCGCTGGTCTAAGGGCAACGGTTTTTAGATCCAAGCTTCTTCCTGTCCCTTAAAGGAGAAGGGGTATAGCTTAAATCCAAAGACTGGGTTCTCTTCCCACGAAATGGTAGTTACTACCATAAAGAGTGGGCATTGGATAAGCTCATAGCAGACAGCAGGCAGAAATCTGAAAGATTATACAGATTAGCATCAAACAATACACAGAGAGGATGAGCTTTACCTACTGGGAGGGAGATATCTCTTGGTTAGAGAGAGGATGGAGAGGGGAGAAGAAAGAGAGAGAGGGGGGGGGAGAGAGAGCCCTGAATCTCACCCAAAGTGGAGCTTCCTTAAGGTCTCTAGGGAGACAAGAGGACAATGGGGGACATGTTGGGAGTGGGAGGGGCTATATTCCCAAGTTTGTTC
This sequence comes from Pseudochirops cupreus, assembly GCA_028627135.1. NCBI lineage: Eukaryota > Metazoa > Chordata > Mammalia > Diprotodontia > Pseudocheiridae > Pseudochirops > Pseudochirops cupreus. Next base: position 648,701 of record CM053580.1, on the reverse strand, counting down.
TTTTTCTTCCTGGATTTCTTTTTAAAGAAAGTCTGGAACCATCTGTGTCTTCACTTGAAGTAGGAAGGGAGAAGGTCTCTCTACTTCCATGCCCTCATGCAAATATTCCAAGTTTTCCTTCTCAATAATGAAAAAGTTTCGAAATATACTCATAAAATCGAGGAGTAAATATTATTGTCAAACTGTAGGGTCATTTTTTTGCAATTATATAATGCACTTTTCTCTAGTTGAGCTCAGAAGTTCATCCTTTGGACTGATCTGCTATTCACAGATAAAAGGTGGCTTATAGAATCCTGAACCTGTAAAGAAATTTAGGGAAAGCCATTTAAAGAGGTGAGCGTATGGCCACACAGGAAGCTCCCCAATGAGCTGGAAGAGAGACAAAGCAGGAGGAAGGGCTTAAGCCCATCAACACCAGCTGGGACTGAGACTTGGGGGAGGGGGAATGCATTATAACTCCTTTGAAGTCACTGCTTGGTGATGAGGATGCCCCGGAGGATTCTGGTGTTCCTGCTCTTTGGCCAAACAAGAAGAGTGGTCCCCAACAAACTAAAGAAGGTGTTGCTGTCCAAGAGAAGACCCAGGAACATCAGGCTTTTCTGGATGAGTTGTTCTTTGCAGACCCAGATTACTAGTGCCCTTGAGCACTATCAGAACCATTAAGTTCTCAGTTCATGAAGAATGGCAGGTACAATAGGACTTGAAGCAGGCACATGTCTGGACTTTCCAAAAGGACTCCAGAACATTGCAGAGGCATCTGGTTGGGTGCATCTTGGGCAGTGGTCTGGAGCTGTGTTGGGGAAACAGGGCCCTGAGGATGCAGAGCTGGTCATTTGGGAGGCATGTTTTCAGTCTGTCGCAGATAAGCCCCCCAGTCTCCAGACTCACTGGCTTTTTCAGGTGGGACCTGGGAGCCCTGTGCTAAGTCCAGCTCCTGACAACCTCCCTCCCTCAGCAGCACATGCCCCCAGGGAGAGCTTCTGACTGGTGGCCCAGTGGCACCAGGCTGTCTAGTCTGATTCCAGTGGTCCCTTCTTCCCTCAGCCCAGACTTACCTTGGTTAGCCTTAGTCCTTGGTTACTTAACCAGTCCTCTGTTCTCTGGCCTTTCTTTGGGGATTCCAGCCATTTCAAACCACTCTGAGTCCATAGAGCCCTTAGAAAAGACCAGTCATGACCATGGTAACTTTCTAGGAACCCTGGATTCTTAGTGACTCTCCCAGTTAAGGGTGTCAGAAAAGGGACTGAGCTGTGTCTCCAAGGATGAACCTATCCCAGTGTGGACAGACTCACTACCAGAGGGCTCACGACACGGCAAAGCAGCTAATTGTGATGGGAGCAGAGGGGACAGAGATGGCAACCTTCACTTAGATGTTGGTGCTCCAAATGTGAGGGCTTGTCCAGTTTCCAGCGAGTGCAGGGTTGTTCTGAAATTTCAGCCTTGGGGGCAGAGAGGTGAAGGGTCTGATAGCCAGTCAATGTGCAAGGTAGGACATGAGCCCAGGCTGTCCTGACTTGGGAGCCCTGCTGCCTATCTGATTGGCATTCTGAAGGTGGGATTCTGTGCTCCCAGAAGCACTGGGTCCTGATCATCTGAACATTTTTATTACAAATGAGAAGAGAGGACAAAAGGGAGTTGAATTTACCTGAAAGGATTGCCCAGCTTGAAGTGGAAGACTTCTCACCTTGGAGAAGCAGAGAAAGGCATTGGCAGAGTTGGCTTCAGCATGTGTGAGGAAGAGTTGCCTCATGGGCATTTGGGCATCCTTTGTTGCAGGGCTCAGAATGAGATACTTGGCATGGAGGGTTAGGAAAGTGGCTAACACCCTCCAAATTAAAGCACCACAGACTTTAACAATTAATGACTGCAATGCCAAGGGGGCTACAGGCCAGGGGTGAGGAGCCTGAGGCCTTGACGCCACACACAGCCCTCTAAGTCCTCAAGTGTGGCCCTTTGACTGAATCCAAGTTTTACAGAATGAATCCTTTTATGAAGGATGTTGATTCCCACTCCTTGAAACAGAAGCTTCTTCTCCTCAGTGCCCAGAATTGTGCCTGACAGCAGGAACTGACAATGCCTGGTGATGTATTGCTGATGAGTCTCCGAATAGTCCTGTTTTCATCAAGCCCCAGAACACTGCAAAGCTTCCTAAGGTAGATCCCATGATTACACAAAAGACTTGGGCCAAACTAGTCACACAAGGAAAAAAAGTGATGAAGAAGACCTATTGTTTGGAGCCTGAGCCTACACAGAGTTGTGGCTTTCCTCACTGGGTGATCTCCAGGGTGGGGTCGTTGAATTTGTTGGGGTTTGACCTCTGAGGTTGCTTCCAATGTGATTCCCTAGGAATGAATGAATGAAGAAACATTTCACTGTGCTAAGTGCTGGGTAAACGTGTGAAAGCACAGGCAATCTCTGCCCTCAAGGTGCTTTTACATTCTAATGGGAGAATAGTGGCTCGGGAGTGGGTTGGGGGTTGCTTGGCTCCAGAAAATTGTTGGTGGTGGTGGTTGTCCTTCATGTCATGATGTCATGACATGCCAGTGAATTGGATTTACACAAGGTAGGGCTGTGCAAAGTCACCAGCCTCCCTCCCTCCTCCTGAGCCATCTGGATCCAGTGGCGAGATCAGGACTGGAGATGACCCCGGGTGCCGTGGGAGACCTGGGTCTTTTTAAGCTAAGGTCTTTCTCAGGTCTCAGTTTGAAGGCTAGGTAAGAAATGAAACAAGAAATGGTCTCTTTTGCCCAGTCAAAAAAAATCCTTCTGGGAGAGGAAGACCCTCAGAGTTTCTGGTCAAAACAGAAACAATTGCCATTTACATTCACTCTGAGCTGTCGGAATCCTGAACGATGACCAAGGTAGGCTTGGGCTGATATCTATTGCTAGCCAATCAGTGAGAGCCAATGTGATTAGGTTTAAGGCATGGTCCTTAAAAAAGAAATCTAGCTGTGAACCCTTGGCTATCTGGCAAGGTTTTATAGGGAAGTAGGTTGACATAACCCATCCAGGTGCACTGGTCATGCTGATTTTGATCAAGGTTTGCGGCCAGATGGCTGCAGAGTAAGTGGAGTGCGCCCCCAGGAAGCAGTTCTGCAGCAGGTTTGAATCACAGGTCTGCTTGTCACTGGGGTCAGCTCCCAGGTTTTGGCTCTGCTGCCCTGCTAGTGTGTTCTCAGCATAGGCAGACTGCCTGGGACAATTCAGTGAGAAGCCGGAACTTGGGGGGGGTGTTTGGGGGTGGTCTGGCTTTGCTTTTGCTCTGCCCTCCCACCCCAACCCCAGCCTGGCCCCTACCCAGGTGCTGACTTGGCTTTCTTTGTTCCAGGTGAAAACAGGCTTCATAATGAACATAATCGGCTTGATCTGTGTCTCTCTAGCCATCAACACCTGGGGACGTTTCTTATTTGACCTGGACGGATTTCCAAGCTGGGCAAATACCACACAAATCGATAGCAACTAAGGGTTCAGCTGCCTGGCTGTGGTGGGAGGGGGGAAGGGAAGGGGGGGGGAGGGGGAGAGGGGGAAATGAGAGCGTCCCAGTGGCCAGTGTCCCCAGCCTGTGGCCTGGGAGCAGAAGGGTTGGGGGCTGTTGTCCTACACCTGAGCCCCCGTGGCTCACTCAGCAGTGGCCTCTTGAAGCAGTCTGTGTCTGCATGCAGAGCTAAGGATGTACTTGCCCCAACAGGGTGAATGTATCTGATTGTATCTGAGCAAGCTCCTATGGCTTGAGTAGAAATTAGAACCCAGGACAGAAGGTGGCCAGGCACTCTTCCCAATGTCTGCTCTAGGTGGCCCTTCTTGCTTCCAGGGTAGTCAATGGAGCATCCCCTGAGCCCACTGAGCAGGGCAGCACTGGTGTTCCAGTGCCTGTGTCTGCAGACCCCAGCTGTCTTGAGGCCTGGAAGCATGTCCTGCTGGGTTTAGGTACTTCCTGTGTCTATCCCTTGGGTTAGTGAGGGAGCAGGGCCTCATCTGTCTGTTGGGATGTAGCAGACAGTAGCCACTGAGAATCTCCTTTCATTGCCTCTCAGCTGGCTCTGCTAGGGGGAATGTCCAGGAAACCTTCCCCAGTTTGTGGTGAGAGAGAGGACCCTTTCAAAGTCACACAAACCATCCCCCTTTCCCAGGCACTGTCTTGGAGGGAGCCTCAAACAGCAGACCTGGAACCCCAGGTCCAGGACAAGACAAGGGCTCCCCACCCAGCCCTGCTCCCAAGCCCCAGGTAGATGCTGGCTCTCTGAAGTGACACACATGGTCAGGGGCCTCTGGCAGGTGTGGAGATCTTTGCCTCTTCTGGCCTGAGACAAGCATGACTTCTCAGGGACTGCCTCCTCCACTCGACTCCCTTGGTCCACACTTGGTGGACCCACAGCTCACGCTCTAGCCCAGGGGCCTCCCCCACCCCTGGATCTGGCTCTCGCCTAGGGATGCAGGCAGAGGAGGTGATCCAGGCCTACTTCCAGGGGCAGTAAAAGGTCCACCTGGGCAGAGTGGGGTCCCCTGCTCTCCTATGGTGACTGGTGGAGAATAAAGTCACCAGGCTGAAAAGATCCCATTGTCTGCTTTGTGTATCACAGCTGTCCAAATGCACTCATTTGTCCTGGCTCCCGTAGGAGGGGGCAGCTCCACCGTCCAGAGAGGGAGGCTGGCACGGTGCTGCCCCACAATTCAAGAAGGGCAGTGACAAGAGGAGGATCTAGGCAGTTAGTGGCAGAACCCCGCCCCCCAGCAGGAAAGCTGTCCAGCAGAGACCTGGTCTGGCCCAAGAGGGAGCATCCCCTCCTCACTGGTGCTCTTCAAGCAAAGATTGTACAGCCGATTGGCTGGCCTCTAGCAGCCCTTCTAGCACCACCAGCTCCCTGCTTTCTCCTTGGCTTCACACCCGGGGCTGGGCAATGTGGAAGGGAGGGAGGAGAGGGCCCAGACATCACCCAAAGGCTCCGGTCCTAGAGGGAATGAGGAGCTGCTGGAGTTCACTGAGTGTGTGGTGTGACCTGCACTTCAGGAAAATCACTGTCAGCTGGATGGAGGGGAATTGGAGTGGGAAGGGGCAAGCCACTGAGTGTTTGCCGTGTGCCTGGCACCCAGGATGCAAAGGCAAGAATTCAGTTGTGGCCTTTACAGAGCCTGCGGTCCGATGGCAGAGACAATGTGAACACTACTGGAGACGATGGGGGCGGGGGCAGGGAGGCTTTTTGTAGAAGGCGGGATCTTAACTGAAACTTGGGGGAGGCTGGGGATGGTGGAATGTCCTGAGAGTTTTGTGGGAGAAACAGGGAGGGGACCAGAGCCTCAGGGATCCCAGAGTTTGGAGAGGGGAGTGAGAAGGTTTCCACCTTAGAAGACAGGCGTTGTGGGGTTTAGTGAATAAGGAGAGATTGTAGGGGAGCTGCCCTTTGGTTCCTGAGTGGAGAAGGAACGGGAGGGGCCAAAAATGAAGAGTCAGTTTAGGGGAGAGGTGTTTGTGGCAGCTGAGGTCTCCTGCTTGGCAGCCTGGCTTCCTGGGAGGTTGAGAAGGCAGATGGGAAGAGAGAGAGCAGAGCTCCAAACAGCATCACTCTCCAGAGGCTGGCTCCCAGCAGCACTCAAGCTTTCACTCCAGCCAGGGTCTCCTCCTTCTGGTACCCACAGACTGAGGGGCAGGGTCTCAGGTGGCACCATCCTGGCAGGATCCTGGAGCAGCTCAGTGAGAAAGGCCAGCCCCACCCCACCCCTTTTGTTGAGATTTTCACACCTGACTGCTCTTCTAAGAGCTCAGCCCTGGTTCTCTATCAGTGCACAGAGATCTCTCTTTGAACACGGGATACCCTAATCATCTCTTTGCCATTCAAAGAATCCTGTTTCAGAGTCAGAAACATTTCATTGTTAGGTCTCCCTCGAGGTTTAGGACCCACAACTGGCAGGGGTCCTCCTGGAGGCACGATTACTCCAGGTTCAAGGTGCTTGGAGGTTTTGCACAGCAGAGTAAAGTTCACAAGCCCTCACTGGCGCGCTTCCCTGTCATAGGCGACTCCTTTATGCAATTAGCTCACGTAAAGATATTTACTGAAGTGCCTAGCACAAACAGTAGTTACCAACCATTCTCCTAGAAACTCGAGCCACCCTTTGCCACAAATACACACAGCAGTGAGGAGAGCAAGCACATACCACAGTGAAGCACATATTGAGGGAAGTCAGTCAGCCAATATTTATTAAGTGCTTGCCATGTGCCAAGCAAAAATAGCCCCTGCTCTCAAAAGACCTATTCATGTTGCTGGGGAGAGGAGATGTAAATAAATCTACATGATACCTGTAAAGTATATGGAAGGTTCCCTTAGGGGGAAAGGTTGGGGGACAAAGATGCCCCCCCCAGAAGGCAGTGTATGTGCTGAGTCTTGAAGCAACCCAGGAGAGGGAAGGGAGGAGAACATGGGAAATGGAGCATTGAGTTCCAGGACTGGTAAGGAGGCTGTCTACCTGGAGCCTCAAATGTCTAAAGGGAGAGACAGGAAGAGGATAGGTCACAAAGAACTTTAAAATCCAAATCGGCTTTTCCACGAGATTCTGGGGGACCATCAGTGAATTCTGAGGAGGGTGTAGAGGTACACATGACAGGACCCATGCTTCAGGGTTATAACCTTGGCAGGCGTGTGGAGGACAGCTTGGGATGGGGAAGGCTGGAGGTGTGAAGAACACCGAGGAGAGAGGGTCTGAGGGCCAGAGCTGGGGGACGGTGGAAATGACACTACCTGATGGCTCCATTTCAAGTCTGAGTGACCCTTCCTCCAGTCCAGAAGGGGGAGGGTTTGGGAAGAAGGAGCTTTCTTTTGCAGAATGCCTGGGACCAAGATGTATGACAGGTCCCTGCTGGCCTCCCCCTTCTTAGGGCATCCTCAGGCTGCTTCCCCTGGGTCCAGTCTCTTCTGGGCAGGTTGGAATTTGGGGTCTGCTCCTCTCTGAAACTCAACTCCTGGGCGGGGCTAGCTCTCTCCTTGGGGCTCATGAAACTGCTCCTGTCTCATGCCTTGACTCACTCTGTGCCTGCCTCTTGCTGGGCAGTGTCTGTCTCCCACTGAAGAAGAGCTGCACACCAAGATACCCTGACCAGCGGGTGAAATCCCACCTCCCTTTCCTAATACCCTACATAGGGAGGTAAGAAGTGAATCCTTCTCAAGGATGGTTCTCTTTGGACTCAGCAGTGTTCATGGTCCTCTGAGCAGGACCTTGTTCAAGTCCCCCTGAGAGCTGACCATGCCCTTGGAAGATGCTCCAGAGGCAGGGATGACCTGGTCTCTGCCTGTCTCCACAGACCTTGAGGGTGGAGGCTCCCAGAAGGAAACATCTGGAGACATTGCAACCAGCTGTGCTGTGACCCTGACCATTATTACCTCAAGGTCCAACAGACCTCTGAGAGAGGTCCTCCCTTCCCTCCCCCAGAGACTGGTCATGAGGGCCATGGCCTCAGCTGTATGTGTATGTATGTACTGTCTGCCGACCTAGCCACAGGCCCCACACTCTGGATCACCTGGTACCACCCAGCCCTCACCTTGGCCTCTGATGGAATGGGAGGAGCTCAGAAAACATTTCAGGAAAGTTGTAGGAGAAAGCTCTCTCTGACAGGCTATCATCAGGGGAGTCCTATTGGGTTGATTGTCTCCTAGTTGGGGGTGGGGGATAGGAGAACATGGGTACCCAGGGCCCTGAGGGTCCCCCATTCCTCCTCACAGATTTCCTCTGAGATCAGGGGTCAGTGCCGGGGTGACTAGCCAGCTTTGCCCTTGTTCTGGTGCTCAGCCTTCCTCTGAGGGGGCCCAATTGCTGTCCTTTCTCCCAACTTCCACTTTACCCTGGGGGCTTCTGAACTCTGCCAAAGGTCATCTTTCACCCTGTCCCCACCCCCAACACTGAGACTTGGGGCCTTCCCCAGGATCCCTCGGGATTCCGTACAAGGAGTCTCTGGCCCCTTCAGCACTGGCCCTCCAAGGCTTCTCTTTTTTCCAGTGGCCAGGAAGATCCTGGACCTTGGACAGGGCCTGAGGTCAGGAATGGCAAGATTAAAGGAGAGGAGGGGCAACCTCTTTTCAGCTGGAAAAATCACTGCCTGCGGTGGGGATTTCTGGCAAACCCGGAGCTGAGCCGAGCTGCTGCTCTGGGGAGGCTCCACCGGGGAGATCTGGGATCAGGGAGATATGTTGGCTCATGGCCGCTCCTCCCCAGTGCTGCCTGGCTTCTGTACCTCTCAGCACCTCCTCCTCTCCCTATGACAGCCTATGGATGCTTTCAATCTTTGGGCTGTCATATCACACAATCTGCTCACATTAAAACATCTTACTAGATTCAGTTGGAGATTCAGCTGGAGCCTGTTGAGAATGCCCTGTCTCCTGGTCTGCCCTGGGCAGACCTCAGCTGGAGCTCTGTGCTTGGGGGAAGGGGAGGTTAGGGGGGGTTGGAGCATGGATGCTTCTGGGTGCCAGAGTTGAAGAGGGATGTAGATAATGGGGAGAAGAGGCCAGGAACTGGGCAGCCTTAGCCCTGAGCAAATAGAGAAGCTGGGAGCTGGGCTGGAGGTGGGCAAGGACTCCTGGTGTCTATATGGCTGGCATGGGGGGAGGCTGACTAGACCTGACCTCGGCTCTCGAGATGGGAAGGGGGGCGGAGTTTCCAGGCTGGAGGTGAGTCAGAGTGTACCTACTATGTGCCAGACAACGTCCCCCATGCAAACCCCCTGAAAGCCCTTGGTCCCAAGGAGCTCCCACATTAAGAGGGAGGGTTCCTCCCTTGGCTGCCTGACTAGAAGGACACAAGCAGGGAGCACCAAGATATGCTAATAAGTGTTTGTTTAAGAACCATCTCTCCAGGGGAAAAAAGGGAAGCTCTTAAGCTCAATCTGCCTCATTAACATTCCTTCCATTTCTGTTTTAGGTCTAGACAACAACAAAACAGTAAATCAAGCCTGGATATGTAGGGTTGCCCATTTTATGAGGTGTTAATGCACCCCCCCAGAAAATTTAACAATAGACTTTCAAGTCCGGAGGTGGGCCACTGCATGAGAGGATGGGGGAGGCACAAAAGGTGTCCTCCAGGCTCTTTCAGACCAGCCCCTCCCCCTGAGAGTCAATGTGGAAGGAACTCTTCCCCTCCCTTGTTCTGGGGCTCTCCTCCCTCTTGAGTGGCCTGGCCCCCAGTGGTGAGGGCCAGTGACCTGGCCTGACCCTGCCTGCCTGCAGTGGGGATGGCCCTTGGCTTGGGGCTGGAAGAAGGCTGACCAAGAAGGAGGACCCGGCTCCCCAGTCCCACAGGAGTGCTTGGGTAATGACAGACCAGAGGTACACTTGAGGTTTACCACTTGGCATTCTTAGCTTCAAACCTGCCCAATTTATCATCATGCTGTCCCGCCCAGCACTCCACAGAACCCCCAGGGCCTGCCCAAGAGGCCTCCAGCTTCTAGTGCTCCCCTGTGACAATTCTCATGACATGTTTCTCTTACTCAGTGGGTCCTGAGTGGCCATTGTGCTTTTTTTTTTTTGGAGGGCAGTTGGGGTTAAGTGATTTGCCCAAGGTCACCCAGCTAGTAAGTGTATCAAGTGTCTGAGGCTGGATTTGAACTCAGGTCCTCCTGACTCCAGGCCCAGGGCTCTATTCACTGCACCACCTAGCCGCCCTGTGAGTGGCCATTGTGAACGAGGCTTTCTCCTGGTCAAGCCGCCTGGCTGATCCTTGAACAAGTCTCCCCCTCTCTTGGCTCTGGGCATCCCTCTGGCCGCTCCCCAGGCCTGGCTGTTTTCCCCTCTCTGCTCTGACCACTGACTTCCCAGCTTCCTTCAAATCCCAACTAAAATCTCCCCTGGCCTGGAAGCCTACCCCACCCCCTTCATCCCAGAGCTTTCTCTCCTCTCCTTAGTCTTTCTTTACCCTATTTAGAGACTACTTTGTATATCTGTTTGCACACTGTCTCCCCCATTAGATTGTAAGCCCCCTGAGAACAGGGACTGTCCTTTGCCTCTCTTTGTGTCCCTAGCACTTATAAATGTCCCTAGCTTCATAAATGTTGACTGGTTGATTGCTGCACCATGGGGAGCAGGAGGCAATTGCCAGGGCCTCCTGTATGTGAGGGATGTCTTTGCCCCATTAGTCAGGGCTGTCGGCTGCCCACTGCCTGCAGGTGGCTGAGCACTTGTCGTGTTCAGAATCTGTGGGCTTATTGGGCAGAGCACTGGACCTGGAGTCAGGAAGACATGCGCAAATGCTGACTCACACTTCCTAGCTGTGTGACCGTGGGCAAGTATCTTCCCCTCTCACTGTAAAATGAGAGGGTTGGACTCGGTGGCCTGGAGCCTCCGAGGGGCCCTGTTGGGGTCTGAAGGGGCTTGATCAGTGATGGCCCAGGAGCCACCGAGCTCCCTTTGTCTGGGTGTGTCAGGGATCAGAGTCATGGGAGCAAAAGTAGCAGAGCCTTCGTGCACCGCCCCCTTGGGCCTGCCAGCTCACACACAAGACTTCCTGAGTCTTACCTGCAGGCCTCGGTGACTTGGACATTTAAACAAGTTGCAAAGATAAAATGTTTTCAATGTGGCTTAAACCTTCAGCTCCCTGGCCCTGTGACCTGGGGCTTTAAGGGGACTCAGCAGAACTGGACATTAATTTATGGAGCAGACCTTAACCCTAAATGCACACCTGGTCCCCAAACCCCCAGCCTTGGGGACAGTCATGAGGACCAGTGGCTCCTGCTCTGGCTGCCCTGCCTGCTCTGAGAGTCTGGGTTCAGGTGGCTGCATCTCCAGAAGGTGTCCTGGGTTTCCTTGAGTGCCCGCTCACAGAGGACAGGGGCTGTCTCCTTTTCGCCTCTGTTTCCCTGACACATAGTGGTCTCTGGAACATTGTAGGAGCTTAATACATGCCTGTGGTTGATTAAGATGGGGAAGTCAGAACCACAAGTGAAGTACTGATCACAGCACTGAGAGGTGCCAGAGACTGAGATTATCTAGTTAAACCTTCATTTCACTGAGGAGGCAACAGGTCCAGAGAGGGAAAGTGAGCTGTCCCAGATCACCCTGGCAAGAAGGAGCCCAGCTGGTACTAACAAAGGACCCATCAGAGACAAGAGGTTTCTGAGCCAAAAGAAACCTAGCAAACAAACCTTCCTGATGAAATAAGAAAGGGTTTTGGGGGAAGCTTTCTAGGGCCCTTCTGCCTCTTCTCCTTGAGCCAGGGGCAGGATCCCCTTTGAGCTGGGGGTGGAACAGGTTCTCAGTCTCGCTCCCAAAGCAATTAGTCTGGCCCAAGTGTGGTGGTTTTGTCCACACAGCAAGGCTCCCAAGGGTCTATTTGACTTACTCAATAACATCAAACCCATGGGAGGTGACTTTCGTCTCTCTTTGGCCTTCGTCTTGGAAAGGAGGGGTTCATCTGACCAGACTGGGAGGGCTGGGCAAAAGCCACAAAGGCAAACCGCTGATGTCCAGGGTCTCCATGCCCCTGAGAGTGCCCTGAGGGGTCAGCTCTAGGAGAACACATGAGCCAAGCTGAGCTGAGTCAAGCTTCCTGGAGGTGGGTGCCTCCTGGCACCCCTGCCCCCAACTCTACCTAGCTCCCCCCAGCTTTCCTCCTTTGGGAGAGGTACAGTTGACAGTCTGACTCATGAGTTTTAGTGCTGGGCCAGATTCATTCGTTCATTGTCCATCGCTCATACCCTCAGCCCTGAGCTAGACAGTCTTCATACAATGACTGTGTCCTCCCTAAAGCCTGACACGTACTTGAAGGACATTTCCTTTACTAAAAGTGAATTTCTTTGTTTGCAATTGGAGGGCTAGACAAAGTGTCACTATAATCATGGAGGATTCCAGAAACTAGAAGGCAGTTTCCCTACCTTTCAGAAATCATCCATCCCTAAGGAGTTAAAAGGGACACTCTGGCAATTCTGACATCACCTCATCTACCCTTTGCCTCCCTCTAAGCAGAGACAGGGAGGTGATGCTAGGCAGCGGATGAGAGAGAGTTCCTGAAGGGGAGAGATTCAGAGACAAGGAGAAATGGTATTGGACTTAGGATAGGCAGTCAGCTGGGTATTAGGCATGAGGGTGTTTGCCCAGTAGTGCCAGTTTAGTGATGGCTTCCCAGGGTTAGACAGTTGTAGAGGCCAGACTCTGGAGCTAGGAGCCAGCGCCCTGTTGGGGCAGCCATGAGAATCACTGAAGACTTGTTGAAATCCAGTAGTTTCAGTCTCGTCCAACTCCTTGAGACCCCACTTTGGGTTTTCCTCTCATGTCCTTTTCCAGCTCATTCCATGGATGAGGAAATTGAGACAAATGGGGTGAAGTGACTTGCCCAAGTTCACATGACTAGTAAGTGTCTGAGGCCAGATTTGAAGTCAGGTCTTCAGGACTCCAGGCCCAGCGCTCTATCCACCGAGTTGGTAAAATGTCTAGACCAGGGCCAGGCCACACCCTGCTCCCTTTCCCTCAGTGCAGGAAGATGTGAGGCATCTCTGATGGGCCCTGCCCCCTTCCTGGCTAGGACACCAAGGCAGGTGGGCTTGGGGGAAGAGGAGGAAGCTGACTCCAACCTGAGGGCACCACCAATTGGTGGATGGATCAGTTCTCACCTGGGAAGGCTGGAAAGGAAGGAGGGGGAAGCTCCCTTGCCATGATGCACACTACTATCACCATCATATTGGTGCATTTTTAGTCTAATCTAATTAAGTAACTTGTTCAGCCAAAGCCTGGGGTGAGGGGCATAGATTGAAGCCACACACAAGGGTATCAGAGGAAGGAAGGGACATGACTCCTGTTGGTGGGGGTAACTCCCTAGCGATTGACAACACATGACTGCAGGCCTCCCCACTGATGATGAAAGCACAACCCTAGAGTTGGAAGGGCCATGACAAGTTACTGAGTGTGCCTCCTCGAGGTCCTGGCTTGCCTAAGGCTGCTCACCAGCTGGTCTTCTCTAGCACCTAGTCACCCAGTGCCCATCAGAGGAGGCTCACACAGCGGCTGAGGTGCAGCAGCTGTCCATTCACTTAATTTTGTTCTCCAAAGAGAGGATTGAGTGAGGTCTTGGGTGTTTATGATGATGAAACGGTTCAGTGTTTGTGGAGGCACAGGGGTATATGGGATCCTAACTCTTTTAACAAGATCCTAAGAGCCAGGACCTGAAATTGTCACAGTACTGACCAAGCTCAGAGGTCAGATCCGAGTCCCTGGTCTATGACTGTGGCTTCTCCCAAGATGTCCAGCCTGCATCTCTGAGGGTTCCCTGGCCATCCCCTTTTCCCTGCCCATTTCACAAAACTTAGTTGGACTTTGTAGATGACCAGAGTAGTGTGGCTGTGACCATTCCTGGCCCTAGCAAACAGGAGTGTCTTTAGCTTTCTTCTTTGTATATCTCACGGTACAAAAATAAATGGCATGTTTGGGGAGCTCACACCCTACCATAACCTGAGGAAGGGGAGGGAGCAATACCCAGAAACCCACAAGGAAAGCTAAATCCCCTGGTCAGACTTCAGGTCTTGCCCTACCCAAGACTTTCTGGGATGAAAGGGGCACTGTCTGGGATCAAAGGCATAGCCCACCTTGAGTGTTGCCGGCTTTTTAAAGAGAAGTTTACTTCAGGTGTATTTACAATAGTTCATTTTAGCCCCAAGTGTTCCCTCCCAGCATCTTTGACAATCACAGCTCCTGTGGGGTGATGGCAAGGATTGCCTCTCACAGTGATGGCTGGGGCAGAGACTGTTCTGGGGATGATTCCATGACATGGTTGCTAGAAAGGAGGGAAAGTAGATGATGGAGTAGAAGCACAAACTTGGCTTGGGCTCTGGCTCCAATCACTTCCAATACATGTAAAAAAAATTACTCTAAACAAACTTTGGAGCTACAGAACCCACAAAGTGACAGAAACAAATATCTTGCTGAAGGAAGCCCAGCAACCCAACAGGAAAGGTCTATCACAATGTGCTGGGAGCCAAGTGCGGTCCCCTGTGAGCTGCTGTTCTGGTTCCAGGGCAGCCCTGACCAGGAGAGGCATGAGCACATTTCAGGAGAGTGAAGCACCAGCAGCTGTGGTGGTTTCCAGACTTCTCAACCCATGAATTCCTAACTCAAAGTAAAAGGTCAGTGTGGAACTCTGTTGGAATGGGGTCGGGGTAGGGGGAAGATGGAAGAGTGTGGTCTGGCTGCTGCCCCTGGGGTGATAAGTGGCAGAGGCATGGCGACTGTACAGCTGCAGCCAAGTGGCTGCCTCAGGAGCTCCTGGACTGCAGATTGCAGAGGAACCAAGTGATCATTCAGAGGGTAATCACCCTTGCTTTAACCTGCTTGGATCTGGATTGCAGTCTTGGGTGGTAGTCCTGGGGTATGTGACCAGTGAGCCAGAGCCTGTGGGGGCTGTAGAGACTGTGCCCTCCTAATAGCTCCAGCAGCTGTGAAAACCGCAGTGATTTGGGACAAAGCTCTCTCCGTTTTGGAAGCAGAGTTCTACTGTGGCAAAGAGCTCAAAAGTCACATAATTGGCTGGCAATATGAGCAAGTACAGGAAGCACAAATGGAATATAGAATCCTTTTTTGGGGACAAAAAGGATCAAGGCATGGAGTAGGAGGAAGACAACAAAGTCAGAACTCATGCATCAAGAGCCTCCAAGAAAAATATGAGCTGGTTACAGGCCATGGAGGAGCTCAAGAAGGATTTTGAAAATCAAATAAGAGAAGTAGAAGAAAAATTGGGAAGAGAAATGAGAATGATGCAAGAAAATCAGGAAAAGCGAGTCAACAGTCTGCTAAAGGAGACCCAAAAATACACTGAAGAAAATAACATCTTAAAAAAATAGACTAACTCAAATGGCAAAAGAGGCCCGAAAAACCAGTGAGGAGAAGAATGACTTAAAAAGCTGTATTTGCCAGATGGAAAAGGAATTTCAAAAGCTCACTGAAGAGAATAACTCCTTCAAAATGAAGCTAATGACTTTATGAGAAATCAAGATACTGTAAAAACAGATATAAACAGATGAAAAAATAGAAGGCAATGTGAAATATCTTATTGGAAAAACTACTGACCTGGAAAATAGATCCAGGAGAGATCATTAAAAAATTATTGGGCTACCTGAAAGCCATGATCAAAAAAAAGAACCTAGAAAGCTTCCTTCAAGAAATTCTCAAGGAAAATTGCCCTGATATTTTAGAACCAGAGGGCAAAATAGAGGTTGAAAGAATTTACCCATCACCTCTTGAAAAAGATCCTAAAAAGAAAACCCCTAGGAATATTATAACCAAATTCCAGAGTTCCTAGGTCAAGGAGGAAATACTATAAACATTCAGGAAGAAACAATTTGAGTATTGTGGAAACACAATCAGGATAACACAAGACCTAGCAGCTTCTACGCTAAGGGATTGAAGGCCTTGGAATATGATATTCTGGAGGTCAAAGGAGCTAGGACTAAAACCAAGAATCACCTACCCGGCAAAACTGAGCATAATGCTTCAGGGGAAAATTTCATCATTCAGTGAAATAGAGGATTTTCAGGCATTCTTGATGAAAGGAGGGAAGGTATTGAAAAGGTCAGCATCTCCACCTGACCTTTTTCAGCCTTGTTTCCAAATGAACTTCAGGTACCTGAGGCATGACAGGGGTGGAAAGAATCTTGTCCCTCAGCTACTCTCCTTTGTAGTTCTGTTAATTAGTCTTCGAGAATATTTGGAGGGACTCAGAGTATGATAAGGATTGGGAAAAAATGTTTTGGACATCTCTCAAACAAGAGTTTGGAGAAGCTGAGGGGCCTGAAAAGGCCTTTTGAAGAAGGTGCAATTTTAGGTGAGTTTTGAAGGAAACCAAATAGGGAGGAGGGAGAACATTCCAGTTTTCCCTGAGGCCAGCCAGAGAAAATGCAGAGTCCTGGCAGGTCTTGTGGGAATAACAGCCACAAGGCCAGTGTCACTAGGCTGCAGAATCCAGGAGGGCGAGTCCAGTACCAGAACCCCAGGAGGGGACAGAATGCCAAACAGGATTTTATATCTGATCCTGGAGCTATTAGGGAGCCATGGAGTTTACTGACCTGTTCTTGGTCTTCCTTCCCCTTTCTAAATTCAGAAGCCTTTGTTCATTGAGGCTGACTGCTCAGGTACCCCCCTCTTGGGGTCCCTTGCATCCCACATCCTTTCAGGTGAAAAAACTTGAAATGACCAAGTCTTGGCTGGCCTCGACCCCCTCTGCTGGCTATCATTGGTATTTCCCATTCTCTGTTAATTTCTCAGGCAGTTGACCTGGTAAATAGAATTGGGTCACTGGTCACTTCCAGCTAACAGTGAGAGAAACATACTGAAATGGGGGCTCAGTCCATTAAGCCATTGGTAAAAATGTCAAATAGCACAGAGTCCAGCCCAAATGCCTGGGATCCTCCACAGGAGGTCTTCTTCCAAGTTGGCATCAAATCATTCATGCAGATTGTCATTTAGATCCAGATCTGCCTAATTGGACCATGGACCCTTCTACTTCTCTCCAGCTTTTCCACATTATTCCACAATATGCATGAGACATGTTGTTAAGTACTTAGTTAAAATGTAGGCAACTTCTTATCCATATATCATTTCCAATTTAGTAACTTTAGAAAAGGAAATATGCCTCATCTTCCCTGACTTCTCTCAGTAATCACTACTTCCTTACCTAGATGGTCACTGCCAGGAATTGAAGCCAAGTTCACTGGCCTATAATCTGCAGACTCCTTTCACATTCATTTTTGGAAAATCAGGACAACCACTTCTGAAAACATTTAACTGTGGCTTCATTTAATCTATATTTCTCCATCTTCTCCATGACAACAGTATCAGATACTTTATTAAAAGCTTTCCTTGTTAAAATTAAGTAAATGATGAACACAGAATTCCTCTTATTTGACTATTCAATAATCCAGTAAAAAAAAATAAAATTAGGTTAGTGAAGTGTAACATACATGGTGTGGTCTCTCCCTACCATTCACCCCTACCCCCAATGTTCTGGCAAACTGGATACCAGAGAGAAATTGATGACCATTCCCATCAGGGCTCTGGAGGCAACCCTGGGCAGTTGTGGCTTCTAACAATATTGCTTATGAGCCCCTGTCCGATACCTTTGTTT
Organism: Pseudochirops cupreus; assembly: GCA_028627135.1. NCBI lineage: Eukaryota > Metazoa > Chordata > Mammalia > Diprotodontia > Pseudocheiridae > Pseudochirops > Pseudochirops cupreus. Next base: position 631,619 of record CM053580.1, on the reverse strand, counting down.
TTAAATTCAAATTTTTTAAAGTTCTGAACTCTCTCTCTCGATCTCTCTCCCTACCCAATGAGAAAGTAAGAAAACAAAACTTATTAAAAATATGTCTAATCAAGCAAAACAAATGCCATATTTCTTAGCCATGTCCAGAAAATGTATACAGCAGTCTGGGACTCTGAGTCATTTACCTTTCTATATGAAGGTACGTAGTATATTTTTTTCCATGAGTTCTCTGAAATTATGATCAGTTACTATGTTGATTAGAGTTTGTTGTCTTTCCAATATTGTTATTATTGTATAAAATGTTCTCCTGGTTCTGCTCATTTCCCTCTGCATCAGTTCATACAAATCTTCCCAGGTTTCTCTGAAACCATCCCCTTCATAATTTCTTCAGCACCATAGTATTCCATCACATAAAAAAATATAATATGGTCAGTCTTTCCCAAATTGATAGGTACTCTATCAGTTTCTAATTCTTTGCCACCACAAAACCAGCTACTACAAACATATTATTATGAGTCCTTTTCTTCTTTCTTTTATTTCTTTGGGATGTAGACCTATTAAAGGCACTGGTGGTTTAAAGAGTATGCGCAGTTTAATGCATAGTTGTAAATTATTGATGGCTGGATAAGTTCATTCAACAATGCATTAATGTACCTGTTTTTCCCAAAGTTTGTCAATTTTGTCACAGTTTTTCCAGCATTTGTTATTTTCCTTTTTTTGTCAATTTTGCCAGTTTGATAGGTGTGAGGTAGTATCTCAAAGATGTTGGAATTTGCATTTCTCTAATTAGTGATTTAAATATTTTTCCTTATGGCTATTGATAACTTGAATTTTTTCCTCTAAAAATGCTTAATCACATCCTTTGAACACATCAATTGAGAAATGGCTCTTATTTTCATAAATTTGGACCTATCTTTATCTATCTATCGATCTTTGGATCCTATATTTCTTAGAAATGAGACTTTATCATTTATGCTGAAAAATGCTATCCACCTCCAGAGAAAGAACTGATGTTATCTGAATGCAGATGAAAGCATACTATTTTCTACTTTATGTTTTTTTTTTCTTTTTTGGTCTGTTTTCTTTCACAACATGACTAATATGGAAATATGTTTTGTGTAATCTATATCAAATTGCTTGCCATCTTAGGGAGGGGGTGAGGGAGGAGGGAAGGAGAGAAGTAGGAATTCAAATAAAAAAGAATGTTAAGAATTGTTTTACATGTATTTGGACATTGTATATGTATGAAATGGGACTATCAGAAATACTTGCTGCAAAGACTCCCCCCCCCCCAATTTCCTGCTTCTCTTCTGATTTTAGCTGCATTGCTTTTATTTGTGCAAATACTTCTTAACTTTATGTAATCAAAATTGATCATTTTACCTACTGTGAACCTCTCTGTCTCTAGTTTGGTCACAAACTCTTCTCTTATCTAAAGGTATGAGAAGTGGTTTCTTCCTCAGTCCTCTAATTAGTTTATGATATCATTCTTTATGTCTAAATCATGTACCCCCTTGGAGTGTGTCTTAGAAAACAATGTGACATTTTGGTCTATGCCTAGTTTCTGCCAGGCTGCTTTCCAAGTGTTTCCCAAACATTTTTGTCACATAGTGAGTTCTTGCTCAATAGTTGGGATATTTGGGTTTGTTAAATGCTAGGGTATGATGATCATTTGCTTCTGTTTATGGTGCACCTAATCTATTCCATTGACCAATCTCTCTATGTTTTATCTAGTGACAACATTAAAAAACTGACCACAGCTCCGCAGCGTAGCTGGGGGCTGGGCGCTGATAAGCGCCCTTCTTGCACAGTTTTTTTCCATTAACTTCCTTGATATTCTTGACAATTTTCTACTCAAAATGAATTTTGTTAGTTTTTCTAGGTCTCTAAAGTAATTCCTTGTTAACTTGATATGTCACATAATCAGTAAATTAATTCAAGTAGTATTGTCATTTTCAGTGTATTGGCTTGACCAAGCAATGAGCAATTAATATTTTCCTATTATTTAGATGTTTTTATTTGTGTAAAGAATTTTTGTAATTATGTTCATTATATATGTATATATGTATGTATACATACATATATATGTACACACGTGTGTATATGTATATATATATATGTATATATATTTCCATATTTCCTGTGTCTATCTTGGCAAGTAGACTCCCAAATATTTTATATTATTTGTATTTTATTTTAAATGGAATTTCTTTCTACCTCTTCCTTCTAGATTTCGTTGGGAATATGGAGAAATGCTGATTGTCGAGGGCCAGTCCTTGACCCAGTCCATAAATGGGAAGAGTCTGGTCCAGGATTTCTCCCAAGCAAGTTCCCTTTGAAGGCTATATTATGTCTAAAGATTGGCTCACCATCTCTTCCTGACTTGCAGGAGTTTAGGACATGATAACTGAGCAGTGACCCAGACATAGATGCATGCAAGAGAACAAGGACATTAAAACATGTGGATTTACATAAGTGAACAAGGACATTAAACGTTTTCTCATGGGAACCTAAGAGATAATTGCTTTGCATTCATATATAAACCCTCCTCTCTGATCAGTAAATGGGAAACTGCTGTGACAGATCCTGCCTGGCTCATGTCCAATCATTCCATACTTCTCAGTTCAGCCCAGGCCCATTTTGATGCAGGCATCAGCTGATAATGTGGGTTTGTTTTATATCTTGCAACTTTGCTGACATTGTTAGTGGTCTAACTTTTATTTTTAGTAGACTCTCCAATGTTCTCCAAATACAGCATCATATTATCTGTAAAAGGTGGTAATTGTGTTTCCTCTTTGCCGATGCATATTCCTTCCATTTCTTTTTCTTGTCTTATTGCTAGAAGTCGCACTACATTGTTGGGAAGTGGCGGTAATGGACAGCCTTGCTTTACCCCCAACTGTATGGAAAAAGTCTCTAGTGTGTCTCCATTACAGATAACGCTTGCTCTTGGTTTTAGGTCCATGCTACTCATTGTTTAGAGGGAAGTTCTAATTATTCATACGCTTTCTAGTTATTTTTTTTTAGCAATAATGGGTCTTGTGTTTCATCAAAAATCTTTTTCTTCATAGATCGATTTATATGTTTTCTGTTGTTTTTGTTATCGTCAATTATAGTTATACTTTTACAAAAATTGAACCAGACCTGAATTTCTGATATAAATATAGCCTGGTCACAAAACACTTTTCACACAAATAAAGTCAGATCTAACTAATTAGAAAAACATCAATTGCTCATGGCTGGGTTGAACTAATATAATAAAAATGACAATTTTACCTAAATTAAATTACATATTTAGTTCCTTACTAATGAATCTACCAAAAAATTACTTTATAGAGCTAGAAAAAATAGTCACAAATTTCATTTGGAAGAACAAAAGGTCCAGAATATAAAGGGAATTAATGAAAAGAAACACTAGGGAAGGTGGCCTAGCCATACCAGATTTTAATCTGTATTGTAAAGCAGCCGTCATCAAAACTACTTGGTACTGGCTGAGGAGTAGAGTAGTGGATCAATGGAATAGATTGGGTACATGAGACTCAGCAGCCAATGACTATAGTAATCCATTGTTTGATTAACTCAAAGACCCCAGTTTTTGGGATAAGAACTCACTATTTGACAAAAACTGCTGGGAAAACTGGAATATAGTACGGCAGAAACTGGGCATAAACCAATATCTAACATTGTATACCAAAATCAAGTCTAAATGGGTGCACAATCTAGGTATAAAAGCTGATATGGTAAGCAATCTGGGAAAGCAAGGAGTAGTTTACCTCTCAGATTTTTGGAGAAGGGAAGATTTTATGACCAAACAACAGTTAAAGAGTATTTTAAAATGCAAAATGGATAATTTTTATTACATTAAATTATAAAGTTTTTGTACAAACAAAGCCAATGTTACCAAGATTAAGAGGGAAGTGGGAAATTGGGAAAGAATTTTTACAACCAATGTCTCTGATAAAGGCCTCATTTCTAAAATATACAGAGAGTTGAGTCAAATCTATAAGAATACAAGTCATTCCCCAATTGATAAATGGTCAAAGAATATGAACAGGCAGTTTTCAAAGGAAGAAATTAAAGATATCTATAAGCGTATGAAAAAATGCTCTAAATCACTATTGGTTAGATAAATGCAAATCAAAAGAACTCTGAGGTACCACATCTCACAGGTTGGATTGGCTACAATGACAAAACAGGAAAATGGCAAATGCTGGAGAGGATGTGGAAAAATTGGAACACTAATGCACTGTTGGTGGAGCTGTGATTCAACTATTCTGCAGAGCAATCTGGAACTATGCCCAAAGGGCTATAAATAATTGCATACCCTTTGACCCAGCAATACAATAGGGTTGTATCCCAAAGAGATCATAGAAGTGGGA